>JANJGN010000006.1:192641237-193241237 GCA_026770705.1 Isurus oxyrinchus | reverse complement strand
CGGCCCCTCCCTGCTCTGCCAGCCCACATCACGTATATCCTGAGTCACCAGTCTCAGACAGGGTACCTGCTGAAAGGACAGGTTGCTCCCTCTGTAATATAGATCTTCTCACAAAACTCAATAGAAAACCTTTCTCAGTGGTCGGAGGTTCAGGAGACGCACATTTCACTCAGCTGCTGTGTCTTCCTACTTGTCTGGCTGCAACAACCACTCGCAGTAAAACAGCCAGGGCAGCATCAGGAAAGAAAATCTGTCACTGAGCTCCAGAAGCAGACACTAGGATTAGGTGACCAAAAGCTGGGGCAAAGAGGTTGGTTTGACGTGGTGTCTTAAAGAGAGTTGTTGAGAGGTTCAGGGAGGGAATTCCAGTGTTTCGGACCCTGGCAGCTAAAGGCATGGCCACCAACGGTGCAGCGACTGAAATCGAGGATGATCAAGAGGTCAGAATTAGAGTAGCGCAGGAACTTGGAGGGCTGGGGGCAATTACAGAAGTTGGGAGGGGTGAGGGGAGAGATTTCGACATGGCATTGAGAATTTTAAAACTGAGCCAATACTGGACCCAGACTCGGTGGGAGTTCAAACAGGGGGCTGCAGAGTTTCGAATGACCTCAAGTTTACCGAGGGCAGAATGTGGGAGAGCAGCCAAGGGTGTGTTGGAACAGTCGAGTCTGGAGGGAACGAAGGTGTGGATAAGATTTTCAGCAGCAGATGAGTGGAGATGGGCAATGTTACAGAGGTGCTGCAGGCGATGGTGAACATATGGTCAGAAGCTCATCAATTGAACACCAAGGCCGCAAAGGATCTGGCTCAGCCTGAGTCAACAGGGATAGCGCCGGAGGCAGGGGAGGGGAACAGAGTTTGAGACCATGGCTTCAGTCTTCCCAATGTTGACCTGGAAGAAATGTCCGCTTGTGTCAGTCAGGGTGTCAAATAAGCAGCCTGGTGAGAGATCAGAGGCAGTGAAGGGGTGGAGAGAGCTGGTTGTGAGGTAGAGCTAGTGTAGTCAGTGTGGACGTGGACAGAGGTGGATTTATTCCTGGTAAGTATGGAGATGATAGGTTATCAGGGTAGGTGGGATGCAGATTTGAGGTTACTATCAGATTGGCCCCCCGCTATGATTTTAGTAAATGGCAGGGCAGGCTTGAGGGGCCGAATGGCCTACTCCTTGTTCATATGATGTTCGGGCAGTGTCCACTGATCCAGTAGGACCCAAGCCACTGCCACATTTCACCCGTGATTGCAGACAAACCTTCGGGGCTCCGACAGCCTGTGAGTGCGCTGTCTGTAGTTGATCCAAGGCCATCTGAAAATCCTTCCATAGGATCGTCACTCCAGCAGCACATAAATCCAACTCTTCCTGCACACTTGGAATTGTACCTGGAAAACTGGGGACATGAGGGGGACACAGAGGCTCAGTGTGGGAGCGGTGGACAAGGCTGATTCAGTAAGATCCCACAACCCCAGATACCAGAAGACGAGCAATAACCCTCACTGAGGTTAAGCGCAGGAGGCGGACACTCAGCCCCTCATATCCAATGCTAGCTTTCTGCAAGAGAAGTTCAGATACTCCACTCCACTGCTCTTTCCCCATAGTGCTTCAGATTCATTTTTTCTTCAGATAATGACCCAATTTCCTTTTGAAAACCACGACTGAATCCGTCTTCACCTCACTCTCAGTGAATTCCAGACCCTAACCACTCGATTGACCGTCTCCACCACACTCTCAGACAGTGCATTCCAGATCCTAACCACTCGATTGACCCTGTCTCCAACACACTCTCAGACAGTGTATTCCAGATCCTAACCACTCGATTGACTGTGTCTCCACCACACTCTCAGACAGAGCATTCCAGATCCTAACCACTTGATTGACTGTGACTCCACCACACTTTCAGGTAGTGCATTCCAGATCCTAACCACTCGATTGACCCTGTCTCCAACACACTCTCAGACAGTGCATTCCAGATCCTAACTATTCGATTGACCCTGTCTCCACCACACTCTCAGACAGTGCATCCAGATCCTAACCACTCGATTGACCCTGTCTCCACCACACTCTCAGACAGTGCATTCCAGATCCTAACCACTCGATTGACCCTGTCTCCAACACACTCTCAGACAGTGCATTCCAGATCCTAACCACTCGATTGACACTGTCTCCACCACACTCTCAGACAGAGCATTCCAGATCCTAACCACTCGACTGAACCTGTCTACCCCACACTCTCAGTGTATTCCAGATCCTAACCTCTCGATTGATCCAGTCTCCCCCACACTCTCAGACAGTGTATTCCAGACCCTAATCACTCGATCGACCCTGTCTCCCCCACACTCTCAGGCAGTGCATTCCAGATCCTAACCACTCGATTGACTGTGTCTCCACCACACTCTCAGACAGTGCATTCCAGATCCTAATTACTCAATTGACCCTGTCTCCAACACACTCTCAGACAGTGCATTCCAGATCCTAACCACACGATTGACCCTGTCTCCACCACACTCTCAGACAGTGCATTCCAGATCCCAACCACTCTATTTTATTGTAACCTAGCTGTGTCTGTATTGTCTTTGAGTGTGTGAAAGACTTAATTGAATTAAAGGCAGCTGGTCTGAAGTCTTTGATGTAAACATGGGGGAAGTTTAGCGTGTAAGGTGTAAAAGGGCATTTGCATTTTTAAATAAACCAGGCTAGATTGTTGTCAAAAGAGGGAATGAAATATTATACCTAGCCAGGTGAAGTTAAGAAACAGTGTGTATTTTTCCCAAAGATTACTGGTAAAGTTAGTACTATGATTAATTTTTATCATCAGGGAGGTTAAGTTCAAAGACATAGTAAAACAAATGGGTATTTGTATTCAAAGGGAAAAGTATGTATAAAGGGGTGAAGGCTGTGTGTAAGGGTAGGCATTCTAAGATCTCACAAGTGTGAAAAACCTTCAGCATCTCTGCCTCAAGCTGCTGTTACAAGAACTGAAGTTAAGAAAACTCACTTTGAATTTGACCGGCTCAGGGTCTCATGTTTCTTGGTCTGGGTCTTTTAAAATCCACGTGTCTTACTGTTGCCTTAACAAAAGTGTAACTGGGAGTTAGATTGAATAGGGGATTCGGAAGTTATCATAGTAATAATTTGTAGATCTATGTATGTATTGAAAATCATTCTTCTTATTAATATATGTTCAATCTAGTTTTGTAACAAAAAGCTGTAAGTCTTGGTGGTCTTATTACTACTGAATTCAAGGCACACATCTTGAAATTTATACGAATTACAAAACAAATTGTGGCAATTGTTTCAAGTTTCCCTTTAGGATTTGAACAATTCAGCACTTACCATCGGCTGTGCCATAACAGTCCTTTGGTGCCACACTAACTTATATCCTTTCTAAAGTTTAGCAGCCAGACTACGCACAATACTCTAGTTGAGGCTGAACCAGTGTTTTACCCAGATTTATCATAACTTCTTTGCTTTTGTACTTTATGCCTCTATTTGCAAAGCCCAGGATTCTATATGCTTTGTTAACTGCTGCCTCAGCCTGTCCTGCCCTCTTGAATGACTTATGCACATATACACCCAGGTCTTGCTATGTTGCACCACCTTTAGAATTGTACCCTTTATTTTATATTGTCTCTCCTCGTTCTTCCGACTGAAATGTATCACTTTGCACTTCTCCACTCTAAACTGCGTCTGCCATGTGTCTGCCCATTCCACCAGCTTCTCCAGACTCTTGAAGTCTATCACTATTGCCCTCACAGTTCACAATGCTTTGAAGTTTTGAAACTATGCCCTGTAAACCCAAGTCTCGGTTATTAATATGCAGCAAGGCAAGCAGTGGGTTGATAAGGAAGAGCCAGCTTGGATTTCTAAAGGCGAAATCATGTTTAACTAACTCGCTGGAGGTTTTTGAAGAGGTAACAGAAAAGGTCGATGAGGGTAATGCTGTTGATGTGGTGTATATGGACTTTCAAAAGGCATTTGACACAGAGCCACACAACAGACTTGTGAGAAAAGTTATTGCTCATGGAATAAAAGGGACTGTAGCAACGTGGACACAAAATTGGCTGAAAAATAGGAAGCAGAGAGTAATGGTCAAAGGACATTTTTAGGGCTGGAGGGAGGTTTGTAGTGGAGTTCCCCAGGGGTCGGTATTGGGACCCTTGCTTTTCCTGATATATATTAAATGATCCAGATCTTGGTGTACAGGGGACAATTTCAAAGTTTGCGGATGATACAAAGTTTGGGAGTGTTGTGAACTGTGAGGAGGATGGTGTGGAACTTCAAGAGGACATAGACAAGTTGGTGGAGTGGGCAGATAGGTGACAGATGTAGTTCAATGCGGAGAAGTGTGAGGTGATGCATTTTGGCAGGAAGAACATAGACAGACAATATAAAATAAGGGATGAAATTTTGAAGGGGGTTCAGGAGCAGAAAGACTTGGGTGTATATGTGCATAGATCATAGAAGGTGGCAAAGCAGGTGGAGAGCAATTAATAAAACATATAGTATCCTTCGCTTTATTAACAGGGGCATAGAGTACAAGAGCAGGGAGGTTATGCTGAGTTTATATTAGACCTCAGTTGGAATATTGTGTACAGTTCTGGGCACCATACTATAGGAAGGATGTGAACACATTGGAGAGAGCGCAGAAGAGGTTTACAAGAATGGTTCCAGGGATGAGAAACTTCAGCTATGAGGATAGATTGGAGAGGTTGGGACTGTTCTCCTTGGAGAGGAGACGGCTAAGAGAAGATTTGATAGAGATGTTCAAAATCATGAGGGGGCTGGACAGAGTAGATCAGGAGAAGCTGTTCCCACTTGTAAAAGGATCAAGAACGAGAGGGCACAGATTTAAAGTGATTTGCGAAAGAAGCAAATGTGATGTGAGAATAAACTTTTCACAGTGACTGGTTCGGGTCTGGAATACACAGCCTGGAAGTGTGGGGGAGGCAGGTTCAATCGAGGCATTCAGGAGGGTATTAGATGATTATTTGAATAGAAACAATGTGCGGGGGTACAGGGGATAGGGCAGGAGAGTGGCACCAGGTCTTAATGCCCATTTGGAGAGCCGGTGCAGGCATGATGGGCTGAATGTGCTGTTAAGATTCAGTGATTCTGTGGTCCTAGTACAGACCCGGGGAACCCCAGTATCAACTGCTACTCTCTGTTTCCTGACAATTAGCTAACGTTGTATCCTGGCTGCCACTATTCCTTTTATTTCCTGTGCTTCAAATTTACCGACAAGCACTTTGTTAAATGTTTTTTGGAAGTCCATGTACACAACAACATCATCAACATTGCCCTCATCAACCCTCTCTATTACCTAATCAAAAACTCCAGCCAGTTAGTTAAACACAATTTACACCTTAACAAATCCATGTTGGCTTTCATTAATTAACATAAGAACACAAGAACCAGGAGCTGGAGTGGACCATTCGGCCCATCCAGCCTGCTGCACCATTCAATACCATCATGGCTGATCCTGGGCTTCTACTCCATTTTCCCGCCCACTCCCCATATCCCTTAATTCACCGAGACACCAAAAACCCATCCATCCCAACCTTAAATATATTCAGCGATGGAACATTCACAACCCTGTGGGGTGGAGAATTCCAAAGATTCACAACCCTTTGAGTGAAGAAATTTCTCCTCATCTCAGTCCTAACTGATCAGCCCCTTATCCTGAGACTGAGCCCCCGTGTTTTAGACTCCCCGACCAGCAGGGACAGTCTCTCAGTGTCCACCCTGTCAAACCCCTTCAGAATCTCACAGGATTCAATGAGTTCGTCTCTCATTCTTCTAAACTCCAGAGAATACAAGCCCAATTCACTCAGCCTCCCATCATAGGGCACCCCCTCATTCCAGGGACCAATCTAGTGAACCCTCACTGTACCACCTCCAATGCAAGTATATCCTCCCTGAAATGTACAGACCAAATCTGCACACACTACTCCAGATGTGGTCTCACCAAAACCCTGCACAACTGGAGCAAGATTTCTTTATTCTTGGACTCCAATCCCCTTGCAATAAAGGCCAACACACCATTTGCCTTCCCAATAGCTTGTAGCACCTGCCGCTAACTCTCTGTGCTCCTTGTACAAACACACCTAAGTCTCTTTCAACATCAACACTTACACGTTTCACACCTTTTAAAAAATATTCTGCCTTTCTATTCTTACAACCAAAGTGAATATCGTCACACTTCCCCACATTACACTCCATCTGAAATCTTGTTGCCCACTCACTTACCCTGTCTACATCTCTTTGCAGCCTCTCAGTGTCCTCCTCACAGCTTAGCTTCCCACCTAGCTTGGTATCACCAGCAAACGGAGATACATTACTCTCTGTCTCTTCATCTAGGTCATTAATACAGATTGTAAATAGCTGGGGCCCCAGCACTGATCCTTGTGACACTCCACGATTCACTGGCTGACAGCTTGAAAAAGCCCCGATTATGCCCACTCTCTGCTTTCTATTCATTAACTAATCCTCCACCCATACTAAAATATTACCTCCAACTCATGAGTCCTTATCTTGCCAATTAACCTTTCATGTGGCACCTTATCGAATGCTGTGTGGAAATCCAGGTAAACTCCATCTACTGGTTCTCCTTTATCCACCCTACCAGTCACAACCTCAAAAAGCTTTCATAAATTTGTCAAACAGGATTTCCCCTTAGTAAAACCATGTTGACTTGCTCTAATCATATGATACTTTTCTAAGTGCATGGTTAAGACTTCCTTAATAATAGATTCCAGCATTTTCCCAACAACTGATGTTAGGCTAACCTTCCTGGAGTTCCTTGATTTCTCCCTCCCTCCTGTCTTGAAAAGTGGTGTAACATTTGCCAACTTCCAATTTAATAGGACCGGACCTGAATCGAAGGAATTTTGGACGATGATAGCCAGCACATCCCCTATCTCGACAGCATCTCCTTCAGAACCCTAGGGTGTAGGTCATCAGCTCTCAGCATTTGTCAGATTTTAGTCCCTCAAGTTTCTCCAATACTTTTTCTCTGCTGATATTAATCTCCTCACTGTTGTTTGCTGCTAGGTTACCGTCTGTTTCTGGTATGAAACTTGTATTTTCTACTGTGAAGAAAGAGACAAAGTATTTGTTCAGTGTCTCTGCCACTTCCTCGTTCCCCATGATAATTTCTCTTGTCTCTGATTCTAAGGGGCCAATGTTTACTTTCTCTCCTCTCATCCTCTTTCTACACTTATAAAAAAGCTCAAACAATCCGTTTTTATATTCCTGGCTCGCTTACTCCCATATTCCACTTTTCCCTTTTTATTAACTTTTTGGTGGCTCTCTGCGTGTTTCTCAAACATTCCAGTCCTCAGACTTGCTCCTGTCCTTTGTCACATTGTAAGCCTCTTCTGTTAGTCTAAGACTACCCACAACTTGCTGAGTGAGCCAGGGATGGGTCTGTCTCCTTGAGTTTTTGTTTTTGTTAATTAATCCACACTTGTCCAAGTGACTGTTACTTTTACCCCATGTTATTGTTTCTAAAAGCTTTCTCACCACCAAGGTTAAACTGACTGACCTGTGGTTGCTGGGCTCATCGTTACAGCCTTTTTTGAACAATATTTGCAATTTTGCAGTCCTCTGGTACCACGTCCACATCTAAGGAGGATTGGAATTGCTTCCACAATTTCCATCCTTACTTCCCTCAGTATCCTTGGTTGTAGCCCATTTGGGCCTGGAGACTTCTCAACTTTGAGTGCAAACAGCCTTTCTACTACAACAGCATTATCAATTTTTAGCCCATGCAGTTTCTCAGTTAACTCCTTTTTCACCACAACCAGCATCTTCTTCCTTGGTAACAACAGATGCAAAGTATTCATTTAATAGCTCAGCCTTTCCCCTGCATCCATGTGTAAATCCCCTTTTCATTCCCTAATCCGCCCCACTCCTCCTTTCACTGCCCTGTTACTACTTATATGAATATAGAAACTGCTGAGGTTCCCTTTGATGTTAGCTTCCAGTCTCCTCTCATACTCTCTCTTTGCTTTTCATTACATTTCTCATTGCTCTTCTGAACCCTCTATATTCAGCCTGCTTTTCGATTGTATTATCCACCCGACAAGTATCATTAACACACTTTTTCTGCTCCACCTCACTTCTATCTCTTTTTTCATCCAGGGAACTCTGGAGTAGTTTATCCTACCTTTCCCCATCACGGGACGTACCTTGACTGGATCTGAATCACATCTTTAAAGTCAGCAATTTAGTCTGTCAATCTTTGATTCCAATTTACCTGAACTATCTCCATACAGAAAGTTAGAACTTTGACCAACTCACTCTCACCAACAGAACGGGGGATTATGCAGAGGAGAGAGAGGAGGAACGAGTGAGGACAGTGAGACAGATACAGAGGGGTAGCAAGGCAGAGACAGACAAAGGAAGGAAGACAGATGGAGAAGACATAGAGAGAGGAATTGAGATAGGGATAAAGTGGTGTGTGGCAAGGCTATACTTATCTTGAAGGTGCTGACTCTCTCTCCCCCTCCCGTCAAGGTGCTGACTCTCTCTCCCTCCCTCCCCTCAAGATGCTGACTCTCTCTCCCACCCGTCAAGGTGCTGACTCTCTCTCCCTCCCTCCCCTCAAGGTGCTGACTCTCTCTCTCCCTCCCTCCCCTCAAGGTGCTGACTCTCTCTCCCTCCCCTCAAGGTGCTGACTCTCTCCCTCCCTCCCCTCAAGGTGCTGACTCTCTCTCTCTCCCCCCCCTCAAGGTGCTGACTCTCTCTCCCTCCCTCCCCTCAAGATGCTGACTCTCTCTCCCTCCCCTCAAGGTGCTGACTCTCTCTCCCTCCCCTCAAGGTGCTGACCCTCTCTCCCCCTCCCCTCAAGGTGCTGACTCTCTCTCCCTCCCCTCAAGGTGCTGACTCTCTCTCTCTCCCTCCCCTCAAGGTGCTGACTCTCTCTCCCTCCCTCCCCTCAAGGTGCTGACTCTCTCTCCCTCCCCTCAAGGTGCTGACTCTCTCTCCCTCCCCTCAAGGTGCTGACCCTCTCTCCCCCTCCCCTCAAGGTGCTGACTCTCTCTCCCTCCCCTCAAGGTGCTGACTCTCTCTCCCCATCCCGTCAAGGTGCTGACTCTCTCTCCCTCCCTCCCCTCAAGGTGCTGACTCTCTCTCCCTCCCCTCAAGGTGCTGACCCTCTCTCCCCCTCGCCTGAAGGTGCTGACTCTCTCTCTCTCCCTCCCCTCAAGGTGCTGACTCTCTCTCCCTCCCCTCAAGGTGCTGACTCTCTCTCCCTCCCCTCAAGGTGCTGACTCTCTCTCTCTCCCTCCCCTCAAGGTGCTGACTCTCTCTCTCTCCCTCCCCTCAAGGTGCTGACTCTCTCTCTCTCCCTCCCCTCAAGGTGCTGACTCTCTCTCCCTCCCCTCAAGGTGCTGACTCTCTCTCTCTCCCTCCCCTCAAGGTGCTGACTCTCTCTCTCTCCCTCCCCTCAAGGTGCTGACTCTCTCTCTCCCTCCCCTCAAGGTGCTGACTCTCTCTCCCTCCCCTCAAGGTGCTGACTCTCTCTCCCTCCCCTCAAGGTGCTGACTCTCTCTCTCCCTCCCCTCAAGGTGCTGACTCTCTCTCCCCCTCCCCTCAAGGTGCTGACTCTCTCTCCCCCTCCCGTCAAGGTGCTGACTCTCTCTCCCCCTCCCCTCAAGGTGCTGACTCTCTCTCTCCCTCCCCTCAAGGTGCTGACTCTCTCTCCCTCCCTCCCCTCAAGGTGCTGACTCTCTCTCTCTCCCTCCCCTCAAGGTGCTGACTCTCTCTCCCCCTCCCCTCAAGGTGCTGACTCTCTCTCCCTCCCCTCAAGGTGCTGACTCTCTCTCCCTCCCCTCAAGGTGCTGACTCTCTCTCTCCCTCCCCTCAAGGTGCTGACTCTCTCTCCCCCTCCCGTCAAGGTGCTGACTCTCTCTCCCTCCCTCTCCTCAAGGTGCTGACTCTCTCTCTCTCCCTCCCCTCAAGGTGCTGACTCTCTCTCCCCCTCCCCTCAAGGTGCTGACTCTCTCTCCCTCCCCTCAAGGTGCTGACTCTCTCTCCCTCCCCTCAAGGTGCTGACTCTCTCTCCCTCCCCTCAAGGTGCTGACCCTCTCTCCCCCTCCCCTGAAGGTGCTGACTCTCTCTCTCCCTCCCCTCAAGGTGCTGACTCTCTCTCCCCCTCCCCTCAAGGTGCTGACTCTCTCTCCCTCCCCTCAAGGTGCTGACTCTCTCTCCCTCCCCTCAAGGTGCTGACCCTCTTTCCCCCTCCCCTGAAGGTGCTGACTCTCTCTCTCCCTCCCCTCAAGGTGCTGACTCTCTCTCCCTCCCTCCCCTCAAGGTGCTGGCTCTCTCTCCCTCCCCTCAAGGTGCTGACTCTCTCTCTCCCTCCCCTCAAGGTGCTGACTCTCTCTCCCTCCCTCCCCTCAAGGTGCTGACTCTCTCTCCCTCCCTCCCCTCAAGGTGCTGACTCTCTCTCTCCCTCCCCTCAAGGTGCTGACTCTCTCTCTCCCTCCCCTCAAGGTGCTGACTCTCTCTCTCCCTCCCCTCAAGGTGCTGACTCTCTCTCTCCCTCCCCTCAAGGTGCTGACTCTCTCTCCCTCCCCTCAAGGTGCTGACTCTCTCTCCCTCCCCTCAAGGTGCTGACTCTCTCTCTCCCTCCCCTCAAGGTGCTGACTCTCTCTCCCCCTCCCCTCAAGGTGCTGACTCTCTCTCCCCCTCCCGTCAAGGTGCTGACTCTCTCTCCCCCTCCCCTCAAGGTGCTGACTCTCTCTCTCCCTCCCCTCAAGGTGCTGACTCTCTCTCTCTCCCTCCCCTCAAGGTGCTGACTCTCTCTCTCTCCCTCCCTTCAAGGTGCTGACTCTCTCTCCCCCTCCCCTCAAGGTGCTGACTCTCTCTCCCTCCCCTCAAGGTGCTGACTCTCTCTCCCTCCCCTCAAGGTGCTGACTCTCTCTCTCCCTCCCCTCAAGGTGCTGACTCTCTCTCCCCCTCCCGTCAAGGTGCTGACTCTCTCTCCCTCCCTCCCCTCAAGGTGCTGACTCTCTCTCCCTCCCTCCCCTCAAGGTGCTGACTCTCTCTCTCCCTCCCCTCAAGGTGCTGACTCTCTCTCTCCCTCCCCTCAAGGTGCTGACTCTCTCTCTCCCTCCCCTCAAGGTGCTGACTCTCTCTCCCTCCCTCCCCTCAAGGTGCTGACTCTCTCTCTCCCTCCCCTCAAGGTGCTGACTCTCTCTCTCCCTCCCCTGAAGGTGCTGACTCTCTCTCTCCCTCCCCTCAAGGTGCTGACTCTCTCTCTCCCTCCCCTCAAGGTGCTGACTCTCTCTCTCCCTCCCTCCCCTCAAGGTGCTGACTCTCACTCTCCCTCCCCTCAAGGTGCTGACTCTCTCTCCCTCCCCTCAAGGTGCTGACTCTCTCTCTCCCTCCCCTGAAGGTGCTGACTCTCTCTCCCTCCCCTCAAGGTGCTGACTCTCTCTCCCTCCCTCCCCTCAAGGTGCTGACTCTCTCTCCCTCCCTCCCCTCAAGGTGCTGACTCTCTCTCTCCCTCCCTCCCCTCAAGGTGCTGACTCTCACTCCCCCTCCCCTCAAGGTGCTGGCTCACTCTCCCCCTCCCCTGAAGTCTCTGGCTCACTCTCCCCCTCCCCTGAAGTCTCTGGCTCACTCTCTCTCTCCCCTGAAGTCTCAGGCTCACTCTCCCCCTCCCCTCAAGGTGCTGGCTCACTCTCCCCCTCCCCTGAAGTCTCTGGCTCACTCTCCCCCTCCCCTGAAGTCTCTGGCTCACTCTCCCCCTCCCCTGAAGTCTCTGGCTCACTCTCCCCCTCCCCTGAAGTCTCTGGCTCACTCTCCCCCTCCCCTGAAGTCTCTGGCTCACTCTCCCCCTCCCCTGAAGTCTCTGGCTCACTCTCCCCCTCCCCTGAAGTCTCTGGCTCACTCTCCCCCTCCCCTGAAGTCTCTGGCTCACTCTCCCCCTCCCCTGAAGTCTCTGGCTCACTCTCCTTTGCAGTTACTGCTTGGGCAGATGGTCTACCCGCTTTCCTTTCCCCTGATGTGACAGATTTTGGATACTCACCAGCTCTTTCGTAATCGTTTGCAGGCTGTTTGGCTCGCCCGGCTCAGCAACGCACACAGATCACTCAGCAAATAGCCCTGGGGACAAAGGGCAGATATACCGTCACCACAAACATCAACATCACAGGCCCCAAAGGGGGGGCATCAGCACCCACCTCAAAGACCCTAGTTGCAGTCAAGTACTGACTGACCCAGTCGAACCTGCACGGTTTTTAAAAGGCAAATCATGTTTGACTAATCCAGTTGAACTTTCTGATGAAATAACAGAGAAGTTAGGTGCAGGAAATGCAATGGATGTTGTCTATATGGATCTTAAGGGAACGTTTGTCAAAGCACCACATAACAGGCTGGTTAACAAAACAGAGGCTCATGGAATAGGCGGGTCAGTGTCAACTTGGATAAAAAAAAATTGGCTTAAGGACAGAAAAAAAGCATTTTCTCACACTTTTTTGAAGCGGAGGATGGTAAATGGTGCTGTTCCCTCAGAGTCAGTGCCAGGGCCACTGCTTTATTTGCTACAGATAAGTGACTGGGATATTGGAATACAGAGGGAAGTTTCAACATTTGATGATCATCCCAAACTTGGAGGAGTGGCAAACAGCGAGGAGTCACCTGCAACAGGACAGAGATAGGCTGGCAGAATAGGCAGGCCCATGACAGATGGAATTTCATACACTGGAGTGTCAGCTGATGCATTTTGTCAGAAGGGATGGCGGGGGGGGGGAACCATATAGACTTAATGACTCAGTGCTAAGATTGTGCAGGAACAGAGGGCTCACGTGCATCAATCTTTGAAGGTGGCAGGACATACTGAAAGTGGTTACGTCCTCCTCACAATTTACTGCCCTACCCATCTTTGTGTCATCAGCAAATTTGGCAACCATCCTGTCATCTCTCCATCCAACTCATTTATATAAATTGCAAACAGTTGAGGTCCCAGCACTGATCCCTGTGGCACACCTCTCGTCACATCCTGCCAACCAGGAAAAGACCCATTTATGCCTCTTCTTTGCTTCCTGTTAGTCAGCCAATCTTCTACCCGTGCCAATAAGTTACCCCCTATAGAGTACTTGTAACGGAGGACTTTGATTATCCTAATATAGATTGGGACAGTCATAGTGCAAAGAGCAGAGAGGGGCAAGAGTTCCTAGAATGTGTTCAGGAGAATTTTCTATAGCAGTATGTTTCCAGTCCAATGAGAAAGGAGGCACTACTAAAGCTGGTTCCTGGGAATCAGGTGGGGCAAGTGGCAGTGGAAGAGCATTTAGGGGACAGCGTACATTGTGTCATAAGTTTTAGGTTGGCTATGAAGAAGAACAAGGATCAATCGAGATTAAGAATAATTAACTGGGGGGAAGCCAACTTCAGTGGGATAAAAATGAATCAGGCCCAGGTAAATTGGCATCATTAAACTAGATGTGAACAATGGATAGCCTTTTGGGGGAGATGGTGCAAGTACAGTGAAGGTCAACTTGATTGCATGTGGTGACCCGGGGCGAGGAACATCAAAGGAGAGTTCGAAACCCTGGAGGGACACTTGCGGAAGGCGTCTGAGAGAAAGCGTCAGTTTGGGAGAAGATTCCAAAGTGAGTTCTTCGAGAGTGGAGATTGGAAACTCTCATGTGAAAGACAGATTTAAGTGAGACTGGTTGGCTCACGGTGTGAAAGGGTCAGGGGGGAGTTGAGGAGAGATCCATAAGATCTGGTTGAGGTGGCATCTGTCAATTGAGGTCAGAGTGTGGTGTGTCTGACCACAGAATGCTTATTGGTTTAAATGGACTGCGTACTTCCTGTGAACATTAGAATATAAGATAGCTTTTGTAACTTGTGTTATCCTTACAAATCTGTACATATCTGTAAAGGTGTAGTTGCGGGTGAAGGAGTATTGTAATATAGTTCATCTGCTCTTGTTAATAAACGTTTTATTCTTTTGTTAATAGTTCATTAGCTGACCCCTGTGCCTCTGTTCAGTAGTCACTCCCCATGTATCTAAACAAACAAATTAAAGTTAGGGTTTATCAAGCTGGGTTCCACCCTGAGATCAGGCCTGTCCAGGGGTAACCTCAGATGGAATCATAATAGTACTGACTGACCCTGACCCTCGGTCACCCTGTAACGATTGACTCTGACCCTCGGTCACCCTGTACTGATTGACCCTGACCCTCGGTCACCCTGTAATGATTGACTCTGACCCTCGGTCACCCTGTAATGATTGACCCTGACCCTCGGTCACCCTGTACTGATTGACCCTGACCCTCGGTCACCCTGTAATGATTGACCCTGACCCTCGGTCACCCTGCACTGATTGACCCTGACCCTCGGTCACCCTGTACTGATTGACCCTGACCCTCGGTCACCCTGTAATGATTGACTCTGACCCTCGGTCACCCTGTACTGATTGCCCCTGACCCTCAAGTCACCCTGTAATGATTGACCCTGACCCTCGGTCACCCTGTACTGATTGACTCTGACCGTTGGACAGCCTATAATGATTGACCCTGACCCTCGGTCACCCTGTAATGACTGACTCTGACCCTCGGTCACCCTGTAATGATTGACCCTGACCCTCGGTCACCCTGTAATGATTGACTCTGACCCTCGGTCACCCTGTAATGATTGACTCTGACCCTCGGTCACCCTGTACTAATTGACCCTGACCCTCGGTCACCCTGTACTGATTGACTCTGACCGTTGGACAGCCTGTAATGATTGACCCTGACCCTCGGTCACCCTGTAATGACTGACTCTGACCCTCGGTCACCCTGTAATGATTGACCCTGACCCTCGGTCACCCTGTAATGATTGACCCTGACCCTCGGTCACCCTGTAATGATTGACCCTGACCCTCGGTCACCCTGTAATGATTGACTCTGACGCTCGGTCACCCTGTACTGATTGACTCTGACCCTCGGTCACCCTGTAATGATTGACTCTGACCGTTGGACAGCCTGTACTGGTCGACTCTGAGCCTCAGTCACCCTGTAGTGACTCTGAGCCTGTACTGATCAGGATCTCAGCTGCTTTGTTTGTTGTCCCCTGCAGTGTTTACCTCCTGGGATACTCACAGCCGTTAGCTTAGCTAGCTTTCCGAGACTGACATCTTTGCCCAGAGGGAGATCAGTACTGAGTGTTGCTATCATCAGCTTCCTCTGCTCTTCAGACAGAGTCTCCATCGCTAGCTCATGCAGAAACAGGGTCTGTACATCAGCAAAGAGATCCTGCAGCCGGCCAGCTGTCCCAACTACCACGACAGGGTAATCACTGAAACCAATCAGAGAGAGAGAGAGAGAGAGAGACACTGTCCTGACCAATCAGATACAGAGGGGTGAGGCACACAATTCACGGACCAATCAGATACAGGATGGGGTGGGGCTCACTCACTGCGCAGACCAATCATGTGCAGAGGAGGCGGGGCTCAGACACAGGGACAAACCTGAGAAGAACAGGGGCAGGCTATACACCCTGTCAGCATGCTCCACCATTCAATATAATCAGGTCTGTCCTCCGATCTCAACGCTACCTTGTCACAGTATCCCCAAGTTCTTTCATTCTTGTTGCATCCAGATTCTATCCTTTCTAATTCTTTTAAAAATCCAAGTAAAACAGCTTTGACTCAGCCTAATCATTCTCTGTTTTTCTAACTGCCCTCTTACCACTTCCTTAATAATGGATTCCAGCACTTTCCTGGCGGCTGATGTCAGACTACCTGGTTTCTATCTTTCCCTCCTCTCTTAAACAACAGTGTTATGTTTGCCAACTGCCAATCCACTGGGACTGTTTGAGAATCCAGAGGATTTTGGAAAATCATAACTAGCGCGTTCAATACCTCTTTCAGAACCCAGGGGATGCAGGCCATCAGGTCCCGGGAATCTTTTTTGACCGTTAGTTTCTCCAGTACTCGTTATTAATAATTACTTTTGAGTCCCCCACTCTCCTTAGATCCTGGGTTCCCCACTATTTTTGGAATGGTTTTTGTTTCTTCCACTGTAAAGACAGATACAAATTATTTGTTTCACATCTCTGCTACTTTCTTAATCTCCATTGTATTGAACTGTCTCAGCCGCAGAGCTACAAAGCTCCACTGCAGCTACACCCTTCCTTTTCACAGACTTATAGAAGATCCCACTGCCTGGTTTTATATTTCATGCTAGTTTACTCACAGAGTCTATTTTTTCCTTCTATTGTATTTTTTGCTGGTGTCTCGTTCTTCCCCAGTCTTCAGGCTGACATAAGATCCCTTCTTTTTATCCAATACAATGCTTAATCTCTTCAGCTCTCCACTGATGGGTCATTTTGCCGTGGAGTTTTAATTTCTCAATGGAATGTATATTGTTTGAGAATTACGAGCTATCTCTTTAAATGTTCATTATTACACTTGTACCATCATACCTTGAAATCCAATTACACTATCTCCTTTGCCCGTCACACTGTGAGGGACTAACACCTCATCCTGTATATGTTACACATAAAATATACAGAGATATGTTCATTGCAAATCAAAACACCTTTCTGTTTACAGACAGGGGTGAGAGGAGAAATTAGCAATGTGTAAATTAACTTAATTGGTTTTTTATATAAGTTCAATACGTTAGGTTCAGACTTAGGTACGTTACATTCAGACATTAATCTCAACATTAAATTCTATCACCTTATGATCATTCATTGACCGAGGATTCCTTACTCTCATTACACAAGACACCGTCGAAAAAAAGCCTGTTCCTGATTCGAATTCAGGGAAAGGCTGACAGAAACTGAGACAAACAAATCAGATGGAGAACAGGGAGGAGCAGAGGCTCAGACAGGGGGGTTAAATCAGTCAGAGAGGGCCACACGACACATGCACAAACAATCAATAGATGAAGGGTACGGCCATACTGGTGAGTCCGAGCGAGATCCTTCATGAAGTGGTGTAGGGAAGAAATCAAACGTGAATCTTCCCCGACTCCATCACGTTCTCTCCCGATCATCACAAGATGGCGCAGCAGCAGAATGCAGGGACGGTGAAGGTCAGCTTCTGAAAAGGCAGCTTGGAGTTTCGCTTCAGAGGCACCAGTGGAATCAGCACAAAGACACACACAGTCCACCTGGAAGGAGAATCCAGAGTCAGTACAGAGACACACACAGTCCCTGGGGGAGAATCCAGAGTCAGTACAGAGACACACACAGTCCCTGGGGGAGAATCCAGAGTCAGTACAGAGACACACACAGTCCCTGGGGGAGAATCCAGAGTCAGTACAGAGACACACACAGTCCCTGGGGGAGAATCCAGGGTCAGTACAGAGACACACACAGTCCCTGGGGGAGAATCCAGAGTCAGTACAGAGACACACACAGTCCCTGGGGGAGAATCCAGAGTCAGTACAGAGACACACACAGTCCCTGGGGGAGAATCCAGAGTCAGTACAGAGACACACACAGTCCCTGGGGGAGAATCCAGAGTCAGTACAGAGACACACACAGTCCCTGGGGGAGAATCCAGAGTCAGTACAGAGACACACACAGTCCCTGGGGGAGAATCCAGAGTCAGTACAGAGACATACACAGTCCCTGGGGGAGAATCCAGAGTCAGTACAGAGACACACAGAGTCCCTGGGGGAGAATCCAGAGTCAGTACAGAGACACACACAATCCCAGGGGGAGAATCCAGAGTCAGTACAGAGAGACACACACAGTCCCTGGGGGAGAATCCAGAGTCAGTACAGAGACACACACAGTCCACCTGGAGGGAGAATCCAGAGTCAGTACAGAGACACACACAGTCCCTGGGGGAGAATCCAGAGTCAGTACAGAGACACACACAGTCCCTGGGGGAGAATCCAGAGTCAGTACAGAGATACACACAGTCCCTGGGGGAGAATCCAGAGTCAGTACAGAGACACACACAGTCCCTGGGGGAGAATCCAGAGTCAGTACAGAGACACACACAGTCCCTGGGGGAGAATCCAGAGTCAGTACAGAGACACACATAGTCCACCTGGAGGGAGAATCCAGAGTCAGTACAGAGACACACACAGTCCCTGGGGGAGAATCCAGAGTCAGTACATAGACACACACAGTCCACCTGGAGGGACAATCCAGAGTCAGTACAGAGACACACACAGTCCCTGGGGCAGAATCCAGAGTCAGTACAGAGACACACACAGTCCACCTGGAGGGAGAATCCAGAGTCAGTACAGAGACACACACAGTCCCTGGGGGAGAATCCAGAGTCAGTACAGAGACACACACAGTCCCTGGGGGAGAATCCAGGGTCAGTACAGAGACACACACAGTCCCTGGGGGAGAATCCAGAGTCAGTACAGAGACACACACAGTCCCTGGGGGAGAATCCAGAGTCAGTACAGAGACACACGCAGCTCCTGGGGGAGAATCCAGAGTCAGTACAGAGACACACACAGTCCCTGGGGGAGAATCCAGAGTCAGTACAGAGACACACACAGTCCCTGGGGGAGAATCCAGAGTCAGTACAGAGACACACACAGTCCCTGGGGGAGAATCCAGAGTCAGTACAGAGACACACACAGTCCCTGGGGGAGAATCCAGAGTCAGTACAGAGACACACACAGTCCCTGGGGGAGAATCCAGAGTCAGTACAGAGACATACACAGTCCCTGGGGGAGAATCCAGAGTCAGTACAGAGACACACACAGTCCCTGGGGGAGAATCCAGAGTCAGTACAGAGACACACACAATCCCAGGGGGAGAATCCAGAGTCAGTACAGAGAGACACACACAGTCCCTGGGGGAGAATCCAGAGTCAGTACAGAGACACACACAGTCCACCTGGAGGGAGAATCCAGAGTCAGTACAGAGACACACACAGTCCCTGGGGGAGAATCCAGAGTCAGTACAGAGACACACACAGTCCCTGAGGGAGAATCCAGAGTCAGTACAGAGATACACACAGTCCCTGGGGGAGAATCCAGAGTCAGTACAGAGACACACACAGTCCCTGGGGGAGAATCCAGAGTCAGTACAGAGACACACACAGTCCCTGGGGGAGAATCCAGAGTCAGTACAGAGACACACACAGTCCCTGGGGGAGAATCCAGAGTCAGTACAGAGACACACACAGTCCCTGGGGGAGAATCCAGAGTCAGTACAGAGACACACACAGTCCCTGGGGGAGAATCCAGAGTCAGTACAGAGACACACACAATCCCAGGGGGAGAATCCAGAGTCAGTACAGAGACACACACAGTCCCTGGGGGAGAATCCAGAGTCAGTACAGAGACACACACAGTCCCTGGGGGAGAATCCAGAGTCAGTACAGAGACACACACAGTCCCTGGGGGAGAATCCAGAGTCAGTACAGAGACACACACAATCCCAGGGGGAGAATACAGAGTCAGTACAGAGAGACACACACAGTCCCTGGGGGAGAATCCAGAGTCAGTACAGAGACACACACAGTCCACCTGGAGGGAGAATCCAGAGTCAGTACAGAGACACACACAGTCCCTGGGGGAGAATCCAGAGTCAGTACAGAGACACACACAGTCCCTGAGGGAGAATCCAGAGTCAGTACAGAGATACACACAGTCCCTGGGGGAGAATCCAGAGTCAGCACAGAGACACACACAGTCCCTGGGGGAGAATCCAGAGTCAGTACAGAGACACACACAGTCCCTGGGGGAGAATCCAGAGTCAGTACAGAGACACACACAGTCCCTGGGGGAGAATCCAGAGTCAGTACAGAGACACACACAGTCCCTGGGGGAGAATCCAGAGTCAGTACAGAGACACACACAGTCCCTGGGGGAGAATCCAGAGTCAGTACAGAGACACACACAGTCCCTGGGGGAGAATCCAGAGTCAGTACAGAGACACACACAATCCCAGGGGGAGAATCCAGAGTCAGTACAGAGACACACACAGTCCCTGGGGGAGAATCCAGAGTCAGTACAGAGACACACACAGTCCCTGGGGGAGAATCCAGAGTCAGTACAGAGACACACACAGTCCCTGGGGGAGAATCCAGAGTCAGCACAGAGACACACACAGTCCACCTGGAGGGAGAATCCAGAGTCAGTACAGAGACACACACAGTCCCTGGGGGAGAATCCAGAGTCAGTACAGAGACACACACAGTCCCTGGGGGAGAATCCAGGGTCAGTACAGAGACAAACACAGTCCCTGGGGGAGAATCCAGAGTCAGTACAGAGACACACACAGTCCCTGGGGGAGAATCCAGAGTCAGTACAGAGACACACACAGTCCCTGGGGGAGAATCCAGAGTCAGTACAGAGACATACACAGTCCCTGGGGGAGAATCCAGAGTCAGTACAGAGACACACACAGTCCCTGGGGGAGAATCCAGAGTCAGTACAGAGACACACACAATCCCAGGGGGAGAATCCAGAGTCAGTACAGAGAGACACACACAGTCCCTGGGGGAGAATCCAGAGTCAGTACAGAGACACACACAGTCCACCTGGAGGGAGAATCCAAAGTCAGTACAGAGACACACACAGTCCCTGGGGGAGAATCCAGAGTCAGTACAGAGACACACACAGTCCCTGAGGGAGAATCCAGAGTCAGTACAGAGATACACACAGTCCCTGGGGGAGAATCCAGAGTCAGTACAGAGACACACACAGTCCCTGGGGGAGAATCCAGAGTCAGTACAGAGACACACACAGTCCCTGGGGGAGAATCCAGAGTCAGTACAGAGACACACATAGTCCACCTGGAGGGAGAATCCAGAGTCAGTACAGAGACACACACAGTCCCTGGGGGAGAATCCAGAGTCAGTACATAGACACACACAGTCCACCTGGAGGGACAATCCAGAGTCAGTACAGAGACACACACAGTCCCAGGGTGACAATCCAGAGTCAGTAGATAGACACACACAGTCCACCTGGAGGGGAATCCAGAGTCATTACAGAGGCACACACAGTCCCCGGGGGAGAAATCAGGAGTCAGTACAGAGACACACACAGTCCCTGGGGGAGAATCCAGAGTCAGTACAGAGACACACACAGTCCACCTGGAGGGAGAATCCAGAGTCAGTACAGAGACACACACAGTCCCTGGGGGAGAATCCAGAGTCAGTACAGAGACACACACAGTCCACCTGGAGGGAGAATCCAGAGCCAGTACAGAGACACACGCAGACCCTGGGGGAGAATTCAGGGTCAGTACAGAGACACACACAGTTCCTGGGTGAGAATCCAGAGTCAGTACAGAGATGCACAGTCCCTGGGGGAGAATCCAGAGTCAGTACAGAGACACACACAGTCCCTGGGGGAGAATCCAGAGTCAGTACAGAGACACACACAGTCCCTGGGGGAGAATCCAGAGTCAGTACAGAAACACACACAGTCCTGGGGAGAATCCAGGGTCAGTACAGAGACACACACAGTCCCCGGGGGAGAATCCAGAGTCAGTACAGAGACACACACAGTCCCTGGGGGAGAATCCAGAGTCAGTACAGAGACACACACAGTCCCTGGGGGAGAATCCAGAATCAGTACAGAGACACACACAGTCCCTGGGGGAGAATCCAGGGTCAGTACTGCGACACACACAGTCCCTGGGGGAGAATCCAGAGTCAGTACAGAGACACACACAGTCCCTGGGGGAGAATCCAGGGTCAGTACAGAGACACACACAGTCCCTGGGGGAGAATCCAGAGTCAGTACAGAGACACACGCAGTCCCCGGGGGAGAATCCAGGGTCAGTACAGAGACACACACAGTCCCTGGGGGAGAATCCAGGGTCAGTACAGAGACACACACAGTCCCTGGGGGAGAATCCAGAGTCAGTACAGAGACACACACAGTCCCTGGGGGAGAATCCAGGGTCAGTACAGAGACACACACAGTCCCTGGGGGAGAATCCAGAGTCAGTACAGAGACACACACAGTCCCTGGGGGAGAATCCAGAGTCAGTACTGAGACACACACAGTCCCTGGGGGAGAATCCAGGGTCAGTACAGAGACACACACAGTCCCTGGGGGAGAATCCAGGGTCAGTACAGAGACACACACAGTCCCTGGGGGAGAATCCAGGGTCAGTACAGAGACACACACAGTCCCTGGGGGAGAATTCAGGGTCAGTACAGAGACACACACAGTCCCTGGGGGAGAATCCAGGGTCAGTACAGAGACACACACAGTCCCTGGGGGAGAATCCAGAGTCAGTACAGAGACACACACAGTCCCTGGGGGAGCATCCAGAGTCAGTACAGAGACACACACAGTCCACCTGGAGGGAGCATCCAGAGTCAGTACAGAGACACACACAGTCCCTGGGGGAGAATCCAGAGTCAGTACAGAGACACACACAGTCCCTGGGGGAGAATCCAGAGTCAGTACAGAGACACACAGTCCCTGGGAGAGAATCCAGAGTCAGTACAGAGACACACAGTCCCTGGGGGAGAATCCAGAGTCAGTACAGAGACACACACAGTCCCTGGGGGAGAATTCAGGGTCAGTACAGAGACACACACAGTCCCTGGGGGAGAATCCAGGGTCAGTACAGGGACACACACAGTCCACCTGGAGGGAGAATCCAGAGTCAGTACAGAGACACACGCAGTCCCTGGGGGAGAATCCAGAGTCAGCACAAAGACACACACAGACCACCTGGAGGGAGCATCCAGAGTCAGTACAGAGACACACACAGTCCCTGGGGGAGAATCCAGAATCAGTACAGAGACACACACAGTCCCTGGGGGAGAATCCAGAATCAGTACAGAGACACACACAGTCCCTGGGGGAGAATCCAGAGTCAGTGCAGAGACACACACAGTCCCTGGGGGAGAATCCAGAGTCAGTACAGAGACACACACAGTCCCTGGGGGAGAATCCAGAGTCAGTACAGAGACACACAGTCCCTGGGAGAGAATCCAGAGTCAGTACAGAGACACATAGTCCCTGGGGGAGAATCCAGAGTCAGTACAGAGACACACACAGTCCCTGGGGGAGAATTCAGGGTCAGTACAGAGACACACACAGTCCCAGGGGGAGAATCGAGAGTCAGTACAGAGATACACACAGTCGCTGGGGGAGAATCCAGAGTCAGTACAGAGACACACACAGTCCCAGGGGGAGAATCGAGAGTCAGTACAGAGACACACACAGTCCCAGGGGGAGAATCGAGAGTCAGTACAGAGATACACACAGTCGCTGGGGGAGAATCCAGAGTCAGTACAGAGACACACACAGTCCCAGGGGGAGAATCGAGAGTCAGTACAGAGACACACACAGTCCCTGGGGGAGAATCCAGAGTCAGTACAGAGACACACACAGTCCCTGGGGGAGAATCCAGAGTCAGTACAGAGACACACACAGTCCCTGGGGGAGATTCCAGAGTCAGTACAGAGACACACACAGTCCCTGGGGGAGAATCCAGAGTCAGTACAGAGACACACACAGTCCCTGGGGGAGAATCCAGAGTCAGTACAGAGACACACACAGTCCCTGGGGGAGAATCCAGAGTCAGTACAGAGACACACACAGTCCCTGGGGGAGAATCCAGGGTCAGTACTGCGACACATACCATTACATCGCAACATCTGCACACACAACTTTCCCTGGTTGCCTGCACTGACCTGTACCAAATGCAGGTTGAGCCTGGAGCAGGTGGCTTTGAGCACAGTGGTCTTCCCGCTGCCACTCGGACCCCACAACAGGATACTGCATGGTCCGTCTAGTATTGGAGGCCTGGAAGACATATAGGAGAACATTGAAAGCACATTGTATGCACTGTCTCAGCTGGCTCTCCCTGGGGAGGTACAGCACAGGGCTAGACACTGTGTAAAGTTCTATCTTCTTACAATCCTATCTTTCAGGGCAATATTTTTTATTCTAAAATATGGAAAGGCACTGCATTCTGTGGAGACTTAGAAGCTGACCTGGATTTCTTTTTTTAAATGGTCCTAAGCTGACCTTTGGCCTTAGTATAAGCATGCCTTTTCCAATCAATCCGCTGACCAGCATGGTACATGAGTGGGGAGAGCTGTTTGCTTGTTTGTTTCAAGGCAAACTCTGGTGATTTACTGGGAATCGCATGACAGGGACAAGCTGTAAGTTTTGAGCTTGTTTTTTAAAATTCAGCTTGGAGTGAACTGGGAGGGGAAAAGCTGCCCACTTCACACTCTCTCTGCCTTTCCCAAAACCATGTGGGTGTCAATATCCAGCTGAAAATTCTTCTCTCAGTGGAACTTGTCTGCCTTTGGAAACCCGAGAGGCTGAGCCAAGGATTGTTCCGACTGTATTGCCCTCCACGCCAAAGCTCCATTGGTGAGTATGTCCAAGCCTCTTCTGGATCTGTCTTCACATGAAGGAGCTCCAGAACGACAGTATCAAAACCTGGACAATCCCCATCACTCCCAGGACAGGTACAGCACGGGGTTAGATACAGAGTAAAGCTCCCTCTACACTGTCCCCATCAAACACTCCCAGGACAGATACAGCATGGGGTTAGATACAGAGTAAAGCTCCCTCTGCACTGTCCCCATCAAACTCTCCCAGGACAGGTACAGCACGGGGTTAGATACAGAGTAAAGCTCCCTCTACACTGTCCCCATCAAACACTCCCAGGACAGGTACAGCACAGGGTTAGATACAGAGTAAATCTCCCTCTACACTGTGCCCATCAAACTCTCCCAGGACAGGTACAGCATGGGGTTAGATACAGAGTAAATCTCCCTCTACACTGTCCCCATCAAACACTCCCAGGACAGGTACAGCACGGGGTTAGATACAGAGTAAATCTCCCTCTACACTGTCCCCATCAAACATTCCCAGGACAGGTACAGCACGGGGTTAGATACAGAGTAAAGCTCCCTCTACACTGTGCCCATCAAACTCTCCCAGGACAGGTACAGCATGGGGTTAGAAACAGAGTAAAGCTCCCTCTACACTGTCCCCATCAAACACTCCCAGGACAGATACAGCACGGGGTTAGATACAGAGTAAAGCTCCCTCTACACTGTCCCCATCAAACACTCCCAGGACAGGTACAGCACGGGGTTAGATAGAGAGTAAAGCTCCCTCTACACTGTCCCCATCAAACAGTCCCAGGACAGGTACAGCACGGGGTTAGATACAGAGTAAAGCACCCTCTACACTGTCCCCATCAAACACTCCCAGGACAGGTACAGCACGGGGTTAGATACAGAGTAAAGCTCCCTCTACACTGTCCCCATCAAACACTCCCAGGACAGGTACAGCACGGGGTTAGATACAGAGTAAAGCTCCCTCTACACTGTCCCCATCAAACACTCCCAGGACAGGTACAGCACGGGGTTAGATACAGAGTAAAGCTCCCTCTACAATGTCCCCATCAAACACTCCCAGGACAGGTACAGCACAGGGTTAGATACAGAGTAAATCTCCCTCTACACTGTGCCCATCAAACTCTCCCAGGACAGGTACAGCATGGGGTTAGATACAGAGTAAATCTCCCTCTACACTGTCCCCATCAAACACTCCCAGGACAGGTACAGCACGGGGTTAGATACAGAGTAAAGCTCCCTCTACACTGTGCCCATCAAACTCTCCCAGGACAGGTACAGCATGGGGTTAGAAACAGAGTAAAGCTCCCTCTACACTGTCCCCATCAAACACTCCCAGGACAGATACAACACGGGGTTAGATACAGAGTAAAGCTCCCTCTACACTGTCCCCATCAAACACTCCCAGGACAGGTACAGCACGGGGTTAGATAGAGAGTAAAGCTCCCTCTACACTGTCCCCATCAAACAGTCCCAGGACAGGTACAGCACGGGGTTAGATACAGAGTAAAGCACCCTCTACACTGTCCCCATCAAACACTCCCAGGACAGGTACAGCACGGGGTTAGATACAGAGTAAAGCTCCCTCTACACTGTCCCCATCAAACACTCCCAGGACAGGTCCAGCACGGGGTTAGATACAGAGTAAAGCTCCCTCTACACTGTCCACATCAAACACTCCCAGGACAGGTCCAGCACGGGGTTAGATACAGAGTAAAGCTCCCTCTACACTGTCCCCATCAAACACTCCCAGGACAGGTACAGCACGGGGTTAGATACAGAGTAAAGCTCCCTCTACACTGTCCCCATCAAACACTCCCAGGACAGGTACAGCACAGGGTTAGATACAGAGTAAAGCTCCCTCTACACTGTCCCCATGAAACACCCTCTGGACAGGTACAGCACGGGGTTAGATACAGAGTAAAGCTCCCTCTACACCGTCCCCATCAAACACTCCCAGGACAGGTACAGCATGATGTTAGATACAGAGTAAAGCTCCCTCTACACTGTCCCCATCAAACACTCCCAGGACAGGTACAGCACGGGGTTAGATACAGAGTAAAGCTCCCTCTACACTGTGCCCATCAAACACTCCCAGGACAGGTACAGCACATGGTTAGATACAGAGTAAAGCTCCCTCTACACTGTCCCCATCAAACACTCCCAGGACAGGTACAGCACGGGGTTAGATACAGAGTAAAGCTCCCTCTACACTGTCCCCATCAAACACTCCCAGGACAGGTACAGCACAGAGTTAGATACAGAGTAAAGCTCCCTCTACACTGTCCCCATCAAACACTCCCAGGACAGGTACAGCACGGGGTTAGATACAGAGTAAAGCTCCCTCTACACTGTCCCCATCAAACACTCCCAGGACAGGTACAGCACATGGTTAGATACAGGGTAAAGCTCCCTCTACACTGTCCCCATCAAACACTCCCAGGACAGGTACAGCACAGGGTTAGATACAGAGTAAAGCTCCCTCTACACTGTCCCCATCAAACACTCCCAGGACAGGTACAGCACGGGGTTAGATACAGAGTAAAGCTCCCTCTACACTGTCCCCATCAAACACTCCCAGGACAGGTACAGCACGGGGTTAGATAGAGAGTAAAGCTCCCTCTACACTGTCCCCATCAAACACTCCCAGGACAGGTGCAGCACAGGGTTAGATACAGAGTAAAGCTCCCTCTACACTGACCCCATCAAACACTCCCAGGACAGGTACAGCACAGAGTTAGATACAGAGTAAAGCTCCCTCTACACTGTCCCCATCAAACACTCCCAGGACAGGTACAGCACGGGGTTAGATACAGAGTAAAGCTCCCTCTACACTGTCCCCATCAAACACTCCCAGGACAGGTACAGCACATGGTTAGATACAGGGTAAAGCTCCCTCTACACTGTCCCCATCAAACACTCCCAGGACAGGTACAGCACAGGGTTAGATACAGAGTAAAGCTCCCTCTACACTGTCCCCATCAAACACTCCCAGGACAGGTACAGCACGGGGTTAGATACAGAGTAAAGCTCCCTCTACACTGTCCCCATCAAACACTCCCAGGACAGGTGCAGCACAGGGTTAGATACAGAGTAAAGCTCCCTCTACACTGACCCCATCAAACACTCCCAGGACAGGTACAGCACGGGGTTAGATACAGAGTAAAGCTCCCTCTACACTGTCCCCATCAAACACTCCCAGGACAGGTGCAGCACGGGGTTAGATACAGAGTAAAGCTCCCTCTACACTGTCCCCATCAAACACTCCCAGGACAGGTACAGCACGGGGTTAGATACAGAGTAAAGCTCCCTCTACACTGCCCCCATCAAACACTCCCAGGACAGGTACAGCACGGGGTTAGATACAGAGTAAAGCTCCCTCTACACTGTCCCCATCAAACACTCCCAGGACAGGTACAGCACGGGGTTAGATACAGAGTAAATCTCCCTCTACACTGTCCCCATCAAACACTCCCAGGACAGGTACAGCACGGGGTTAGATACAGAGTAAAGCTCCCTCTACACTGTCCCCATCAAACACTCCCAGGACAGGTACAGCACGGGGTTAGATACAGAGTAAATCTCCCTCTACACTGTCCCCATCAAACACTCCCAGGACAGGTACAGCACGGGGTTAGATACAGAGTAAAGCTCCCTCTACACTGTCCCCATCAAACACTCCCAGGACAGGTACAGCACGGGGTTAGATACAGAGTAAAGCTCCCTCTACACTGCCCCCATCAAACACTCCCAGGACAGGTACAGCACGGGGTTAGATACAGAGTAAATCTCCCTCTACACTGTCCCCATCAAACACTCCCAGGACAGGTACAGCACGGGGTTAGATACAGAGTAAAGCTCCCTCTACACTGACCCCATCAAACACTCCCAGGACAGGTACAGCACGGGGTTAGATACAGAGTAAAGCTCCCTCTACACTGTCCCCATCAAACACTCCCAGGACAGGTACAGCACGGGGTTAGATACAGAGTAAAGCTCCCTCTACACTGCCCCCATCAAACACTCCCAGGACAGGTACAGCACGGGGTTAGATACAGAGTAAAGCTCCCTCTACACTGTCCCCATCAAACACTCCCAGGACAGGTACAGCACGGGGTTAGATACAGAGTAAATCTCCCTCTACACTGTCCCCATCAAACACTCCCAGGACAGGTACAGCACGGGGTTAGATACAGAGTAAAGCTCCCTCTACACCGTCCCCATCAAACACTCCCAGGACAGGTACAGCACGGGGTTAGATACAGAGTAAATCTCCCTCTACACTGTCCCCATCAAACACTCCCAGGACAGGTACAGCACGGGGTTAGATACAGAGTAAAGCTCCCTCTACACTGTCCCCATCAAACACTCCCAGGACAGGTACAGCACGGGGTTAGATACAGAGTAAAGCTCCCTCTACACTGTCCCCATCAAACACTCCCAGGACAGGTACAGAATATATCAGATGAATACGTGGCTGAAGAAATGGTGTTGGGGGGAGGGACTCAAGTTCCTGAGACATTGGGACCAGTTCTGGGGAAGGTGGGACCGGTATAAACAGGACGGGTTGAATCTGGGCAAGACCGGGAATAATGTCCTCGGGGCCGGTGCTTGCGAGTGCGATCGGGGAGGGCTTAAACTAGAATGGCAGAGGGATGGGAACCAGAGCAGGGTGACAGAGGAGGGGGAAACTAGGATAGAAATGAAAGACTGAAAAGTAAGAAGCCAAAACAGAAGGCAGAAAAAACAAGGGCAAAAACAAATGGGGTCACAGTGCAGAATCAAGCTAAGGTGACCAACAAGGTTAAAAAAACAAGTCCAAAGACATTGTATCTTAATGCGCATTCGCAATAAAAGGTAGATGAATTAACAGCGCAAATAGATATAAACGGTTATGATATAGTTGCAATTAATGAGACATGGCTGCAGAGGGACTAAGGACGGGAACTGAACATCCAGGGATATTCAATATTTAGGAAGGACAGACAAATAGGGAAAGGAGGTGGGGTGGCACTGTTAATAAAGGAGGAAATCATTGCAATAGTGTGAAAGGATAGTGGCTCGGAAAATCATGACGTGAAATCTGTTTGGGTGGAGATAAGAAACACCAAGGGGCAGGAAACATTGGTGGGGGTTGTCTATAGGCCCCCAAACAGCAATGGAGATGTAAGGGAAGGCATTAAACAGGAAATCAGAGACGCATGCAATAAGGGTACAACTGTAATCATGGACGACTTTAATTTACATATAGATTGGACAAAGCAAACTAGCAATAATACTGTGGAGGAGGATTTCCTGGAGTGTATACATGATGGTTTTTCAGACCAATATATTGAGGAACCAACTGGACAGCAGGCTAACCTAGACTGGGTATTGTGCAATGAGAAAGGAATAATTAACAATCTTGTTGTGCGGGGTCTCTTGGGGATGAGTGACCATAAAACGACAGAATCATTCATTAAGATGGACAGTGAATCCGAAACTAGGGCCCTGAATCTAAATAAAGGGAACTACGAGGGTATGAGGCGTGAGTTGGCAATGATGGATTGGGGAACCTTACTAAAAGGGTTGACAGTGGACAGGCATTGGCTAATATTTAAGGAACGTATGCATGAATTACAACAATTATTCATTCCTGTCTGGCGCACAAATAAAACAGGAAAGGTGGCTCAACCATGGATTACAAAAGAAATTAGGGATAGTATTAGATCCAAAGAAGAGACATATAAAATTGTCAGAAAAAGCAACAAGCCTGAGGATTGGAAGCAGTTTAGAATTAAGTAAAAGCGAACAAAAAGATTGATCAAGAAGGGGAAAATGGAGTATGAGAGTAAACTTGCCAGGAATATAAAAACTGACTGTGAAAGCTCCTATAAATATGTGAAGAGAAAAAGATTAGCAAAGACAAATGTAGGTCCCTTACAGTCAGAAACAGGGGAAATTATAATGGGGAACAAAGAAATGGCAGAAGAAGTGAACACATAGTTTGGTTCTGTCTTCACACAAGAGGATACAAATAATTTCCCAGAAATGTTAGGAAACCAAGGGCCCAGTGAGAGGGAGGAATTGAAGATAATCAGTGTAAGTAAAAAAATGGTGCCAGAGAAATTAATGGGGTTAAAGGCTGTAAAACCCCCAGGGCCTGATAATCTACACCCCAGAGCACTAAAGGAAGTGGCCCTGGAAATATTGGATACATTGGTGGTCATCTCCCAAGATTCTATAGACTCTGGAGCAGTTCCTACAGATTGGAGGGTGGCCAATGTAACCCCACTATTTAAAAAAGGAGGGAGAGAACAAGCAGAGAATTATAGACCAGGTAGCCTAACATCAGTAGTGGGGAAAATGCTAGAGTCTGTTATCAAAGATATGGTAACAGAACACTTGGAAAGCATTAACTGGATTAGACAAAGTCAGCATTGGTTTATGAAAGGGAAATCATGCTTAACTAGTTTACTGGAGTTTTTTGAGGATATAACTAGTAGAACAGATAAGGGAGAATCAGTGGATGTGGTGTATTTGGATTTCAAGAAGGCTTTTGATAAGGTCCCACATAAGAGGTTGGTGGGAAAAATCAAAGCACATGGGATCAGGGGTGATACAGGCTGGAAACAGAGAGTGGGAATAAATCAGCTATTCAGTATATATATATATAAATGACTTGGATGAGGAAACCAAATGCAGTATTTCCAAGTTTGCTGACGACACAAAACTGGGCGGGGCTGTGAGGAGGAAGCAAGGAGGCTTCAGGCTGCTTTAGACAAGTTGCGTGTGTGGGCAAACACATGGCAGATGCAGTGTAACGTGGATAAATGTGAAGTTGTACTCTTTGCTGTGAAAAACCATAAGGCAGATTATTATTTAAATGGTGATACATTGGGAAATGTGGATGTAAAAAGGGATCTGGGTGTCCTTGTTCACCAGTCAATGAAAGTAAACAGGCAGGTGCAGCAAGCAGTTAGGAAGGCAAATGGTATGTTGGCCTTCGCTGCAAAAGGATAAGTACTGTGTGCAGTTTTGGTCTCCCTACCTAAGAAAGGATATACTTGCCATACAGGGAGAGCAGCGAAGGTTCACTAGGCTGATACCAGGGATGGCAGGACTGTTGTGTGAGGAGAGATTGGGCTCACTAGGCCTGCATTCAGTGGAGTTTAGAAGGGTGAGGGGGATCTGACTGAAACGTATAAAATTCTAAGAGAGCTAGATAGACTGGATGCAGGGAGGATGGTTCCTGTGGCTGGGGGTCGAGACCCAGGGGCCACAGTCTCAGGATGTGGGGCAGGCCATTTAGGACTGAGATGAGGAAAAATTTCTTCACTCAGAGGGTGGTTAACCTGTGGAATTCTCTACCACAGAGGCTGTGGAGGTCGGGTCTCTAAGTATATTCAAGAAAGAAATTGATACATTTTTGGATATTAGGGGCATCAAGGGGTATGGAGGGAAAGTGGGAGTATAGCGTTGAGATAGAGGATCATATTGAATGGCGGGGCAGGCTCAAAGGACCGAATGGCCTATTCCTGCTCCTAGTTTCTGAAACAAAAATAGGGTTCAACAAAGAGTAAAGCTCTGTGTACATTTCTCCTCAATACTAACCCATTGTGCAGATAGGGCTGCGTGATGCTGCAGAGAGTGTCCACAGTTTTGCTCAGGCCAGGGGGAGATGAGCTGCCCCAGAATTGATGACCATTGGATGCAACAGCACAGGGGATGTAGCTGTTACCACAACCGTCCTGAAAGAGATACCAAAAAATCAGCACACTCACGAGGCAGGGCTCCTACCTTGACAATTGCAACCTCACCATCAGTAAAGTAATGGAAGGGGTCACCAACAGTGCTATCAAGCAGCACTTGCTTAGCAATAACCTGCTCACTGATGCCCAGTTTGGGTTCTGCCAGGGTCACTCAGCTCCTGACCTCATTACAGCCTTGGTTCAAACATGGACAAAAGAGCTGAACTCCTGAGGTGAGGTGAGAGTGACTGCCCTTGACATCAAGGCAGCATTTGCCTGAGTGTGGCATCAAGGAGCCCCAGCAAAACTGGAGTCAATGGGAATCAGGGGAAAACTCTCCGCTGGTTGGAGTCATACCTAGCACAAAGGAAGATAGTTGTGTTGTTGGAGGTCAGTCATCTCAGCTCCAGGACATCACTGCAGGAGTTCCTCAGGATAGTGTCGGCACAACCATCTTCAGCTGCTTCATCAATGACCTTCCTTCCATCATAAGGTCAGAAGTAGGGATGTTTGCTGATGATTGCACAATGTTCAGCACCATTCGCGACTCCTCAGATACTGAAGCAGTCCATGTCCAAATGCAGCAAGACCTGGACAATATCCAGGCTTGGGCTGACAATTGGCAAGTAACATTCACGCCACACAAGTGCCAGGCAATGACCATCTCCAACAAGAGAGAATCTAACCATCGCCTCTTGACATTCAATGACATTACCATCACTGAATCCCCCACTATCAACATCCTGGGGGTTACCATTGACCAGAAACTGAACTGGACTAGCCATATAAATACTGTGGCTACAAGAGCAGGTCAGAAATTAGGAATCCTGCAGCGAGTAACTCACCTCCCGACTCCCCAAAGTCTGTTCGCTCTCTACAAGGCACAATTGATTGGCACCCTATCCACAAACATTCACTCCTTCCACTACTGACGCAAATTGCAGCAATGTGTACCATCTACAAGATGCACTGCAGGAACTCACCAAGGCTCCTTAGAAAGCACCTTCCAAACCCATGACCACTACCATCTAGAAGGACAAGGGCAGCAGATAGATGGGAACACCACCACCTGGAAGTTCCCCTCCAAGTCACTGACCATCCTGACTTGGAAATATATCACCGTTCCTTCACTGTCACTGGGTCAAAATCCTGGAACTCCCTCCCTAACAGCACTGTGGGATGTGGGTGTCACTGGCTCACCAATCCCCAACTGCCCTTGTTCAAGGGGCATTTAAAATTGAACCACATTGCTGTGGGTCTGGGGTCACATGTAGGCCAGACCAGGTAAGAAGGACAGCAGATTTCCTTCTCTAATGGACATTAGTAACCCAGATGGGCTTTTATGACAATCGCCAATGGTCTCACGGTCATCATTAGACTTCTTTAATTCCAGATTTTTGTTGAATTCAAATTCCACCATCTGCCATCCCAGAGGATTACCAGCCCAGGGACAAGTCCACTACAGCATTGCCTCCCTAAAATGGACTGCAGCGGTTCAAGAAGGCAGCTCACCCCCACCTTCTCAAGGGCAACTAGGGATGGGCAATAAATGCTGGCCCAGCCAGTGAAGCCCACATCCCATAATCATCATTTTGAAATATTTCCTCAGACCTTCTGTTTTCCAGAGTGAAGACCAACCTAATCAGTCTTCTCCAACATTTATAACCTCTCAGTCCAGGCTTCAGAGATACTCTGAAAGTCTCCTTGAAGTAAGGCAGCGTTGAGATTAATGACTGGGCGGAGTTCACAATCAATCGTTCAAAATGGTGACAACTTGTCCATCAAGCTGCATCACACATTCAATCCCAACGTCTTAATGATGAGGTAGAACAACGGAAGGGAGGAAGCAAATCCTGCACTTTGGATCCCACTACCTCGTGGGAGCTCCTGCCCCATGTGCCAGCAGATCTACAGACTGAGAATCCCCCAGCTCAGTCACAACATGAACAGTGTCACACTGAGTCAATGTCACCCTCGGGTTGCAGAGCAGCTGGCGACGATGACCAGTGTCATCTTAGTAAATCTTTTTGTGACTGTAACCGGGCACAGTGCTCCAAGTGTGGTCGAACCAAGGGACTTACCAAGTAGAGGGACGTATGCTCAGTGTCCGCCAGGAACCCTGAGACCATGTCAGAATCTCCGTCCCCAGACACAGATCTCACCTTCAGGTACAGCACGGGCCACCTGTAAGGAAGGACATAAACCGTTCAGAGGAGTACAGCGTGCCAGGACAGGAAGTGGCACAGCGTGCCAGGACAGGAAGTGGCACAGCGTGCCAGGACAGGAAGTGGCACAGCGTGCCAGGACAGGAAGTGGCACAGCGTGCCAGGACAGGAAGTGGCACAGCGTGCCAGGACAGGAAGTGGCACAGCGTGCCAGGACAGGAAGTGGCACAGCGTGCCAGGACAGGAAGTGGCACAGCGTGCCAGGACAGGAAGTGGTACAGCGTGCCAGGACAGGAAGTGGCACAGCGTGCCAGGACAGGAAGTGGCAAAGCTGATAGGTTAGGAGGATGCCGGCAAGGAGAATAGGAACAGCATCTGGCAACCAGGGGAAACAGGCAGCTCCAGGGACAGAATGAAGAACTCATATTTATCGAGTGCCTTTAAAGCTGTAATGCAAAGAAAATAGAGAACTGGACTTGGTGCAGCGGTTCTTGGACACACACAGAATGAGAGCAAGAGCAGAGAGCGAGAGAGAGAGAGAGAGAAAGAGAGTGCCCACAAAATATACAGACTCAGACGCAGAGTGAGAGACACACTCCCTTACCTCACACATCTTTCAGAACAGTTGGCAATGAACTCTGCCTTACCACGTGTCCGAACACACAACACATCTCCCAAATGGACAAGCCTGTATCATAAACACAAAGCACAGAATTTAACCAGGGCTCACAGCTCATCCACAGAGCCCGAGAGCTGCTGTAGCCACAGGAATACCGGCAGCCCGTGTATATGTGGGAATATCAGGAGTAAATGTGGGACTGCCAGGATCCTGTGTAACTACAGCAATACCAGCAGCCTGTGTAACTGCAGGAATACCAGGAGCCTGTAAGCGGGGGTATACCAGGGGAGCGCGTAATCCCAGAACACCAGCGCCTGAACAGCACGTAAACTAACCCTGAGTAACCTTGGGAATATCCACACTAACCCTGTCTAAACTCGGGAATATCCGCACTAACCCTGTCTAACCTCTGGAATATCCGCACTAACCCTGAGTAACCTCGGGAATATCCGCACTAACCCTGAGTAACCTCGGGAATATCCGCACTAACCCTGTCTAACCTCGGGAATATCCGCACTAACCCTGTCTAACCTCGGGAATATACGCACTAACCCTGTCTAACCTCTGGAATATCCGCACTAACCCTGAGTAACCTCGGGAATATCCGCACTAACCCTGTCTAACCTCGAGAATATCCGCACTAACCCTGTCTAAACTCGGGAATATCCACACTAACACTCTCTAACCTCGGGAATATCCGCACTAACACTGTCTAACCTCGGGAATATTCACACTAACACTGTCTAACCTCGAGAATATCCACACTAACACTCTCTAACCTCAGGAATATCCACACAAACACACTCTAACCTCGGGAATATCCGCAAAACACTGTCTAACCTCGGGAATATCCACACTAACACTGTCTAACCTCGGGAATATCCACACTAACACTGTCTAACATTGGGAATATCCACACTAACACTCTCTAACCTTGGGTAAATCCACACTAACCCTGTCTAACCTCGGGAATATCCACACTAACACTGTCTAACCTCGGGAATATCCGCACTAACACTGTCTAACCTCGGGAATATCCGCACTAACACTGTCTAACCTCGGGAATATCCGCACTAACCCTGTCTAACCTCGGGAATATCCGCACTAACACTGTCTAACCTCGGGAATATCCGCACTAACACTCTCTAACCTCGGGAATATCCGCACTAACCCTGTCTAACCTCGGGAATATCCACACTAACCCTGTCTAACCTCGGGAATATCCACACTAACACTGTCTAACATTGGGAATATCCACACTAACACTGTCTAACCTTGGGTAAATCCACACTAACCCTGTCTAACCTTGGGAATATCCACACTAACACTGTCTAACCTCGGGAATATCCACACTAACACTGTCTAACCTCGGGAATATCCACACTAACACTGTCTAACCTCGGGAATATCCGCACTAACACTCTAACCTCGGGAATATCCGCACTCACACTCTCTAACCTCGGGAATATCAACACTAACCCAGTCTAACCTCGGGAATATCCGCACTAACCCTGTCTAACCTCAGGAATATCCGCACTAACCCTGTCTATCCTCAGGAATATCCGCACTAACCCTGTCTAACCTCAGGAATATCCACACTAACACTCTCTAACCTCGGGAATATCCACACTAACCTTGTCTAACCTCGGGAATATCCACACTAACACTCTCTAACCTCGGGAATATCCACACTAATGCTCTCTAACCTTGGGAATAAGCACACTAACGCTCTCTAACCTTGGGAATATCTACACTAACCCTGTCTAACCTTGGGAATATCTACACTAACCCTGTCTAACCTCGGGAATATCCACACTAACACTCTCTAACCTCGGGAATATCCACACTAACACTCTCTAACCTTGGGAATATCAGCACTAACCCTGTCTAACCTCGGGAATATCCACTCTAACCCTGTCTAACCTCGGGAATATCCACTCTAACCCTGTCTAACCTCGGGAATATCCACACTAACACTGTCTAACATTGGGAATATCCACACTAACCCAGTCTAACCTTGGGAATATCAACACTAACCCTGTCTAACCTCGGGAATATCCACACTAACCCTGTCTAACCTCGGGAATATCAACACTAACCCAGTCTAACCTTGGGAATATCCACACTAACACTCTCTAACCTCGGGAATATCCACACTAATCCTGTCTAACCTCGGACATATCCACACTAACCCTATCTAACCTCAGACATATCCACACTAACCCTGTCTAACCTCGGACATCTCCACACTAACTGTGTCTAACCTCGGGAATATCCGCACTAACATTCTCTAACCTCGGGAATATCCGCACTAGAACCATAGAAATGTTACAGCCCAGGAGGCCATTTGGCCCATCTTGTCCATGCCAGCCTGAGGACACCCAGATGCCCTTTCTAAACCCACCTTCCTACACCCGGCCCATAGCCCTGCAGCTTACAGCACGTAAGGTGCAGATCCAGGTACTTTTTAAAAATGAGTTTAGAGTTTCTGCCTCTACCACCAACTTGGGCAACGAATTCCAGACACCCACTACCCTCTGCGTAAAGAAGTTCTTCCTCATGTCCCCCCTACACCTTCTGCCACTTATCTTGAATCTCTGTCCCCTGGTTCTAGAATTCTCCACCAAGGGAAACAATTTGATCCTGTCCACTCTATCTATTCCCCTCATAATTTTGTACCTCAATCAAGTCACCTCTCAGCCTTCTTTGTTCTAAGGAAAATAACCCCAACCTATCCAATCTCTCCTCGTAGCTACACTTTTCTAATCCTGGCAACATTCTTGTAAACCTCCCCTGCACTCTCTCCAGAGCTATTACATCCTTCCTGTAATGTGGTGACCAGAACTGCACACAATACTCCAGTTGTGGCCTCACCAGTGTTTTATACAATTCCAACATTATATCCTTACTTTTATATTCTATACCTCTGCCAATGAAGGATAGCTTTCCATATGGCTTCTTTACATCCTTGACTACTTTGAACTGCTGACTTCAGGGACTGTGTACTTGTACGCCAAGATTTCTCACTTCATCTACCCCTCTTGGTATATTCCCATTTATTGTGTAATCTCTGTAACTGTTTGACCTCCCTAAATGTATGACCTCACACTTCTCTATGTTAAAACCCATCTGCCACTTTACCACCCACTCCACCAACCCATCTATGTCGTTTTGGAGATTATGGCTATCCTCTACACTATCCACTACTCGGCCAATCTTTGTGTCATCTGCAAATTTCCCAATCGTGCCCCCCACGTTCACGTCCAAATCGTTAATATATAACACAAACAGCAAGGGTCCCAACACCGGGCCCTGTGGAACACCACTCAAGACAACTTTCCATTCACAAGGACATCCATCGACCATTACCCTTTGTTTTCTGTTACAAAGCCAACCTTTTATCCAGTTTGCCACATTACCCTGAATCCCATGGGCTTTTACTTTCCTGACCAATCTGTCATGTGGGACCTTGTCAAACGCCTTGTTAAAATCCATGTACACAAAATCCACCGCACTACCTTCATCAACCCTTCTTGTCACTTCCTCAAAGAATTCAATCACATCTGTGAGGCAAGTCCTTCCTGTAACAAATCCATGCTGACCATCCCTGACTAGTCCATGCCTTTCCACATGACAGTTAATCCTATCTCTCAGGATTGATTCTACTAATTTGCTCACCACTGATGTAAGACTAACTGGCCTATAATTGTTTGGCATTTCCTTTGAACCCATTTTAAACAATGGAACTACGTTTGCATTTCTCCAGTCCTCCGGTACCTCCCCTGTATCTAGTGAAGATTGGAAAATCATCCTCAGAGCATCTGCTATCTCCTCCCTGACTTCCTTCAGCAGCCTCAGAAACAATCCATCTGGCCCTGGTGACTTATCCACTTTCAAGGATTTCAACCCTTCGAGTACTTCCTCTCTATGACTATCCCGTCCAATATCTCGCAGTGTTCCTCCTGGACTATTATATCTACATCCTCCCTTTCCTTTGTAAACACGGAGACAAAATATTCATTCAAAACCCTTCCCACAGTCTCTGCGTCTACACACAAGTTTCCATCTTCTATCAAAGATGAACCTTGGAATAACTGCCCCTACTCACACCCATTTCTGCACTCACATACACATATGCACACTGAGCACTAACCTCTGTGTTTTGAAATGCTCAAACAGTACACCGTCATACACATCTCTGGCGTTGTATGTTGGAGAGAAGATCACCTTCACGTGTAGTTCCTTTGCCAGCGGAGGGACAGACAGTGCTGAACGACTATCCTTCAGCTGCTTTTCCACGCAGGATGGCCGGTAAAAACGCTGCAACACAACAAGAAACCTTCAGCATCCATTCACTGCAGTGCCGAGGGACTGAGGAAGAGACGCTGAGGGGAAGCTCCGTCCTCGGGCATGTGGGGGAGGCACTGAGGGGCAGCTCTACCCGCAGGGGTGGGGGGGGGTGGGGGAAACAGCCACTGAGGGGCAGCTCTACCCGCGGGGCTGGGGGTGAAACAGCCACTGAGGGGCAGCTCTCTCCGCGGAGGTGGGGGGGGGGGTGGGGAGAAACAGCCACTGAGAGGCAGCTCTACCCGCGGGGGTGGGGGGGGGGTGGGGAGAAACAGCCACTGAGAGGCAGCTCTACCCGCGGGGGTGGGGGAAACAGCTACTGAGGGGCAGCTCTACCCGCGGGGGTGGGGGGGGGGGGGGGTGGGGAGAAACAGCCACTGAGAGGCAGCTCTACCCGCGGGGGTGGGGGGAAACAGCTACTGAGGGGCAGCTCTACCCGCGGGGGTGGGGGGGGATGGGGAGAAACAGCCTCTGAGGGCCAGCTCTACCCGCTGGGGGGTCGGGGAACAGCCACTGAGGGGCAGATCCATCCTGGGGCAGGAGGAGGAGGGTGCCAAGTGACAGGCTTGAAGGGCTGAATGGCCTCCTCCTGTTCCTGTGTGACAGGCTGAAGGGGCTCTGTGACCTCCTGTTTGTGTGGGGATGTTTGAGAGGAGTCAGTTTGGCCAGAGCAGGTTCGAGCGGTGGCTTCCCTTCCCTCCAGGACACTGGTGAACCCCGAAATCTTGCTGGGTCACTTCCCAAAGAGGCTAGTCCACAAATTTCCAAAACGATTGAGCAGAAAGCTATTTCCCTCCCCTCAAGTTCCAGTTCCCCACCTTGACTTTCAGCGTCCTGTTGGAGATTGGCACCGGGGATCCTTTGGAGATGTTAAACCATAGCGTATGTGAGATCGCTGCCATGTTGTCTGCCAGCTCCAGCTGGGCACTGTTTGCCACTTCCACCACGTGCACAGAGGCAAGCCGTCCGTTCAGCCATCGATCGGAGCTGCTTCCCAATGCCCTGGGGCTGCTGCAGCTTCCTGGCTCCACACTCCGACTGGAGCGTTCTGCCTCGGTTTCGGTAGCTAGCCCCCGCTCCTTCTCCACAGCCGGCTCCAGGATGGAGATGAGGACCCACTCACCATTGAAAAGACCCAGTCGCTGTAGAGCTGGCTTGGTTAGGACCAGCAGGTTATCAGCATCCAGGCCGCGGTGCTCACCAGCCATGGCACTGGGTTGAAGCTTCCCGCTGTCGGCCAGTCCAGGCAAGTCAGCCACCATCACCTCCAGCCTGCACTCCAAGGCCTGTAGAAAAGTCACCATATCAGAGTCTAGGGTTTTGCCAGGCTCCAGCACAAGGCCTGTGCCCCAAAGTGCACGAGTGTAATGGGCAAAATCAGAAACATAGAGTGGCTGGAGTAGCCTGGCTGACTGGAGCTCACTGGTGTGTAGCTGGTTGGGATCCCTAAAGTCAGTGAGCACCAGGCTGGTGTTGACGGAGAGGAGACCTTGCAGAACAGGCTGGCACTCCAGAACAACCAGCTCCAAGAGGTGGCCAAAGACCTCGCCACTGTCCTCCCCGAACAAGGGGTGATAGGGCACGTTGGGGGCGTCCCCCTGCCGCAGCAGAATCTGCTGCCGCTGGCAAGTCAGGACCAGAAGACCATTGGCAAAGCTCTGGGAACCAGCCCAGCACAGGCTGGCTTTGCTGCGGGCGCCCAACACCACCTTGGTCAGGGTGGGTACTGACTGTACCAGGGAGACCCGCAGGCCGGACAGGGCACCCCCCAGGCCTGAGGACCCCTCCTCCGCTTCATCCTCCACCCACAGGCCATAATGTTTGGGGAAGAGTCTGCTGGTGTAGATCCGGAGGGGGACCCCAGCACCCGGCTCCCCAGGCCCGGGCCCCCTGTCCCTGTGTCCCCTGTCCCCCTGCTCCCTGGGCCCAGGCCCGGGCCCCCTGTCCCCCTGCTCCCTGGGCCCGGGCCCCCTGTCCCCCTGCTCCCTGGGCCCGGGCCCCCTGTCCCCCTGCTCCCTGGGCCCGGGCCCCCTGTCCCCCTGCTCCCTGGGCCCGGGCCCCCTGTCCCCCTGCTCCCTGGGCCCGGGCCCCCTGTCCCCCTGCTCCCTGGGCCCCCTGTCCCCCTGCTCCCTGGGCCCGGGCCCCCTGTCCCCCTGCTCCCTGGGCCCGGGCCCCCTGTCCCCCTGCTCCCTGGGCCCGGGCCCCCTGTCCCCAGGCCCCCTGTCCCCAGGCCCCCTGTCCCCCTGCTCCCTGGGCCCAGGCCCGGGCCCCCTGTCCCCCTGCTCCCTGGGCCCAGGCCCGGGCCCCCTGTCCCCCTGCTCCCTGGGCCCAGGCCCCCTGTCCCCCTGCTCCCTGGGCCCGGGCTCTGCCTCCGCCGGCGGATCCTCCTGGGTGACGGTGGCAGAGATGAAGAGCCCGGGCCCTGGGGCCCAGGCTGGGTGGGTTCTCAGGGAGAGGACGCAGGCAGAGCCTGGGCTGGGCCGGGGGCCCGAGCTCAAGGCCAAGGAGGCCGCACTGGGAATGAGAACCTGCAGCGGGTGGAGTTGGGCAGGGAAACGGCGGCAAAGCCGGAGCTCGGCGGGGATGGACATCGAGACAGGGACCAGCGGCATCGCCATCTTTGTAAATCAGCAGCAGCATCGACGGAGACAATGCGGCCATCTTGGTAAAGGGGGCGCATGCGCAGTGTAGGCTGTGCCATATTTGTGCAGGTATTGCAGTGTCAACGGCTGAAGCGCAAAGGTATTCTCCATCTTTGTAAAGGGGAGCATGCGCATTAGGTGTGGTGCAGCATTGTGAAGGCGAAATCCATCCAACCACAAAGCGCACGGCGCCATCTTGGTAAAGGAGGAGGCACCATCCCACCATTCTCATAAGGGATAAAAGCAAAATACTGCGGATCTGAAAGAATAACAAAAACAAAAATAGCTGTAAAAACCCTTACAGACTAGAAAGGTTAACTCTGTCCTCCTGTCCACAGATGCTGTCAGACCTGCTGGGTTTCTCCAGCTATTTTGGTTTTTGTTTCAGATTCTAATAAAGGATGTTGCTGGCTGCTCTGCAAATGTAAATAGTAAAAAGTTCAACAAATCAAGAGTGGGACCAAAAAAGAGAATATACATACACATGGAAGAGGGAGCATGGTTGTGGCACTGAATGAATTATAGAATGATTATACGACAGGATAAGGCCCCTCAGCAAAATGTGTCCATTAACCATGTCTCCCCCACACTCTCAGACAGTGCATTCCAGATCCTATCCACTCGATTGACCCTGTCTCCACCACACTCTCAGACAGTGCATTCCAGATCCTAACCACTCGATTGACCCTGTCTCCACCACACTCTCAGACAGTGCATTCCAGATCCTAACCACTCGATTGACCCTGTCTCCCCCACACTCTCAGACAGTGCATTCCAGATCCTAACCACTCGATTGACCCTGTCTCCACCACACTCTCAGACAGTGCATTCCAGATCCTAACCACTCGATTGACCCTGTCTCCACCACACTCTCAGACAGTGCATTCCAGATCCTAACCACTCGATTGACCCTGTCTCCACCACACTCTCAGACAGTGCATTCCAGATCCTAACCACTCGATTGACACTGTCTCCACCACACTCTCCGACAGTGCATTCCAGATCCTAACCACTCGATTGACCCTGTCTCCCCCACACTCTGTGTATTCCAGATCCTAACCACTCGATTGACCCTGTCTCCACCACACTCTCAGACAGTGCATTCCAGATCCTAACCACTCGATTGACCCTGTCTCCACCACACTCTCAGACAGTGCATTCCAGATCCTAACCACTCGATTGACCCTGTCTCCCCCACACTCTGTGTATTCCAGATCCTAACCACTCGATTGACCCTGTCTCCACCACACTCTCAGGCAGTGCATTCCAGATCCTAACCACTCGATTGACCCTGTCTCCACCACACTCTCAGGCAGTGCATTCCAGATCCTAACCACTCGATTGACCCTGTCTCCACCACACTCTCAGGCAGTGCATTCCAGATCCTAACCACTCGATTGACCCTGTCTCCCCCACACTCTCAGACCGTGCATTCCAGATCCTAACCACTCGATTGACCCTGTCTCCACCACACTCTCAGACAGTGCATTCCAGATCCTAACCACTCGATTGACCCTGTCTTCACCACACTCTCAGACAGTGCATTCCAGATCCTAACCACTCGATTGACTCTGTCTCCACCACACTCTCAGAAAGTGCATTCCAGATCCTAACCACTCGATTGACTCTGTCTCCACCACCCTCAGGCAGTGCATTCCAGATGTAAGCTCTGCAATCCTGCCACATCTGGTGGTGGACAATTAAACAACTCACTGGAGAACGAGGCTTCACAAATATCCCCGCCCTCAATGATGGAGGAGACCACCACATCAGTGCAAAAGATAAGGCTGAAGCATTTGCTACAATCTTCAGCCAGAAGTGCCGAGTGGATGATCCATCTCAGCCTCCTCTGGAGGTCCCCAGCATCACAGATGCCAGTCTTCAGCCAATTCGACTCACTCCATGTGATATCAAGAAATGGCTGAAGGCACTGGATACTGCAAAGGCTCTGGGCCCTGACAATATTCCAGCAATAGTATTGAAGACTTGTGCTCCAGAACTTGCTGCTCCCCTAGCCAAGCTGTTCCAGTACAGCTACAACACTGGCATCTACCCAGCTATGTGGAAAATTGCCCAAGTATATCCTGCACACAAAAAGCAGGTTAAATCCAACAAGAGAGAATTCAACCATCGCCCCTTGATGTTCAATGACATTACCACCACTGAATCCCCCACTATCAACATCCTGGGGGTTACCATTGACTAGAAACTGAACTGGACTAGCCATATAAATACTGTGGCTACGAGAGCAGGTCAGGGGCTGGGAATCCTGCGACGAGTAACTCACATCCTGACTCCCCAAAGCCTGTCCACCATCTACAAGGCACAAGTCAGGAGTGTGATGGAATACTCCCCACTTGCCTGGATGAGTGCAGCTCCCACAACACTCAAGAAGCTGGACACCATCCAGGACAAAGCAGCCGCTTGATTGGCACCCCATCCACAAACATTCACTCCCTCCACCACCAACGCACAGTAGCAGCAGTGTGTGTACCATCTACAAGATGCACTGCAGGAATTCACCAAGGCTCCTTAGACAGCACCTTCCAAACCCACGACCATCTAGAAGGACAAGGACAGCAGATAGATGGGAACACCACCACCTGGAAGTTCCCCTTCCAAGTTACTCACCATCCTGACTTGGAAATATATCACCGTTCCTTCACTGTCACTGGGTCAAAATCCTGGCACTCCCTCCCTAACAACACTGTGGGTGTACCTACACCACATGGACTGCAGCGGCTCAAGAAGGCAGCTCACCACCACCTTCTCAAGAGGCAACTAGGGATGGGCAATAAATACTGGGCCCAGCCAGCGAAGCCAACATCCTGTGAAGGAATAAAAAAAAGAAACTAAATTTATCTCATTTTAACAATTCAAAACTATTTCCATAAACGTCTCTGGTCTTCAATCCCAGATTAGTATTGATAAAGTAAACATAAGTGAATATAAAATCATCCGTGACCTGTCTCTCTTGTGCTCATGGTGCCCTTAAGTTACATTTGTGGGTGCTGACCCCTCACTGGCACCGGTGTTGGAGACATCCTGCTCACTCTGCTGTCCTGTTGACCTTGATGACCTTGGCGGGCATCCTCTGGCCAGTGGAACCTGTGCTGGCCCCGCCTGGGAGGGAGCAGCCAGTGCCACCGCTGGCATTTCCCCAGTCGCCGCAGCCTCATCAGATGCCACGGTCACTGGCAGAGGGGTAGAGGAGCTGCTGCCATCATCCAGAGTGTCCTGAGAGGAGCCCACAGAGACAACAGGCAGCTCGTGCGCCAATGTGAGGTTGCTCTGGACCTCCCTGCTCACCGTTGATGGATGGGCACCGAGCTGGGATACTGGGTGCTTCTCCATCTCCCACACTGTCACTGACCACCTGAGGTCAATGCCCGTGTGAGGGCTGCAGATCCCAGCACAACCCCAGGAACCCCTGATTCTGTCTCTGGAGCTGCTTCTCCATGAGAGTTACCACGCTCTCAATGGAGGAAGCAGTGTAATCACCCATGACAGTCAATGCAGTACTCATGCTCTGCATGGACTCCTCCATCATGTAGACCATGGCACACAGACCCTCGTGGATCTCCGCCAGATCCTCCCACACACCCCGCTGGACATCCAGCATCTGCCACCTAATGGACGACTCCGGAGGCCCAGCGTCAGCCACTGACTGAGCATGGCCCTGGTCTCCAACAGCCCTCTAACTCCCGGCACCCTGGGCACTCTCTGCCTCTGCCTGCACCTCAAGCCACTGTGAAGTGCCCTCACCAATGTGCACCGAGATACTGGCCATTGCTCTAATGTCCACCGAGGTGCTGGTATCTGCGCTGGTGCCTGCTTCAGTGGGCGGGTGTGATGCAGGTGAAAATGATGTCCGGTGGTCCTCTGGTGTCAGGGATGGCCCTTCCAAGTCTGCGGATCAGACACCTGCTGGTGACCCTAAAAGAGAGAAGGACATGTCATTAGTTAAGGTCATCACCCTGTCACTGTGCATGCCAGGCACCCTGGTGAGACAATGGAGATCTGCATCATGGTACCATCATCTTCCAGTGGGGACTCCAGGACTGAGGCTCCCAGCAATGAAGGAACTACACTAGAATGTTTGCAAAATCCGAAAGTCTTACCTCTGCACACTGCGCCCTTACCTTCATCTGGTACCCCCGCCTCTCCACGCCTGGTTGCAAGGGAGCGTGCCAACTCTCCACTTCCAGAGTCTCCTGCTTGAACCGGGAGACCAGCAGCAGGTTGGCGGCCCTCGGCCTGTGTGTGAACTCTTGTCTTGGATCTGGCTCGTCTTCTCCTGAAGCATTAGAGGAACATCGATTGGTCCACTCTCTACCTGCAGCATCATTGCAGCCTGGCCAATCCCAGCTGAGGAGCACCTCACAGGGCTCGTCTGAGTCGTGGCCCTCGAGCCACAAGGCACTCAGTCCAAGCAGCCGGGGCTCAGCCCCTTGGCCAGCTAAAGTGTCATTGACAGTTGGCACTCAGACTCTAACTCCCCTGAGCTCCACGGAGGAGACGGCCAGACCTTAACACTTCTCCACACTGACCCATGCCAACATGGTGCTCACCCTTCCCGAACGCAGCAGGTCTTTGAATCTCTTGCGGCACTGCCCCCATGTGCACCGCACCACATCGTGGCTGCTCCCCCGGGCTCCCACCTTCCCCCATGCCCTCTTGGTGAGGTGCGGTGGCCTCTTCCTCCCATCTCTGGGGACAAGGGTGCCCCACTGGGCAGCCACCTCCTGCAGGAGGACAGTGAGGCACTCATCAGAAGAGCGAGGGGGACAGAGGGCCCACCCGACCTGCCCTCCTGCCTGGCATTTGCTGCCGCACTCGACTCCATCGTTACAACGGCAGACAGACGTCCTTCCCTGGCAGCCTTCCTGGGACTGCCTGGGCCATAGTTAAACCACCTGCTGGGTCACCATTGGCCCCTGCGGCTGACGGGCTCCTGATCAGCGTGGAGCCACGTTTCACACTCGGTGGGGGTGGGGGGGCGGGTTTAATTGGCCTGCCAGTGTGAAATTGTGGTTGGGGCCCCATCGGGGGCAGCAGTCAGTTTCGAGGCTGCTCCTGGGCCCACCGGACGAGGGGAATATCCTGCCCTTGGTCTTTCACATCATGTGGGAAATGTCTTTGCTCTTCGGTTTCACCTTTCAGGATTTCTAGTGTTTCTGTGCACAGGGGCTTTGCGAAACTCTGTTTTAGCCCTTTACAGACCATCACACCACCTCATAGTCAGAGCCAAGCAGGCCAGATAATTGGTTTTGACTGTTACTAGCCCAATAGTCATTTGGTAGTACAGAACTTGAGTATTGCTGAAAAGAGAGACAAGCATAAGCACTCATCAGGACACTGGAAAGAATACCAGTATAAGGAGGAAAACAACAATTTATACCGTATGTGAAGAGAGTGCAGATTAATTGGCAAGTGGCGTTGCCATGGAGAATGCACCACTGATGGTGACTGACAGTTAACCAGCAAGCATTGTTTGAAATTTAAACTAGGCAGCTTAGAATCATGGAGCTATACAACACAGAATCAGGCCCTTTGGCCCATCGTGTCTGCCGGCCATCAAGCCCCTATCTATTCCAATCCCATTTTCCAGCCCTTGGCCCATAGCCCTGTATGCTATGGCATTTCAAATGCTCATCTGAATACTTCTTAAATGTTATGAGGGTTTCTGCCTCTACCACCCCCTCAGGCAGTGTGTGTTCCAGATTCCAACCACCCTCTGGGTGAAAAAAATCCCCCCTCAAATCCCCACTAAACCTCCCTCCCCTGACCTTAAATCTATGCCCCCAGGTTATTGACACCGCTACTAAGGGGAAAAGTTTCTTCCTATCCGCCCTATCTAAGCCCCTCATAATTTTATACACCTTAATCAGGTCCCCCCTCAACCTTCTCTGCTCCAGGGAAAATAACCCCAGCCTATCCAGTCTCTCTTCATATCTGAAACGCTCCAGCCCAGGGAACATCCTGGTGAATCTCCTCTGCACCCTCTCAGTGGTGCCTCATGCCACTAAGCAATTTTGGATCCAATTTACCAAATTGCCCTGGATCCCATGGGCTTTTACCTTCTTGACCATTCTCCCATGCAGGACCTTGTCAAAAGCCTTACTGAAGTCCATGTAGATTACATCGACTACACTACCCTCATCTACACAACTAATCACATTCTTTTTACAGTGTAGTGACCGGAACTACACACAGTACTCCAGCTATGGCCTAACTAGCATTTATACAGCTCCAACATAATCTCCCTGCTCTTGTTCTATGCCACTGCCTATGCCTTGTTAACCACCTTATCTACCGGTGCTGCTGCCTTCAGGGATCTATGGACATATACACCAAGGTCCCTCTGATCCTCTGTGTTTCTTAGGGTCTTACCATTCATTGTGTATTCCCTTGCTGTGTTAGTCCTCCCAAAATGCATCACCTCACACTTTTCAGGATTAAATTCCATTTGCCACTGCTCTGCCCATCTGACCAGCCCACCTGTATTGTCCTGTAATCAAAGGCTTTCCTCCCCACTATTTAGGACACCACCAATTTTCATGTCAACTGCGAACTTACTGACCAATACTCCTATATTCACATCTACATCATTACTGTACACTACAAACAGCAAGTTCCCAGCACCAAACCCTGCGATACACCACTCATCACAGGCTTCAAATCACAAAAACAACCTTTGACCATCACCCTCTGCCTCCTGCCACTAAGCCAATTTTGGATCCAATTTACCAAATTGCCCTGGATCCCATGGGCTCTTACCTTCTTGACCATTTTCCCATGCGGGACCTTGTCAAAAGCCTTACTGAAGTCCATGCAGACTACATCAACTACACTACCCTCATCTACACACCTAGTCACCTCCTTGAAAAATTCAATCAAATTTGTTAGACATGATCTCCCCCTGACACAGCCATGCTGACTATCCTTGATTAATCCCTGCCTCTCCAAGTGGAGATTAATCCTGTCCCTCAGAAATTTTTCCCAATAGTTTCCCTCCCACTGATGTTAGACTCACTGACCTGTAATTACCTGGTTTATCCCTACTACTCTTCTTGAATAATGGTACCATATTCGCTGTCCTCCTGTCCTCTGGCAAGTCTCCTGTGGCCAGCGAGGATTTGAAAATTAGCGTCAGAGCCCCTACAATCTCCTCCCTTGCCTTACATAGCAGCCTGGGATACATCTCATCTGGGCCTAGGGATTTATCTAGTTTTAAGCCCGCTAAAACTGCTAATACCTCCTCCCTTTCAATGCTAATTTGTTCAAGTATATCACAGTTCCCCTCCCTGATTTCTACACCCACATCATCCTCCTCCATAATGAACACAGATGAAAAGTAATCATTTAAAACCTCACCTACGTCCTCCAGCTCCACGAACAGATTGCCACTTTGGTCCCTAATGGGCCCTACTTTTTCCCTGGTTATCTTCTTGTCCTTAATATAGTTATAAAATGCCTTGGGATTTTTCTTGATCTTGCCTGCCAGTGTTTATTCATAGCCCTCTTCACTCTCCTGGTTACTTTTTTAAGTACCCCCCTACACCTTCTATACTCCTCTAGGGCTTCCACTGTTTTCAGCCCTCTGTATCTGTCATAAGCCTCCTTCTTTTCCTTATCCAATCCTCTATATCCCTTAACATCCAGCATTCCCTGGACTTGTTGGTCCTACCCTTCACCTTTACGGGAAAATGTTGGCCCTGAACTCTCACTATTTCCTTTTTGGATGACTCCCACTGGTCTAATGTAGACTTTCCTACAAGTAGCTGCTCCCAGTCCACTTGGGCCAGATCCTGTCTTATCATATTGAAATAGGCCTTCCCCCAGTTCAGGATATTTTATTTCAGGTCCATCTTTGTCCTTTCCCATAACTACCTTCAATCTTACTGAGTTATGGTCACTATCCCCGAAATGCTCCCCCACTGACACTTCTACCACTTGCCTGACTTCTTCCCTAAGATTAGGCCCAGTATCGCCACTTCTTATGTAGGACTTTCTACATGTTGGCGTAAAAAGCTCTCCTGGATACACTTTATGAATTCCACCTCCTCTAAGCCTTTCACACTAAGACTATCCCAGTTAATATTGGGGAAGTTGAAATCCCCTAGTATTATCACAGAACCACACAGTGCAGAAGAGGCCCTTCAGCCCATCGAGTCTTCACCAACACATGTGAAACTCTATTATAACCCTATTATTTTTACACTTCTCAGGTTTGACTACATATGCTCCTCTATCTCCTCTGACTGTTTGTGGGTCTATAGTACACTCCCAACAAAGTGATTGCTCCCTTTTTGTTTTTAAGTTCTACCCATCTGGCCTCATTTGAGGAACCTTCTCAGATACCATCCTTCCTTACTGCAGTAATTGACTCCTTGGTCAATAGTGCAATGCTGTCTCCTCTTTTACACACTCCTCTGTCATGCCTGAAGATTCTATAGCCTGGAATATTGAGCTGCCAGTCCTGTCCTTCCCTCAACCATGTCTCTGTAATAGCAACAATATCATATTCCAATGTGTTAGTCAGCACCCTCAATTCATCTACCTCACTTGTAAGACTCCTTGCTTTAAAATAGATGCAATTCAGCCTTGCATTATTCCCTTGTGTCTTAACAGGTCTATATTTGCTCTGCCTTCCAGACTGACTTGGTTTCTCTTCTATATTTGGCGGTGCATCACCCCCTTCTGTATCCCACCCCCTGCCAAATTAGGTTAAAACCCCCCCACCAACACTAGCAAATCTCCCCGCGAAGATGTTGGTCCTGCTCCAATTCAGGTGCAACCTGTCCGACTTGTACAGGTCCCACCTTCCCCAGAAATGGACCCAGTGAATTAGGAAACTAAAGCCCTCCCTCCTGCACCTTCTCTTTAGCCACACATTTATCCTCTCTATCCTCCTATTTCTATACTCACTAGCATGTGGCACAGGGAGTAATCCAGAGATTACAATCTTTGAGGTCCTGCTTTTTAATCTGCTATCTAGATCCCTTAATTCTCATTGGAGGGCCTCATCCCTCTTTCTAAATATGTCTAACAATGAGAACCATGACCTCTGACTGTTTGACCTCCCCCTTCAGAACGCCCTGCAGCCGTTCTGTGACACCCTTGACCCTGGCACCAGGGAGGGAACGCACCATCCTGGAGTCACTTCTACGGCCACAGAAGCGCCTGTCCTCACTATTGAGTCTCCTACCAGTATTTCTCTTCCTCTCTTACTCCTCCTCCTCTTGTGCAGCTGAGCCACCCATAGCGCGGTGAACTTGGCTCTGGCTGCACTCTCCAGAGGCACCTTCACCCTCACTGTTTTTCAACATAAAGAAACGATTCTTGAGTGGGATGCACTCTGGGGTTTCCCTCCCTACCTGCTTGCCTCCCTTCTTCTGACTGGTGGTCAACCATTCCTCCTCCGACTGCACTTCCTTAAGCTGCGGGGTAACCACATGTAAAAATGTGCTATCCGCGCGTAACCCTCAGCCTCGCGGATGCACCGCCGTTGTCTCCAGCTGTCGCTCGGGCTCCGAAACCCGTTGCTCTGACTGGTCAAAGCATGGCCCTGAGGAACGAGCCAGCGAATGGCTGCCACTGATTTTGTTCAGCCGAAACAGCAGGAAGAGCATGCGCGTACGTACGTTGTGATGCAGGCAAAAATACTGCGGACGCTGGAAATCTGAAACGGAAACAGAAAGCGCTGGAGAAGCTCATCAGGCCTGACAGCGTCTGCGGAGAGAGAGAAAGAGTTAACGTTTCGAGTCCGTATGGCTCTTCTTCAGAGACTTGAAACGTTAACCCTGTCTCTCTCTCTCTCTCCACAGATGCTGCCAGGCCTGCTGAGTTTCTCCAATGTTTTCTGCTGTTGTTGTTGTTGTTGTTGTTGTACATACAGTGTGCCTGCTTCAGCAAAACAAAAGAAGTGACAGCCATGAAACTGCCTGTTCTGCCCCTCCTGCTAGGGGCAGGTGAATACAGTCAGACCCAGGAGCACAGCAGGAACAGACAATGCCGTGGATGCTGACACTTTGTTCTTCCGCATCCAGGAGGCTGTCATCCGCAGCCTTCACCTGATTGGTTCCTGGAAAGGCCAATCAATGCCACTCCTGCGGCACACTGCGTCACGCCCTCGGCTCCCATTGGTCAATCCCACAATCGGCCGCCGCCGAGATCTTGAGGGCCCGCTGGAATGCGCACGCGCGGCTTTATTGCTGCCGTGGGTGGGTGGGTGGGTGGGTGGGGGGGGGGGGGGAGTGTGAGGCTGGGGAGAGGCGGATTCCTCACCTCCACCAATCAGGGAGCTGCCTCCCCACCCCGCCCCCTCCACCAAGGCTGCGATGATTGATTCGTCGGATCGACAGCGCCGCGTGGAGGGATGGGGCGGGAGCCACATGACTGACAGCCAGGCTGACCAATGGAAGATCAAATCGGGGTGGGCGCTAAAAGGGCTCGCGCGACAAACAGTTTTAACCGTCAGAACCTGAGGCAGAGTCAGAGAGACTGTCAGAGAGAGAGGGTGACTGACATTCAGAGAGAGAGCGAGAGAGACAGTCAGAGTCTGACAGTCCGACAGAGGGAGACTGACACAGAGTGAGAGAGAGACTGACAGTCAGAGAGAGACAGACAGACAGTCAGAGAGAGGAATACTGATAGTCAGAGAGAGAAAGACAGTCAGAGTCTGACACTCTGACAGAGGGAGACTGACAGAGAGTGAGAGAGAGACTGACAGTCAGAGAGAGACAGACAGTCAGAGAGAGCGAGGAATACTGATAGTCAGAGAGAGGGTGACTGACATTCAGAGAGAGAGAGAGAGACTGACAGTCAGAGAGAGGAATACTGACAGTCAGAGAGTGGAATACTGATAGTCAGAGAGAGAAAGACAGTCAGAGAGAGTCTGACAGTCTGACAGAGGGAGACTGACAGAGAGTGAGAGAGAGACTGACAGCCAGAGAGAGAGAGACAGTCAGAAGGAGAGAGGAATACTGATAGTCAGAGAGAGAGAGACTGACATTCAGAGAAAAGAGAGAGACTGACAGTCAGAGAGAGAGAGACAGTCAGAAAGAGAGAGGAATACTGATAGTCAGAGAGAGGGAGACTGACATTCAGAGAAAAGTGAGAGACTGACAGTCAGAGAAAAGAGAGAGACTGACAGTCAGAGAAAAGAGAGAGACTGACAGTCAGAGAGAGAGAGAGAGTCAGAAAGAGAGAGGAATACCGATAGTCAGAGAGAGGGAGACTGACATTCAGAGAGAGAGAGAGCCTGACAGTCAGACAGAGGGAGACTGACTGAGACCGAGAGAGACTGACATTCAGAGAAAAGTGAGAGACTGACAGTCAGAGAGGAATACTGACAGTCAGAGAGAGAAAGACAGTCAGAGAGAGTCTGACAGTCTGACAGAGGGAGACTGACAGAGAGTGAGAGAGAGACTGACAGCCAGAGAGAGAGAGACTGACATTCAGAGAAAAGAGAGACTGACTGTCAGAGAGAGACAGAGAGACAGTCAGAGAGAGCGAGGAATACTGACAGTCAGAGAGTGGAAAACTGATAGTCAGAGAGTGGGAGACTGACATTCAGAGAGAGAGAGAGACTGGCAGTCAGACAGAGGGAGACTGACAGACAGAGGGAGACTGACAGAGAGAGTGTGACAGTCAGAGAGTGACAGTCAGAGAGAGAGAGAGAGACTCACAGTCAGATAGTGAGTCAGTGAAGGTCAGTGTGTGAGAGAGAGAAAAAGAGACATACCTCCTCAGGCGCACATACACAGTGTGAGACAGTGACAGGCTGTTATCGGTCTATAGACAGACAGGCAGAGACACACATGAAACAGAGCTGATCACCTGTAGATAGCAAGCACCATAAGGATATATAAGCCCAGAGAAAGATATTGGCAATTCCTAATACAGTGCACAAACTACCATTCAGTTATCCTGCAGATAGGTAAACACAGATAGAGATTGCAATAGAAATACAGAGAGTGGTCTGGAAGGTGTACACATTGTGAGAGAGGTCAGTCAGTGAGTGAAGCAGATATCGAGGCCATTTGGTGAGAGGGACTGAAACGAAGAGCTAGAGACACGCGGAATTCTTCAAGATGGCATCATTCTGTCCCAAATGTACTAAACCTGTCTACTTTGGTAAGTGCACCATTCTCAGAGAGCTCTGTGATTCACAATACAGAACGGGCTTCATATATTAACCTGTCCACCCCCATTGATCAGGAGGGCAAATGATCCCTGACCTCACCGAACAATAAGGAGGGCAAATGATCTCTATGACGTGATCCATTGTTCAGGTGGCGGAATGATCCCTGGTGTGATCCATTGATCAGGAGGGGGAATGATCCCTGACCAGATCCACTGATCAGGGGGAGGAAATGATCCCTGATGTGATCCACTGATCAGGAGGAGGGAGAGTGATCCTTGATGTGATCCACTAATCAGGAGGGGATGATCCTTGGTGTGATCCATTGATCAGGAGGGGATGATCCTTGGTGTGATCCATTGATCAGGAGTGGGAATGACCTCTGAAGTGATCCATTGATCAGGTGGAAAGATCCCTGGTGTGATCCATTGATCAGGAGTGGGAATGGTCCCTGACATGATCCATTGATCAAGAAAGGGAATGATCCCTGAGCGTGATCCATTGATCAGGAGTGGGAATGATCCCTGATGTGATCCATTGATCGGGAGTGAGAATGACCTCTGAAGTGATCCATTGATCAGGAATGGGAATGATCCCTGAGCATGATCCATTGATCAGGAATGGGAATGATCCCTGATGTGATCCATTGATCAGGAGTGGGAATGACCTCTGAAGTGATCCATTGATCAGGTGGGGGAATGATCCCTGACGTGATCCATTGATCAGGAATGGGAATGATCCCTGATGTGATCCATTGATCAGGGATGGGAATGGTCTCTGATGTGATCAGTTGATCAGGTGGGGGAATGATCCCTGATGTGATCCATTGATCAGGGATGGGAATGGTCTCTGATGTGATCAGTTGATCAGGTGGGGGAATGATCCCTGATGTGATCCATTGATCAGGGGTGGGAATGGCCTCTGATGTGATCAATTGATCAGGTGGGGGAATGATCCCTGACGTGTTTGTTCCATAATTATTCATCTTTCCTTGGTGCTTTTAGTTGTTAAATGCAAAGTGTTCTTACTGAGGAAAGTTACCTTTGTGGATCGAACTGCTTCAGTTCTAGTGTTTTGCTGGATGTAAGATCTGCAAGAAGTGTCTGTTTTATTTGGAAAGAAAGTCAGGTATTTTCAAAAGGACAGGAGCAATTTTTTTCAGAGCTGGACCTCAGAATTTGGGAGTCAATGGATAGTAATCCCTTTCTCCCTTCTTCGGAGTTGTGTGTTGTTTTTATTAAGGGGTTGGAGAGGGGATTGTTTCTGGCTGCCACCAACAACGATGCACTGAGGTGGGTCTTTTAAAAAAAGATTAAAAATAACTCCCACCCTGCTCCTAGTTACAACAGCCCTCCTATTTCTATAGAAAAGAAGAGAATTGGTATCTCGGTACTGTCATTGAGAAAAGAGAGTGGATTCAGTATAGGTAAAATATCTGCCTGTATCTGTGTGAGAGAGAGGGAATGTGAGAAAGAGAGGGGAAGTGGAAGAGAGAGCGAGACACTGAACAAAGAGAGGGGAATCGGAGAAGAGAAGGAAGCCTCTCGGGGCAAGAGAGGGAAAGAGAGGCTGTAGGCAGCAGGCAACATTGCTCGCTTACACACTTACAGCTTATTTTATTTATTTAGCACTCCGATTTTCCAACTCTTTAAAAAAAATCTTTATTTTTCCCTCTAAAACCCTCCTCCTAGCTTGGCTTTCATGTTCACAAACTATTGCTGGAACAACAATAACCAAAGAAAAAAGTTAAACCCTTTGCAAGAGCTTTCTTCCCCTTCTATATCTATTTTTATTATTTGTTCCTGGGATGTGGGTGTCACTGGCTAGGCCAGCATTTATTGCCCATCCCAAATTGCCCTTGTTCAGAGGGCATTTTTAAGAGTCAACCACATTACTGAGAGCCTGGAGTCACATGTGGGTCAGACCAGGTAAGGACAGCAGATTTCCCTCCCTAAAGGACATTAGTGACCAGATGGGTTTTTACAACAATCGACAATGTTTCATGGTCATCATCAGACTTTTAATTCCAGATTTTTATTGAATTCAAATTCCACCATCTGCCGTGTTGGGATTCGAACCCTGGTCCGCAGAGCATTACCCTGGGTCTCTGGAAAATGAGTCCAGTGACTCTACCACCACCTCCCCTATATTTGTCAAATAAATTACTTTGTGAGTAAAGTTTAAAGTAGAGAGCTCCAGGGTGCAAGGAGAAAAAAATATTGTGGAGGAATTCAGTTTTTATTTAATAAAAACAAAAAAACTGCGCATGCTGGAAATCCAAAACAAAAACAGAATTACCTGGAAAAACTCAGCAGGTCTGGCAGCATCGGCGGAGAAGAAAAGAGTTGACGTTTCGAGTCCTCATGAACTTGAGTGAAGTTCTGTCGAAGGGTCAACTCTTTTCTTCTCTGCCGATGCTGCCAGACCTGCTGAGTTTTTCCAGATAATTCTGTTTTTGTTCCAGTTTTTATTTGTTCCCTTATGCTTTTCTTCAGATGGTTCTGCAATAGAATGATCTGTGTGTCTGTATACAAGTTATTTTTGGCTGTCATTGTGACTGCTTTTTGATGTGTAGAAAATTTTGGAAGTCCACTTAATCCCGAAGAATCTGACCTTCCAGGCGTGGAGTTTGCTTCAGTCTCAATCACTGGAGCAGGATGACAGATTGGGAAGGATGAATGAAGGAAAAGTGTTCAATTGTTGTCATGTCTTCCTACCCTACACCGGGTCTCGTTTCTTCAATATCCTTTAATAGAGGCTTAACCTTCAAGTAGTGCCCAAAAATCAAAAAAGCAGCCTTGGAGAAAATCTCAAAATGAGCCCATGGGAAAACAATTATTGTGACCCTTGCTCGGGATGCTGACTGCCAGTGAACTGTGGGAGATGGGGGGAACTGTGAAAAGTTACAATGTTATAGCTGCCCTCTCTATGTACCTTTCATCAATTGGTCCACCGGTATAATCTGGTCCAGTTCTATGCTCGTTGTAGTGCTTTATTTAGTTGCAGAGTTAGAGCGATGGAACATTGTGCAATATGATTATCTCGAATTATGTGGAATGTAACAGCACAGAAAGAAGCTATTTGACTCAACTGACCTATATTCCATATGGATAAGATAAGGCTGAAGCATTCACAACAATCTTCAGCCAGAAGTGCCGAGTGGATGATCCATCTCGGCCTCCTCTGGAGGTCCCCAGCATCATAGATGCCAATTTTCAGCCAATTCGATTCACTCCATGTGATATCAAGAAATGGCTGAAGGCACTGGATACTGCAAAGGCTATGAGCCCTGACAATATCCGGCAATAGTACTGAAGACCTGTGTTCCAGAACTTGCTGCTCCCCTAGCCAAGCTGTTCCAGTACAGCTACAACATTGGCATCTACCCAGCCAAGTGGAAAATTGCCCAGGTATGTCCTGCACACAAAAAGCAGGACAAATCCAACCCAGCCAATTACTGCTCCATCAGTCTACTCTCCATCATCAGTAAAGTAATGGAAGGGGTCATCAACAGTGCTATCAAGTGGCACTTGCTTAGCAATAACCTGCTCACTGATGCCCAGTTTGGGTTCTGCCAGGGTCACTCAGCTCCTGACCTCATTACAGCCTTGGTTCAAACATGGACAAAAGAGCTGAACTCCTGAGGTGAGGTGAAAGTGACTGCCCTTGACATCAAGGCAGCATTTGACTGAGTGTGGAATCAAGGAGCCTTAGCGAAACTGGAGTCAATGGGAATCATGGGGAAAACTCTGCTGTTTAGACTCATATCTAGCACAAAGGAAGATGGTTGTGGCTGTTGGAGGTCAGTCATCTCAACTCCAGGACATCACTGCAGGAGTTCCTCAGGGTAGGCCCAACCATCTTCAGTTGCTTCATCAATGACCTTCTTTCCATCATAAGGTCAGAAGTGGGGATGTTCGCTGATGATTGCACAATATTCAGCACAATTTGCGAGTCCTCAGATACTGGAGCAGTCCATGTCCAAATGCAGCAAGACCTGGACAATATCCAGGCTTGGGCTGACAAGTGGCAAGTAACATTCCCGCCACACAAGTGTCAGACAATAATCATCTCCAACAAGAGATAATCCCACCATTGCCCCTTGACATTCAATGGTATTACCATCACTGAATCGACACTATCCCCCACTATCAACATCCTGGGGGTTACCATTGACCAGAAACTGAACTGGACTAGCCATATAAATACTGTGGCTACAACAGCGGGTCAGAGGCTAGGAATCATGTGATGAGTAACTCACTTCCTGACTCCCCAAAGCCTGTCCACCATCTACAAGGCACAAATCAGGAATGTGATGGAATACTCCCCACTTGCCTGGATGAGTGCAGCTCTTACGACACTGAAGAAGCTTGACACTGTCCAGGACAAAGCAGTCCACTTGATTGGCACCACATCCACAAACATTCACTCCCTCCACCACCGACGCACAGTAGCAGCAGTGTGTACCGTCTACAAGATGCACTGCAGGAACTCACCAAGGCTCCTTAGACAGCACCTTCTAAACCCATGACCACTACCATCTAGAAGGACAAGGGCAGCAGATAGATGTGAACACCACCAGCTGGAAGTTCCCCTCCAAGTCACTGACCATCCTGAGTTGGAAATATATCATTATTCCTTCACTGTCGCTGGGTCAGAATCCTGGAACTCCCTCCCTAACAGCACTGTGGGTGTACCCACACCACATGGACTGCAGCGGCTCAAGAAGGCAGCTCACCACCACCTTCTCAAGGGCAATTAGGTATGGGCAATAAATCCTGGATCAGCCAGTGAATCCCACATTCCATGAATGAATAATAAAAAAATTATTTTCCCATCTTCCTTCATCATACCCTCCTAACCTATTCTTCTATTCCTTTCTCCCACGTGTTATCTAGCATCCCCTTTTGAATGCTATTGAAATTGTTAGGAAATTTCACATTCTCAATGCTGAGTAAAGAAGTTTCTTCTGAATTTCTTATGGGATTTATTACATTACATCTTCCATGTCTTAGATTAATGGCTGGTCCATAGTTAGGAGCAGACAGCATTCCTGCAGATGTGACTCCAGGATGGTATGTTGCCTCTCTGGTGCCAGGGTCAAGAATGTCACGGAGCAGCTGCAGGACATTCTTTTGGGGAAGGGTGATCAGCCCAAGGTCGTTGTCCACACTGGGACCAATGACATAGGCAGGAAAAGGGATGAAGTCGTGAAAGCAGATTTTAGGGAGTTAGGAAGGAAATTAAAAAGCAGAACTTCAAGAGCAGTAATCTCAGGATTACTCCCAGTGTTACGTGCTAGTAAGCATAAGAATAGGAAGATTGAGCAGTTCAATACGTGGCTGGAGAAATGGAATAGGAGGGAGGGCTTTAGATTTCTGAAGCATTGGGATCGGTTCTGGGGCAGGTGGGACCTGTACAAGAAGGACGGGTTACACTGTAACAGGACTGGGACTAGTGGCCTCATGGGGAGGTTTGCTGGTGCTGTTGGCGAGGGTTTAAACTAGATTGGCAGGGGGAAGGGAACCTGAGGGAATATTCAGAGTGGAGAGGAGAAAAACTGGCAGTGGGAAGTAGTGAAGTATCAACTGATAATGAGGATATATCAGAGAGTAATGTCAAGGTAGGTAGAATACTTGGAGAACCAAAACAAAAACAGAATTACCTGGAAAAACTCAGCAGGTCTGGCAGCATCGGCGGAGAAGAAAAGAGTTGACGTTTGAGAAGAGTTGACGTTTCTTCTCCGCCGATGCTGCCAGACCTGCTGAGTTTTTCCAGGTAATTCTGTTTTTGTTTTGGATTTCCAGCATCCGCAGTTTTCTTTGTTTTTTATTAGAATACTTGGAGAGTTTGATAGAATTAGAACAGGCAATAACAAGTCATCAGATGGGGTCAGAATAAGGGGGAAAGTAAAAAAAACCTAAATCAGGGTTAATGTGCATGTATGTGATTGCACAGAGTGTGATTAATAAGACTGGTGAACTGCAGGCACAGGTTGGCAAATTAAATTATGTTACTATTGCTATAACAGAGACCAGGCTCAAAGAAGGGCAGGACTGAGTGTTAAATGTCCCTGGGTACAAGGTGTTCAGGAGAGACAGGAAATGAAGAAAAGGTGGGGCCTGGTGTGGCAACATTGACTAAAGATGGCATTACAGTGCTGGAGAGAGGTCAAGGACAGAATCTCTCTGGCTGGAGGTAAGGAATGAAAAAGGTGCAATAACATTGATTGATGTTGCATACAGACCATCAGCCAATGGGTTGTAGAGAAACAAATTTGCAAAGAAATTAAGGAGAGGTGCAAGAATTATAGAGTAATCATAATGGGGGACTTCAATTATTCAAGTATAGACTTAGATAGGAATAGTACAAAGGGACAAGAGGGGCGAGAGTTCCTGGAATGTGTTCAAGGTAATTTTCTGCAGCAGTATGTTTCCAGTCCAATGAGAGGACCTGGTTCTGGGGAATGAGTTGGCCCAAGTGGATCAAATATCAGTGGGATAGCCTCTAAGGAACAGTGACCATTGTATCATAAGATTTAGGTTAATCATGGGAAAGGACAGGGAACATTCCAGAGCAGAGATAAGTAGTTGGGGTAAAGCCAACTTCGATGGGATGAGAATGCATCTGAGTCGAGTGAGTTGGAATCAAATGTTGGCAGAAAAGACGGTGGCTGAACAATGGGCCACCTTCAAAGAAAAAGTATTGCAGGCCATGTCAAGATATATTCCTCTGAAGAGGAAAGGTAGACAAATGAATCCAGAGCACCCTGGATGACGAGAGAGATAGAGGTAAAGATGTAAAGGAAGGAGTGTGCGTACAATAGATGTCTGGTAGAAAATACCATGGTGAATCAGGCTTAATACAGAAGGACCTTTTTTTTTATTCATTCATGGGATTTGGGTGTCACTGTTCAACTGCCCTTGTTTAGAGAGCATTTAAGAATCAACCATATTGCTTTGGTTTTGGAGTCACATGTAGGCCAGACCCAGTGAGGACAACAGATTTCCTTCCCTAAAGGCCATTAGTGAACCAGATGGGTTTTGTACAACAATGGTTTCATGGTTATCATTAGACTTTTAATTCCAGCTTTTTATTGAATTCAGATTCCACCATCCGCCATGGGAGGGTTCAAATCCAGGTCCTGAGATCATTACCCTGGGTCTCTGTATTACTAGTCCAGTGACAATACCATTATACCATCACCTCCCCTTGACAGGAGGGAAGTGAAGAAATTAATAAGAAAAGCAAGGAGAGAGCATGAAAAGAGGCTGGCAGCCAACATAAAAAGGAATCCCAAGGTCTTCTATAGACATGTATAGCTACCCCATCCTGTGCTTTCGCTGGCCTTTTTGCTCTGTCTGCTGGATGGGAGTTGATTTTACCAATCTCCTCCTTGTCCAATTCTCCCCTCCCTGTGCTGATGCAGTAGTTTCTGTCAGTGCTCCATTTCTAGCCATTCTTCTCCATGTCTTCCTCCAGAATGTCTGTTTGCTTGTCAACAAGGCCCTTGTAATCCACGAGTTGATTGTGGATGTGTGCATCGACATTTCAGCCTTGATGGAACCCTGGCTGAAGGGTGACAACACCTTCCCCTAACTGAAGCCTCCTGCCCTGCTCTATCTTCCATCATTTGCCTTGCTCAGACCATCGTGATGGTGTGGCCCTTATAACCAAATCACACCTTGTATTATTCTCCAGCACATCCTGCTTCCCCTCTAATTCTTACTCCATCTGTATTCACCCTGGAAAAAACTCTTACCCCCCTCCCACCCCCTGCAACCCGTTCACTTTGAAATTCACTCTCAAATTTCCAATTGTCTGGCCTTTGTCCCTCCAGACCCAACATTTCTGCAGCTACCTATTTGCTCAACCGCATCCTCGCCTCCACCTTCGATTCCTCAAAGCACCGGAGAAGTTTCACCAATGGTGACTTTGCAAGACCCTCCAAATCTACTGGCAAGAAAGGCGGTCCAACAGCAGCTTCCTCTCCCAAACCAATTTGCCAAGGATTGAGGCACCAATCACTCAAAACCAGCTCCATTCTGCAGGAAATGTCATTCATATGCCTGACACCAGACTCCCGAAGCAGCTCTCTACTCAGAGCTCAGTCACTGGAGGAGACTCCCAGGAGGACAGTTGAAACGCTTTAGGAGTGTTCTCAAAGCTTCCCTGTAGAAGTCAGATATACCCACCAACTCACGGGACCCCGGCCAACTTGGAGAAAGTTCACTCGGGAAGGTACTGAGCACATCAAGAAACATCATCAGGCGGTAAAGTCAAGGTGTTGGAGGGTGTGCACAAACCTTCAAATGACTCATCTACCTGAGCCTCCAAATACCACCTGCCCCAAATGTGACAGAGTCTGCAGATCGTGTATTGGACTTGTCAGCCATCTCAGAACCCATCAAATCAGACTGGAAGCAAGTCATCCTCAATCCCGAGGTCCTGCCTAAGAAGAAAAAAGTCATTAACCTCCCCCACCCTGGCTGTTTTACCTGGTATGACTGCAAGGCAGGGGTGTAGTGGTATTATCACAAGACTAGTAATCCAGAGACCTGGGCTAATGGTCTAGGGACCTGGGTTCGAATCCTGCCAAGGCAGATGATGGAATTAGAATTCAATAAAAATCTGGAATCAAAAGTCTAATGGTGACCGTGAAACCACTGCCGATTTTCCTAAAAACCTGTCTCCTCCACAATTGTTACCAAGATTGAAACCACCTGATCAGCTGTGTCTGTCACTTCACTAGTCCACCCATCCAAACTGCTCTGTCCCACCCAGCCCTGAATTTGCCTCTTTCTCTAGTTTTTCTCCTGCCCTCTCTGAGCTCATCTTGTCCTAGAGACCCCCCCCCCCCCCCCCCCTTGCTCTCTTGATCTTATTCCCATTAAACTGCTGAGCACCCAACTTTGCTGTGCTATCTCCAACCTCCTTTTCAAGGCCTTCTGGAAATCCAAGTAGATAACATCCATTGGCTCTCCTTTGTCTAACCTGCTCGTTACCTCAAAGAATTCTAACAGATTTGTCAGGCATGACCTCCCCTTGATGAAACCATGCTGACTTTGCCCTATTTTACCACGCACTTCCAAGTATTCTGAAATCTCATCCTTAATAATGGACTCTAAAATCTTACCAACGACCGAGGTCAGGCTAATTGGCCTGTAATTTCCCGTCTTTTGCCTCACTCCCTTTTTAAACAGGGGGGTTACATTAATGATTTTCCAGTCCTCCGGGAGCCTCCCTGACTTGAGTGATTTCTGAAAGATCATTGCTAACGCCTCCACTATTTCTTCAGCTATCTCCTTCAGAACTCTGGGGTGTAATCCATCTGGTCCAGGTGATTTATCCACCTTCAGACCTTTCAGTTTTCCTAGCACCTTCTCCTTGGTAATGGCCACCATACTCACCTTTGTTACCTCTAGACTCAGCTATTCCACCGTTCCTTCACTGTCGCTGGGTCACAATCCTGGAACTCCCTCCCTAACAGCACTGTGGGTGTACCTACACCACATGGGCTGCAGCGATTCAAGAAGGCAGCTCACCACCACCTTCTCAAGGGCAATTACGGATGGGCAATAAATGCTGGGCTAGCCAGCGAAGCACACATCCCATGAATGAATTTTTAAAATTCCAACGCACTCCTGCCTGGCCTCCCGCATTCTACCCTCTATAAATCTGAGGTCTTGCAAGACTCTGCTGCCTGCATGCTACACCTCACCTAATGCCATTAGCCTTATGCTCGCTGACCTACACTGGACCGTGGTTAAAGAAATTAAATTATTCGATTTTTCAGTTTTCATCCTTGTTTTTAAATCCCTCCATGGCTTTGCCCCTCCCCACGGCTTTGATCACTTCCAACCCCACAATCTGCTGAGATCTCTGTGCTCCTTTAATTCTGGTTTCTTGAGCATTCCTGATTTTAATCACTCCAGCACTGGTGGCCATGCCTTCTAAGAGGGAGGCAATGGCAAAGTGGTATTGTTGCTAGACTGGTATTCCAGAAATCCATGGTAATGCTCTGGGGACCCAGCTTCAAATCCATTCAATTTGAATTCAATAAAAATCTGGAATTAAAAGTCTGATGATGTTTCTGAAGAAGGGCAATTAAGGATGAGCAATAAATGCTGAACTAACCAGTGATGCCCACATCCTGTAAATTAATTTTAAAATGCTGCCTGGCTCCCAAGCTCTGGAATTCACTCCCTAAACCTCTGCTTTTTTATCTTTTGTTCCTCCTTTATGACAGTCCTTAAAAGCAAACTCCTTGACTAAGCTTTTTATCATGTGACATTTTTTAATGCTTCTGTGAAGCGCCTTGGAACATTTTATTGTGTTATAGGCAGTATATAAATATAAGCTTTGTTTATTGTATGGGGTCACCTCCCAGGCAATCTCTTGTATTGATAAGAGTCTCCACCTATAAACATTGGAGCTCTGCTGACCCTGGGGTCCTCTGTTTATCTTGGTTAAATATTTCTCTGTCATGATGCATCCTGATTCAATGACCTCTGCTAGGAATCTGGGTCAGAATGACTGGTTGAACCCAGTCAAGAGAATGATTAACATTCCTACCATTTCTACAGTTGGTTTGAAAGGCTGATACTAACTCTTGTGTTTTTAATCTTTCTTGAATTGGAAGGGTTTGATTGTTGATCTGTCAGGCTGAGGATTTTGCTTCTGGACCTGTCAGACTGAAGGTTTGACTATGGATGTGTCAGTCTGAAGGGTTTGAATGTGGATGTGTCACACTGAAGAGTTTGACTGTGGATGTGTCAGTCTGAAGGGTTTGACTGTGGACGTGTCAGTCTGAAGGGTTTGACTGTGGACGTGTCAGACTGAAGGGTCTGATTGTGGAAGTGTCAGTCTGAAGGGTCTGATTGTGGAAGTGTCAGTCTGAAGGGTCTGATTGTGGAAGTGTCAGTCTGAAGGGTCTGATTGTGGCAGTGTCAGTCTGAAGGGTTTGATTGTGGAAGTGTCAGTCCGAAGGGTTTGAATGTGGACGTGTCAGACTGAAGGGGTGATTGATGATGTGTCAGACTGTAGGGTTTGAATGTGGACAGTCAGTCTGAAGGGTTTGATTGTGGGCGTGTCAGACGTAAGGTTTGATTGGGGACGTGTCAGACTGAAGAGTCTGATTGTGGACATGTCAGCCGGAAGTGTTTGAATGTGGACGTGTCAGACTGACGACTTTGATTGTGGATGTGTCAGACTGAAGGATTTGTTTGCGGACGTGTCAGACTGAAGGGTTTGTTTGTGGACGTGTCAGACCGAAGGGTTTGTTTGCGGACGTGTCAGACCGAAGGGTTTGTTTGCAGACGTGTCAGACCGAAGGGTTTGTTTGCGGACGTGTCAGACTGAAGGGTTTGACTGTGGACATATCAGACTGAAGGGTTTGACTGTGGATGTGTCAGACTGAAAGGTTTGATTGTGGACGTGTCAGCCTGTAGGGTCTAATTGTGAACGTGTCAGACTGAAGGGTTTGATTGTGGACGTGTCACTCTGAGGTTTTTGATTGTGGAAGTGTCAGTCTGAAGGGTTTGATTGTATCCGTGGCAGTCGAAGGGTTTGAATTCGGACATATCAGTCTGAAGAGTTTGATTGTGCACGTGTCAGTCTGAGGGGTGATTGATGATGTGTGAGATGGAAAGGTTTGAATGTGGACAGTCAGTCTGAAGGGTTTGATTATTATGTGTGTTAGACTGGAGGATTTTATTGGGGATGTGCCAGACGGAAGGGTTTGATTGTGGACGTGTCAGAACGAAGGCTTTGATTGTGGATGTCTCAGACTGAAGGGTTTGATTGTGGACGTGTCAGACTGAATAGTCTGTTTGTGGATGTGTCAGACTGAAGGGTTTGATTGTGGATGTTTCAGACTGAAGGGTCTGATTGTGGAAGTGTCAGTCTGAAGGGTTTGATTTTGGAAGTGTCAGTCTGAAGGGTTTGATTGTGGAAGTGTCAGTCTGAAGGGTTTGATTGTGGAAGTGTCAGTCTGAAGGGTTTGATTGTGGACGTGTCAGATGGAAGTGTTTGAATGTGAACGTGTCAGACTGAAGGGGTGATTGATGATGTGTCAGACTGTAGGGTTTGAATGCGGACAGTCAGTCTGAAGGGTTTTATTGTGGACGTGTCAGACGGAATGTTTGATTGTGGACGTGTCAGACGGAAGGATTTGTTTGCGGACGTGTCAGATTGAAGTGTTTGTTTGCAGACATGTCAGACTGACGGGTTTGTTTGCGGACGTGTCAGACTGAAGGGTTTGTTTGCGGACGTGTCAGACTGAAGGGTTTGTTTGCGGACGTGTCAGACTGAAGGGTTTGTTTGCGGACGTGTCAGACTGAAGGGTTTGTTTGCGGACGTGTCAGACTGAAGGGTTTGTTTGCGGACGTGTCAGACTGAAGGGTTTGTTTGTGGATATATCAGCCTCATGGGTTTGATTGGGGACGTGTCAGATTGAAGCATTTGACTGTGGCTATATTAGACTGAAGGGTTTGACTGTGGACCTTTCAGACTAAAAGGTTTGATTGTGGACGTGTCAGCCTGTAGGGTCTGATTGTGAACGTGTCAGACTGAAGGGTTTGATTGTGGACGTGTCAATCTGAGGTATTTGATTGTGGAAGTGTCAGTCTGAAGGGTTTGATTGTATACGTAGCAGTCGAAGGGATGAATTTGGACATGTCAGTCTGAAGAGTTTGATTGTGCATGTGTCAGTCTGAGGGGTAATTGATGATGTGTGAGATGAAAAGGTTTGAATGTGGACAGTCAGTCTGAAGGGTTTGATTATTATGTGTGTTAGACTGGAGGATTTTATTGGGGACGTGTCAAATGGAAGGGTTTGATTGTGGACGTGTCAGAATGAAGGCTTTGATTGTGGATGTCTCAGACTGAAGGGTTTGATTGTGGACGTGTCAGACTGGAGTCTGTTTGTGGATGTGTCAGACTGAAGAGTCTGTTTGTGGATGTGTCAGACTGAAAGGTTTGATTGTGGATGTTTCAGACTGAAGAGTTTGATTGTGGAAGTGTCAGTCTGAAGGGTTTGATTGTGGACGTGTTGGACAGAAGGCTTTGATGGTGGACGTGTCGGACAGAAGGGTTTGATGGGGGACGTGTCAGACAGAAGGGTTTGATGGTGGACGTGTCAGACAGAAGGATTTGATGGTGGACGTATCAGATTGAAGCGTTTGATTGTGGATGTGTCAGACTGAAAGGTCTGTTTGTGGACATGTCATAATGAAAGGTTTGTTTGTGGATGTGTCAGATTGCAGGGTTTGATTGGGGATGTTTCAGAATAAAGGGCATAATTGTGGATGTGTCAGATTGAAGTGTTTGATTGTGGATATATCAGATGGAAGAGTTTGGCTGTGGATGTGTCAGACTGAAGGGTTTGATTGTGGACGTGTCAGATGGAAGAGTTTGATTGTGGATGTATCAGACTGAAGGGTTTGAATGTGGATGTGTCAGACTGAAGGGCTTGTTTGTGGACTGTCAGACTGAAGGATTTGATTGTGGATGTGTCGGACTGAAGGATTTGACTGTAGATGTGTCGGACTGAAGGGTTTGACTGTGGTCGTGTCAGTCTGACGCATTTGATTGTGGACGTCTTAGTATGAAGGGTTTGATTATGGATATGTGAGACTGAAGGGTTTGATTGCGGACGTGTCAATCTGAGGTTTTTGATTGTGGAAGTGTCAGTCTGAAGGGTTTGATTGTATACATGGCAGTCGAAGGGTTTGAATTTGGACATGTCAGTCTGAAGAGTTTGATTGTGCACGTGTCAGTCTGAGGGGTGATTGATGATGTGTGAGATGGAAAGGTTTGAAAGTGGACAGTCAGTCTGAAGGGTTTGATTATTATGTGTGTTAGACTGGAGGATTTTATTGGGGACGCGTAAAATAGAAGGTTTGATTGTGGAAGTGTCAGAATGAAGGCTTTGATTGTGGATGTCTCAGACTGAAGGGTTTAATTGTGGACGTGTCAGACTGAATAGTCTGTTTGTGGATGTGTCAGACTGAAGGGTTTGATTGTGGATGTTTCAGACTGAAGGGTTTGATTGTGGATGTTTCAGACTGAAGGGTTTGATTGTGGAAGTGTCAGTCTGAAGGGTTTGATTGTGGAAGTGTCAGTCTGAAGGGTTTGATTGTGGATGTGTCAGACTGAAGGGTCTGTTTGTGGACATGTCATAATGAAGGGTTTGTTTGTGGATGTGTCAGATTGCAGGGTTTGATTGGGGATGTTTCAGACTGAAGGGCATAATTGTGGATGTGTCATATTGAAGTGTTTGATTGTGGATATATCAGATGGAAGAGTTTGGTTGTGGATGTGTCAGACTTAAGGGTTTGAATGTGGACGTGTCAGACTGACGGCTTTGATTGTGGATGTGTCAGACTGAAGGATTTGAATGTAGATGTGTCGGACTGAAGGGTTTGATTGTGGATGTGTCAGAATGAAGGGTTTGATTGTTGACATGTCAGACTAACGCATTTGATTGTGGACGTCTTAGTATGAAGGGTTTAATTATGGACGTGTGAGACTGAAGGGTTTGATTGTGGACGTGTCAATCTGAGGTTTTTGACTGTGGAAGTGTCAGTCTGAAGGGTTTGATTGTAGATGTGTCAGCCTGAAGGGTTTGAATGTGGACAGTCAGTCTGAAGGATTTGATTGTGGATGTGAAAGTCTGTAGGAAAACAATAAAAAAAGAACACGCTAGAAAAACTCAGCAGGTCTGGCAGCATCTGTGGTTGTTGAACTCAATGTCCGGAAGGCTGTAAGGTGCCTAATCGGAAGATGTGGTGGTGTTCCTCCAGTTTGCTTTGAGTTTCACTGGAACATTGCAGCAGGCCAAGGACAGACATGTGGGCATGAGAGCAGGGTGGAGTGTTGAAATGGCAAGTGACAGGGAGGTCTGGGTCATGCTTCCGGACAGACCGAAGGTGTTCTGCAAAGCAGTCACCCAGCCTGCTTTTAGTCTCCCCAGTGTAGAGGAGACCACATTGGGAGCAGCAAATATGTTAGACCAAATTGAAGGAGGTGCAAGTGAAGCGCTGCTTCACCTGAAGGCCTTGGACGGTGATGGTAGGGGAGGTAAAGGGGCAGGTGTTGCACCTTCTGCAATTTCATGGGATGGTGCCGTGGGTAGGGGATGAGGAGTTGGGGGTGGTGGAGGAGTGGATCAGGGTGTCCCGGAGGGAACGGTCCCTACGGAATGCCGACAGTGGGTGTGAGGGGGAAAATGTGTTTGGTGGTGGCATCATGCTGGAGTTGGTGGATATGGCGGAAGATGATCCTTTCAATGCGGAGGCTGGTGGGGTGAAAACTGAGGACAAGGGGGACCCTTTCATGGTTCTGGGAGGGAGGGGAAGGTGTGAGTGCAGAGGTACGGAAGATGGATCGGACATAACTGAGCTCCCTGTCAACCACCGTGGGTGGGAACCTTGGTTAGGGAAAACATGTCAGAAGTGTCATTTTGAAATGTGGCATCATCAGAACAGATGTGATGGAGGCGAAGGACCTGAAAGAATGGGATGGAGCTCTTACAGGAAGCGGAGTGTGAGGAGCTGTGGGAGTCGGTAGGCTTGTACTGAATAATGGTGGACAGCCTATCACCGGAAATGGAGACAGAGAGGTTAAGGAAGGGAATTGTTGGAGATGGACCATGTGAAGGTGATAGAGGTGTGGAAATTGAAAGCAAAATTGATCAATTTTTCCAAGTTCAGGTGAAAGCATGAAGTGGCACTGATACAGTCATCGATGAACCAAGAAAAGAGTTGTGGGTCTGAAGGGTTTGACTGTTGATGTGTCAGACTGAAAGTGCATGTCCTGGGTTCCGGGCAGATGTTTGTGAATTCTCTGAGCTTTTAACTCCACCTGAGGTGAAGGGCGGTAGGTGGGTGGGGTGGCAGGTGGATGCGATGGGTGGGTGAGTGAGTTGTGGGTCAGAGAATCTTGTGACAGTGTATTTAGTCTTTAAAGGCAGAGGGTCATGGTTGAGCTCTCAGATCAGTACTTGAAGTACAAAACCAGAGACAAGTCATCTGGGAGTCCCGAACCGTGCATTCCTTTAACTCACTGACTTTCTTTTCAATTATACATCGGTGTAACAGCCAAGAAGAGAAAATGTCTGTCTCCCTGATCTCCAGTACTAATTGAGCATTCTCCAGGGCATCAGTTGAACAGTCTATCTGCAATATCTATCCCAGCCTGACTGCCTTGCACTGAGCATGTTTCCATAGCCTCAGCAGCACAAAAGAACCGTTATGTCCTGTTGAGTATTTCGTCCCGTATATTACCAAGAATTTAACAGCTCAGAACCAGGCTATTCAACCCACTTGGTTTGTGCTCTACATGAGCCTCCTCCCACCCTACATCATCTCACCCTATCAGCATAACCTCGTCCCTCATGTACTTACCTCGCTGTAGCTACTTGCTACAACCACTCCCTGGTGAGTTCTACATTCTAAGCGCTCTTTGAGTAAAGAATTTACTATTGGATTTATTAGTGCCTATCTAATATTCATGCTCTCTAGCTTTGGTCTGCCCCCACAAGTGGAAACACCTTCTACAACTACTCTCTCAAATCCCTTCATAAACAACTTTCTCTTTTTAAGAAACAAGAGCCCCAGCCTATTTGGCTTCCTTGTATGTTATTTTTATAAGTGTCAGGCTGTGTCAGGTTCCTCCTAAGATTGTTGCTTCTGCCTGCTCTCCATGTCTTGTTATTATATTTCTCCCCTTTCCTTTACCCCACTCCTCCAGTCCGCCCCCCCAGTAAAAGAAAATGATAACCTTTTTGATGATATTTTTGCCTGTCCAGCCTAGTCATTGGTGAGAGGAGTTTAGGTCCGGATGTGTTCCTAGGACATGAGGTGAGGCGTGGACAGTTGTGGAGAGCCTGTGAGCTGATACAAGGTGGTTCCAGTTTGTGTGGTATGACCTGTGTCAAAGCAGTTTATGCAGTGTTACAAGTTAAATCAGGACCAAATGTATTGTAGCTAAATTTGCCGATGACGCCAAAATAGGTAGGAAAGTAAATTGTCAAGATAAGGCAAATAGTCTACAAAGGATATAGATAAATTAATTGAGTGGGCAAAAAGACAGGTTGAGCTTATACCCATTGGAGTTTAGAAGAATGAGAGGTGATTTTATTGAAACATAGAAGATCCTGAGGGGAAGTGATAGGATGGATACCTGGAGGATGTTTTGTGGGGGAGACTAGAATTAGGGAATGGAATTTAAAAATAAGAGGTCTCCCTTTTAAGATGGAGAGGAGGAGAATTTTTTCTCTGATGGTGGTTAGTCTGTGGAATTCTCTGTCCCAGAGAGCAGTGGATGCTGGGACATTGGATTTATGCAAGGCTGAGTGAGAGAGGTTTTTGATAGGCTAGGCAGTCGAGAGTTAAGGGGGGCAGACAGGAAAATGGAGTTGAGACCACAATCAGATCAGTCATGATCTTATCGAATGGCAGAGCAGGCTTGAAAGGCCAAATGGCCTATTCCTGCTCCTAAGTTCTATGTTTCAATGCAACCATAAAGTGATAAATATGTAGTTGCTTGGCCGCGATCTTTTCAGCTTGGATGAGTGAGTCAGAGAAGGCTGTGTGATATAATGTACCCTGTCATCTCCGATGACTGTTAATCTGAGAGTGTATGTGGTGTGTGGGGTTAGTCTACCGCTAAATTCGGAAAAGACTAGGTTAATATAACTGGTGGTGGGAGGTGCAAGAGACTTCTGTGATTTACACTGTGAAGGTTGGGTTAGGCTGAGCAAGAGTATTAGGGAAGTAGTGGGTGAGCATCTCAGAAACAGTAACCATAATTTGACATGGCTTTAGTTAGAGAAAATAAATTGAAAAATGACACCAGATTGGAATCGTTCAATGCAGAATGAGGCCATTCAGCCCATCATCACTGTGTCAGCGCTCTGAAAGAGCTATCCAATTAGTTGCATGCCCCTGCTATTTCCCCTTAGCCTTGCAAAGTTTTATTTTTCATTATTTTCTTTTCACGGGACATGGGCTTCACTGGCTAGACCAGCATTTGTTGCCCATCCCTAGTTGCCCTTGAGAAGGTGGTGGTGAGCTGCCTTCTTGAGCCGCTGCAGTCCATGTGGTTAGGTACACCCACAGTGCTGTTAGGAAGGGAGTTTGAGGATTTTGACCCAGCGACAATGAAGGAACGGTGATATATTTCCAAGTCAGGATGGTGAGTAGCTTGGAGGGGAACTTCCCAGGTGGTGGAGTTCCCATCTATCTGCTGCCCTTGTCCTTCTAGACGGTAGAGGTCACTGGTTTAGAAGGTGCTGTCGAAGGAACCTTATTGAATTCCTGCAGTGCATCCTATAGATGGTACACACACGGCTGCTACTGTGCATCGGTGGTGGAGGGAGTGAATGTTTATGGATGTGGTGCCAATCGCACAGCTGCTGCTGTTTGTTACTATGTGCTGGACTTCACTCATCCAGGCAAGTGGGGAGTATTCCATCACACTGCTGACTTGTGCCTTGTCGATGGTGGACAGGCTTTAGGAAGTAAGGAGGTGAGTTACTTGCCGCAGGATTCCCAGCCTCTGACCTGCTCTTGTAGTCACAGTATTTATATGGCTAGTCCAGTTCAGTTTCTGGTCAATGGTAACCACCAGGTTGTTGGTAGTGGGGAATTCAGTGATGGTAATGCCATTGAACATCAAGGGGCGATGGTTAGATTCCCTCTTGTTGAAGATGTTTATTGCCTGGCACTTATGTGACGCAAATGTTTCTTGCCACTTGTCAGTCCAAGCCTGGATATTGTCCAGGTCTTGCTGTATTTGGACATGGGCTGCTTCAGTTTCTGAGGAGTCGTGAATGGTGCTGAACATTGTGCAACCATCAGTGAACATCCCCACTTCTGACCTTATGATAGAATGAAGGTCATTGATGAAGCAGCTAAAGATGGCTGGGCTGAGGACACTACCCTGAGGAACTCCTGTAGTGTTATCCTGGAACTGAGATGACTGACCCACAACAACCACAACCATCTTCCTTTGTGTTAGGTATGACTTCAACCAGCGGAGAGTTTCCACCCTGATTCCTGTTGACTCCAGTTTTGCTAGGGCTCTTTGATGCCACACTCGGTCAAACGCTGCCTTGATGTCAAGGGCAGACACTCTCACCTCACCTCGGGAGTTCAGCTCTTTTGTCCATGTTTGAACCAAGGCTGTAATGAGGTCAGGAGCTGAGTGGTCCTTTCTGGTTCTTTTGCCAATAATCTTAAGTGTGTATCCTCTGGTTACTGACCCTTCTGACATAGGAAAGATTTATTTCTCCTTATTTACTTTGTCAAAACCTTTTGTATGGGCAGGTTTTAGAAAGAGTGAGTTAGCCTGTGTGAGGTGACAGGAGAAATTGGCACACGGATCTGTATTTCGACAATGAGATAGTTTTAAAGAGAAAATTGGAAAGTTTTAATATATGTATGCCACTTTTAAAAAAAAGGATAGGGAGCATGTGAGGGGAGAATCTGAAAAAATATTTAAAAGAAGAGTAAAATATTCTACAGATATGTCTGTTAAAAGGGAATTTTTAACTGTGACTAGAGACCCTTGAGAGGAGAGGATTCTGAGTTAATGGAGGATAATCAGACACTAGCAGGATAATTAGCAAGGGTCACTGAGTCACAATCCTGGAATTCCCTCCCTAACAGCACTGTTAGTGTACCTATACCACATGGACTGTGTAGTATTAGAGTTTGTAAGGGTTAAATATGTGGGGCTGTGTAAATAACACCACTCATAATGATGATGTAAGAGAATACATGACTCGGAGAGAAGGGGAGAATGTTCAGCAGTGTAACACATAGAAAAATAGAAGTAGGAGTAGGTCATTCGGCCCTTTGAGCCTGCTCCACCATTCAATATGATCATGGCTGATCCTCTATCTCAACGCTATACTCCCACTGTTTCCCCATACTGCTTGGGATGCCTTTAAAATCTAGAAATCTATCTATTTCCTTCTTAAATATATTCAGTGACTTGGCCTCCACAACCTTCTTTGGTAGAGAATTCCATAGGTTCACCATCCTCTGAAGAAGTTTCTCTTCAACTCAGTCCTAAATGGCCTGTCCTGTATCCTGAGACTGACCTCTTGTCCTAGACCCCGAGCCAGAGGAAATATCATCCCTGCATCCAGTCTGTCCCACCCTGTCAGAATTTCATATGTTTCAATGAGATTTCCTCATTCTTCTAAACTCCAGTGAATACAGGCCTAGTTGGCCCAATCTCTCCTCATACGATAATCCAGCCATCCCAGGAATCAGTCTGGTGAACCTTTGCTGCACTCCCTCTATGGCAAGCATATCCTTTCTTTGGTAAGGAGACCAAAACTGCACACAATACTCCAGCTGTGGTCTCACCAAGGCCATGTACAGCAGCAGAAAGACAACCCTGCTCCTGTACTCTAATCCTCTCACAATGAAGGCCAACATACCATTTGCCTTCTTAACTGCTTGCTGCACCTGCATGCTTGCTTTCAGTGATAGGTGTACAAGGACACCCAGGTCCCTTTGTACATCAACATTTCCCAATCTATCACCATTTAAATAACACTCCGCTATTCTGTTTTTCCTACAAAGTGGATAAGTTCACACTTGTCCACGTTATACTGCATCTGCCATGTATTTGCCCACTCACTCAACTTGTCTAAATCGCCCTGAAGCCATCTACTATTTGCATGTTTGGTACCCTGGGATGTAGGTTATCAGGTCCTGGGTACTTATCGGCTTTCAGTGCCACCATTGCAGCTGGTGAAATTGAAATTCAATTAATAAAATCTGGAATGTAAACCTACTCTCAGTAATGATGACCATGACAACTATCATTGATTATTTAAAAAAAGGGGTTTAAATTAGATTGGCAGGGGGATGGGAACCTGAGTGGGGTGACACAAGAGAGGGAAACAAAGATAGAAATCAAAGATAGAAAAGTAAAAAGCAAAAGTGGAAGGCAGAGGAAACAGGACTGGCAGCAAATAGGGCCATAGTGCAAAAAAAGATGTATAAAAAGACAAGTCTAAAGACACTGTATCTGAATGCACAGAGCATCTGCAATATGGTGGACAAAATAACAGCTCAAATAGATGTAAATGGGCATGATATGACGTGATGGCATAGTGATATTGTTGCTAGACTAGTAATCGAGAGACCCAGGGTAATGCTCTGGGGACCTGGGTTTGAATCCTGCCACGGCAGATGGTGGAATTTGAATTCAATAAAAATCTGGAATTAAAAGTCTAATGGTGACTAAAATCTGCTGCCCTTACATGGTCTGGCCTACATGTGACTCCAGACCCACAGCAATGTGCCCTGAAAAAGGGCAATTATGGATGAGCAATAAATGCTGGCCTAGCCAGTGATGCCCACATCCTATGAATGAATTAAAAATGGCTGCAGGGTGACCAAGGCTGAATATCCAAGGGTACGTGATATTTAGGACAAAAAGGCATAGCTATAAAATAGCTGGTATAAAATAAACCAGTTGTTGTTTGAACATACCAATATCTCAGTAATCATTCCGAAGCTAGACTAACCAATATGCAACATGGTGGCAGCAGTAAAATGCTGAAAATTTAACTTTAAAGAAGACTGAATGTAAAAACTGCAGAGCTCAGTTGAAGAACTCCAAGTGGTGGTAGGAAGAGTCAGAAAATCAATGCTAAAAGTCATTTAGGGCTGCACCTCAGCATGTGAAGAAAATCCCAATCCAGCAATCGTAGGCTTTGAGTCAGAGAACTAAGCAAAGATCATAGAGCTGGTGAGCAACCCATAAAAAGGGTAAAACTCGATTTTAAAGACACAGTGAACAGGCAGCACTAGGAAAACCAGATCCCTAGCAAGGGCGAGTTACAGTAAACCCTGCAGTCCAGGTCTAAGCTCAGCACCTCGACACCTGGCGAGTGTGAGGCAGCACAAAAGAAAAAGAAAAGTGGCTGCAAATACTCAATGCTCCAGGGGAAGGGAGTGAAGAGATTATTAAAATAACTTAAAGCAAAGTAGTTTTTAATAGCTTTGCAGCATTCGAGAAATAAACACCAAGTCTTGCTGAGAGATCCCCCAGGGAGAGACAGTGACTGCAGAGGTAAGGGGCTGAACAGCGTGAGAAAGCTTCACATACTGGGAGGAAAATTTTAAAACTTCAGGTAAACCACATAAAAGCTTAGAAAAGCCATGGATCCTACATTTATACTACCTGAGAGGTTTGGACACCTGGAAGGACCAAATCAAACTCAAAACTGGGCACTTTGGAGAGAATGATTTTGAGCTTCTGAATTACTTCAGGGTTGGACAGCCAGCCTGAAGCTGAACAGGCCAACACGTTACTTTACACCATAGGAACAGTAATAGATGTTATTGCAAGACAGAGCATCATCAGTAAGACCTCTGGCAACATTTGAAGAAGTCTTGGAAGCCTTCAATAACTATTTCAACCTGAGGAGCAATAAAGTTCTGGAAAGGGCCAAATTCAACAAAAGGGTCTAGCCCGGGTGAACCTGTAGATGCTTTTATTAATGACCTTTACAGGCTGGTTGAAGGACGCGAGTATGGAGACCTAAAAACAAAATTAATAAGAGACCACATTTAGTCAGTGTTACTGATGAATCTCTATCAGACTTATTTCAACCTAAGGAAGTCCTCACCTTAGAAAAAGCAATCCAGCTGGTGAGACAAACAGTGTTCCGAAAACATAATAGGGTAATACTGAGAGGTGAAGAAAAACCTTGGCTCAGGAAACCTCCAGTGACCATGCAGTTCCTTAAGCCCAGGAATGTAAAAGAAGCATCAGAAAAGAAGGTATAATTTGGAGGGCAAGACATCGTAAAACCTTGCCAGCGCAGTGGCACCAAAGAGATCCACTGACGTGAACCGTGTCCTGCAATCATTGCAGAATACTTTCTCTGCAGAAGAATTGGCCACTTCAGAAAGATGTGGTTTCAAAAAAAAGTCTTCACACATGAAGCTATTAATGATGTTGAAGAACTTCCGCTGGAAGAAGAACAAAACTACTTCCTGGGTGAGATCAATGACCCCAATCGTGCATTCTGGAATGCAGATATATATGGCAAAAGACATAGCACCAACTCCAAACTAGATACTAGAGCAAGCGTAATGGTTTCATCTGACAATGAACTCTGGTTACCAATGCTTTGTCTGCAGCCAACAGCTCTGCAGAAGGGTCATATAGACTCAAAAGGATAACTCTGCTTTTTTATCTATAGATGCTGCTAGACTTGCTGAGTTTTTCCAGCATTTTCTGTTCTTATTTCAGATTTCCAGCTATATGGTCCAGGAGGGATTGAACTAAAAGTCAAGGGAAAGTTGCAGGCAACACTCCAGTACCAGGAAAAACAGATAGTGGTTCTGTCGAAGGGTCATGAGGACTCGAAACGTCAACTCTTTTCTTCTCCGCCGATGCTGCCAGACCTGCTGAGTTTTTCCAGGTAATTCTGTTTTTGTAGTGGAAACATTGTTTGTTCTATAGAATTAAAAATTCTCTTTAAGTAGAAGAGCTTGGGTAGACGTCAATCTTATCAGGAAAGTGGAAGAGTCAATCAGCAAGAATCCCAGGGGGACTTTAGAAATGAATCCCTGAAACTATTCAATTGCAATGAAGATCTGGATTGTAACTTCAGTGCTGACTTTTGATAGTCCAGCTGTTTTTCAGGTGGAGGTCCAGTAGAATGGAAGTATACCCACACTCCAATTCACAATGAAAAAAATCAGACCAGAAAAAACACAAGAATGAGTGTGATCATCACTCTGTAGCATTGCTTCGAAAGTGGAAGCTGAAAATCGGGTGACAGAGTACTCTGTTCAAATATCACATTCATCCAACAGCGGTGACCTTCTAGAAAGTTCATCTACACCTATCCATCCACCAAAAGTGGTCATCAAGAACGCCAGCAGTCAAGGAAGTCAAAAACTAGACATCGAACCAAGCCACGCAATGTCCGACTTTTCTACGTGGGAAGAAAGTGGACTTATTGATAAACCAGATCTGCTGGATTTTGAGGGAAACCAAGACATTGATCAGGTGGATTCCTCACAGTTTCCCATTCTAAGTAAAGAATTACTGCCAGGGCCAGGGCTAGAAGTCCAGGACTATCACTGCAGACGTGAGGAAGGACAGAAAAATACAACAAAGGAAAGAGGGACAACTCAAGAAGCAAGGAGGGGGAGCGAAATGTGAAGATAGCCTGCAAAATCAATTAATGAGAGAAAAGTATAACAAATAGTCATTTGGTAGTATAGAACTTGAGTATTGCTGAAAAAAGACATTTTGCTAAAGCTTTTTGTCTTGCACTCATCAGGACAATCACAATATCAATGTCAGGGGATGCAACAACTTTATACTGTATGAGAAGAGAGTGCTGATTGGTTGGCAAGTGGACTCTGATTGGTGGAGGCTTTGTCAAGGAGAATGCACTAGTTAATGGTGACTGAAAGTTAATGCCAAGCATTGTTTGAAATTTAAACCAGGCAACTTGACTCTGATTGATCAAAGCATTGCCCTGAGGAATGAGCCAGCAAATGGCTGTCACTTATTTTGTTTAGCTGAAACAGGTGCAATGTGTATACATGTTCTTTCTAACTGCAAAGAACAGGGCCCTGTGTATTAACATGTGTAGTTTCCAGTACATACAAATGCACCACACTGTGAGCCTGACTGACAATCTTCAATTGGTTGTCAGCGTAATTTTTAGCACACTGAACATTATTTAGCAAATGTTATCCATTCACGGAATCACATCTAATGTTGGACACTGTTTTGAGTTGTGCGAGCACGGGTTGTTTGGATACGGTCTGTACTTTGCCCGTTGTGAACAGCGGCTGGGAGATGCTGTTTGATACGATCCACCAGTCTTTGGGACATACAGCCTACATACCGAGCATCACACTGGCACTGAAATTCATATACTACATTACTCATTTGTGTGATAGGCAGAATGTCTTTTTGGCTTGACGGCAGCATCCTGTTAGTGGCGATTACCACTTGTGTTGCTCCTGCAGTGTGAAACAGCTAGCTCCACCTGTTGCTCAAAATTTTGTGATACCTTGCCCTTCCAGGGTAATCCGAGGTGGACTGGGCACTTTTCAGGGCTGAAAGTGGTAATTTTAGGGCCGTTCATGAGTTTGCGTGATATATAGCGCAAAATGATCTGATCAGGGTAGTCATTATCCTGCAGGATGCCTTTGATGCCCTTATTTCAGCACTGAGCTTGCAAGGTGAGCAAATGGCTTTGGCCCCATTTGCAGATTGCCGATAAAGCCAATTTTATAGCACATGTAACTGTAAGAATCCCAGCATGTGTATTGACCAGTGAAGGAAGGGTTGCGGTAAACCATGGTGTAGAACTGCCTGGCAGATTTCTCAACTAGTACGTCAAGGAAGGGAAGTTAATTTGACTGCTCTATTTCAAAGGTGAATTTGAGCGCAGGATGGAGCACATTAAGACATGTAAGGAAATTATTACATGCTGCAATGGATTTATATATAGCAAACGTAGCATCCATATATTGGAAATATGCAAGGGGTAGGAGGTTGGATGTCATTCCATTGAAGACACGTTTCTCATAGAACCCAACAAAGATGTTTGTGAGAGCTGGGCCTAGAGGGGATCCCATGGCAGCATCATCTATTTAGACATACATGGTGTCATTAAAGTTGAACTCAACTGCGTGAATTGCCGAGTTCATAAGCTCAATGAATTAATGGTGGCGGGTCCTGATCACCTTGATGTAGTGTGTTCTTTGCAGACAGAAAGAAACATTGTGCCTGTTTCAGCTAAACAAAATAAGTGATGGCCATTCACTGGTTCATTCCTCAGGGCAATGCTTTGACCAATCAGAGTCAAGATGCCTGGTTTAAGTTTTGAACACTGCTTGGCAGTTAACTGTCAGTCACCATTAACTGGTACATTCTCCTTGGCGACGCTTCTACCAATCAGAGTCCATTTGCCAACCAATCAGCACTGTCTTCTCATACAGTATAAAGTTGTTGCTTCCCCTGACATTGGTATTCTTGCGATTGTCCTGATGAGTGCAAGATGAAAAGCTTTGACAAAACAATACGAAAGTATAACAGTAAAGAGAGGACAAAATGGATCAAGTCCAGATCCAGAAGTTGGACCCAGGGAAAGAAGGAGTAATAGTCCAGAGAGATGATAACCAACAGAGATTTTATTTAGTGGATTCTTCAGAAGATATAATACATAGAAACCAGAGGAATCTTATTTCTATTTGTCAAAGACGACAATCATTCACACATTTGGAAAAGCCAGAAGCTGAGTCAGAAACGAATAAAGAATCAGATACCACAATGAATTCTCAATGAAGACCATCCAAGTCAAGAAAAAGGAGTTCAGAGAGAGATAACTGGTTTTCCAAATCTGACAAGAACACAGTCAGGGAGACTTGTGAAGCCTCTGACAAATTGAAACTGTGGAGTCAGAGACTTGGAGGGGAGATGGGGTAAATGGAAATATGAATGTAAAGAATATGGATAAAGACTTGGTAGGGGTGGGGTGGGGGGGAATGTGGCATTAGAGTTTGTAAGGGTGAGATTGTATAAATAGTATCTCCCATAATGATCACAGTATCACAATATCTTTACAGTGCAGAAGGAGGACATTCGGCCCATCGGGTATGCATTGGCTCTCTGAAAGAACATTCCACCTAGTCCCTCTCCACTGTCTTATCCCCATAACCTTGCACATTCTCGCTTTTCAGGTAGCAATTCAATTCCTTTTTGAATACCTCAATCAAACCTGCCTCCACCCTCTCAGGAAGTTTGTTCCAGACTCCAACCACCCTCTGGGTGAAAAAATGCTTTCTCACATCACATTTACCCCTTTTGCCAATTATTTTGCATCTGTGCCCTCTAGTTCTTGATGTTCTCTTGAGTGGGAACAGCTTCTCACTATTTACCCTGTCCATACCCCTCAGGATCTTGAATGCCTCAATCAAGTCTCCTCTCAGCCTTCTTTTATCCAAGGAAAACAATTCCAACCTCTCCAATCTATCCTCACAGCTACAGTTCTCTATCATGGGAATCATCCTTGTGGATCTCCTCTGTACTCTTTCTAATGCCTTCACATCCTTCTTCAAGTATGAGCCCAGAAATGGATGTAGTACTCCAGATGAGGCTTAACTAGTGTCTTATACAAGTTCAACATGACCTCCCTACTTTTGTACTCAATGCCTCTATTAATAAAGCCTAAGATACCATATGCTTTATTAGCTGCTCTCTCAGCACGCCCTGCGATCTTCAATGACTTGTGTACATATACACTGAGGTCCCTCTGTCCCTGCACCTCCTTTAGAATTTCTCCCTTTATTTCATACTGTCTCACCATATTTCTCCTGCCAAAATGAATCACCTCACACTCCTCTGCATTGAACTTCATCTGCCACTTGTCTGCCCAATCCACCAACATGTCTATGTCCTTTTGAAATTCAAGACTATCCCCATCACATTTGATAACATAACCAGTCCTCGTATCATCTGCAAATTTTTAAAACATGCCCTGCACTCTGCAGTCTATGTCATTAATAAACAGCAGAAAGAGCAAGGGTCCCAACACTGACCTCTGGGGAACTCCACTACAAACCTTACTCCAATCTGAAAAACAACCATTTCTGTGTTTCCTGTCATTCAGCCAATTTTTCTTACCCAAGGGTCTACTTTCCCTTTTATTCCATGAACTAGCATTTTGCTCACAAGTCTGTTGTGTGGCCCTGTATCAAATGCCTTTTGAAAATCCATATACACCACATCAACAGCATTTCCCTTATCAACCTTCTCTGTTACCTCCTCAAAAGACTCCAGGAAGTTAGTTAAACATGATTTTCCCTTCATGAATCCATGCTGTCTTTCCTTAATTATCCTGCACTTGTCTAAGTGATTATTGATTTTATTCCACACTATAGTTTCCATAAATTTCCATACCACTGAGATCAAACTGACTGGTCTGTAGTTGCCGGCTTTATCCTTGCATCCCTTTTTGAACATGGGTGTAACATTCACAATTCTCCAGTCCTCTGGCACTTACCCTGTGTCTAAGGAAGACTGGAAGATTATTACTTTTAGTGTGCCAGTTACCTCCTCTCTCACCTTGGCTTGGGAAGCATCTTCTTCATTTATAAGGACAGATTCAAAGTACTTGTTCAACACCTGCTCTAGAACCCATGGAGAGGAGAGGGACAATGTTCATGGCTTCAGCAGTGTAACACCTAGTCATGGATAGCTGTACATAGTTTATTTGTAGAAAATAAAGCACTTGTTGAACATAAAAACATTTCAGTAATCATTCTGAAGCTAGACTAACCAACATACAACATACTGCAGCTGTTCAAGAAGGTGGCTCACCTCCACCTTCTCAAGGGTGACTAGGGATGGGCAACAAATACTGGCTTTGCCAGTGACATCCATGTCCCATGGTTCCAGTGTTTCCAAATGAGAAGGATTCTGAGATAAATCCTGAATTGGTTAACAATGAGGTGAGAGGATAGTGATAAATAAAAGTATCCTAAGCTAATAGTTAAGCTAAAGGAGGACAAGGTTCTGGGACCTGATGGGAATGCAAGGATCCTGGGACAATGGAGGATGAAATATCAGAGGTTCTAGAAACTACAAGGGTTTGATTTTAGATCACTCAAAACCTATTCAGTTATACAGATTTCAAATTGGGCACTGTAATTCGGGGATCTAATGAGAATAGAAGTGAATTGACAGTCTGCAGATTGGCCAGTGTTGAGTAATTGGGTAATTACAGGGCAGCCAGTTTAACCTCTGTGGTGGGCAACATGCCTGTAAAAGATGAAATGAGTAAATGTCTAGGTGAAGTGGAATTAATTAGAACAGCAACATGGATCTCTGAAAGGGAGATAAGTTATGAGAAAGCTGCTGGGGGTCTTTGAGGAGGTACAGATACAATGGATGGGGGATGTGCAATGGATGTGTTGTACTTGGACCATTGAAAAGCCTTTAACACAGATAACAAGTTGGATTAGAAACTGTTTAAGACGGAGGAAGCAGAGAGTAGGAGTTGGACAGTTTCCCGAGTGGATGGAAGTGATTAGTATTGTCCCATCGCGTTCTCTGATTTTAAAAATGTGTTCTTGTGATGTGAACATCACTGACCAAATAAAGAGATATTAAGATATCTGACCTAAACTTGGTCAAAGAGGTAGGTTTTAAGGAGCAAAAGAAAGAGAGGAGAGAGGTGGAGAGGTTAGGATGGAAATTCCAGAACTTAGGGTCCAGGCAGCTGAAGGCATAGCTGCCAATGGTGGAATGATTAAAAAGCACCAGAACTAGTGGCAAGCAGAGATGTTGTGGGGTTGTAGGACTGGAGATTGCAGAGATAGGAAGGGGCAAGGATGGAGGGATTTAAGAACAAGGATGAGAATTTTAAAATTGAAGCATTGCCAGATTGGTAGCAAATGTAGGGCAGTGAACAAAGGCTTGATGAATAAGCAGGACTTGTTGCAGGTTAGGCTGCGGCAGCAGAGCTTTTTAATGGTGGGAGACCAGTGTTGGAATGGTTAAGTCTGGAGGTAACAAAGCTGAGCTGAGACAGGGATGGAGTTGTGTGAGTTACAGAGGAGAAATAGGTTGTCTTAGTGATGGCACGAATATATGGTCGGAAGAACAACTTGAGGTGAAATATTACACCAAACACACAAACATTTTTAATTATTTCATGGCATATTCCCAGCAATATTACAAAGGAAATTCACTTTTTTAGTCCCTTCCCAACCGAGGGACAATTGATTTGTCAGTGCCTCAGCTCATCTGCTGCTGAAACCCTCACTCATGCCTTTGTTATCTCTGGACTTGACTGGCTGACCTCCCATATTCTATTCCCCAGTAAACTTGAGGTCAACCAAAATTCTGCTGCCTGTGTCCTTACTTGCACCGAGTTCTGTTCACCCATCAGCAAGAAGTCACTTGTGGGGGTGGTGTACAGGCCCCTAAATTAACTCCACGGTAGGACAGAGTATGAAAGAAGAGATAATGGAAGCTTTCCAGAAAGGTACAGCAATAATCATGGGGGATTTTAATCTACACATTTTTGCTTCGGTCTTCACTATAGAGGACACAAGTAACATCCCGGAAATAGCTGTGAATCAGGAAATGAGAGAGAAGGAGGAAAATTACAATCACTGGGGAATTGGTATTGAGCAAATTGTTGGGGCTGTGGACTGACAAATCCCCAGGTCTGGATGGACTTCACCCTAAGGTCTTGAAAGAAGTGGCTAGTGAGATAGTTGATGCACTGGTTTTAATTTTCCAAAATTCCCGGGATTCAGGGAAGATTCCATTAGATTGGAAAATATCAAATGTAATTCCTTTATTCAAAAAGGGAAGGAGACAGAAAGCAGGAAACTAAAGGCCAATTAGCCTAACATCTGTCGTAGGGAAAATGTTTGAAGCTATTATTAAAGATGTCATAGCAGAGCACTTAGAAAAAGTCAAGGCAATCATTCAGAGTCAACATGGTTTTGTGAAAGAGAAATCATGTTTAACCAGTTCTTTGAAAGAGTCACATGTGCTGTGGATAAAGGGGAACCGGTGGATGTACTGTACTTAGATTTCCAGAAGGCATTTGATAAAGTGCCACATCAAGGAGTACTGCAGAAAATAAAAGCTCATGGTGTAGGGGATAACATATTGGCATGGATAGAAGATTGGCTGGCTAACAGGAAACAGAGTTGACATAAATGTGTCTTTTTCTGGTTGGCAGGATGTGGCGAGTGATGTGCCACAGGGATCAGTGCTGAGGCATCAGCCTTTTAAATTTATATAAATGACTTGGATGAAGGGACTGAAGGAATGGTGGCTAAATTTGTTGACGACACAAAGATAAGTAGGAAAGTAAATTGTGGAGAGGACATTAGGAGGCTACAAAGTGACATCGATAGGTTAAGTGAATGGACAAAGATCTGGCAAATGTAGAATAATGTGAGCAAATGTTAAATTGTTCAATTTGGCAGGAAGAGTAAAAATCAAGCTTATTATCTAAATGGTGAGAGATTGCAGAACTCTAAGATTCAGAGGGATCTGGGTGTCCTATTGCGTGAATCAAAAAAGACAAGTGTGCAGGTTCAGCAGGTAATTAGGAAAGCAAATAGAATGTTATCATTTATTCCAAGGGGAATTGATTACAAAGGTAGGGAGGTTATGCTACAGTTGTACAGGGCATGGGTGAGACCACATCTGGAGTACTGTGTACAGTAATATCAGGAATGGGTGGGTTGTCTTTTGAGGAAAGGTTGGAGATGTTAGGCTTGTATCCACTGGAGTTTAGAAGAGTAAGAGGCAATTTAATTGAAACCTTTGAGATCCTGAGATGTCTTGATAGGGTGGATGTGGAGAGGATGTTTCCTCTTATGGGAGAACCTAGAATTAGGGGTCACTGTTTAAAAATAAGGGGTCACCCAACTAAGACAGAGATGAAAACCCCCTCCGGTGATTGTAACCTTGTCATGGTGGTTGGTGGGGGGTGGGGTGGGGGTGGGGGGGGTGGTGCGGGGGTTGTGTGATCCAGTGAATCCCTGGAGTTATCTTGCCTGAAGGCTAGAACTCCTGTTAGCATCTCCCTTGGTGAACAGGTCCAAAGTGAGGGCCCAGACAAAGAGCAATCCACCAAAGACCCCCAAATGGTTTGAGAAATAACAGAGAGAACCTCACCCAGAACAGGGATACCAGGACCCACTCTTGGGACACGCTCTATGGGTGGTGTTTGCCTGTGAGGGTCTGGTGGCTGGGGCCACCCTCGTAACCTGGCTGGCCTCAGCCTGAAATGACTTTGTGGAGTTGCCTTTGGGCCCACCACCTGCAAGGCAAAGGGTGGGATGCCAGTGTGACAGTGAGCAAGAGACAGATCAAGACGGACCAGACCTTGGCAATGGAAACTGGTTCTTGGGACATGGAACGTCACCTCACCGGTGGGGAAGGAGCTGGTGCTGGTGGAGAAGTACTGACTAGGTATAGTTGGTCTCATCTCCACACATTGTTGGCTCTGGAACCAAACTTCTTGATTGAGGGTGATCTTGCTCCTACTCTTGAGTGGCCCCTGTGAGAGGCCCTGGGTGGGTGTGGGGATACTCAGAAGACCCGGGCTGACTGCTACACAGTTGAGCTTGTCCCAATGGATGAGGGGGCTGCCTCAATGAGGCGTCGAGTCTTTGACTGTTGTTTGCGCTTATGCGCCAAACAGCAGCTCGGAGAACCCAGTCTTCTTAGAGATGGTGGGATTGGTGCTCAATAGGGTGCCACCTACCGACACTGTAGTCTTACTGGGAGACCTCAACACTCACATGGAGAACATTGGGGACACCTGGAGAGAGGTGATGGGGAGGAATGGCCATCCCGATCTGAACCCGAGTGCCCTCTCACAGATATTGTTATTGGACTTCTGTGCTGGCCATGAATTGTCTATATCAAACACCTGTTCGAACATAAGTGTACCTGGTACCAGAACACCTTAGGTCGAAGGTCGTCATCAGACTGAAGGCCGTATGTTCTGGACACTCAGGTGAAGAGTGGGGTGGAGCTGTCAACTGATCACATCTTGGTGATGAGTTCAATTCAGTGTGTGGGATGTGGGCCAGACAGTCACGGGAGGTCCAAATGTACTAAGAAGGTTGCTTGGGAATGTGTGGCGGATGTTTGTGTGTGAAATGATTTCAACTCCCACCTCTGGAAGAATTTCTCTTGTATCCCGGGTGAGGTCAAGGACATTGAGTTCAAATGGTCCATGTTCAAGACCTCAATTTTTGAGGCGGCTGCAATAAGCTGTAGCTTGAAGGTGGTTGGTGCCTGTCGCAGTGGCAACTCAAGGACCCGCGGTGTGGTGAGGGAGGCTATCCAGGCAGTGCTTGCGAATAGGTCTCCTGATTTGGTTGAGGGTACCGGCAGGCCAGGAGGGCTATAGCAGCAGCGGTCGCTCAAGTGAAAGCTCGGGCTTGGGAGGAGTTTGGAAAGGCCATGGAGACTGACTATCGGACAACATCAAAGTTGTTCTGCAAACCATTCAGCGCCTTATAAGGGGTTGGCAGGATGTCACCCTAGCTGTTCTTAGCAAGGGCAGGGAAACACTGACCTAAACTGGGGAGATCACAGAGAGGTGGATGGAACGCTCTGAGGAACTCCTCAACCCGGTGGACACGCCCACGCCCTCCTTACAGGAGACAACTCCAGAACCCTCCGGTGAGATCGGGTCTAACGCTATTGCTGAGGTTGCTGCGGTGGTCAAGGACTTCCATAGCGATAAGGCAGCAGGGGTGGATGAGATTCGTCCGGAGATGTTGAAGGTGCTGGACAGTGTTGGGGTGTTGTGGTTAACGCACCTCTTCAATGTTGTGTGGAAGGCGGGGACAGTACTGCTGGATTGGCAAACTGGGGTGGTGGTCCCCATCTTTAAGAGAGGGAACGAGAGGGTGTGCTCCAATTATAGAAGGATCAGACTCCTCAGCCTCCCCAGGAAAGCTAATGCCAGAGTGCTGGAGAGGAGACGTCATCCGTTAGTTGAACCTCAGATTCAGGAGTAACGATGCGGATTCCACCCTGGCTGTGGAACAGTGAGCAGCTCTTTGTCCTTTCACAGATATTTGAGGGCTTGTGGGAGTTTGCTAACCCAATTTACCTCTGTTTTGTAGACCTGGAAAAGGCATATGGCTGCATTCCTCAGGATATTTTGTGGGAGGTGCTGCGGGAGGATGAGGTGCTGGTACCACTCCGACATGCCATCAGGTCCCTCTGTTGGCGGAGCGAGAGTTGTGTCTGCATTCTCGACATTAAGTTGAATTTGTTCAAGGTGGGCATTGGACTCCGCTGAGGGTGCGTTTTGCCTTCACTCCTGTTTGTGATTTTCATGGACAGGATATCAAGACGCAGCCAACATCCGGAAAGAATCCAGTTTGGGGCTGGGGGGGCCGCACCTCTGCTGTTTGCAGATAGTGTTGTGCTTCTTGCCTCATCCGACTGTGATTTCCATTGTGCACTCAAACATTTTACTGCTGAGTGTGACACGGCTGGGATCAGTACCCTCAAATCTGAGGTAATGGCTCTTTCCCGAAAAAGTGTGGACTTGCTGTCTCCAGGTTGTTACTCACAATAAGAGGTTGTAGTAGAAGAATTAATCCAGGCTGGTCTTTTGGTTCAATCTGGTTTATTTTCAAGACAACTCCTCAGTGCTACTGACTTCTAAGTAGCTTCCCCACAAAGTGTTCCAGTATTCTGTTTAGATGAGATAATCAATGTCCATCACCTGTTTAACTAGTATTTGTCTTTAACAAGGTATTTACCATACAGTGTGATAATTTATACATTGACACAGGTAAGGGGGAGCAGCCTCCCTTAGTGGAGGAGTTCTCGGGATCTTGTTTGTGAATGATGGCGGGGGGAGCGTGAGATTGACCAGTGGATTGGTGCGGTGTCTGGAGTTCTGTGGGCACTCTACTGGTCTGTGCTGGTGAAGTGGGAGCTGAGTTTTAGGATGAAGCCCTTGGTTTATCAGTTGATCTACAGCCCCATCCTCACCTACAGTCATGAATTGTGAGTAACGACCAAAAGGGTAAGATTGTGGGTACAAACAGCAGAAATGAAGTTTTTCTGCAGGGTTGCTGGGCATCCTCTCCAGGATAGGATGAGGAGTTCAACAGTCCGGGAGAGCCTCAGAATAGAGTCTCTGATCCTTTGGATCGAGAGGGGCCAGATGAGGTGGTTGGGGCATCTGGTATGGATGCCCCCTGGTAGGCTCCTGCTGGAGCTGTACTGGGCATGGCCACTGGGAGGAGACCTCAAGGCCACCCAGGACACGCTGGAGGAATTGCATTTCTCAGTTGGCCTGGGAATGCCTGGGAGTCCCCCAGGAGGAGCTGGAATCTGTGGCTGAGCAAAGAGAAGTCTGGTTGGCCCTACTCAGCTTACTGCCACCTCGACCCTCACCAGGAGAAGCAGTGTGAAAATGGATAGATGGATGAGGAGAAATTTTTTCTCTCAGAGGGTTGTGAGTCTTTGGAACTCTCTTCCTCAAAAGGCAGTGGAAGCAGAGTCTTTGAATATTTTTAAGGCAGAGCTGGATAGATTCTTGATTAACAAGGGGGTGAAAGGTTATTGGGGGTAGGCAGGAATGTGGGGTTAAGGTTACATTCAGATCAGCCATGATCTTATTGAATAGCAGAGCAGGCTCGAGGGGCAGAGTGGCCACTCCTGCTCCTAATATGTATGCCCGTATGTGCTCTGCTGTCTGTGTCCTTACTCACACCAAGTTCCATTCACCCATCACCCCTCTGCTCGTTGACAAACATTGGCTGCTGGTCAAGTATCAATTTTTAAATTGTTATCTTTGTTTTCAAATCCCTCGCACCTCCCTATCTCTGTCATCTTCTCCAGATTAAATAGGAATTTTCAAAAGGGAGTTTGATAAGTACATTAACGTGAAACCTTTGCAGGGCGACAGGGAAGGAGCAGGGCAGTTGGACCAATTGGATTGCTCTTTTAAAGAGCCAGTGCAGGCCCGATGGGCTAATGGCTATGTAGGTTTATGCTTTATACAGTCCCTTTCATGATCCTGGGTTGTCCCAAAGCGCTTCACAGTCAATGAAGTATTTTCAAAGTGTAGTCAATGTCGTAATGTAGAAATATAGCAATCAATTTGCGCACAGATAGCAACGTGATCATAACCAGATAATGTGTTCCAGTGATGATGCTTAAAGGATATTGGCCAGGACTCTGGAGAGAACTCCCCTGCTCTATGGATATGATACAAAGGTAGGTATAAGGAGTTAAGTGATAGAACAGCCATGATTTCTAAATTGTTTATTTCCGTTTCTATGCTTTTCTCCTGATAGTGACATGACATCTTTGGCATGCATTGAAGAGGGCAGGCAGGGTTCGTGGTTTAACATCTCAGTTGAACTTTTTTGCCAGGAGAAAAGTGAACACCGTAGACATCGCAGATGCACCATTAATGCGGTGCTAGTTTTCAGGAAATTCTGGGTATGCATCTGTATTATGACTGAAGAAACAAATGATCAGAATATGACAGGCGAATGGTCTAGCCTCACTGGCTAATTTCCTTTTCTTCCCCTAAACAGCAGAAAGAGTCAGCTCACTTGGAAAAAACTGGCACCAGTTCTGTCTGAAATGTGAGCGCTGTAACAAGACCCTATCGGCAGGGGGGCATGCACAGGTAATGTACAGGTGGACTTTTCCTTTTCAGGAATAACAGCATCATGATATCCAATGCTGGAGAAATGGGAAAATTATGATTGTAAGGGCTGACACCCTAAACGTGACCTAATGACTAATCCTATGCAAGGGCTTATATCTAGCATTGAATCAGAATGGGTGCCTGTTTTAGCAAGGACTCCACAGCTGAGAGTGGGGATTGGGGTGAGTGACAGGGCTGAGATTGCGGTGAGTGACAGGGCTGAGAGTGGGGAGTGGGGTGAGTGACAGGGCTGAGAGTGGGGATTGGGGTGAGTGACGGGGCTGAGAGTGGGGATTGGGGTGAGTGACGGGGCTGAGAGTGGGGAGTGGGGTGAGTGACGGGGCTGAGAGTGGGGATTGGGGTGAGTGACGGGGCTGAGAGTGGGGATTGGGGTGAGTGACGGGGCTGAGAGTGGGGATTGGGGTGAGTGACGGGGCTGAGAGTGGGGAGTGGGGTGAGGTACGGGGCTGAGAGTGGGGATTGGGGTGAGTGACGGGGCTGAGAGTGGGGATTGGGGCAAGTGACGGGGCTGAGAGTGGGGATTGGGGTGAGTGACGGGGCTGAGAGTGGGGAGTGGGGTGAGTGATGGGGCTGAGAGTGGGGATTCGGGTGAGTGACGGGGCTGAGAGTGGGGATTGGGGTGAGTGACAGGGCTGAGAGTGGGAATCGGGGCAAGTGATGGGGCTGAGAGTGGGGATTGGGGTGAGTGACGGGGCTGAGAGTGGGGAGTGGGGTGAGTGATGGGGCTGAGAGTGGGAATCGGGGCAAGTGATGGGGCTGAGAGTGGGGATTGGGGTGAGTGACAGAGCTGAGAGTGGGGAGTGGGGTGAGTGATGGGGCTGAGAGTGGGAATCGGGGCAAGTGATGGGGCTGAGAGTGGGGATTGGGGTGAGTGACGAGGCTGAGAGTGGGGAGTGGGTTGAGTGACGGGGCTGAGAGTGGAGATTGGGGTGAGTGACGGGGCTGAGAGTGGGGATTGGGGTGAGTGACGGGGCTGAGAGTGGGGATTGGGGTGAGTGATGGGGCTGAGAGTGGGGAGTGGGGTGAGTGACGGGGCTGAGAGTGGGGATTGGGGTGAGTGACGGGTCTGAGAGTGGGGATTGGGGTGAGTGACGGGCCTGAGAGTAGGGAGTGGGGTGAGTGACAGGGCTGAGAGTGGGGATTGGGGTGAGTGACAGGGCTGAGAGTGGGGATTGGGGTGAGTGACAGGGCTGAGAGTGGGGAGTGGGTTGAGTGACGGGGCTGAGAGTGGGGATTGGGGCGAGTGATGGGGCTGAGAGTGGAGATTGAGGTGAGTGATGGGGCTGAGAGTGGGGAGTGGGGTGAGTGACGGGGCTGAGAGTGGGGATTGGGGTGAGTGACGGGGCTGAGAGTGGGGATTGGGGTGAGTGACGGGGCTGAGAGTGGGGATTGGGGTGAGTGACGGGGCTGAGAGTTGGGATTGGGGTGAGTGACGGGGCTGAGAGTGGGGATTGGGGTGAGTGACGGGGCTGAGAGTGGGAATCGGGGCAAGTGACGGGGCTGAGAGTGGGGATTGGGGTGAGTGATGGGGCTGAGAGTGGGGATTGGGGTGAGTGACGGGGCTGAGAGTGGGGATTAGGTTGAGTGACAGGGCTGAGAGTGGGGATTGGGGTGAGTGATGGGGCTGAGAGTGGGGATTGGGGTGAGTGACGGGGCTGAGAGTGGGGATTGGGGTGAGTGATGGGGCTGAGAGTGGGGAGTGGGGTGAGTGATGGGGCTGAGAGTGGGGAGTGGGGTGAGTGACGGGGCTGAGAGTTGGGATTGGGGTGAGTGACGGGGCTGAGAGTGGGAATCGGGGCAAGTGACGGGGCTGAGAGTGGGGAGTGGGGTGAGTGACGGGGCTGAGAGTGGGGAGTGGGGTGAGTGACGGGGCTGAGAGTGGGGAGTGGGGTGAGTGACGGGGCTGAGAGTGGGGAGTGGGTTGAGTGATGGGGCTGAGAGTGGGGATTGGGGTGAGTGACGGGGCTGAGAGTAGGGAGTGGGGTGAGTGACGGGGCTGAGAGTGGGGAGTGGGGTGAGTGACGGGGCTGAGAGTGGGATTTGGGGTGAGTGACGGGCCTGAGAGTAGGGAGTGGGGTGAGTGACAGGGCTGAGAGTGGGGAGTGGGGTGAGTGACGGGGCTGAGAGTGGGGATTGGGGTGAGTGACAGGGCTGAGAGTGGGATTTGGGCCGAGTGACGGGGCTGAGAGTGGGGATTGGGGTGAGTGACAGGGCTGAGAGTGGGGATTGGGGTGAGTGAGGGGGCTGAGAGTGGGAATCGGGGCAAGTGACGAGGCTGAGAGTGGGGATTGGGGTGAGTGACGGGGCTGAGAGTGGGGATTGGGGCGAGTGACGAGGCTGAGAGTGGGGATTGGGGTGAGTGACGGGGCTGAGAGTGGGGAGTGGGGTGAGTGACAGGGCTGAGAGTGGGGATTGGGGTGAGTGACAGGCCTGAGAGTAGGGAGTGGGGTGAGTGACAGGGCTGAGAGTGGGGATTGGGGTGAGTGACAGGCCTGAGAGTAGGGAGTGGGGTGAGTGACAGGGCTGAGAGTGGGATTTGGGGTGAGTGACGGGGCTGAGAGTGGGGATTGGGGTGAGTGACAGGGCTGAGAGTGGGATTTGGGGCGAGTGAGGGGGCTGAGAGTGGGGATTGGGGTGAGTGACAGGGCTGAGAGTGGGGATTGGGCTGAGTGACAGGGCTGAGAGTGGGGAGTGGGGTGAGTGACAGGGCTGAGAGTGGGATTTGGGGCGAGTGAGGGGGCTGAGAGTGGGGATTGGGGTGAGTGACGGGACTGAGAGTGGGGATTGGGGCGAAACTGAATAGGTACTTTGCATCATTCTTCACAGTGGAAGACATGAGTAACATCCCCAAAGCTCAAGAGAGTCAGGGGGCAGAGGTGAGTATGGTGGCCATTACCAAGGAGAAGGTGCTAGGAAAACTGAAAGGTCTGAAGGTGGATAAGTCACCTGGACCAGATGGATTACACCCCAGAGTTCTGAAGGAGATAGCTGAAGAGATAGTGAAGGCATTAATGGTGATCTTTCAGGAATCACTGGAGTCAGGGAGGGTCCCAGAGGACTGGAAAATCGTTAATGTAAGCCCCCTTTTAAAGAAGGGAGTGAGGCAAAAGATGGGAAATTACAGGCCGATTCGCCTGACCTCGGTTGTTGGTAAGATTTTAGAGTCCATTATTAAGGATGAGATTTCAGAATACTTGGAAGTGCGTGGTAAAATAGGGCAAAGTCAGCATGGTTTCATGAAGGGGAGGTCATGCCTGACAAATCTGTTAGAATTCTTTGAGGAGGTATCGAGCTGCTTAGACAAAGGAGAGCTAATGGATGTTATCTACTTGGACTTCCAGAAGGCCTTTGACAAGGTGCCGCACAGGAGGCTGCTCAGTAAGATAAGAGCCCATGGTGTTAGAGGCAAGGTACTAGCATGGATAGAAGATTGGCTGTTTGGGAGGAGGCAGAGAGTGGGGATAAGGGGGTCCTTCTCAGGATGGCGGCCGGTGACTAGTGGAGTTCCGCAGGGGTCAGTGTTGGGACCACAACTTTTCACTTTATACATTAATGATCTAGATGAAGGAACTGAGGGCATTCTGGCTAAGTTTGCAGATGGTACAAAGATAGGTGGAGGGACAGGTAGTATTGAGGAGGTGGGGAGGCTGCAGAAGGATTTGGACAGGTTAGGAGAATAGGCAAAGAAGTGGCAGATGGAATACAACATGGGGAAGTGTGAGGTCATGTACTTTGGTAGGAAGAATAAAGGCATAGACTATTTTCTAAATGGGGAGAGAATTCAGAAATCTGGAGTGCAAAGGGACTTGGGAGTCCTAGTCCAGGATTCTCTTAAGGTTAACTTGCAGGTTGAGTCGGTAGTTAGGAAGGCAAATGCAGTGTTGGCATTTATTTTGAGAGGACTAGAATATAAAAGCAGGGATGTGCTGCTGAGGCTTTATAAGGCTCTGGTCAGACCACATTGAGAATATTGTGAGCAATTTTGGGCCCCGTATCTCAGGAAGGATGTGCTGGCCCTGGAGAGGGTCCAGAGGAGGTTCACAAGAATGATCCCAGGAATGAAAGGCTTAACATATGAGGAACGTTTGAGGACTCTGGGTCTGTACTCGATGGAGTTTAGAAGGATGAGGGGGGATCTGACTGAAACTTACAGAATACTGAAAGGCCTGGATAGAGTGGACGTGGGGAAGATGTTTCCATTAGTAGGAGAGACTAGGACCCGAGGGCACAGCCTCAGAGTACAGGGAAGACCTTTTAGAACAGAGATGAGGAGAAACTTCTTTAGCCAGAGAGTGGTGAATCTATGGAATTCATTGCCACAGAAGACTGTGGAGGCCAGGTCATTGAGTGTATTTAAGACCGAGATAGATAGGTTCTTGATTGGTAAGGGGATCAAAGGTTACGGGGAGAAGGCGGGAGAATGGGGTTGAGAAACTTATCAGCCATGATTGAATGGTGGAGCAGACTCAATGGGCCAAATGGCCTAATTTCTGCTCCCGTGTCTTATGGTCTTGTGGTCTAATTTGTGGAAATTTATTTATTTATTTATTTATTTAATAAATGCTTCAGGAAACCTCATCCCGCTCGTGGATGAAGTTTCCTGAAAAACGTGAAGGCCTTTTGGGCTTTTTGCCTGCCTGCCAACCTTAATATTGGGCAGGCAGCATTCACAAGTGGCTCAATTGATTTCTTAATGGCCTTAATAGGCCGTTTACATTTCAGCCGGTGCGCAGTGTCATTTTACGCGTCTGCATGTCGGGCCCAACCCTCACGCTGACCGGAAGATTCTGCCCCTGGTTTCAGATTCTCCCACAAGAGGGAACATCCTCTCTACATCCACCCTGTTAATACCCTTCAGGATCTTAAAGGTTTCAATTAAGAAGTTCTCTCTTCCTCTTCTAAATTGCAGTGGATGCTGGTATTAGTCAGGTAAACCTTCTCTGAACTGCTTCTAATGCATTTACATCTTTCTTTAAATAAGGGGACCAGTACTGTACACAGTATTCCAGATGTGGTCTCACCAAAGCCCTGTGTAACTGAAGCATAACCTCCCTACTTTTGTAATCAATTCCCTTCACATTAAATGGTAACATTTTATTAGCTTTCCTAATTACCTGTTGTACCTGCATATTAACCTAGGACACCCAGATCCCTCTGAGTCTCGGAGCACGGCATTTTCTCACCAGTTAGATAATAAACTTCTTTTTTATTCTTCCTGCCAAAATGGACAATTTCACATTTTCCCACATTACACTCCATTTGCCCGACCTTTGCCCACTCACTTAACCTATCAATATCACTTTGTAGCCTCCTAATGTCCTCTCCACAATTTACTTTCCTACTTATCTTTGTGTTGTCAGCAAATTTGGCAACTGTTCCTTTAGTCCCTTCATCCAAGTCATTTATATAAACTGTAAAAGGCTGATGTCCCAGCACTGATCCCTGTGGCTCATCACTCGTCACATCCTGCCAACCAGAAAAAGACACATTTATGTCAACTCTCTGCTTCCTGTTAGCCAGCCAATCTTCTATCCATGCCAATATGTTACCCCCTACACCATGAGCTTTTATTTTCTGCAGTACTCCTTGATGTGGCACTTTATCAAATGCCTTCTGGAAATCTAAGTACAGTACATCCACCGGTTCCCTTTATCCACAGCACATGTGACTCCTTCAAAGAACCCTAATAAATTGATTAAATATGATTTCTCTTTCACAAAACCATGTTGACTCTGCCTGATTGCTTTGAATTTTTCTAAGTGCTCTGCTATAACAACTTTAATAATAGCTTCTAACATTTTCCCTATGACAGATGTTAGGTTAACTGGCCTATGGTTTCCTGCTTTCTGTCTCCCTCCCTTTTTGAATAAAGGAGTTACATTTGCTATTTTCCAATCTAATAGAACCTTCCCCAAATCTAGGAAGTTTTGGAAAATTAAAACCAGTGCATCAACTATCTCACTAGCCACTTCTTTCAGGACCTTATGGTGAAGTCCATCCGGACCTGGGGTTTTGTCAGCCTGCAGACCCAACAATTTGCTCAATATCACTTCCCTGGTGATTGGAATTTTCCCGAGTTCCTCCCTCCCTTCCAATTCCTGATTCACAGCTATTTCCGAGATGTTACTTGTGTCCTCTATAGTGAAGCAAAATACCTGTTCAATCCGTCTTTCAACTCCCTACTTTCCATTATCAATTCCCCAGACGCACTCACTATAGGACCAATGCTCACTTTGTTAACTTTTCTTATTTAAATATCTACAGAAACTTTTACTATTCATCTTCATATTACTAACTAACTTTCTTGTACTCTAAATTTTCCTCCTTTTAATCTTTTTGTTATTCTTTGTTGTTCTTTATATTCTTTCCAATCTTCTGACACCCTCCCCTTGGAATTTTTCTTTCTTCCCCCTCCCCCTTCCCTCCCTCCTCTCCTCTTCCCCTTATCTCCACTTCTTCCACCTTCCCCTTGTCCTCATTCCCCCTTCTCTCCCCTCACCCTTCACCGCCCTCCCCATCTCCCCCTTCCCCATCACCCAATCACCCCCTTCCCCTTCTCCCCTTCCCCTCTCCCCTTTTAACCCCCTCCCAGTCTTCTCCCTCCTTCCTCCCTTCTCTCCCTCCCCACCTTCTATACGCCTTCCCCCTTCCCCCTTCCCCCTCTTCTCTCCCCCACCGCCTCCCCTCCATTCTCCCTCTCCCCCTTCCACCATGAAGAGAATGGTTCTGGGAATGAGGTACTTCAGTTGCATGGACACCTTGGAGAAGCTGGGCTGTTCCCCATGATGAAGAGGTGGTTGAGAGGACATTTGATAGAGGGTTCGAAAATCATGAGGAGTCTGGACTGAGTAGATAGGGAGAAACTGTTCCCATTGGTGGAAGGATCAAGAACCAGAAAGAACAGATTTAAAGTAATTGACAAAAGTAGCAATGGTGACATGAGGGAAATGTTTCAGACAGCGAGTGGTTAGGATCTGGAATGCACTGACTGAGAGTGTGGTGGAGACAGGGTCAATCGAGTGGTTAGGATCTGGAATGCACTGCCTGAGAGTGTGGTGGAGACACAGTCAATCGAGTGGTTAGGATCTGGAATGCACTGTCTGAGAGTGTGGGGGAGACAGGGTCAATCGAGTGGTTAGGATCTGGAATGCACTGTCTGAGAGTGTGGTGGACACAGGGTCAATTGAGTGGTTAGGATCTGGAATGCACTGTCCTGAGAGTGTGGTGGAGACAGGGTCAATCGAGTTGTTAGGATCTGGAATGCACTCTCTGAGAGTGTGGGAGAGACGGACAATCGAGTGGTTAGGATCTGGAATGCACTGTCTGGGAGTGTGGTGGAGACAGGGATAATCGAGTGGTTAGGATCTAGAATGCACTGCCTGAGAGTGTGGGGGAGACAGGGTCAATCGAGTGGTTAGGATCTGGAATGCACTGCCTGAGAGTATGGTGGAGACAAGGTCAATCGAGTGGTTAGGATCTGGAATGCACTGTCTGAAAGTGTGGTGGAGACAGGGTCAGTCGAGTGGTTAGGATCTGGAATGCACTGTCTGAGAGTATGGTGGAGACAGGGTCAATCGAGTGGATAGGATCTGGAATGCACTGTCTGAGAGTATGGTGGAGACAGGGTCAGTCATTGCTTTCAAGGGAATTGGATATTTACCTGGAGAAAAAATTTGCAGGCTGCAGGGAAGGGTTGGGAGTGGTACTAGCTGGGTTGCTAATGCAGAGAGCTGGCATGGACACAATGGGCCATATGGCCTATGTCTTTGTTGTAACCATTCTCTGATTCTGTGCTAAATATGATTTCATGTTTTCTTTTAGCATGAAGGGAAGCCTTATTGTCACAAGCCATGCTATGCCATTCTGTTTGGACCACAAAGGTTAGTGACTGTGTTCTACTAGCATTGTTTGCCTGTACATATGTGTGTGTATCTTAATATGTGTACATAGCTTGGATATTTATCTGCTATGGACATCCAGATGGACATCCAGTTGGGCTGTCCACACCCGAGCATGAATTGATGGTTTCAAGAAAGAAGGTAAGAATTAGGACGAGGAGTTTTTCTGTATTCATTCTTCGCTGGGAAGAATTTATTGCCCATCCCTAATTGCCCATGAGAAGGTGTTGGATAAAACTGTCGAGAAATTCCTTCCCTCTCTTATGTGTTGGAGATGACTCCATCTTAATCTCTCAGGCTTACAGTCGTTAAGCTGGAGCAATTTGACATGGAGACATTGCCTGCAGTTTGCTCGAGAGATTCTCACCGTCCAGAAAGTCTCACGTTCTCCGGACACAGAACCTGCTCTGCCATATCTTAGCCTAGCCTTATTTTATTTATTTACTTAAAGTCTTTATTGAATAATTATTTGTAGTTATATCAATGGATAAAGCTATAAACTTAATCCAGTATTTTTACTTTTCTGGTCTTAATGTAATCTACTGCCTAGTTTAGAGAAAAAAAGAAACTCGACAACCTGCTTACCTAATTAATGCCTCTGGACTTCAGCTCTCAGGTCTTGCTGTCTGTTACTCCCTCTGTTGGACAACTGCTTGTTGTGTAAAAGGCTAGAACAGCACCCCTTCCCCACTGTGCTGAACTCCCTCACTCACCAAATTCGCTAAGTTAAATAAGTACTCTGTCGACATGATACTCCATCAAGCTGGACTTGGTGCTACTTACTTTGTGCGTAAGCAAAACCTCCTGTATTTTGTTAGGGACAAGGGAGATAGACAAGCCTGAACTCCTTTATTTTTCGCCATCAAAATTCAAACTTTCACCCCTTATTTTATATTGTCTGTCCATGTTTTTCCTACCAAGATGCATCACCTCACACTTCTCTGCATTGAACTTCATCTGCCACCTATTTGCCCACTCCACCAACTTATCTATGTCCTCCTGAAGTTCCACACCGTCATCCTCACAGTTCACAACACTTCCAAGCTTCGTATCATCTGCAAACTTTGAAATTGTCCCCTGCACTCCAAGATCCAGATCGTTATATATCAGGAAAAGCAAGTGTCCCAATACCGACCCCTGGGGAACTCCACTACAAACCTTCCTCCAGCCCGAAAAATGTCCATTGATCATAACTTTCTGCTTCCTATTTTTCAGCCAATTTTGTATCCACGTTGCTACAGTCCCCTTTTATTCCATGAGCAATAACTTTTCTCACAAGTCTGTTGTGTGGCTCTGTGTCAAATGCCTTTTGAAAGTCCACGTACACCACATCAACAGCATTACCCTCATCGACCTTTTCTGTTACCTCTTCAAAAAACTCCAGCAAGTTAAACACGATTTTGCCTTTAGAACTCCATGCTGGCTCTTCCTTATCAACCCATATTTTTCCATGTGACTACTAATTGTATCCCAAAAAATTGTTTCTAGAATCTTGCCCACCACTAAGTTAAACTGGTCTGTAATTGCTGGTCTTCTCCTTACAACCTTTTTTGAACAAGGGTGTAATGTTTGCAATTCTCCAGTCCTCTGGCACCACCCCTGAGTCTAGGGAAGACTGAAAGATTATGGTCAGTGCCTCTGCAATTTCTACTGTCACTTGCTTCAATATCCTTGGATGCATCTCATCTGATCCCGGTGCCTTGTCAACTTTAAGCACCGACAGTCTATTCAACACTTCCTCCTTATCAATTTTGAACCCTTCTAGTGACTAGAGTTTCCTCATCTGTCACTATGGCCCGGGTAGCATCTACCTCCTTGGTTAAAGACGGATGCAAAGTATTCACTTAATACCTCAGGCATTGTCCCTTCGTCCATATGTAAATTCCTTTTTAGGTTCCTAAATGGCCCTACTCCTTCTTTTACCACCCTTTTACTATTTATATGCCTATAGAAGACTTTGGGATTACCCTTTATGTTGGCTGCCAGCCTTTTTTCATAATCCCTCTTCACTTCTCTAGTGTGCTTTTTCACCTCCCATCTGTATTCCTCTTGGTTCTCAATTGTATTTTCTACCTGACACCTGTCATTAGTGCACTTTTTCTTCTTTATCTTAATTTCAATCTCCTTTATCAGCCAGGGAGCTCTGGATTTGTTAGTCCTACCTTTCCCTTTCGATGGAATATACCTTGACTGTGCCCGAACCAATTCTTTTTTGAAGGTAGCCCATTATTCAGCTACAGTTTTTCCTGCCAATCTTTCGTTCCAGTCTATCTGGCCCAGCTCTGTTCTTGCCCCATCAAAGCTGGCTCTTGTCCAGTTAATTATTTTTACTCTGGATTACCTCTCGTCCTTGTCTATCATCATCCTAAAACATACAATACAATGATCACTGTCTCCTAAATGTTCCCCCACAGACACTTGATCCACTTGGCCCACCTCATTTCCAAGAACCAGGTCCAATAGTGCGTCTTTTCTTGTTGGATTGGACACATACTGCTGTAGAAAATTCTCCTGAACACAATCTAGGAACTTTTTCCCCGCTCCACCCTTTACATTATCACTATCCCAGTCTATGTTCGGGTAAACAAAGTCACCAATTATAACTGCTTTATAATGCTTGTATCTCTCTGTAATTCCACTGCAGATTTGTTCTTCGATGTCCTTCTCACTATTTGGCGGTCTATAGACTACACTGAGCAATGTAATTGCACCCTCCTAGTTTCTTAGATTTGGCCAAATTGATTCTGTCCTTGAATCCTCTGGGACACCCTCTTTCTCCAGCACTGCAATGTTCTCCTTAATTAATACTGCCACCTCTCCTCCTTTCCTTCCCTTCCAGTCTCTTCTGAACATCTTGTACTCGGGGATATTTAACACCCAGTTCTGCCCATCCATGATTCAGGTCTCTGTTATCGCCACATACTTCCACATGGCAATCTGTGCCTGTAACTCCCCAATCTTATTTACTATACTCCGTGCATTCACATACATGCACAGAAGCCCTGATTTAGATTTTTTTACTTTTTCCATAGAGTCACAGAGGTCTGCAGCACAGAAAAAGGCCCTTCGGCCCATCAAGTCTGCGCCAGTGAAACAAGTACCTAGCTATTCTAATCCCATTTTCCAGCACTAGGCCCGTAGCCTTGTATGCCATGGCATCGCAAGTGCACATCCAAATACTTCTTAAATGTTATGAGGGTTTCTGCCTCTACCACCTTTTCAGGCAGTGAGTTCCAGATTCCCACCACCTTCTGGGTGAAAAAATTCTACCTCACATCCCCTCTAAACCTCCTGCCCCTTACCTTAAATCTATGCCCCCTGGTTATTGATCCCTCCACCAAGGGGAAAAGTTCCTTTCTGTCTACCCGATCTATGCCCCTTATAATTTTATACACCTCAATTGTGTCCCCCCTCAATCTCCTCTGCTCCAGGGAAAATAACCCCAGTCTATCCAATGTCTCTTCATAACTAAAACTCTCCAGCCAGGCAACATCCTGGTAATACATAAGACTATAATTACTTAATAATATAACAGCTCCTAAAATTTCTAATTAACCTGACTCCCAGTTACACACCCCTTTTAAGGCAACAGTCCAAGATACATTTTAGAGTTTAAATCAAGCGGGCTGCTTTGTCCTGGACGGTGTCGAGCTTCTTGAGTGTTGTGGGAGCTGTACTCATCCAGGCAAGTGGGGAGTATTCCATCACACTCCTGACTTGTGCCTTGTAGATGGTGGACAGGCTTTGGGGAGTCAGGAGATGAGTTACTTGCCACAGGATTCCCAGCTTCTGAGCTGCACTTGTAGCCACAGTATTTATATGGCTGGTCCAGTTCAGTTTCTAGTCAATGGTAAAACCCCAGGATGTTGATAATAGGGGATTCAGTGATGGTAACATTGAACATTGAACATCAAGAGGTGATGGTTGGATTTTGTCTTGTTGGAGATGGTAATTGCCTGACACTTGTGTGGCGTGAATGTTACTTGCCACTTGTCAGCCCAAGCCTGGATATTGTCCAGGTCTTGCTGCATTTGGACATGGACTGCTTCAGTATCTGAGGAGTCGCGAATGGTGCTGAAAATTGTGCAATCATCAGCGAACATCCCCACTTCTGACCTTATGATGGAAGGAAGGTCATTGATGAAGCAGATGAAGATGGTTGGGCCTTGGACACTACCCTGAGGAACTCTTGCAGTGATGTCCTGGAGCTGAGATGACTGACCTCCAACAACAACAACCGTCTTCCTTTGTGCTAGGTATGACTCCAACCAGCAGAGAGTTTTCATGGGGAGGTGATGGTGTAGTGACTGTGTTGCTGGACAGGTAATCTGGAGTCCTCGGTTAATGATCTAGGGACCTGGGTTTGAATCCTACCACGGCAGATGGTGGAATTTTCATTCAGTAAAAATCTGGAATTAAAAGTCTAACATGGTCGATTGTTGTAAAAACCCATCTGATTTATTAATGTCCTTTATAGAAGGAAATCTGCTGTCCTTACCTGGTCTGACCTACATGTGAGTTAAAAGTGGAATTTAACCAAAGAAAATTGCTTGGATTGTCTGCTCACTGTTCCCTTTACCTCCACAGGGGTAAATATCGGAGGTGGTGGCTCTTATGTTTATGATATAGATTCATTGGCAGCCCGACCAGTCAATGCTTCGATGCAGAGTCTCCTTGTTAGCTCTCCTGACACTTCAAGATCTGCATCTCCACCAACAGTGCAGAGTTCCTTTGCCAAACCTCCTCTGACCCCCACACCAGCGAGCACAGTAATACCGAATCCTTTTGCCAAACCATCTCCACCAGTGAGAACTGAGAATCCTGCGCTAAAAGCACAACCTAGAGGTAAGATATCCTTGTATACTGATTGAGGCTGCCGTGTAGAGCAGAGTCCCACCTTTATGGCATCAGACCTGTGGATGGGGCAGATCTTACAGGAAGACTGGGAGATAAACCTCTTGAATAGAGGCAAAAGGGGAGGGCAAGTGGGGAGTGAATGTGTCCAGCATCATCCAACCCAACTCCATTCTATGTATTTAATTTACAGAATCACAGAATCACACAGTGCAGAAGAGACCCTTCGGCCCATCGAGTCTGCACTGACATGTGAGAAGCACCTGACCTACCTACCTCATCCCATTTACCAGCACTTGGCCCATAGCCTTGAATGTTCTGTTATGAAATTTACCTGAATCAATTTCAGGCCTTTGATCCCCTAACCAAATCCACGTCTTTTAATGTGTCATGTTTGAGTAACTTGACTGAGTTCTTTGAAGTAACATTTAACAGACAGTTGATGAAGGCAATGTGGTTGATCTGTAAACGTACTTTCAGAAGGCATTTGATACAATACATATAACGGGCAGAAATCCCCCCCCTGTTGGGGGGGTTGTGCGGGGGCGGTTGGGAGTGAGTGCGAACCCGATTGGTGCCCCTGATCGGGTGCACGCTGCCATTTTACGTAGGCGGGCCAATTAAGGCCTGCCCTGCGTGATGCACACCTGGAAGCACTGAGTGCTCCCTGTGCCGGCGAGGGGGATTCCCTGAGTTGGGTCCTGTGCTCTTTTGTGCATGATTAGTTTAAGTTTTGAAAAATGGAATAAAGGTAAAAAAAATTTTTAAGGACATGTCCCCTCATGTGAAATTGTCACATGAGCTGGGACATGTCCATTAATTTTTTCAAAAAATTTTGTGATTAATAAACCTTTCATGAAACCTCATCCCGCCCGTGGATGAAGTTTTGCGAAAAATGTGAAGGCCTCCTGGGCTCTTTGCCTGCCCCCCCGCCAACCTTAAGGTTGGACGGGTAGCAATCTTAACAGTTTTAATTACTTTGTTAATGGCCTTAATAGGCTTTTGACAGTTCTTTGATGAACTGACAATCTAAATGATGCGTGATGATGTCAGGACACCTGCCCAGCGTCACTGCGCGTCATCTTACGTGTCGGCGAGAGGGCCCCACTTTCCTGGCCGACAGGAAAATTCTTCCCAGTGACTTGCAAATTGAAGCTCGTAGGACTAGAATGGCAGTGTGCACGCTGATACAAAATTAGTTGAGATAGAAAGCAGAGACTAGTAGTGAAGAGTTGTTTTTCAGATTGGTGGGAAGTGTATACAGTGGTGTTCCCCGAGAGGTTTGTATTAGGACCACTTTTAACATATATTAATGACCTGGACTTCGGTCTACAGGTCATTTCAACATTTGCAATGACACAAAGCTTGTCTTTGCAGTAAACAGTGAGGAGGATAGTAGCAGAATTCAGAAAAATTTAATTGAATTTTTTGAGGAGGTGACCAGGTGTGTAGATGAGGGTAGTGCAGTTGATGTAGTTTAAAAACAAAGAAAACTGCGGATGCTGGAAATCCAAAACAAAAACAGAATTACCTGGTAAAACTCAGCAGGTCTGGCAGCATCGGCGGAGAAGAAAAGAGTTGACGTTTCGAGTCCTCATGACCCTTCGACAGAACTTGATTTCGAGTCCAAGAAAGAGTTGAAATATAAGCTGGTTTAAGGTGTGTGTGTGGGGGGCGGAGAGATAGGGAGAGAGAGAGGTGCTTGTGTAGACAAACAAGCAGTGATAGAAGCAGATCATCAAAAGATGTCAGCAACAATGGTACAAAAGATGTCAGCAACAATGATGTAGTTTATATGGATTTCAGCAAAGCCTTTGACAAGGTCTCACATGGGAAACTTATAAAGAAGGCAAATGCACATGGGATACAGGATAATTTGATGAGGTGGATTCAAAATTGGCTTAGTTGTAGGAGGCAGAGGGTGATGACAGAAGGATGTTTTAGTGACTGGAAGCCAGTGTCCATTGGTGTACCACAGGGATCTGTGCTGGGTCCCCTATTATTTGTCATTTATATAAACGACATAGATGACTATGTGGGGAGTAGGATTAGTAAGTTTGCGGATGACACAAAGATTGGCTGGGTGGTTAACAGTGAGGTTGAGTGTCTTGGGCGACAGGAAGATGTAGATGGGATGGTCAAGTGGGCAGCTAAGTGGCAGATGGAATTTAACCCTGAAAATTGTGAGGTGATACACTTTGGAAGGAGTAATTTGACAAGGAAGTATTCAGTGAACGGCATGACACTAGGAAGTTCTGAGGAACAATGGGACCTTGGCGTGTGCGTCCATAGATCTCTGAAGGCGGAGAGGCATGTTAGTGGGGTGGTGAAAAAGGCAAATGGGACACTTGCCTTTATCAATCGAGGCATAGATTACAAAAGTAGGGAGGTCATGTTGGATTTGTATAGAACCTTGGTGAGGCCACAGCTGGAGTAGTGTGTGTAGTTCTGGTCACCACATTATAGGAAGGAAGTGATTGCATTGGAGGGTGTGCAGAGGAGATTCGCCAGGATAAAAACAAAATACTGCAGATGCTGGAAATCTGAAACAAAAATAAAAATAGCTGGAAAAACTCAGCAGGTCTGACAGCATCTGCGGAGAGGAATACAGTTAATGTTTTGAGTCCGTATGACTCACCAGAACTCACTCATTAGAACTCACCAGGATGTTGCCTGGGATGAAACATTTAAGTTATGAAGAGAGGTTGGATAGACTTGGGTTGTTTTTGTTGGAGCAGAGAAGACTGAGGGGCGACCTGATCGCGGTGTACAAGATTATGAGGGGCATGGACAGGGTGGATAGGGAGCAGCTGTTCCCCTTAATTGAAGGGTCAGTCACGAGGGGACACAAGTTCAAGGTGAGGGGCAGGTGGTTTTGGGGGGATGTGAGGAAAAACTTTTTTACCCAGAGGGTGGTGACGGTCTGGAATGTGCTGCCTGGGAGGGAGGTGGAGGTGGGTTGCCTAACATCCTTTAAAAAGTACCTGGATGAGCACTTGGCACATCATAACATTCAAGGCTATGGGCCAAGTGCTGGTAAATGGGATTATGTAGGTCAGGTGTTTCTCACATATCGGTGCAGACTCGATGGGCCGAAGGGCCGCTTCTGCTCTCTGTGATTCTAAAGATGAAGTGGGCACCCATGTGATGGATAAAATTTAATGTGGAGGAAAGTGAAGTCGTTTATTTTTGTCAAAAGAACGAGGTGAAGCAATAGTCATTTGGTAGTTCAGAACTTGAGTATTGCTGAAAAAAGAGGCATGTTATCAAAACCTTTCGTCTTTCACTCATCAGGACAGCTTCTAAGAAATTACCAATAGTACAGGGGAACAACGATTTATATTGTTTGAGAAGAGAGTGCTTATTGATTGGCAAGTAGACTTTAATTAGTAAAGGCATTGCTTTGGAGAATGCAGCATGGTACAGTTAACTGCCCAGTTTTGTTCAAATTCAAACCGGGCAGGTCGACTCTGATTGGTCAAGGCGTTGCCCTGGGGAATGAACCAGGGAATGACTGTTCCCTGAGCTTTTGTTTAGATGAAAAAATATAAACTAAATGATCCAATTTTAAAGGGGGTGCAGCAACAGAGAGATCTGGGTGTTTACATACACAAGTCTTTGAGGTGGCAGGACAAGTTGATAAAGCTGTTAGAAAGTATACAGGATCCTGAACTTTATAAATCAGGCATAGAATATCACAGAATCACAGAACTATACAGTGTAGAAGGAGGCCATTAGGCCCATCGAGTCTGCACTGGCTCTCTGAAAGTGCATTCCACCTAATTCCATTCCCCTGCCATATCCCTGTAACCTTGCACATTCTTTCTTTTCAGGTAGCAATCCAATTCCCTTTTGAATACCTCAATTGAACCTGCTTCCATCATCCATTTGGAAAGTTTGTTCCAGACTCCAATTGCCCTCTGGGTGAAAAGAAATATCCTCGCATCACATTTACCCTTTTGCCAACTATTTTGAATCTGTGCCCTCTAGTTCTTGATGTTCTCTTGAGTGGGAACAGCTTCTTACTATTTACCCTGTCCGTACCCCTCAGGATCTTGAATACCTCCATCAAGTTTCCTCTCATCTGCCTTTTCTCCAAGGAAAGCAGTCCCAACGTCTCCAACTTATACTCACAGCTACAGTTTTTTATCCCGGGAATCATTCTTCTGAATCTCCTCTGTACTCTCTCTAATGCCTTCACATCCTTCCTCAAGTATGAGCCCAGAAATGGACGCAGTACTCCAGATGAGGCCTAATTAGTGTCTTATACAAGTTCAACATGACCTCCTTACTCTTGTACTCAATGCCCCTATTAATAAAGCCTAGCTACTATATGTTTTATTAACTGTTCTCTCAACATGCCCTGCCATCTTCAATGACCTATGTATGTAAACACCGAGGTCCCTCTGTTCCTGCACCTCCTTTAGAGGCCGCCCCTTTATTTCACACTGTCTCACCATATTTTACCGTCAAAATGAATCACCTCACGCTTCTCTACATTGAACTTCATCTGCGACTTGTCTGCCCAATCCACCAACATGTCTATGTCCTTTTGAAGTTCAAGACTATCCCCATCAGAGTTGACAACATTTCCAGTCTTCGTATCATCTGCAAATTTTGAAATCATGCCCTGCACGCCACAGTCTAGGTGTTATGACACAGCAGATGGTAAACGCTGAGCTGTTCAAATCCCAGAGGGAAACTTGAAACAACTGTCGTAACTAATTTTCAAGTTGTTTGTTTTGAGACGTGGGCTTTGAATTCAGCAATGATAAGACCACTGAGTCTTGAGGTTTTTTATAAAACTAAATGAAACATTTATTTCTAAAAGAAAAGATTGTAAGCACATACACATGTCTACAAATTACTGCTGTAATTAATTTCTAAATCCGCTAGTTAATCTGATTCCCAGTTACACCTTCATTAAGGCAACAGTAAAACACATAGACTTTAAAAGGCCCAGGCAAAGTAAACAATACCCTAAGCAGCCAAATTCAAAGTGAGTTCTCTTAACTTCAGTCTCTGGAGGCAGCAGTTTGGTACATACAGGCTGAAGGCGTTTCACACTAGTTAGATCTTAAAAATGCCCCCCTTACACATAGCCTTCGGTCCTTCCTATACATATTTTACCCTTTAATGCAAATTCCCATTGGTTCACTATGTCTTTGGACGTTGTCTTTCTAATAATAAAAATCTCTTATAGCACTAAGTTTTACCAGTAATCTTTCGGAAAAATAAACACTGTTTCTAAGCTTCGCCTGGCTAGGTGACTCATTTCTCTCCTCCTTCTAGTTTATTTAAAAATGAAAATTGCCCCCTTTATATTTCACATTCTAAAACTTCCCCACGTTTATTTAATTAACATTTCAAATCTAACTTCTCTTATATCAAAGCACCCAGACTAGCTGCCTCTAATTCAATTAAGCCTCACACACACACACATGTAGACACATGGACACAGACTTTATTTTACAATAAATTTCAATAACATTATGGACATTATTTTATCTTCGTGACACTAGGTCATCAATATATATCAGGAAGAGCAAGGGTCCCAACACTGACCCCTTGGGAACTCCACTACAAACCTTCCTCCAATCTGAAAAACAACCATTTATCACTACTCTCTGTTTCCTGTCATTCAGCCAATTTCTTATCCAAGTGCCTATTTTCCCTTTTATTCCATGAGCTAGCATTTTGCTCACAAGTCTGTTGTGTGGCCCTGTATCAAATGCCTTTTGAAAATCTATATACACCACACCAACAGCGTTGCTTTTATCAGCCTTCTCAGTGATGTCCTCAAAAAATTCCAGGAAGTTAGTTAAACATGATTTTCCCTTCATGAACCCATGCTGACTTTCCTTAATTATCCTGCACTTGTCTAAGTGATTATTGACTTTATTCCATTGCTATAGTTTTCAGAAGTCTCCCCACCACTGAGGTCTGTAATTGCCAGCTTTATCCTTGCATCCCTTTTTGAACAAGGGTGTAACATTCACAATTCTCCAGTTGTCTGGCACCTACCCTGTGTCTAAGGAAGACTGGAAGATTATCACTAGTGCCTCTGAAATTTCCACTCTCACTTCCCTCAGTACCCTTGGATGCATCTCATCCGGTCCTAGATAGCCTTTCTCACACTTCCTTCCTCTCAATTGTAAGTTCTTCTAGTGTACCAGTTACTTCCTGTCTCACTTCAGCCTGGGTAGCATCTTCTTCCTTTGTAAAGACAGATACAAAGTGCTTGTTTAACACCTCTATTTCTCCAGCTTCTGCATGTAAGTCCCCATTTTATCCCTAATCGGCCCTATCTTTCTTTTACTACCCTTTTATTATTTACATGTCTATAGAAGACCTTGGCTTTCCCTTTTGTGTTCGCTGCCAGCCTCTTTTCATGTTCTCTCCTTGCTTTTCTTATTAGTTTCTTCACTCCCCCTCTGGTCCTTCTATATTCAGCCTGATTCTCCATTGTATTTTCTACCTGACATCTGTTGTACGCACACTTCTTCCTTTTCATCTTTACCTCTATCTCTCTTGTCATCCAGGGTGCTCTGGATTCATTTGTCTACCTTTCCTCTTCAGAGGAATATATCTTGACATTGCCTGCAATACGTTTTCTTTGAAGGTGGCCCATTGTTCAGCCACCGTCTTTTCTGCCAACATTTGATTCCAACTCACTCGACTCAGGTGCATTCTTGTTCCATCGAAGTTGGCTTTACCCCAATTACTTATCTCTGCTCTGGATTGTTCCCTGTCCTTTTCCATGATTAACCTAAACCTTATGATACAATGGTCACTGTTCCCTAGATGCTATCCCACTGATATTTGATCCACTTGGGCCAACTCATTCCCCAGAACCAGGTCCAAAGTACATGTCCTCTCAATGGACTGGAAACATACTGCTGCAGAAAATGACCTTGAACACATTCCAGGAACTCTCGCCCCTCTTGTCCCTTTGTACTATTCCTATCTAAGTCTATATTTGGATTCATTGATGTTCTCCCCATTATGATTACTCTATAAGTCTTGCACCTCTCCTTAACTTCTTTGCAAAGTTGTTTCTCCATATCCTTTCCATTGGTTGGTGGCCAATCAATGTTATTGCATCTTTTCCATTCCTTACCTTTAGCCAGAGATTCTGTCCTTGACCCCTCTGGAACATCCTCTCTGTCCAGTACTGTAATGCCATCTTTAATCAATATTGACACTCCACCCCCCATTTTTTCTTCCTTTCCTGTGTCTCCTAAGCAATTTGTACTCAGGGACATTTAACACCCAGTCTTGCCTTTCTTTAGACGGGTCTCTTTTATATCAATAATAGCATAATTCCAATTGCCAACCTGTGCCTGCAGTTCTCGTGACTGGCTCTCCACTCACGCTATTTTCAATCTGCTGACTGCCTCTCTACTTACACTGTTTTCAATCTCCTGAATTCCTCTCCATTCGTGCTGTTTTCAATCTCTGGACTTTCCACTCACACTGTTTTCTGTCCGCCAACTGCCTCACCACTCACGCTGTTTTCAGTCCGCCAACTGCCTTTCCACTCACGCTGTTTTCAGTCCGCCAACTGCCTTTCCACTCACGCTGTTTTCTGTCCGCCAACTGCCTTTCCACTCACGCTGTTTTCAGTCCGCCAACTGCCTCACCACTCACGCTGTTTTCAGTCCGCCAACTGCCTTTCCATTCACGCTGTTTTCTGTCCGCCAACTGCCTTTCCACTCACGCTGTTTTCAGTCCGCCAACTGCCTTTCCACTCACGCTGTTTTCAGTCCGCCAACTGCCTTTCCACTCACGCTGTTTTCAGTCCGCCAACTGCCTTTCCACTCACGCTGTTTTCAGTCCGCCAACTGCCTTTCCACTCACGCTGTTTTCAGTCCGCCAACTGCCTTTCCACTCACGCTGTTTTCAGTCCGCCAACTGCCTTTCCACTCACGCTGTTTTCAGTCCGCCAACTGCCTTTCCACTCACGCTGTTTTCAGTCCGCCAACTGCCTTTCCACTCATGCTGTTTTCAGTCCTCCAACTGCCTCACCACTCACGCTGTTTTCAGTCCGCCAACTGCCTTTCCACTCACGCTGTTTTCTGTCCGCCAACAGCCTCACCACTCACGCTGTTTTCAGTCCGCCAACTGCCTTTCCACTCACGCTGTTTTCAGTCCGCCAACTGCCTTTCCACTCACGCTGTTTTCAGTCCGCCAACTGCCTTTCCACTCACGCTGTTTTCAGTCCGCCAACTGCCTTTCCACTCATGCTGTTTTCAGTCCTCCAACTGCCTCACCACTCACGCTGTTTTCAGTCCGCCAACTGCCTTTCCACTCACGCTGTTTTCTGTCCGCCAACAGCCTCACCACTCACACTGTTTTCAGACCGCCAACTGCATTTCTACTCACGCTGTTTTCAGTCTGCCAACTGCCTCTCCACTCACGCTGTTTTCAGACCGCCAACTGCATTTCTACTCACGCTGTTTTCAGTCTGCCAACTGCCTCTCCACTCACGCTGTTTTCAGTCCGCCAACTGCCTTTCCACTCACGCTGTTTTCAGTCCGCCAACTGCCTTTCCACTCACGCTGTTTTCAGACCGCCAACTGCATTTCTACTCACGCTGTTTTCAGTCTGCCAACTGCCTTTCCACTCACGCTGTTTTCAGTCCGCCAACTGCCTTTCCACTCACGCTGTTTTCTGTCCGCCAACTGCCTTTCCACTCACGCTGTTTTCAGTCCGCCAACTGCCTTTCCACTCATGCTGTTTTCAGTCCGCCAACTGCCTCACCACTCGCGCTGTTTTCTGTCCGCCAACTGCCTTTCCACTCACGCTGTTTTCTGTCCGCCAACTGCCTTTCCACTCACGCTGTTTTCAGTCCGCCAACTGCCTTTCCACTCATGCTGTTTTCAGTCCGCCAACTGCCTCACCATTCACGCTGTTTTCAGTCCGCCAACAGCCTCACCACTCACGCTGTTTTCAGACCGCCAACTGCATTTCTACTCACGCTGTTTTCAGTCTGCCAACTGCCTCTCCACTCACGCTATTTTCAGACCGCCAACTGCCTTTCAATTTGCGTTGTTTTCAATCTCCCGACTGCCTCTCCTCTCGCGCTGTTTTCAATCTCCCGACTGCCTCTCCTATCGCGCTGTTTTCAATCTCCCGACTGTCTCTCCTCTCGCGCTGTTTTCAATTTCCCGACTGTCTCTCCTCTCGCGCTGTTTTCAATCTCCCGACTATCTCTCCTCTCGCACTGTTTTCAATCCCGCGACTGTCTCTCCTCTCGCGCTGTTTTCAATCTACCGACTGACTCTCATCTCGCGCTGTTTTCAATCTCCTGACTGCCTCTCTACTTGCGCTGTTTTCAATCTCCCGACTGTCTCTCCTCTCGCGCTGTTTTCAATCTCCCGGCTGTCTCTCCTCTCGCGCAGTTTTCAATCTCCCGACTGTCTCTCCTCTTGCGCTGTTATCAATCTCTCGACTGTCTCTCCTGTCATGCTGTTTTCAGTTTCCCGACTGCCTCTCCACACACGCTGTTTTCAGTCCGCCAACTGCCTTTCCACTCACTGTTTTCAGTGCGCCAACTGCCTTTCCACTCACGCTGTTTTCTGTCCGCCAACTGCCTTTCCACTCACGCTGTTTTCTGTCCGCCAACTGCCTTTCCACTCACGCTGTTTTCAGTCCGCCAACTGCCTTTCCATTCACGCTGTTTTCTGTCCGCCAACTGCCTTTCCACTCACGCTGTTTTCAGTCCGCCAACTGCCTTTCCACTCATGCTGTTTTCTGTCCGCCAACTGCCTTTCCACTCACGCTGTTTTCAGTCCGCCAACTGCCTTTCCACTCACGCTGTTTTCTGTCCGCCAACTGCCTTTCCACTCACGCTGTTTTCAGTCCGCCAACTGCCTTTCCACTCATGCTGTTTTCAGTCCGCCAACAGCCTCACCACTCACGCTGTTTTCAGACCGCCAACTGCATTTCTACTCACGCTGTTTTCAGTCTGCCAACTGCCTCTCCACTCACACTGTTTTCAGTCCGCCAACTGCCTTTCCACTCACGCTGTTTTCAGTCCGCCAACTGCCTTTCCACTCACGCTGTTTTCTGTCCGCCAACTGCCTTTCCACTCACGCTGTTTTCAGTCCGCCAACTGCCTTTCCACTCATGCTGTTTTCTGTCCGCCAACTGCCTCACCATTCACGCTGTTTTCAGTCCGCCAACAGCCTCACCACTCACGCTGTTTTCAGACCGCCAACTGCATTTCTACTCACGCTGTTTTCAGTCTGCCAACTGCCTCTCCACTCACGCTGTTTTCAGACCGCCAACTGCCTTTCAATTTGCGTTGTTTTCAATCTCCCGACTGCCTCTCCTCTCGCGCTGTTTTCAATCTCCCGACTGCCTCTCCTATCGCGCTGTTTTCAATCTCCCGACTGTCTCTCCTCTCGCGCTATTTTCAATCTCCCGACTGTCTCTCCTCTTGCGCTGTTTTCAATCTCCCGACTATCTTTCCTCTCGCACTGTTTTCAATCCCGCGACTGTCTCTCCTCTCGCGCTGTTTTCAATGTACCGACTGACTCTCATCTCGTGCTGTTTTCAATCTCCTGACTGCCTCTCTACTTGCGCTGTTTTCAATCTCCCGACTGTCTCTCCTCTCGCCCTGTTTTCAATCTCCCGGCTGTCTCTCCTCTCGCGCAGTTTTCAATCTCCCGACTGTCTCTCCTCTTGCGCTGTTATCAATCTCTCGACTGTCTCTCCTGTCATGCTGTTTTCAGTTTCCCGACTGCCTCTCCACTCGCGCTGTTTTCAATCTCCCAACAGCCTCTCATCTTGCGCTGTTTTCAATCTCCCGACTGTCTCTCCTATCGTGCTGTTTACAATCTCCTGACTGTCTCTCCTCTCGCGCAGTTTTCAATCTCCTGACTGTCTCTCCTCTCGCGCTGTTTTCAATCTCCTGTCTCTCCTCTCGCGCTGTTTTCAATCTCCCGACTGTCTCTCATCTCATGCTGTTTTCGTACTCCCAACTGTCTCTCCTGTGACGCTGTTTTCAATCTCCCAACTGTCTCTCCTGTGACGCTGTTTTCAATCTTCCGACTGTCTCTCCTCTCGCAATGTTTTCAATCTCCCGACTGTCTCTCCTCTTGTGCTGTTTTCTTACTCCCGACTGTCTCTCCTCTCGCGCTGTTTTCAATCTCCCGACTGCCTCTCCTTTCATGCTGTTTTCAATCTCCCGGCTTTCTCTCTTCTTGTGCTGTTTTCTTACTCCCGACTGTCTCTCCTCTTGTGCTGTTTTCTTACTCCCGACTGTCTCTCCTCTCGCGCTGTTTTCAATCTCCCGGCTGCCTCTCCTTTCATGCTGTTTTCAATCTCCCGACTGTCTCTCCTCTTGTGCTGTTTTCTTACTCCCGACTGTCTCTCCTCTTGTGCTGTTTTCTTACTCCCGACTGTCTCTCCTCTCGCGCTGTTTTCAATCTCCCGACTGCCTCTCCTTTCATGCTGTTTTCAATCTCCCGGCTGTCTCTCCTCTCGCGCTGTTTTCAATCTCACAACTGCCTCTGTTCTCGAGCTGTTTTCAATCTCCTGACTGTCTCTCCTCTCGCGCTGTTTTCAATCTCCCGACTGTCTCTCCCTCGCACTTTTTTCAATCTCCCGACTGCCTCTCCGCTCGCGCTGTTTTCAATCTCCCGACTGTCTCTCCTCTCGCGCTGTTTTCAATCTCACAATTGACTCTCCACTCACGCTGTTTTCAATTTGCCGACTGCCTCTTATCTTGCACTGTTTTCAATCTCCTGACTGTCTCTCCTCTCGCGCTGTTTTCAAACTCCTGACTGTCTCTCCTTTCGCGCTGTTTTCAATCTCCCGACTGTCTCTCCTCTCGCGCTGTTTTCAATTTCCCGACTGCCTCTCCTCTCACACTGTTTTCAAACTCCTGTCTTTCCTCTAGCGCTGTTTTCAATCTCCCGACTGTCTCTCCTCTCGCGCTGTTTTCAAACTCCTGACTGTCTCTCCTCTCGCGCTGTTTTCAATTTCCCGACTGCCTCTCCTCTCGCACTGTTTTCAATCTCCCGACTGACTCTCCTCTCGCGCTGTTTTCAATCTCCCGACTGCCTCTCCTCTCGCACTGTTTTCAATCTCCCGACTGACTCTCCTCTCGCGCTGTTTTCAAACTCCCGACTGTCTCTCCTCTCGCGCTGTTTTCAATCTCCCGACTGTCTCTCCTCTCGCGCTGTTTTCAAACTCCTGACTGTCTCTCCTCTCGCGCTGTTTTCAATTTCCCGACTGTCTCTCCTCTCGCGTTGTTTTCAATCTCCCGACTGCCTCTCCTCTCGCACTGTTTTCAATCTCCCGACTATCTCTCCTATCGCGCTGTTTTCAATCTCCCGACTGTCTCTCCTCTCGCGCTGTTTTCAATCTCCGGACTGTCTCTCCTTTCATGCTGTTTTCAGTCTCCCGAATGCCTCTCCAATCGTGCTGCTTTCAATCTCCTGACTGTCTCTCCTCTCGCGCTGTTTTCAGTCTCCCGACTGTCTCTCCTCTCGCACGGTTTTCAATGTCCCGACTGTCTCTCCTCTCGCGCTGTTTTCGTACTCCCAACTGTCTCTCCTGTGACGCTGTTTTCAATCTCCCAACTGTCTCTCCTGTGACGCTGTTTTCAATCTTCCGACTGTCTCTCCTCTCGCAATGTTTTCAATCTCCCGACTGTCTCTCCTCTTGTGCTGTTTTCTTACTCCCGACTGTCTCTCCTCTCGTGCTGTTTTCAATCTCCCGACTGCCTCTCCTTTGATGCTGTTTTCAATCTCCCGGCTGTCTCTCCTCTTGCGCTGTTTTCAATCTCCCAGCTGTCTCTCCTTTCATGCTGTTTTCAATCTCCCGGCTGCCTCTCCTTTCATGCTGTTTTCAATCTCCCGGCTTTCTCTCTTCTTGTGCTGTTTTCTTACTCCCGACTGTCTCTCCTCTTGTGCTGTTTTCTTACTCCCGACTGTCTCTCCTCTCGCGCTGTTTTCAATCTCCCGGCTGCCTCTCCTTTCATGCTGTTTTCAATCTCCCGACTGTCTCTCCTCTTGTGCTGTTTACTTACTCCCGACTGTCTCTCCTCTTGTGCTGTTTTCTTACTCCCGACTGTCTCTCCTCTCGCGCTGTTTTCAATCTCCCGACTGCCTCTCCTTTGATGCTGTTTTCAATCTCCCGGCTGTCTCTCCTCTCGCGCTGTTTTCAATCTCACAACTGCCTCTGTTCTCGAGCTGTTTTCAATCTCCTGACTGTCTCTCCTCTCGCGCTGTTTTCAATCTCCCGACTGTCTCTCCTCTCGCGCTGTTTTCAATCTCCCGACTGCCTCTTTACTTGCGCTTATTTCAATCTCCCAACTGTCTCTCCTCTCGCGCTGTTTTCAATCACCCGACTGCCTCTCCTCTCGCACTGTTTTCAATCTCCCGACTATCTCTCCTCTCGCGCTGTTTTCAATCTCCCGACTGCCTCTCCTCTCGCGCTGTTTTCAATCTCCCGACTGTCTCTCCTCTCGCACTGTTTTCAATCTCCTGTCTCTCCTCTCGCGCAGTTTTCAATCTCCTGTCTCTCCTCTCGCGCTGTTTTCAATCTCCCGACTGCCTCTCCTCTCGCGCTGTTTTCATACTCCCAACTGTCTCTCCTCTCGTGTTGTTTTCAATCTCCCGACTGTCTCTCCTCTCGTGCTGTTTTCATACTCCCGACTGTCTCTCCTCTCGCACTGTTTTCAATCTCCCGACTGCCTCTCCTCTCGCGATGTTTTCAATCTCCCAATCATCACTCCTCTCACGCTGTTTTCAATCTCCCGACTGTCTATCCTCTCGTGCTGTTTTCATACTCCCGACTGTCTCTCCTCTCGTGCTGTTTTCAATCTCCCGACTGCCTCTCCTCTCGCACTGTTTTCAATCTCTGGACTGCCTCTCTCCTCTCGTGCTGTTTTCATACTCCCGACTGCCTCTCCTCTCGCGCTGTTTTCAATCTCCCGACTGTCTCTCCCTCGCACTTTTTTCAATCTCCCGACTGCCTCTCCGCTCGCGCTGTTTTCAATCTCACAATTGACTCTCCACTCACGCTATTTTCAATCTCCCGACTGCCTCTCCTCTCGCGCTGTTTTCAATCTCCTGTCTCTCCTCTCGCGCAGTTTTCAAACTCCTGACTGTCTCTCCTCTCACGCTGTTTTCAATCTCCCGACTGCCTCTCCTCTCGCACTGTTTTCAATCTCCTGTCTCTCCAATCGCGCTGTTTTCAATCTCCCGACTGTCTCTCCTCTCGTGCTGTTTTCATACTCCCGACTGTCTCTCCTCTCGCGTTGTTTTCAATCTCCCGACTGCCTCTCCTCTCGCACTGTTTTCAATCTCCTGTCTCTCCTATCGCGCTGTTTTCAATCTCCCGACTGCCTCTCCTCTCGCGCTGTTTTCAATCTCCCAATCACCTCTCCTCTCGCGCTGTTTTCAATCTCCCGACTGTCTCTCCTCTCGCGCTGTTTTCAATCTCCGGACTGCCTCTCCTCTCGCACTGTTTTCAGTCTCCCGACTGCCTCTCCTCTCGCGCTGTTTTCAATCTCCCGACTGTCTCTCCTATCGCGCTGTTTTCAATCTCCGGACTGTCTCTCCTTTCATGCTGTTTTCAGTCTCCCGAATGCCTCTCCAATCGTGTTGTTTTCAATCTCCTGACTGCCTCTCCTCTTGCGCTGTTTTCAGTCTCCCGACTGTCTCTCCTCTCGAGCTGTTTTCAATCTCCCGACTGTCTCTCCTCTCGCACTGTTTTCAATGTCCCGACTGTCTCTCCTCTCGCGCTGTTTTCAATCTCCCGACTATCTCTCCTCTCGCGCTGTTTTCAATCTCCCGACTGCCTTTCCTTTCATGCTGTTTTCAATCTCCCGGCTGTCTCTCCTCTCGCGCTGTTTTCAATCTCCCGACTGCCTCTCCTTTCATGCTGTTTTCAATCTCCCGGCTGTCTCTGCTCTCGTGCTGTTTTCAATCTCCTGGCTGCCTCTCCTCTCGCGCTGTTCTGAATCTCCCAATCACCTCTCCTCTCACGCGGTTTTCAATCTCCCGACTGTCTCTCCTCTCGCGCTGTTCTCAATCTCCCAATCACCTCTCCTCTCACGCGGTTTTCAATCTCCCGACTGTCTCTCCTCTCGCGCTGTTTTCAATCTCCCAACTGTCTCTCCTGTGACGCTGTTTTCAATCTCCCGACTGTCTCTCCTCTCGCAATGTTTTCAATCTCCCGACTGCCTCTCCTCTCTCGATGTTTTCTATCTCCCAATCCCCTGTCCTCTCACTCTGTTTTCATACTCCCGACTGTCTCTCCTCTTGCGCTGTTATCAATCTCCCGACTGTCTCTCCTCTCGCGCTGTTTTCAATCTCCGGACTGTCTCTCCTTTCATGCTGTTTTCAGTCTCCCGAATGCCTCTCCTTTCATGTTGTTTTCAGTCTCCCGAATGCCTCTCCACTCGTGCTGTTTTCAATCTCCTGACTGCCTCTCCTCTCGCGCTGTTTTCAGTCTCCCGATTGTCTCTCCTCTCGCACTGTTTTCAATCTCCTGACTGCCTCTCCTCTCGCGCTGTTTTCAGTCTCCCGACTGTCTCTCCTCTCGCACTGTTTTCAATGTCCCGACTGTCTCTCCTCTCGCGCTGTTTTCAATCTCCCGACTATCTCTCCTCTCGTGCTGTTTTCAATCTCCCGACTGCCTCTCCTTTCATGCTGTTTTCAATGTCCCGGCTGTCTCTCCTCTCGCGCTGTTTTCAATCTCCCGACTATCTCTCCTCTCGCACTGTTTTCAATCTCCTGTCTCTCCTCTCGCGCTGTTTTCAATCTCCCGGCTGCCTCTCCTCTCGCGCTGTTCTCAATCTCCCAATCACCTCTCCTATCGCGCTGTTTTCAATCTCCCGACTGTCTCTCCTCTCATGCTGTTTTCATACTCCCAACTGTCTCTCCTCTCACACTGATTTCAATCTCCCGACTGTCTCTCCTGTCACGCTGTTTTCAATCTCCCGACTGTCTCTCCTCTCGAGCTGTTTTCAATCTCCCGACTGTCTCTCCTCTCGCACTGTTTTCAATGTCCCGACTGTCTCTCCTCTCGCGCTGTTTTCAATCTCCCGACTGTCTCTCCTCTCGCGCTGTTTTCAATCTCCCGACTGCCTCTCCTTTCATGCTGTTTTCAATCTCCCGACTGTCTCTCCTCTCGCACTGTTTTCAATGTCCCGACTGTCTCTCCTCTCGCGCTGTTTTCAATCTCCCGACTGTCTCTCCTCTCGCGCTGTTTTGAATCTCCCGACTGCCTCTCCTTTCATGCTGTTTTCAATCTCCCGACTGTCTCTCCTCTCGCGCTGTTTTCAATGTCCCGACTGTCTCTCCTCTTGCACTGTTTTCAATCTCCCGGCTGTCTCTCCTCTCGCACTGTTTTCAATCTCCTGACTGTCTCTCCTTTCGCGCTGTTTTCAATCTCCCGACTGTCTCTCCTCTCGAGCTGTTTTCATACTCCCGACTGTCTCTCCTCTCGCGCTGTTTTCAATCTCCCGACTGCCTCTCCTTTCATGCTGTTTTCAATCTCCCGACTGTCTCTGCTCTCGCGCTGTTTTCAATCTCCCGACTGTCTCTCCTCTTGCGCTGTTTTCAATCTCCTGACTGTCTCTCCTCTTGCGCTGTTTTCAATCTCCCGGCTGCCTCTCCTCTCGCGCTGTTTTCAATCTCCCGACTGTCTCTCCTCTCATGCTGTTTTCATACACCCAACTGTCTCTCCTGTGACGCTGTTTTCAATCTCCCGACTGTCTCTCCTCTCGCGCTGTTTTCAATCTCCCGACTGCCTCTCCGCTCACGCTGTTTTCAATCTCCCGACTGTCTCTCCTCTCGCACTGTTTTCAGTCTCCCGACTGTCTCTCCTCTCGCGCTGTTTTCAGTCTCCCGACTGTCTCTCCTCTCGTGCTGTTTTCAATCTCCCGACTGTCTCTCCTCTCGCGCTGTTTTCAATCTCCCGACTATCTCTCCTCGCGCGCTGTTTTCAATCTCCCGACTGCCTCTCCTCTCGCACTGTTTTCAATCTCCCGACTATCTCTCCTCTCGCGCTGTTTTCAATCTCCCGACTGCCTCTCCTCTCGCGCTGTTTTCAATCTCCCGACTGTCTCTCCTCTCGCGCTGTTTTCAATCTCCCGACTGTCTCTCCTCTCGCGCTGTTTTCACTCTCCCGACTGTCTCTCCTCTCGCGCTGTTTTCAATCTCCCGACTGTCTCTCCCTCGCACTTTTTTCAATCTCCCGACTGCCTCTCCGCTCGCGCTGTTTTCAATCTCCCGACTGTCTCTCCTCTCGCGCTGTTTTCAATCTCACAATTGACTCTCCACTCACGCTGTTTTCAATTTGCCGACTGCCTCTTATCTTGCACTGTTTTCAATCTCCAGACTGTCTCTCCTCTCGCGCTGTTTTCAAACTCCTGACTGTCTCTCCTTTCGCGCTGTTTTCAATCTCCCGACTGTCTCTCCTCTCGCGCTGTTTTCAATTTCCCGACTGCCTCTCCTCTCACACTGTTTTCAAACTCCTGTCTTTCCTCTAGCGTTGTTTTCAATCTCCCGACTGTCTCTCCTCTCGCGCTGTTTTCAAACTCCTGACTGTCTCTCCTCTCGCGCTGTTTTCAATTTCCCGACTGCCTCTCCTCTCGCACTGTTTTCAATCTCCCGACTGACTCTCCTCTCGCGCTGTTTTCAATCTCCCGACTGCCTCTCCTCTCGCACTGTTTTCAATCTCCCGACTGACTCTCCTCTCGCGCTGTTTTCAAACTCCCGACTGTCTCTCCTCTCGCGCTGTTTTCAATCTCCCGACTGCCTCTCCTCTCGCGCTGTTTTCAATCTCCCGACTGTCTCTCCCTCGCACTTTTTTCAATCTCCCGACTGCCTCTCCGCTCGCGCTGTTTTCAATCTCACAATTGACTCTCCACTCACGCTGTTTTCAATCTCCCGACTGCCTCTCCTCTCGCGCTGTTTTCAATCTCCTGTCTCTCCTCTCGCGCAGTTTTCAAACTCCTGACTGTCTCTCCTCTCACGCTGTTTTCAATCTCCCGACTGCCTCTCCTCTCGCACTGTTTTCAATCTCCTGTCTCTCCAATCGCGCTGTTTTCAATCTCCCGACTGTCTCTCCTCTCGTGCTGTTTTCATACTCCCGACTGTCTCTCCTCTCGCGTTGTTTTCAATCTCCCGACTGCCTCTCCTCTCGCACTGTTTTCAATCTCCTGTCTCTCCTATCGCGCTGTTTTCAATCTCCCGACTGCCTCTCCTCTCGCGCTGTTTTCAATCTCCCAATCACCTCTCCTCTCGCGCTGTTTTCAATCTCCCGACTGTCTCTCCTCTCGCGCTGTTTTCAATCTCCGGACTGCCTCTCCTCTCGCACTGTTTTCAGTCTCCCGACTGCCTCTCCTCTCGCGCTGTTTTCAATCTCCCGACTGTCTCTCCTATCGCGCTGTTTTCAATCTCCGGACTGTCTCTCCTTTCATGCTGTTTTCAGTCTCCCGAATGCCTCTCCAATCGTGTTGTTTTCAATCTCCTGACTGCCTCTCCTCTTGCGCTGTTTTCAGTCTCCCGACTGTCTCTCCTCTCGAGCTGTTTTCAATCTCCCGACTGTCTCTCCTCTCGCACTGTTTTCAATGTCCCGACTGTCTCTCCTCTCGCGCTGTTTTCAATCTCCCGACTATCTCTCCTCTCGCGCTGTTTTCAATCTCCCGACTGCCTCTCCTTTCATGCTGTTTTCAATCTCCCGGCTGTCTCTCCTCTCGCGCTGTTTTCAATCTCCCGACTGCCTCTCCTTTCATGCTGTTTTCAATCTCCCGGCTGTCTCTGCTCTCGTGCTGTTTTCAATCTCCTGGCTGCCTCTCCTCTCGCGCTGTTCTGAATCTCCCAATCACCTCTCCTCTCACGCGGTTTTCAATCTCCCGACTGTCTCTCCTCTCGCGCTGTTCTCAATCTCCCAATCACCTCTCCTCTCACGCGGTTTTCAATCTCCCGACTGTCTCTCCTCTCGCGCTGTTTTCAATCTCCCAACTGTCTCTCCTGTGACGCTGTTTTCAATCTCCCGACTGTCTCTCCTCTCGCAATGTTTTCAATCTCCCGACTGCCTCTCCTTTCATGCTGTTTTCAATCTCCCGGCTGTCTCTCCTCTTGCGCTGTTTTCAATCTCCTGACTGTCTCTCCTCTCGCGCTGTTTTCAGTCTCCCGGCTGCCTCTCCTCTCGCGCTGTTTTCAATCTCCCGACTGTCTCTCCTCTCATGCTGTTTTCGTACACCCAACTGTCTCTCCTGTGACGCTGTTTTCAATCTCCCGACTGTCTCTCCTCTCGCACTGTTTTCAATCTCCCGACTGTCTCTCCTATCGTGCTGTTTTCAATCTCCCGACTGTCTCGCCTCTCGCGCTGTTTTCAGTCTCCCGACTGCCTCTCCTTTCGCGCTGTTTTCAATCTCCCGACTGTCTCTCCTCTTGCGCTGTTTTCAATCTCCCGACTGCCTCTTTACTTGCGCTTATTTTAATCTCCCAACTTTCCCTCCTCTTGCGCTGTTTTCAATCACCTGACTGCCTCTCCTCTTGCGCTGTTATCAATCTCCCGACTGTCTCTCCTCTCGCGCTGTTTTCAATCTCCCGATTGTCTCTCCTCTCGAGCTGTTTTCAATCTCCCGACTGCCTCTCCTCTCTCGATGTTTTCTATCTCCCAATCCCCTGACCTCTCACTCTGTTTTCATACTCCCGACTGTCTCTCCTCTCATGCTGTTTTCAATCTCCCGACTGCCTCTTTACTTGCGCTTATTTTAATCTCCCAACTTTCCCTCCTCTTGCGCTGTTTTCAATCTGCCGACTGTCTCTCCTCTTGCGCTGTTATCAATCTCCCGACTGTCTCTCCTCTTGCGCTGTCATCAATCTCCCGACTGTCTCTCCTCTCGCACTGTTTTCAATCTCCCGACTGCCTCTCCGCTCGCGCTGTTTTCAATCTCCCGACTGTCTCTCCTTTCATGCTGTTTTCAGTCTCCCGAATGCCTCTCCACTCGTGCTGTTTTCAATCTCCTGACTGCCTCTCCACTCGCATTGTTTTCAATCTCCTGACTGCCTATCCTCTCGCGCTGTTTTCAGTCTCCCGACTGTCTCTCCTCTCGCACTGTTTTCAATATCCCGACTGTCTCTCCTCTCGCGCTGTTTTCAATCTCCCGACTATCTCTCCTCTCGTGCTGTTTTCAATCTCCCAATCACCTCTCCTCTCGCGCTGTTTTCAATCTCCCGACTGTCTCTCCTCTCATGCTGTTTTCATACTCCCAACTGTCTCTCCTCTCACACTGATTTCAATCTCCCGACTGTCTCTCCTGTCACGCTGTTTTCAATCTCCCGACTGTCTCTCCTCTCGAGCTGTTTTCAATCTCCCGACTGTCTCTCCTCTCGCACTGTTTTCAATGTCCCGACTGTCTCTCCTCTCGCGCTGTTTTCAATCTCCCGACTATGTCTCCTCTCGCGCTGTTTTCAATCTCCCGACTGCCTCTCTTTTCATGCTATTTTCAATGTCCCGACTGTCTCTCCTCTCGCGCTGTTTTCAATCTCACGACTGTCTCTCCTCTCGCGCTGTTTTCAATCTCCCGACTGCCTCTCCTTTCATGCTGTTTTCAATCTCCCGACTGTCTCTCCTCTCGCACTGTTTTCAATGTCCCGACTGTCTCTCCTCTCGCGCTGTTTTCAATCTCCCGACTGTCTCTCCTCTCGCGCTGTTTTGAATCTCCCGACTGCCTCTCCTTTCATGCTGTTTTCAATCTCCCGACTGTCTCTCCTCTCGCGCTGTATTCAATGTCCCGACTGTCTCTCCTCTCGCGCTGTTTTCAATCTCCCGGCTGTCTCTCCTCTCGCGCTGTTTTCAATCTCCTGACTGTCTCTCCTTTCGCGCTGTTTTCAATCTCCCGACTGTCTCTCCTCTCGAGCTGTTTTCATACTCCCGACTGTCTCTCCTCTCGCGCTGTTTTCAATCTCCCGACTGCCTCTCCTTTCATGCTGTTTTCAATCTCCCGACTGTCTCTGCTCTCGCGCTGTTTTCAATCTCCCGACTGTCTCTCCTCTTGCGCTGTTTTCAATCTCCCGGCTGTCTCTCCTCTTGCGCTGTTTTCAATCTCCTGACTGTCTCTCCTCTTGCGCTGTTTTCAATCTCCCGGCCGCCTCTCCTCTCGCGCTGTTTTCAATCTCCCGACTGTCTCTCCTCTCATGCTGTTTTCATACACCCAACTGTCTCTCCTGTGACGCTGTTTTCAATCTCCCGACTGTCTCTCCTCTCGCGCTGTTTTCAATCTCCCGACTGCCTCTCCGCTCGCGCTGTTTTCAATCTCCCGACTGTCTCTCCTTTCGCACTGTTTTCAGTCTCCCGACTGTCTCTCCTCTCGCGCTGTTTTCAGTCTCCCGACTGTCTCTCCTCTCGTGCTGTTTTCAATCTCCCGACTGTCTCTCCTCTCGCGCTGTTTTCAATCTCCCGACTATCTCTCCTCTCGCGCTGTTTTCAATCTCCCGACTGCCTCTCCTCTCGCGCTGTTTTCAATCTCCCGACTGTCTCTCCTCTCGCACTGTTTTCAATCTCCTGTCTCTCCTCTCGCGCAGTTTTCAATCTCCTGTCTCTCTTCTCGCGCTGTTTTCAATCTCCCGACTGCCTCTCCTCTCGCGCTGTTTTCATACTCCCAACAGTCTCTCCTCTCGTGTTCTTTTCAATCTCCCGACTGTCTCTCATCTCGTGCTGTTTTCATACTCCCGACTGTCTCTCCTCTCGCACTGTTTTCAATCTCCCGACTGCCTCTCCTCTCGCGATGTTTTCAATCTCCCAATCATCACTCCTCTCACGTTGTTTTCAATCTCCCGACTGTCTATCCTCTCGTGCTGTTTTCATACTCCTGACTGTCTCTCCTCTCGTGCTGTTTTCAATCTCCCGACTGCCTCTCCTCTTGCACTGTTTTCAATCTCTGGACTGCCTCTCTCCTCTCGTGCTGTTTTCATACTCCCGACTGCCTCTCCTCTCGCACTGTTTTCAATCTCCCGACTGTCTCTCCCTCGCACTTTTTTCAATCTCCCGACTGCCTCTCCGCTCGCGCTGTTTTCAATCTCACAATTGACTCTCCACTCACGCTGTTTTCAATCTCCCGACTGCCTCTACTCTCGCGCTGTTTTCAATCTCCTGTCTCTCCTCTCGCGCTGTTTTCAAACTCCTGACTGTCTCCCCTCTCGCGCTGTTTTCAATCTCCCGACTGCCTCTCCTCTCGCACTGTTTTCAATCTCCAAATCACCTCTCCTCTCGCGCTGTTTTCAATCTCCCGACTGTCTCTCCTCTCGTGCTGTTTTCATACTCCCGACTGTCTCTCCTCTCGCGTTGTTTTCAATCTCCCGACTGCCTCTCCTCTCGCACTGTTTTCAATCTCCAAATCACCTCTCCTCTCGCGCTGTTTTCAATCTCCCGACTGTCTCTCCTCTCGTGCTGTTTTCATACTCCCGACTGTCTCTCCTCTCGCGTTGTTTTCAATCTCCCGACTGCCTCTCCTCTCGCACTGTTTTCAATCTCCTGTCTCTCCAATCGCGCTGTTTTCAATCTCCCGACTGCCACTCCTCTCGCGCTGTTTTCAATCTCCAAATCACCTCTCCTCTCGCGCTGTTTTCAATCTCCCGACTGTCTCTCCTCTCGCGCTGTTTTCAATCTCCGGACTGCCTCTCCTCTCGCACTGTTTTCAGTCTCCCGACTGCCTCTCCTCTCGCGCTGTTTTCAATCTCCCGACTGTCTCTCCTCTCGTGCTGTTTTCATACTCCCGACTGTCTCTCCTCTCGCACTGTTTTCAATCTCCCGACTGCCTCTCCTCTCGCGATGTTTTCAATCTCCCAATCATCACTCCTCTCACGCTGTTTTCAATCTCCCGACTGTCTATCCTCTCGTGCTGTTTTCATACTCCCGACTGTCTCTCCTCTCGTGCTGTTTTCAATCTCCCGACTGCCTCTCCTCTCGCACTGTTTTCAATCTCTGGACTGCCTCTCTCCTCTCGTGCTGTTTTCATACTCCCGACTGCCTCTCCTCTCGCGCTGTTTTCAATCTCCCGACTGTCTCTCCCTCGCACTTTTTTCAATCTCCCGACTGCCTCTCCGCTCGCGCTGTTTTCAATCTCACAATTGACTCTCCACTCACGCTATTTTCAATCTCCCGACTGCCTCTCCTCTCGCGCTGTTTTCAATCTCCTGTCTCTCCTCTCGCGCAGTTTTCAAACTCCTGACTGTCTCTCCTCTCACGCTGTTTTCAATCTCCCGACTGCCTCTCCTCTCGCACTGTTTTCAATCTCCTGTCTCTCCAATCGCGCTGTTTTCAATCTCCCGACTGTCTCTCCTCTCGTGCTGTTTTCATACTCCCGACTGTCTCTCCTCTCGCGTTGTTTTCAATCTCCCGACTGCCTCTCCTCTCGCACTGTTTTCAATCTCCTGTCTCTCCTATCGCGCTGTTTTCAATCTCCCGACTGCCTCTCCTCTCGCGCTGTTTTCAATCTCCCAATCACCTCTCCTCTCGCGCTGTTTTCAATCTCCCGACTGTCTCTCCTCTCGCGCTGTTTTCAATCTCCGGACTGCCTCTCCTCTCGCACTGTTTTCAGTCTCCCGACTGCCTCTCCTCTCGCGCTGTTTTCAATCTCCCGACTGTCTCTCCTATCGCGCTGTTTTCAATCTCCGGACTGTCTCTCCTTTCATGCTGTTTTCAGTCTCCCGAATGCCTCTCCAATCGTGTTGTTTTCAATCTCCTGACTGCCTCTCCTCTTGCGCTGTTTTCAGTCTCCCGACTGTCTCTCCTCTCGAGCTGTTTTCAATCTCCCGACTGTCTCTCCTCTCGCACTGTTTTCAATGTCCCGACTGTCTCTCCTCTCGCGCTGTTTTCAATCTCCCGACTATCTCTCCTCTCGCGCTGTTTTCAATCTCCCGACTGCCTCTCCTTTCATGCTGTTTTCAATCTCCCGGCTGTCTCTCCTCTCGCGCTGTTTTCAATCTCCCGACTGCCTCTCCTTTCATGCTGTTTTCAATCTCCCGGCTGTCTCTGCTCTCGTGCTGTTTTCAATCTCCTGGCTGCCTCTCCTCTCGCGCTGTTCTGAATCTCCCAATCACCTCTCCTCTCACGCGGTTTTCAATCTCCCGACTGTCTCTCCTCTCGCGCTGTTCTCAATCTCCCAATCACCTCTCCTCTCACGCGGTTTTCAATCTCCCGACTGTCTCTCCTCTCGCGCTGTTTTCAATCTCCCAACTGTCTCTCCTGTGACGCTGTTTTCAATCTCCCGACTGTCTCTCCTCTCGCAATGTTTTCAATCTCCCGACTGCCTCTCCTCTCTCGATGTTTTCTATCTCCCAATCCCCTGTCCTCTCACTCTGTTTTCATACTCCCGACTGTCTCTCCTCTTGCGCTGTTATCAATCTCCCGACTGTCTCTCCTCTCGCGCTGTTTTCAATCTCCGGACTGTCTCTCCTTTCATGCTGTTTTCAGTCTCCCGAATGCCTCTCCTTTCATGTTGTTTTCAGTCTCCCGAATGCCTCTCCACTCGTGCTGTTTTCAATCTCCTGACTGCCTCTCCTCTCGCGCTGTTTTCAGTCTCCCGATTGTCTCTCCTCTCGCACTGTTTTCAATCTCCTGACTGCCTCTCCTCTCGCGCTGTTTTCAGTCTCCCGACTGTCTCTCCTCTCGCACTGTTTTCAATGTCCCGACTGTCTCTCCTCTCGCGCTGTTTTCAATCTCCCGACTATCTCTCCTCTCGTGCTGTTTTCAATCTCCCGACTGCCTCTCCTTTCATGCTGTTTTCAATCTCCCGGCTGTCTCTCCTCTCGCGCTGTTTTCAATCTCCCGACTATCTCTCCTCTCGCACTGTTTTCAATCTCCTGTCTCTCCTCTCGCGCTGTTTTCAATCTCCCGGCTGCCTCTCCTCTCGCGCTGTTCTCAATCTCCCAATCACCTCTCCTATCGCGCTGTTTTCAATCTCCCGACTGTCTCTCCTCTCATGCTGTTTTCATACTCCCAACTGTCTCTCCTCTCACACTGATTTCAATCTCCCGACTGTCTCTCCTGTCACGCTGTTTTCAATCTCCCGACTGTCTCTCCTCTCGAGCTGTTTTCAATCTCCCGACTGTCTCTCCTCTCGCACTGTTTTCAATGTCCCGACTGTCTCTCCTCTCGCGCTGTTTTCAATCTCCCGACTGTCTCTCCTCTCGCGCTGTTTTCAATCTCCCGACTGCCTCTCCTTTCATGCTGTTTTCAATCTCCCGACTGTCTCTCCTCTCGCACTGTTTTCAATGTCCCGACTGTCTCTCCTCTCGCGCTGTTTTCAATCTCCCGACTGTCTCTCCTCTCGCGCTGTTTTGAATCTCCCGACTGCCTCTCCTTTCATGCTGTTTTCAATCTCCCGACTGTCTCTCCTCTCGCGCTGTTTTCAATGTCCCGACTGTCTCTCCTCTTGCACTGTTTTCAATCTCCCGGCTGTCTCTCCTCTCGCACTGTTTTCAATCTCCTGACTGTCTCTCCTTTCGCGCTGTTTTCAATCTCCCGACTGTCTCTCCTCTCGAGCTGTTTTCATACTCCCGACTGTCTCTCCTCTCGCGCTGTTTTCAATCTCCCGACTGCCTCTCCTTTCATGATGTTTTCAATCTCCCGACTGTCTCTGCTCTCGCGCTGTTTTCAATCTCCCGACTGTCTCTCCTCTTGCGCTGTTTTCAATCTCCTGACTGTCTCTCCTCTTGCGCTGTTTTCATTCTCCCGGCTGCCTCTCCTCTCGCGCTGTTTTCAATCTCCCGACTGTCTCTCCTCTCATGCTGTTTTCATACACCCAACTGTCTCTCCTGTGACGCTGTTTTCAATCTCCCGACTGTCTCTCCTCTCGCGCTGTTTTCAATCTCCCGACTGCCTCTCCGCTCACGCTGTTTTCAATCTCCCGACTGTCTCTCCTCTCGCACTGTTTTCAGTCTCCCGACTGTCTCTCCTCTCGCGCTGTTTTCAGTCTCCCGACTGTCTCTCCTCTCGTGCTGTTTTCAATCTCCCGACTGTCTCTCCTCTCGCGCTGTTTTCAATCTCCCGACTATCTCTCCTCGCGCGCTGTTTTCAATCTCCCGACTGCCTCTCCTCTCGCACTGTTTTCAATCTCCCGACTATCTCTCCTCTCGCGCTGTTTTCAATCTCCCGACTGCCTCTCCTCTCGCGCTGTTTTCAATCTCCCGACTGTCTCTCCTCTCGCGCTGTTTTCAATCTCCCGACTGTCTCTCCTCTCGCGCTGTTTTCACTCTCCCGACTGTCTCTCCTCTCGCGCTGTTTTCAATCTCCCGACTGTCTCTCCCTCGCACTTTTTTCAATCTCCCGACTGCCTCTCCGCTCGCGCTGTTTTCAATCTCCCGACTGTCTCTCCTCTCGCGCTGTTTTCAATCTCACAATTGACTCTCCACTCACGCTGTTTTCAATTTGCCGACTGCCTCTTATCTTGCACTGTTTTCAATCTCCAGACTGTCTCTCCTCTCGCGCTGTTTTCAAACTCCTGACTGTCTCTCCTTTCGCGCTGTTTTCAATCTCCCGACTGTCTCTCCTCTCGCGCTGTTTTCAATTTCCCGACTGCCTCTCCTCTCACACTGTTTTCAAACTCCTGTCTTTCCTCTAGCGTTGTTTTCAATCTCCCGACTGTCTCTCCTCTCGCGCTGTTTTCAAACTCCTGACTGTCTCTCCTCTCGCGCTGTTTTCAATTTCCCGACTGCCTCTCCTCTCGCACTGTTTTCAATCTCCCGACTGACTCTCCTCTCGCGCTGTTTTCAATCTCCCGACTGCCTCTCCTCTCGCACTGTTTTCAATCTCCCGACTGACTCTCCTCTCGCGCTGTTTTCAAACTCCCGACTGTCTCTCCTCTCGCGCTGTTTTCAATCTCCCGACTGCCTCTCCTCTCGCGCTGTTTTCAATCTCCTGACTGTCTCTCCCTCGCACTTTTTTCAATCTCCCGACTGCCTCTCCGCTCGCGCTGTTTTCAATCTCACAATTGACTCTCCACTCACGCTGTTTTCAATCTCCCGACTGCCTCTCCTCTCGCGCTGTTTTCAATCTCCTGTCTCTCCTCTCGCGCAGTTTTCAAACTCCTGACTGTCTCTCCTCTCACGCTGTTTTCAATCTCCCGACTGCCTCTCCTCTCGCACTGTTTTCAATCTCCTGTCTCTCCAATCGCGCTGTTTTCAATCTCCCGACTGTCTCTCCTCTCGTGCTGTTTTCATACTCCCGACTGTCTCTCCTCTCGCGTTGTTTTCAATCTCCCGACTGCCTCTCCTCTCGCACTGTTTTCAATCTCCTGTCTCTCCTATCGCGCTGTTTTCAATCTCCCGACTGCCTCTCCTCTCGCGCTGTTTTCAATCTCCCAATCACCTCTCCTCTCGCGCTGTTTTCAATCTCCCGACTGTCTCTCCTCTCGCGCTGTTTTCAATCTCCGGACTGCCTCTCCTCTCGCACTGTTTTCAGTCTCCCGACTGCCTCTCCTCTCGCGCTGTTTTCAATCTCCCGACTGTCTCTCCTATCGCGCTGTTTTCAATCTCCGGACTGTCTCTCCTTTCATGCTGTTTTCAGTCTCCCGAATGCCTCTCCAATCGTGTTGTTTTCAATCTCCTGACTGCCTCTCCTCTTGCGCTGTTTTCAGTCTCCCGACTGTCTCTCCTCTCGAGCTGTTTTCAATCTCCCGACTGTCTCTCCTCTCGCACTGTTTTCAATGTCCCGACTGTCTCTCCTCTCGCGCTGTTTTCAATCTCCCGACTATCTCTCCTCTCGCGCTGTTTTCAATCTCCCGACTGCCTCTCCTTTCATGCTGTTTTCAATCTCCCGGCTGTCTCTCCTCTCGCGCTGTTTTCAATCTCCCGACTGCCTCTCCTTTCATGCTGTTTTCAATCTCCCGGCTGTCTCTGCTCTCGTGCTGTTTTCAATCTCCTGGCTGCCTCTCCTCTCGCGCTGTTCTGAATCTCCCAATCACCTCTCCTCTCACGCGGTTTTCAATCTCCCGACTGTCTCTCCTCTCGCGCTGTTCTCAATCTCCCAATCACCTCTCCTCTCACGCGGTTTTCAATCTCCCGACTGTCTCTCCTCTCGCGCTGTTTTCAATCTCCCAACTGTCTCTCCTGTGACGCTGTTTTCAATCTCCCGACTGTCTCTCCTCTCGCAATGTTTTCAATCTCCCGACTGCCTCTCCTTTCATGCTGTTTTCAATCTCCCGGCTGTCTCTCCTCTTGCGCTGTTTTCAATCTCCTGACTGTCTCTCCTCTCGCGCTGTTTTCAGTCTCCCGGCTGCCTCTCCTCTCGCGCTGTTTTCAATCTCCCGACTGTCTCTCCTCTCATGCTGTTTTCGTACACCCAACTGTCTCTCCTGTGACGCTGTTTTCAATCTCCCGACTGTCTCTCCTCTCGCACTGTTTTCAATCTCCCGACTGTCTCTCCTCTCGTGCTGTTTTCAATCTCCCGACTGTCTCGCCTCTCGCGCTGTTTTCAGTCTCCCGACTGCCTCTCCTTTCGCGCTGTTTTCAATCTCCCGACTGTCTCTCCTCTTGCGCTGTTTTCAATCTCCCGACTGCCTCTTTACTTGCGCTTATTTTAATCTCCCAACTTTCCCTCCTCTTGCGCTGTTTTCAATCACCTGACTGCCTCTCCTCTTGCGCTGTTATCAATCTCCCGACTGTCTCTCCTCTCGCGCTGTTTTCAATCTCCCGATTGTCTCTCCTCTCGAGCTGTTTTCAATCTCCCGACTGCCTCTCCTCTCTCGATGTTTTCTATCTCCCAATCCCCTGACCTCTCACTCTGTTTTCATACTCCCGACTGTCTCTCCTCTCATGCTGTTTTCAATCTCCCGACTGCCTCTTTACTTGCGCTTATTTTAATCTCCCAACTTTCCCTCCTCTTGCGCTGTTTTCAATCTGCCGACTGTCTCTCCTCTTGCGCTGTTATCAATCTCCCGACTGTCTCTCCTCTTGCGCTGTCATCAATCTCCCGACTGTCTCTCCTCTCGCACTGTTTTCAATCTCCCGACTGCCTCTCCGCTCGCGCTGTTTTCAATCTCCCGACTGTCTCTCCTTTCATGCTGTTTTCAGTCTCCCGAATGCCTCTCCACTCGTGCTGTTTTCAATCTCCTGACTGCCTCTCCACTCGCATTGTTTTCAATCTCCTGACTGCCTATCCTCTCGCGCTGTTTTCAGTCTCCCGACTGTCTCTCCTCTCGCACTGTTTTCAATATCCCGACTGTCTCTCCTCTCGCGCTGTTTTCAATCTCCCGACTATCTCTCCTCTCGTGCTGTTTTCAATCTCCCAATCACCTCTCCTCTCGCGCTGTTTTCAATCTCCCGACTGTCTCTCCTCTCATGCTGTTTTCATACTCCCAACTGTCTCTCCTCTCACACTGATTTCAATCTCCCGACTGTCTCTCCTGTCACGCTGTTTTCAATCTCCCGACTGTCTCTCCTCTCGAGCTGTTTTCAATCTCCCGACTGTCTCTCCTCTCGCACTGTTTTCAATGTCCCGACTGTCTCTCCTCTCGCGCTGTTTTCAATCTCCCGACTATGTCTCCTCTCGCGCTGTTTTCAATCTCCCGACTGCCTCTCTTTTCATGCTATTTTCAATGTCCCGACTGTCTCTCCTCTCGCGCTGTTTTCAATCTCACGACTGTCTCTCCTCTCGCGCTGTTTTCAATCTCCCGACTGCCTCTCCTTTCATGCTGTTTTCAATCTCCCGACTGTCTCTCCTCTCGCACTGTTTTCAATGTCCCGACTGTCTCTCCTCTCGCGCTGTTTTCAATCTCCCGACTGTCTCTCCTCTCGCGCTGTTTTGAATCTCCCGACTGCCTCTCCTTTCATGCTGTTTTCAATCTCCCGACTGTCTCTCCTCTCGCGCTGTTTTCAATGTCCCGACTGTCTCTCCTCTCGCGCTGTTTTCAATCTCCCGGCTGTCTCTCCTCTCGCGCTGTTTTCAATCTCCTGACTGTCTCTCCTTTCGCGCTGTTTTCAATCTCCCGACTGTCTCTCCTCTCGAGCTGTTTTCATACTCCCGACTGTCTCTCCTCTCGCGCTGTTTTCAATCTCCCGACTGCCTCTCCTTTCATGCTGTTTTCAATCTCCCGACTGTCTCTGCTCTCGCGCTGTTTTCAATCTCCCGACTGTCTCTCCTCTTGCGCTGTTTTCAATCTCCCGGCTGTCTCTCCTCTTGCGCTGTTTTCAATCTCCTGACTGTCTCTCCTCTTGCGCTGTTTTCAATCTCCCGGCCGCCTCTCCTCTCGCGCTGTTTTCAATCTCCCGACTGTCTCTCCTCTCATGCTGTTTTCATACACCCAACTGTCTCTCCTGTGACGCTGTTTTCAATCTCCCGACTGTCTCTCCTCTCGCGCTGTTTTCAATCTCCCGACTGCCTCTCCGCTCGCGCTGTTTTCAATCTCCCGACTGTCTCTCCTTTCGCACTGTTTTCAGTCTCCCAACTGTCTCTCCTCTCGCGCTGTTTTCAGTCTCCCGACTGTCTCTCCTCTCGTGCTGTTTTCAATCTCCCGACTGTCTCTCCTCTCGCGCTGTTTTCAATCTCCCGACTATCTCTCCTCTCGCGCTGTTTTCAATCTCCCGACTGCCTCTCCTCTCGCGCTGTTTTCAATCTCCCGACTGTCTCTCCTCTCGCACTGTTTTCAATCTCCTGTCTCTCCTCTCGCGCAGTTTTCAATCTCCTGTCTCTCTTCTCGCGCTGTTTTCAATCTCCCGACTGCCTCTCCTCTCGCGCTGTTTTCATACTCCCAACAGTCTCTCCTCTCGTGTTCTTTTCAATCTCCCGACTGTCTCTCATCTCGTGCTGTTTTCATACTCCCGACTGTCTCTCCTCTCGCACTGTTTTCAATCTCCCGACTGCCTCTCCTCTCGCGATGTTTTCAATCTCCCAATCATCACTCCTCTCACGTTGTTTTCAATCTCCCGACTGTCTATCCTCTCGTGCTGTTTTCATACTCCTGACTGTCTCTCCTCTCGTGCTGTTTTCAATCTCCCGACTGCCTCTCCTCTTGCACTGTTTTCAATCTCTGGACTGCCTCTCTCCTCTCGTGCTGTTTTCATACTCCCGACTGCCTCTCCTCTCGCACTGTTTTCAATCTCCCGACTGTCTCTCCCTCGCACTTTTTTCAATCTCCCGACTGCCTCTCCGCTCGCGCTGTTTTCAATCTCACAATTGACTCTCCACTCACGCTGTTTTCAATCTCCCGACTGCCTCTACTCTCGCGCTGTTTTCAATCTCCTGTCTCTCCTCTCGCGCTGTTTTCAAACTCCTGACTGTCTCCCCTCTCGCGCTGTTTTCAATCTCCCGACTGCCTCTCCTCTCGCACTGTTTTCAATCTCCAAATCACCTCTCCTCTCGCGCTGTTTTCAATCTCCCGACTGTCTCTCCTCTCGTGCTGTTTTCATACTCCCGACTGTCTCTCCTCTCGCGTTGTTTTCAATCTCCCGACTGCCTCTCCTCTCGCACTGTTTTCAATCTCCAAATCACCTCTCCTCTCGCGCTGTTTTCGATCTCCCGACTGTCTCTCCTCTCGTGCTGTTTTCATACTCCCGACTGTCTCTCCTCTCGCGTTGTTTTCAATCTCCCGACTGCCTCTCCTCTCGCACTGTTTTCAATCTCCTGTCTCTCCAATCGCGCTGTTTTCAATCTCCCGACTGCCACTCCTCTCGCGCTGTTTTCAATCTCCAAATCACCTCTCCTCTCGCGCTGTTTTCAATCTCCCGACTGTCTCTCCTCTCGCGCTGTTTTCAATCTCCGGACTGCCTCTCCTCTCGCACTGTTTTCAGTCTCCCGACTGCCTCTCCTCTCGCGCTGTTTTCAATCTCCCGACTGTCTCTCCTATCGCGCTGTTTTCAATCTCCGGACTGTCTCTCCTTTCATGCTGTTTTCAGTCTCCCGAATGCCTCTCCAATCGTGCTGTTTTCAATCTCCTGACTGCCTCTCCTCTCGCACTGTTTTCAATGTCCCAACTGTCTCTCCTCTCGCGCTGTTTTCAATCTCCCGACTATCTCTCCTCTCGCGCTGTTTTCAATCTCCCGACTGCCTCTCCTTTCATTCTGTTTTCAATCTCCCGGCTGTCTCTCCTCTCGTGCTGTTTTCAATCTCCCGACTGCCTCTCCTTTCATGCTGTTTTCAATCTCCCGGCTGTCTCTCCTCTCGCGCTGTTTTCAATCTCCTGACTGTCTCTCCTCTCGCGCTGTTTTCAATCTCCCGACTGTCTCTCCTCTCATGCTGTTTTCATACACCCAACTGTCTCTCCTGTGACGCTGTTTTCAATCTCCCGACTGTCTCTCCTCTCGCGCTGTTTTCAATCTCCCGACTGCCTCTCCGCTCGCGCTGTTTTCAATCTCCCGACTGTCTCTCCTTTCGCACTGTTTTCAGTCTCCCAACTGTCTCTCCTCTCGCGCTGTTTTCAGTCTCCCGACTGTCTCTCCTCTCGTGCTGTTTTCAATCTCCCGACTGTCTCTCCTCTCGCGCTGTTTTCAATCTCCCGACTATCTCTCCTCTCGCGCTGTTTTCAATCTCCCGACTGCCTCTCCTCTCGCGCTGTTTTCAATCTCCCGACTGTCTCTCCTCTCGCACTGTTTTCAATCTCCTGTCTCTCCTCTCGCGCAGTTTTCAATCTCCTGTCTCTCTTCTCGCGCTGTTTTCAATCTCCCGACTGCCTCTCCTCTCGCGCTGTTTTCATACTCCCAACAGTCTCTCCTCTCGTGCTGTTTTCAATCTCCCGACTGTCTCTCCTCTCGCGCTGTTTTCAATCTCCCGACTATCTCTCCTCTCGCGCTGTTTTCAATCTCCCGACTGCCTCTCCTCTCGCGCTGTTTTCAATCTCCCGACTGTCTCTCCTCTCGCACTGTTTTCAATCTCCTGTCTCTCCTCTCGCGCAGTTTTCAATCTCCTGTCTCTCTTCTCGCGCTGTTTTCAATCTCCCGACTGCCTCTCCTCTCGCGCTGTTTTCATACTCCCAACAGTCTCTCCTCTCGTGTTCTTTTCAATCTCCCGACTGTCTCTCATCTCGTGCTGTTTTCATACTCCCGACTGTCTCTCCTCTCGCACTGTTTTCAATCTCCCGACTGCCTCTCCTCTCGCGATGTTTTCAATCTCCCAATCATCACTCCTCTCACGTTGTTTTCAATCTCCCGACTGTCTATCCTCTCGTGCTGTTTTCATACTCCTGACTGTCTCTCCTCTCGTGCTGTTTTCAATCTCCCGACTGCCTCTCCTCTTGCACTGTTTTCAATCTCTGGACTGCCTCTCTCCTCTCGTGCTGTTTTCATACTCCCGACTGCCTCTCCTCTCGCACTGTTTTCAATCTCCCGACTGTCTCTCCCTCGCACTTTTTTCAATCTCCCGACTGCCTCTCCGCTCGCGCTGTTTTCAATCTCACAATTGACTCTCCACTCACGCTGTTTTCAATCTCCCGACTGCCTCTACTCTCGCGCTGTTTTCAATCTCCTGTCTCTCCTCTCGCGCTGTTTTCAAACTCCTGACTGTCTCCCCTCTCGCGCTGTTTTCAATCTCCCGACTGCCTCTCCTCTCGCACTGTTTTCAATCTCCAAATCACCTCTCCTCTCGCGCTGTTTTCAATCTCCCGACTGTCTCTCCTCTCGTGCTGTTTTCATACTCCCGACTGTCTCTCCTCTCGCGTTGTTTTCAATCTCCCGACTGCCTCTCCTCTCGCACTGTTTTCAATCTCCAAATCACCTCTCCTCTCGCGCTGTTTTCGATCTCCCGACTGTCTCTCCTCTCGTGCTGTTTTCATACTCCCGACTGTCTCTCCTCTCGCGTTGTTTTCAATCTCCCGACTGCCTCTCCTCTCGCACTGTTTTCAATCTCCTGTCTCTCCAATCGCGCTGTTTTCAATCTCCCGACTGCCACTCCTCTCGCGCTGTTTTCAATCTCCAAATCACCTCTCCTCTCGCGCTGTTTTCAATCTCCCGACTGTCTCTCCTCTCGCGCTGTTTTCAATCTCCGGACTGCCTCTCCTCTCGCACTGTTTTCAGTCTCCCGACTGCCTCTCCTCTCGCGCTGTTTTCAATCTCCCGACTGTCTCTCCTATCGCGCTGTTTTCAATCTCCGGACTGTCTCTCCTTTCATGCTGTTTTCAGTCTCCCGAATGCCTCTCCAATCGTGCTGTTTTCAATCTCCTGACTGCCTCTCCTCTCGCACTGTTTTCAATGTCCCAACTGTCTCTCCTCTCGCGCTGTTTTCAATCTCCCGACTATCTCTCCTCTCGCGCTGTTTTCAATCTCCCGACTGCCTCTCCTTTCATTCTGTTTTCAATCTCCCGGCTGTCTCTCCTCTCGTGCTGTTTTCAATCTCCCGACTGCCTCTCCTTTCATGCTGTTTTCAATCTCCCGGCTGTCTCTCCTCTCGCGCTGTTTTCAATCTCCTGACTGTCTCTCCTTTCGCGACTGTTTTCAATCTCCCGGCTGCCTCTCCTCTCGCGCTGTTCTCAATCTCCCAATCACCTCTCCTCTCACGCAGTTTTCAATCTCCCGACTGTCTCTACTCTCGTGCTGTTCTCAATCTCCCAATCACCTCTCCTCTCACGCGGTTTTCAATCTCCCGACTGTCTCTCCTCTCGCGCTGTTTTCAATCTCCCAACTGTCTCTCCTGTGACGCTGTTTTCAATCTCCCGACTGTCTCTCCTCTCGCAATGTTTTCAATCTCCCGACTGCCTCTCCTCTCGCGATGTTTTCAATCTCCCAATCATCACTCCTCTCACGCTGTTTTCAATCTCCCGACTGTCTATCCTCTCGTGCTGTTTTCAATCTCCCTACTGTCTCTCCTCTTGCGCTGTTTTCAATCTCCCGGCTGTCTCTCCTCTTGCGCTGTTTTCAATCTCCTGACTGTCTCTCCTCTCGCGCTGTTTTCAATCTCCCGGCTGCCTCTCCTCTCGCGCTGTTTTCAATCTCCCGACTGTCTCTCCTCTCATGCTGTTTTCATACACCCAACTGTCTCTCCTGTGACGCTGTTTTCAATCTCCCGACTGTCTCTCCTCTCGCACTGTTTTCAATTTCCTGTCTCTCCTCTCGGGCTGTTTTCAATCTCCCGACTTTCTCTCCTCTCGCGCTGTTTTCAATCTCACAAATGCCTCTCCTCTCGCGCTGTTTTCAATCTCCCAACTGTCTCTCCTCTTGTGCTGTTTTCTTACTCCCGACTGTCTCTCCTCTAGCGCTGTTGTCAATCTCCCGACTGCGTCTCCACTCATGCTGTTTTCAATCTCCTGACTGTCTCTCCTCTCGCGCTGTTTTCAATCTCCCGACTGCCTCTTTACTTGCGCTTATTTCAATCTCCCAACTGTCCCTCCTCTTGCGCTGTTTTCAATCACCTGACTGTCTCTCCTCTCGCGCTGTTTTCAATCTCCCGACTGTCTCACCTCTCGAGCTGTTTTCAATCTCCCGACTGCCTCTCCTCTCTCGATGTTTTCTATCTCCCAATCCCCTGTCCTCTCACTCTGTTTTCATACTCCCGACTGTCTCTCCTCTTGCGCTGTTATCAATCTCCCGACTGTCTCTCCTCTCGCGCTGTTTTCAATCTCCGGACTGTCTCTCCTTTCATGCTGTTTTCAGTCTCCCGAATGCCTCTCCTTTCATGCTGTTTTCAGTCTCCCGAATGCCTCTCCACTCGTGCTGTTTTCAATCTCCTGACTGCCTCTCCTCTCGCGCTGTTTTCAGTCTCCCGATTGTCTCTCCTCTCGCACTGTTTTCAATCTCCTGACTGCCTCTCCTCTCGCGCTGTTTTCAGTCTCCCGACTGTCTCTCCTCTCGCACTGTTTTCAATGTCCCGACTGTCTCTCCTCTCGCGCTGTTTTCAATCTCCCGACTATCTCTCCTCTCGTGCTGTTTTCAATCTCCCGACTGCCTCTCCTTTCATGCTGTTTTCAATCTCCCGGCTGTCTCTCCTCTCGCGCTGTTTTCAATCTCCCGACTATCTCTCCTCTCGCACTGTTTTCAATCTCCTGTCTCTCCTCTCGCGCTGTTTTCAATCTCCCGGCTGCCTCTCCTCTCGCGCTGTTCTCAATCTCCCAATCACCTCTCCTATCGCGCTGTTTTCAATCTCCCGACTGTCTCTCCTCTCATGCTGTTTTCATACTCCCAACTGTCTCTCCTCTCACACTGATTTCAATCTCCCGACTGTCTCTCCTGTCACGCTGTTTTCAATCTCCCGACTGTCTCTCCTCTCGAGCTGTTTTCAATCTCCCGACTGTCTCTCCTCTCGCACTGTTTTCAATGTCCCGACTGTCTCTCCTCTCGCGCTGTTTTCAATCTCCCGACTGTCTCTCCTCTCGCGCTGTTTTGAATCTCCCGACTGCCTCTCCTTTCATGCTGTTTTCAATCTCCCGACTGTCTCTCCTCTCGCGCTGTTTTCAATGTCCCGACTGTCTCTCCTCTTGCACTGTTTTCAATCTCCCGGCTGTCTCTCCTCTCGCGCTGTTTTCAATCTCCTGACTGTCTCTCCTTTCGCGCTGTTTTCAATCTCCCGACTGTCTCTCCTCTCGAGCTGTTTTCATACTCCCGACTGTCTCTCCTCTCGCGCTGTTTTCAATCTCCCGACTGCCTCTCCTTTCATGCTGTTTTCAATCTCCCGACTGTCTCTGCTCTCGCGCTGTTTTCAATCTCCCGACTGTCTCTCCTCTTGCGCTGTTTTCAATCTCCTGACTGTCTCTCCTCTTGCGCTGTTTTCAATCTCCCGGCTGCCTCTCCTCTCCCGCTGTTTTCAATCTCCCGACTGTCTCTCCTCTCATGCTGTTTTCATACACCCAACTGTCTCTCCTGTGACGCTGTTTTCAATCTCCCGACTGTCTCTCCTCTCGCGCTGTTTTCAATCTCCCGACTGCCTCTCCGCTCACGCTGTTTTCAATCTCCCGACTGTCTCTCCTCTCGCACTGTTTTCAGTCTCCCGACTGTCTCTCCTCTCGCGCTGTTTTCAGTCTCCCGACTGTCTCTCCTCTCGTGCTGTTTTCAATCTCCCGACTGTCTCTCCTCTCGCGCTGTTTTCAATCTCCCGACTATCTCTCCTCTCGCGCTGTTTTCAATCTCCCGACTGCCTCTCCTCTCGCACTGTTTTCAATCTCCCGACTATCTCTCCTCTCGCGCTGTTTTCAATCTCCCGACTGCCTCTCCTCTCGCGCTGTTTTCAATCTCCCGACTGTCTCTCCTCTCGCGCTGTTTTCAATCTCCCGACTGTCTCTCCTCTCGCGCTGTTTTCACTCTCCCGACTGTCTCTCCTCTCGCGCTGTTTTCAATCTCCCGACTGTCTCTCCCTCGCACTTTTTTCAATCTCCCGACTGCCTCTCCGCTCGCGCTGTTTTCAATCTCCCGACTGTCTCTCCTCTCGCGCTGTTTTCAATCTCACAATTGACTCTCCACTCACGCTGTTTTCAATTTGCCGACTGCCTCTTATCTTGCACTGTTTTCAATCTCCAGACTGTCTCTCCTCTCGCGCTGTTTTCAAACTCCTGACTGTCTCTCCTTTCGCGCTGTTTTCAATCTCCCAACTGTCTCTCCTCTCGCGCTGTTTTCAATTTCCCGACTGCCTCTCCTCTCACACTGTTTTCAAACTCCTGTCTTTCCTCTAGCGTTGTTTTCAATCTCCCGACTGTCTCTCCTCTCGCGCTGTTTTCAAACTCCTGACTGTCTCTCCTCTCGCGCTGTTTTCAATTTCCTGACTGCCTCTCCTCTCGCACTGTTTTCAATCTCCCGACTGACTCTCCTCTCGCGCTGTTTTCAATCTCCCGACTGCCTCTCCTCTCGCACTGTTTTCAATCTCCCGACTGACTCTCCTCTCGCGCTGTTTTCAAACTCCCGACTGTCTCTCCTCTCGCGCTGTTTTCAATCTCCCGACTGTCTCTCCTCTCGCGCTGTTTTCAAACTCCTGACTGTCTCTCCTCTCGCGCTGTTTTCAATTTCCCGTCTGTCTCTCCTCTCGCGTTGTTTTCAATCTCCCGACTGCCTCTCCTCTCGCACTGTTTTCAATCTCCCGACTATCTCTCCTATCGCGCTGTTTTCAATCTCCCGACTGTCTCTCCTCTCGCGCTGTTTTCAATCTCCGGACTGTCTCTCCTTTCATGCTGTTTTCAGTCTCCTGAATGCCTCTCCAATCGTGCTGCTTTCAATCTCCTGACTGTCTCTCCTCTCGCGCTGTTTTCAGTCTCCCGACTGTCTCTCCTCTCGCACTGTTTTCAATGTCCCGACTGTCTCTCCTCTCGCGCTGTTTTCAATCTCCCGACTGTCTCTCATCTCATGCTGTTTTCGTACTCCCAACTGTCTCTCCTGTGACGCTGTTTTCAATCTCCCAACTGTCTCTCCTGTGACGCTGTTTTCAATCTTCCGACTGTCTCTCCTCTCGCAATGTTTTCAATCTCCCGACTGTCTCTCCTCTTGTGCTGTTTTCTTACTCCCGACTGTCTCTCCTCTCGCGCTGTTTTCAATCTCCCGACTGCCTCTCCTTTGATGCTGTTTTCAATCTCCCGGCTGTCTCTCCTCTTGCGCTGTTTTCAATCTCCCAGCTGTCTCTCCTTTCATGCTGTTTTCAATCTCCCGGCTGCCTCTCCTTTCATGCTGTTTTCACTCTCCCGGCTTTCTCTCTTCTTGTGCTGTTTTCTTACTCCCGACTGTCTCTCCTCTCGCGCTGTTTTCAATCTCCCGGCTGCCTCTCCTTTCATGCTGTTTTCAATCTCCCGACTGTCTCTCCTCTTGTGCTGTTTTCTTACTCCCGACTGTCTCTCCTCTTGTGCTGTTTTCTTACTCCCGACTGTCTCTCCTCTCGCGCTGTTTTCAATCTCCCGACTGCCTCTCCTTTCATGCTGTTTTCAATCTCCCGGCTGTCTCTCCTCTCGCGCTGTTTTCAATCTCACAACTGCCTCTGTTCTCGAGCTGTTTTCAATCTCCTGACTGTCTCTCCTCTCGCGCTGTTTTCAATCTCCCGACTGTCTCTCCTCTCGCGCTGTTTTCAATCTCCCGACTGCCTCTTTACTTGCGCTTATTTCAATCTCCCAACTGTCTCTCCTCTCGCGCTGTTTTCAATCACCCGACTGCCTCTCCTCTCGCACTGTTTTCAATCTCCCGACTATCTCTCCTCACGCGCTGTTTTCAATCTCCCAACTGCCTCTCCTCTCGCGCTGTTTTCAATCTCCCGACTGTCTCTCCTCTCGCACTGTTTTCAATCTCCTGTCTCTCCTCTCGCGCAGTTTTCAATCTCCTGTCTCTCCTCTCGCGCTGTTTTCAATCTCCCGACTGCCTCTCCTCTCGCGCTGTTTTCATACTCCCAACTGTCTCTCCTCTCGTGTTGTTTTCAATCTCCCGACTGTCTCTCCTCTCGTGCTGTTTTCATACTCCCGACTGCCTCTCCTCTCGCACTGTTTTCAATCTCCCGACTGCCTCTCCTCTCGCGATGTTTTCAATCTCCCAATCATCACTCCTCTCACGCTGTTTTCAATCTCCCGACTGTCTATCCTCTCGTGCTGTTTTCATACTCCCGACTGCCTCTCCTCTCGCACTGTTTTCAATCTCTGGACTGCCTCTCTCCTCTCGTGCTGTTTTCATACTCCCGACTGCCTCTCCTCTCGCGCTGTTTTCAATCTCCCGACTGTCTCTCCCTCGCACTTTTTTCAATCTCCCGACTGCCTCTCCGCTCGCGCTGTTTTCAATCTCACAATTGACTCTCCACTCACGCTGTTTTCAATCTCCCGACTGCCTCTCCTCTCGCGCTGTTTTCAATCTCCTGTCTCTCCTCTCGCGCTGTTTTCAATCTCCTGTCTCTCCTCTCGCGCTGTTTTCAAACTCCTGACTGTCTCTCCTCTCACGCTGTTTTCAATCACCCGACTGCCTCTCCTCTCACACTGTTTTCAATCTCCCGACTATATCTCCTCTCGCGCTGTTTTCAATCTCCCGACTGCCTCTCCTCTCACACTGTTTTCAATCTCCCGACTATATCTCCTCTCGCGCTGTTTTCAATCTCCCGACTGCCTCTCCTCTCGCGCTGTTTTCAATCTCCCGACTGTCTCTCCTCTCGCACTGTTTTCAATCTCCTGTCTCTCCTCTCGCGCAGTTTTCAATCTCCTGTCTCTCCTCTCGCGCTGTTTTCAATCTCCCGACTGCCTCTCCTCTCGCGCTGTTTTCATACTCCCAACTGTCTCTCCTCTCGTGTTGTTTTCAATCTCCCGACTATCTCTCCTCTCGTGCTGTTTTCATACTCCCGACTGTCTCTCCTCTCGCACTGTTTTCAATCTCCCGACTGCCTCTCCTCTCGCGATGTTTTCAATCTCCTGTCTCTCCTCTCGCGCTGTTTTCAATCTCCTGTCTCTCCTCTCGCGCTGTTTTCAAACTCCTGACTGTCTCTCCTCTCACGCTGTTTTCAATCACCCGACTGCCTCTCCTCTCACACTGTTTTCAATCTCCCGACTATATCTCCTCTCGCGCTGTTTTCAATCTCCCGACTGCCTCTCCTCTCGCGCTGTTTTCAATCTCCCGACTGTCTCTCCTCTCGCACTGTTTTCAATCTCCTGTCTCTCCTCTCGCGCAGTTTTCAATCTCCTGTCTCTCCTCTCGCGCTGTTTTCAATCTCCCGACTGCCTCTCCTCTCGCGCTGTTTTCATACTCCCAACTGTCTCTCCTCTCGTGTTGTTTTCAATCTCCCGACTATCTCTCCTCTCGTGCTGTTTTCATACTCCCGACTGTCTCTCCTCTCGCACTGTTTTCAATCTCCCGACTGCCTCTCCTCTCGCGATGTTTTCAATCTCCCAATCATCACTCCTCTCACGCTGTTTTCAATCTCCCGACTGTCTATCCTCTCGTGCTGTTTTCATACTCCCGACTGTCTCTCCTCTCGTGCTGTTTTCAATCTCCCGACTGCCTCTCCTCTCGCACTGTTTTCAATCTCTGGACTGCCTCTCTCCTCTCGTGCTGTTTTCATACTCCCGACTGCCTCTCCTCTCGCGCTGTTTTCAATCTCCCGACTGTCTCTCCCTCGCACTTTTTTCAATCTCCCGACTGCCTCTCCGCTCGCGCTGTTTTCAATCTCACAATTGACTCTCCACTCACGCTATTTTCAATCTCCCGACTGCCTCTCCTCTCGCGCTGTTTTCAATCTCCTGTCTCTCCTCTCGCGCAGTTTTCAAACTCCTGACTGTCTCTCCTCTCACGCTGTTTTCAATCTCCCGACTGCCTCTCCTCTCGCACTGTTTTCAATCTCCTGTCTCTCCAATCGCGCTGTTTTCAATCTCCCGACTGTCTCTCCTCTCGTGCTGTTTTCATACTCCCGACTGTCTCTCCTCTCGCGTTGTTTTCAATCTCCCGACTGCCTCTCCTCTCGCACTGTTTTCAATGTCCCAACTGTCTCTCCTCTCGCGCTGTTTTCAATCTCCCGACTATCTCTCCTCTCGCGCTATTTTCAATCTCCCGACTGCCTCTCCTTTCATTCTGTTTTCAATCTCCCGGCTGTCTCTCCTCTCGCGCTGTTTTCAATCTCCCGACTGCCTCTCCTTTCATGCTGTTTTCAATCTCCCGGCTGTCTCTCCTCTCGCGCTGTTTTCAATCTCCTGACTGTCTCTCCTTTCGCGACTGTTTTCAATCTCCCGGCTGCCTCTCCTCTCGCGCTGTTCTCAATCTCCCAATCACCTCTCCTCTCACGCAGTTTTCAATCTCCCGACTGTCTCTCCTCTCGCGCTGTTCTCAATCTCCCAATCACCTCTCCTCTCGTGCTGTTTTCAATCTCCCGACTGTCTCTCCTCTCGCGCTGTTTTCAATCTCCCAACTGTCTCTCCTGTGACGCTGTTTTCAATCTCCCGACTGTCTCTCCTCTCGCAATGTTTTCAATCTCCCGACTGCCTCTCCTCTCGCGATGTTTTCAATCTCCCAATCATCACTCCTCTCACGCTGTTTTCAATCTCCCGACTGTCTATCCTCTCGTGCTGTTTTCAATCTCCCTACTGTCTCTCCTCTCGGGCTGTTTTCAATCTCCCGACTTTCTCTCCTCTCGCGCTGTTTTCAATCTCACAAATGCCTCTCCTCTCGCGCTGTTTTCAATCTCCCAACTGTCTCTCCTCTTTTGCTGTTTTCTTACTCCCGACTGTCTCTCCTCTAGCGCTGTTTTCAATCTCCCGACTGCGTCTCCACTCATGCTGTTTTCAATCTCCTGACTGTCTCTCCTCTCGCGCTGTTTTCAATCTCCCGACTGCCTCTTTACTTGCGCTTATTTCAATCTCCCAACTGTCCCTCCTCTTGCGCTGTTTTCAATCACCTGACTGTCTCTCCTCTCGCGCTGTTTTCAATGTCCCGACTGTCTCACCTCTCGAGCTGTTTTCAATCTCCCGACTGCCTCTCCTCTCTCGATGTTTTCTATCTCCCAATCCCCTGTCCTCTCACTCTGTTTTCATACTCCCGACTGTCTCTCCTCTTGCGCTGTTATCAATCTCCCGACTGTCTCTCCTCTCGCGCTGTTTTCAATCTCCGGACTGTCTCTCCTTTCATGCTGTTTTCAGTCTCCCGAATGCCTCTCCTTTCATGCTGTTTTCAGTCTCCCGAATGCCTCTCCACTCGTGCTGTTTTCAATCTCCTGACTGCCTCTCCTCTCGCGCTGTTTTCAGTCTCCCGACTGTCTCTCTTCTCGCACTGTTTTCAATCTCCTGACTGCCTCTCCTCTCGCGCTGTTTTCAGTCTCCCGACTGTCTCTCCTCTCGCACTGTTTTCAATGTCCCGACTGTCTCTCCTCTCGCGCTGTTTTCAATCTCCCGACTATCTCTCCTCTCGTGCTGTTTTCAATCTCCCGACTGCCTCTCCTTTCATGCTGTTTTCAATCTCCCGGCTGTCTCTCCTCTCGCGCTGTTTTCAATCTCCCGACTGCCTCTCCTCTCGCACTGTTTTCAATCTCCTGTCTCTCCTCTCGCGCTGTTTTCAATCTCCCGGCTGCCTCTCCTCTCGCGCTGTTCTCAATCTCCCAATCACCTCTCCTATCGCGCTGTTTTCAATCTCCCGACTGTCTCTCCTCTCATGCTGTTTTCATACTCCCAACTGTCTCTCCTCTCACACTGATTTCAATCTCCCGACTTTCTCTCCTGTCACGCTGTTTTCAATCTCCCGACTGTCTCTCCTCTCGAGCTGTTTTCAATCTCCCGACTGTCTCTCCTCTCGCACTGTTTTCAATGTCCCGACTGTCTCTCCTCTCCCGCTGTTTTCAATCTCCCGACTGTCTCTCCTCTCACGCTGTTTTCAATCTCCCGACTGCCTCTCCTTTCATGCTGTTTTCAATCTCCCGACTGTCTCTCCTCTCGCACTGTTTTCAATGTCCCGACTGTCTCTCCTCTCGCGCTGTTTTCAATCTCCCGACTGTCTCTCCTCTCGCGCTGTTTTGAATCTCCCGACTGCCTCTCCTTTCATGCTGTTTTCAATCTCCCGACTGTCTCTCCTCTCGCGCTGTTTTCAATGTCCCGACTGTCTCTCCTCTCGCACTGTTTTCAATCTCCCGGCTCTCTCTCCTCTCGCGCTGTTTTCAATCTCCTGACTGTCTCTCCTTTCGCGCTGTTTTCAATCTCCCGACTGTCTCTCCTCTCGAGCTGTTTTCATACTCCCGACTGTCTCTCCTCTCGCGCTGTTTTCAATCTCCCGACTGCCTCTCCTTTCATGCTGTTTTCAATCTCCCGACTGTCTCTGCTCTCGCGCTGTTTTCAATCTCCCGACTGTCTCTCCTCTTGCGCTGTTTTCAATCTCCTGACTGTCTCTCCTCTTGCGCTGTTTTCAATCTCCCGGCTGCCTCTCCTCTCGCGCTGTTTTCAATCTCCCGACTGTCTCTCCTCTCATGCTGTTTTCATACACCCAACTGTCTCTCCTGTGACGCTGTTTTCAATCTCCCGACTGTCTCTCCTCTCGCGCTGTTTTCAATCTCCCGACTGCCTCTCCGCTCACGCTGTTTTCAATCTCCCGACTGTCTCTCCTCTCGCACTGTTTTCAGTCTCCCGACTGTCTCTCCTCTCGCGCTGTTTTCAGTCTCCCGACTGTCTCTCCTCTCGTGCTGTTTTCAATCTCCCGACTGTCTCTCCTCTCGCGCTGTTTTCAATCTCCCGACTATCTCTCCTCTCGCGCTGTTTTCAATCTCCCGACTGCCTCTCCTCTCGCACTGTTTTCAATCTCCCGACTATCTCGCCTCTCGCGCTGTTTTCAATCTCCCGACTGCCTCTCCTCTCGCGCTGTTTTCAATCTCCCGACTGTCTCTCCTCTCGCGCTGTTTTCAATCTCCCGACTGTCTCTCCTCTCGCGCTGTTTTCACTCTCCCGACTGTCTCTCCTCTCGCGCTGTTTTCAATCTCCCGACTGTCTCTCCCTCGCACTTTTTTCAATCTCCCGACTGCCTCTCCGCTCGCGCTGTTTTCAATCTCCCGACTGTCTCTCCTCTCGCGCTGTTTTCAATCTCACAATTGACTCTCCACTCACGCTGTTTTCAATTTGCCGACTGCCTCTTATCTTGCACTGTTTTCAATCTCCTGACTGTCTCTCCTTTCGCGCTGTTTTCAATCTCCCGACTGTCTCTCCTCTCGCGCTGTTTTCAATTTCCCGACTGCCTCTCCTCTCACACTGTTTTCAAACTCCTGTCTTTCCTCTAGCGCTGTTTTCAATCTCCCGACTGTCTCTCCTCTCGCGCTGTTTTCAAACTCCTGACTGTCTCTCCTCTCGCGCTGTTTTCAATTTCCCGACTGCCTCTCCTCTCGCACTGTTTTCAATCTCCCGACTGACTCTCCTCTCGCGCTGTTTTCAATCTCCCGACTGCCTCTCCTCTCGCACTGTTTTCAATCTCCCGACTGACTCTCCTCTCGCGCTGTTTTCAAACTCCCGACTGTCTCTCCTCTCGCGCTGTTTTCAATCTCCCGACTGTCTCTCCTCTCGCGCTGTTTTCAAACTCCTGACTGTCTCTCCTCTCGCGCTGTTTTCAATTTCCCGACTGTCTCTCCTCTCGCGTTGTTTTCAATGTCCCGACTGCCTCTCCTCTCGCACTGTTTTCAATCTCCCGACTATCTCTCCTATCGCGCTGTTTTCAATCTCCCGACTGTCTCTCCTCTCGCGCTGTTTTCAATCTCCGGACTGTCTCTCCTTTCATGCTGTTTTCAGTCTCCCGAATGCCTCTCCAATCGTGCTGCTTTCAATCTCCTGACTGTCTCTCCTCTCGCGCTGTTTTCAGTCTCCCGACTGTCTCTCCTCTCGCACTGTTTTCAATGTCCCGACTGTCTCTCCTCTCGCGCTGTTTTCAATCTCCCGACTGTCTCTCATCTCATGCTGTTTTCGTACTCCCAACTGTCTCTCCTGTGACGCTGTTTTCAATCTCCCAACTGTCTCTCCTGTGACGCTGTTTTCAATCTTCCGACTGTCTCTCCTCTCGCAATGTTTTCAATCTCCCGACTGTCTCTCCTCTTGTGCTGTTTTCTTACTCCCGACTGTCTCTCCTCTCGCTCTGTTTTCAATCTCCCGACTGCCTCTCCTTTGATGCTGTTTTCAATCTCCCGGCTGTCTCTCCTCTTGCGCTGTTTTCAATCTCCCAGCTGTCTCTCCTTTCATGCTGTTTTCAATCTCCCGGCTGCCTCTCCTTTCATGCTGTTTTCAATCTCCCGGCTTTCTCTCTTCTTGTGCTGTTTTCTTACTCCCGACTGTCTCTCCTCTTGTGCTGTTTTCTTACTCCCGACTGTCTCTCCTCTCGCGCTGTTTTCAATCTCCCGGCTGCCTCTCCTTTCATGCTGTTTTCAATCTCCCGGCTGTCTCTCCTCTCGCGCTGTTTTCAATCTCACAACTGCCTCTGTTCTCGAGCTGTTTTCAATCTCCTGACTGTCTCTCCTCTCGCGCTGTTTTCAATCTCCCGACTGTCTCTCCTCTCGCGCTGTTTTCAATCTCCCGACTGCCTCTTTACTTGCGCTTATTTCAATCTCCCAACTGTCTCTCCTCTCGCGCTGTTTTCAATCACCCGACTGCCTCTCCTCTCGCACTGTTTTCAATCTCCCGACTATCTCTCCTCTCGCGCTGTTTTCAATCTCCCGACTGCCTCTCCTCTCGCGCTGTTTTCAATCTCCCGACTGTCTCTCCTCTCGCACTGTTTTCAATCTCCTGTCTCTCCTCTCGCGCAGTTTTCAATCTCCTGTCTCTCCTCTCGCGCTGTTTTCAATCTCCCGACTGCCTCTCCTCTCGCGCTGTTTTCATACTCCCAACTGTCTCTCCTCTCGTGTTGTTTTCAATCTCCCGACTATCTCTCCTCTCGTGCTGTTTTCATACTCCCGACTGTCTCTCCTCTCTCACTGTTTTCAATCTCCCGACTGCCTCTCCTCTCGCGATGTTTTCAATCTCCCAATCATCACTCCTCTCACGCTGTTTTCAATCTCCCGACTGTCTATCCTCTCGTGCTGTTTTCAATCTCCCGACTGCCTCTCCTCTCGCACTGTTTTCAATCTCTGGACTGCCTCTCTCCTCTCGTGCTGTTTTCATACTCCTGACTGCCTCTCCTCTCGCGCTGTTTTCAATCTCCCGACTGTCTCTCCCTCGCACTTTTTTCAATCTCCCGACTGCCTCTCCGCTCGCGCTGTTTTCAATCTCACAATTGACTCTCCACTCACGCTGTTTTCAATCTCCCGACTGCCTCTCCTCTCGCGCTGTTTTCAATCTCCTGTCTCTCCTCTCGCGCTGTTTTCAATCTCCTGTCTCTCCTCTCGCGCTGTTTTCAAACTCCTGACTGTCTCTCCTCTCACGCTGTTTTCAATCACCCGACTGCCTCTCCTCTCACACTGTTTTCAATCTCCCGACTATATCTCCTCTCGCGCTGTTTTCAATCTCCCAACTGCCTCTCCTCTCGCGCTGTTTTCAATCTCCCGACTGTCTCTCCTCTCGCACTGTTTTCAATCTCCTGTCTCTCCTCTCGCGCAGTTTTCAATCTCCTGTCTCTCCTCTCGCGCTGTTTTCAATCTCCCGACTGCCTCTCCTCTCGCGCTGTTTTCATACTCCCAACTGTCTCTCCTCTCGTGTTGTTTTCAATCTCCCGACTATCTCTCCTCTCGTGCTGTTTTCATACTCCCGACTGTCTCTCCTCTCGCACTGTTTTCAATCTCCCGACTGCCTCTCCTCTCGCGATGTTTTCAATCTCCCAATCATCTCTCCTCTCACGCTGTTTTCAATCTCCCGACTGTCTATCCTCTCGTGCTGTTTTCATACTCCCGACTGTCTCTCCTCTCATGCTGTTTTCAATCTCCCGACTGCCTCTCCTCTCGCACTGTTTTCAATCTCTGGACTGCCTCTCTCCTCTCGTGCTGTTTTCATACTCCCGACTGCCTCTCCTCTCGCGCTGTTTTCAATCTCCCGACTGTCTCTCCCTCGCACTTTTTTCAATCTCCCGACTGCCTCTCCGCTCGCGCTGTTTTCAATCTCACAATTGACTCTCCACTCACGCTATTTTCAATCTCCCGACTGCCTCTCCTCTCGCGCTGTTTTCAATCTCCTGTCTCTCCTCTCGCGCAGTTTTCAAACTCCTGACTGTCTCTCCTCTCACGCTGTTTTCAATCTCCCGACTGCCTCTCCTCTCGCACTGTTTTCAATCTCCTGTCTCTCCAATCGCGCTGTTTTCAATCTCCCGACTGTCTCTCCTCTCGTGCTGTTTTCATACTCCCGACTGTCTCTCCTCTCGCGTTGTTTTCAATCTCCCGACTGCCTCTCCTCTCGCGTTGTTTTCAATCTCCCGACTGCCTCTCCTCTCGCACTGTTTTCAATCTCCTGTCTCTCCAATCGCGCTGTTTTCAATCTCCCGACTGCCTCTCCTCTCGCGCTGTTTTCAATCTCCCAATCACCTCTCCTCTCGCGCTGTTTTCAATCTCCCGACTGTCTCTCCTCTCGCGCTGTTTTCAATCTCCCGACTGCCTCTCCTCTCGCACTGTTTTCAGTCTCCCGACTGCCTCTCCTCTCGCGCTGTTTTCAATCTCCCGACTGTCTCTCCTATCGCGCTGTTTTCAATCTCCGGACTGTCTCTCCTTTCATGCTGTTTTCAGTCTCCCGAATGCCTCTCCAATCGTGCTGTTTTCAATCTCCTGACTGCCTCTCCTCTCGCGCTGTTTTCAGTCTCCCGACTGTCTCTCCTCTCGAGCTGTTTTCAATCTCCCGACTGTCTCTCCTCTCGCACTGTTTTCAATGTCCCGACTGTCTCTCCTCTCGCGCTGTTTTCAATCTCCCGACTATCTCTCCTCTCGCTCTGTTTTCAATCTCCCGACTGCCTCTCCTTTCATGCTGTTTTCAATCTCCCGGCTGTCTCTCCTCTCGCTCTGTTTTCAATCTCCCGACTGCCTCTCCTTTCATGCTGTTTTCAATCTCCCGGCTGTCTCTCCTCTCGCGCTGTTTTCAATCTCCTGACTGTCTCTCCTTTCGCGCTGTTTTCAATCTCCCGGCTGCCTCTCCTCTCGCGCTGTTCTCAATCTCCCAATCACCTCTCCTCTCACGCGGTTTTCAATCTCCCGACTGTCTCTCCTCTCGCGCTGTTCTCAATCTCCCAATCACCTCTCCTCTCACGCGGTTTTCAATCTCCCGACTCTCTCTCCTCTCGCGCTGTTTTCAATCTCCCAACTGTCTCTCCTGTGACGCTGTTTTCAATCTCCCGACTGTCTCTCCTCTCGCAATGTTTTCAATCTCCCGACTGCCTCTCCTTTCATGCTGTTTTCAATCTCCCGGCTGTCTCTCCTCTTGCGCTGTTTTCAATCTCCTGACTGTCTCTCCTCTCGCGCTGTTTTCAATCTCCCGGCTGCCTCTCCTCTCGCGCTGTTTTCAATCTCCCGACTGTCTCTCCTCTCATGCTGTTTTCGTACACCCAACTGTCTCTCCTGTGACGCTGTTTTCAATCTCCCGACTGTCTCTCCTCTCGCACTGTTTTGAATCTCCCGACTGTCTCTCCTCTCGTGCTGTTTTCAATCTCCCGACTGTCTCGCCTCTCGCACTGTTTTCAGTCTCTCGACTGCCTCTCCTTTCGCGCGGTTTTCAATCTCCCGACTGTCTCTCCTCTTGTGCTGTTTTCTTACTCCCGACTGTCTCTCCTCTAGCGCTGTTTTCAATCTCCCGACTGCGTCTCCACTCATGCTGTTTTCAATCTCCCGACTGCCTCTTTACTTGCGCTTATTTTAATCTCCCAACTGTCCCTCCTCTTGCGCTGTTTTCAATCACCTGACTGCCTCTCCTCTTGCGCTGTTATCAATCTCCCGACTGTCTCTCCTCTTGTGCTGTTTTCTTACTCCCGACTGTCTCTCCTCTAGCGCTGTTTTCAATCTCCCGACTGCGTCTCCACTCATGCTGTTTTCAATCTCCCGACTGCCTCTTTACTTGCGCTTATTTTAATCTCCCAATCATCACTCCTCTCACGCTGTTTTCAATCTCCCGACTGTCTATCCTCTCGTGCTGTTTTCATACTCCCGACTGCCTCTCCTCTCGCACTGTTTTCAATCTCTGGACTGCCTCTCTCCTCTCGTGCTGTTTTCATACTCCTGACTGCCTCTCCTCTCGCGCTGTTTTCAATCTCCCGACTGTCTCTCCCTCGCACTTTTTTCAATCTCCCGACTGCCTCTCCGCTCGCGCTGTTTTCAATCTCACAATTGACTCTCCACTCACGCTGTTTTCAATCTCCCGACTGCCTCTCCTCTCGCGCTGTTTTCAATCTCCTGTCTCTCCTCTCGCGCTGTTTTCAATCTCCTGTCTCTCCTCTCGCGCTGTTTTCAAACTCCTGACTGTCTCTCCTCTCACGCTGTTTTCAATCACCCGACTGCCTCTCCTCTCACACTGTTTTCAATCTCCCGACTATATCTCCTCTCGCGCTGTTTTCAATCTCCCGACTGCCTCTCCTCTCGCGCTGTTTTCAATCTCCCGACTGTCTCTCCTCTCGCACTGTTTTCAATCTCCTGTCTCTCCTCTCGCGCAGTTTTCAATCTCCTGTCTCTCCTCTCGCGCTGTTTTCAATCTCCCGACTGCCTCTCCTCTCGCGCTGTTTTCATACTCCCAACTGTCTCTCCTCTCGTGTTGTTTTCAATCTCCCGACTATCTCTCCTCTCGTGCTGTTTTCATACTCCCGACTGTCTCTCCTCTCGCACTGTTTTCAATCTCCCGACTGCCTCTCCTCTCGCGATGTTTTCAATCTCCCAATCATCTCTCCTCTCACGCTGTTTTCAATCTCCCGACTGTCTATCCTCTCGTGCTGTTTTCATACTCCCGACTGTCTCTCCTCTCGTGCTGTTTTCAATCTCCCGACTGCCTCTCCTCTCGCACTGTTTTCAATCTCTGGACTGCCTCTCTCCTCTCGTGCTGTTTTCATACTCCCGACTGCCTCTCCTCTCGCGCTGTTTTCAATCTCCCGACTGTCTCTCCCTCGCACTTTTTTCAATCTCCCGACTGCCTCTCCGCTCGCGCTGTTTTCAATCTCACAATTGACTCTCCACTCACGCTATTTTCAATCTCCCGACTGCCTCTCCTCTCGCGCTGTTTTCAATCTCCTGTCTCTCCTCTCGCGCAGTTTTCAAACTCCTGACTGTCTCTCCTCTCACGCTGTTTTCAATCTCCCGACTGCCTCTCCTCTCGCACTGTTTTCAATCTCCTGTCTCTCCAATCGCGCTGTTTTCAATCTCCCGACTGTCTCTCCTCTCGTGCTGTTTTCATACTCCCGACTGTCTCTCCTCTCGCGTTGTTTTCAATCTCCCGACTGCCTCTCCTCTCGCGTTGTTTTCAATCTCCCGACTGCCTCTCCTCTCGCACTGTTTTCAATCTCCTGTCTCTCCAATCGCGCTGTTTTCAATCTCCCGACTGCCTCTCCTCTCGCGCTGTTTCCTATCTCCCAATCACCTCTCCTCTCGCGCTGTTTTCAATCTCCCGACTGTCTCTCCTCTCGCGCTGTTTTCAATCTCCCGACTGCCTCTCCTCTCGCACTGTTTTCAGTCTCCCGACTGCCTCTCCTCTCGCGCTGTTTTCAATCTCCTGTCTCTCCTCTCGCGCTGTTTTCAATCTCCTGTCTCTCCTCTCGCGCTGTTTTCAAACTCCTGACTGTCTCTCCTCTCACGCTGTTTTCAATCACCCGACTGCCTCTCCTCTCACACTGTTTTCAATCTCCCGACTATATCTCCTCTCGCGCTGTTTTCAATCTCCCAACTGCCTCTCCTCTCGCGCTGTTTTCAATCTCCCGACTGTCTCTCCTCTCGCACTGTTTTCAATCTCCTGTCTCTCCTCTCGCGCAGTTTTCAATCTCCTGTCTCTCCTCTCGCGCTGTTTTCAATCTCCCGACTGCCTCTCCTCTCGCGCTGTTTTCATACTCCCAACTGTCTCTCCTCTCGTGTTGTTTTCAATCTCCCGACTATCTCTCCTCTCGTGCTGTTTTCATACTCCCGACTGTCTCTCCTCTCGCACTGTTTTCAATCTCCCGACTGCCTCTCCTCTCGCGATGTTTTCAATCTCCCAATCATCTCTCCTCTCACGCTGTTTTCAATCTCCCGACTGTCTATCCTCTCGTGCTGTTTTCATACTCCCGACTGTCTCTCCTCTCATGCTGTTTTCAATCTCCCGACTGCCTCTCCTCTCGCACTGTTTTCAATCTCTGGACTGCCTCTCTCCTCTCGTGCTGTTTTCATACTCCCGACTGCCTCTCCTCTCGCGCTGTTTTCAATCTCCCGACTGTCTCTCCCTCGCACTTTTTTCAATCTCCCGACTGCCTCTCCGCTCGCGCTGTTTTCAATCTCACAATTGACTCTCCACTCACGCTATTTTCAATCTCCCGACTGCCTCTCCTCTCGCGCTGTTTTCAATCTCCTGTCTCTCCTCTCGCGCAGTTTTCAAACTCCTGACTGTCTCTCCTCTCACGCTGTTTTCAATCTCCCGACTGCCTCTCCTCTCGCACTGTTTTCAATCTCCTGTCTCTCCAATCGCGCTGTTTTCAATCTCCCGACTGTCTCTCCTCTCGTGCTGTTTTCATACTCCCGACTGTCTCTCCTCTCGCGTTGTTTTCAATCTCCCGACTGCCTCTCCTCTCGCGTTGTTTTCAATCTCCCGACTGCCTCTCCTCTCGCACTGTTTTCAATCTCCTGTCTCTCCAATCGCGCTGTTTTCAATCTCCCGACTGCCTCTCCTCTCGCGCTGTTTTCAATCTCCCAATCACCTCTCCTCTCGCGCTGTTTTCAATCTCCCGACTGTCTCTCCTCTCGCGCTGTTTTCAATCTCCCGACTGCCTCTCCTCTCGCACTGTTTTCAGTCTCCCGACTGCCTCTCCTCTCGCGCTGTTTTCAATCTCCCGACTGTCTCTCCTATCGCGCTGTTTTCAATCTCCGGACTGTCTCTCCTTTCATGCTGTTTTCAGTCTCCCGAATGCCTCTCCAATCGTGCTGTTTTCAATCTCCTGACTGCCTCTCCTCTCGCGCTGTTTTCAGTCTCCCGACTGTCTCTCCTCTCGAGCTGTTTTCAATCTCCCGACTGTCTCTCCTCTCGCACTGTTTTCAATGTCCCGACTGTCTCTCCTCTCGCGCTGTTTTCAATCTCCCGACTATCTCTCCTCTCGCTCTGTTTTCAATCTCCCGACTGCCTCTCCTTTCATGCTGTTTTCAATCTCCCGGCTGTCTCTCCTCTCGCTCTGTTTTCAATCTCCCGACTGCCTCTCCTTTCATGCTGTTTTCAATCTCCCGGCTGTCTCTCCTCTCGCGCTGTTTTCAATCTCCTGACTGTCTCTCCTTTCGCGCTGTTTTCAATCTCCCGGCTGCCTCTCCTCTCGCGCTGTTCTCAATCTCCCAATCACCTCTCCTCTCACGCGGTTTTCAATCTCCCGACTGTCTCTCCTCTCGCGCTGTTCTCAATCTCCCAATCACCTCTCCTCTCACGCGGTTTTCAATCTCCCGACTCTCTCTCCTCTCGCGCTGTTTTCAATCTCCCAACTGTCTCTCCTGTGACGCTGTTTTCAATCTCCCGACTGTCTCTCCTCTCGCAATGTTTTCAATCTCCCGACTGCCTCTCCTTTCATGCTGTTTTCAATCTCCCGGCTGTCTCTCCTCTTGCGCTGTTTTCAATCTCCTGACTGTCTCTCCTCTCGCGCTGTTTTCAATCTCCCGGCTGCCTCTCCTCTCGCGCTGTTTTCAATCTCCCGACTGTCTCTCCTCTCATGCTGTTTTCGTACACCCAACTGTCTCTCCTGTGACGCTGTTTTCAATCTCCCGACTGTCTCTCCTCTCGCACTGTTTTGAATCTCCCGACTGTCTCTCCTCTCGTGCTGTTTTCAATCTCCCGACTGTCTCGCCTCTCGCACTGTTTTCAGTCTCTCGACTGCCTCTCCTTTCGCGCGGTTTTCAATCTCCCGACTGTCTCTCCTCTTGTGCTGTTTTCTTACTCCCGACTGTCTCTCCTCTAGCGCTGTTTTCAATCTCCCGACTGCGTCTCCACTCATGCTGTTTTCGATCTCCCGACTGCCTCTTTACTTGCGCTTATTTTAATCTCCCAACTGTCCCTCCTCTTGCGCTGTTTTCAATCACCTGACTGCCTCTCCTCTTGCGCTGTTATCAATCTCCCGACTGTCTCTCCTCTTGTGCTGTTTTCTTACTCCCGACTGTCTCTCCTCTAGCGCTGTTTTCAATCTCCCGACTGCGTCTCCACTCATGCTGTTTTCAATCTCCCGACTGCCTCTTTACTTGCGCTTATTTTAATCTCCCAATCATCACTCCTCTCACGCTGTTTTCAATCTCCCGACTGTCTATCCTCTCGTGCTGTTTTCATACTCCCGACTGCCTCTCCTCTCGCACTGTTTTCAATCTCTGGACTGCCTCTCTCCTCTCGTGCTGTTTTCATACTCCTGACTGCCTCTCCTCTCGCGCTGTTTTCAATCTCCCGACTGTCTCTCCCTCGCACTTTTTTCAATCTCCCGACTGCCTCTCCGCTCGCGCTGTTTTCAATCTCACAATTGACTCTCCACTCACGCTGTTTTCAATCTCCCGACTGCCTCTCCTCTCGCGCTGTTTTCAATCTCCTGTCTCTCCTCTCGCGCTGTTTTCAATCTCCTGTCTCTCCTCTCGCGCTGTTTTCAAACTCCTGACTGTCTCTCCTCTCACGCTGTTTTCAATCACCCGACTGCCTCTCCTCTCACACTGTTTTCAATCTCCCGACTATATCTCCTCTCGCGCTGTTTTCAATCTCCCGACTGCCTCTCCTCTCGCGCTGTTTTCAATCTCCCGACTGTCTCTCCTCTCGCACTGTTTTCAATCTCCTGTCTCTCCTCTCGCGCAGTTTTCAATCTCCTGTCTCTCCTCTCGCGCTGTTTTCAATCTCCCGACTGCCTCTCCTCTCGCGCTGTTTTCATACTCCCAACTGTCTCTCCTCTCGTGTTGTTTTCAATCTCCCGACTATCTCTCCTCTCGTGCTGTTTTCATACTCCCGACTGTCTCTCCTCTCGCACTGTTTTCAATCTCCCGACTGCCTCTCCTCTCGCGATGTTTTCAATCTCCCAATCATCTCTCCTCTCACGCTGTTTTCAATCTCCCGACTGTCTATCCTCTCGTGCTGTTTTCATACTCCCGACTGTCTCTCCTCTCGTGCTGTTTTCAATCTCCCGACTGCCTCTCCTCTCGCACTGTTTTCAATCTCTGGACTGCCTCTCTCCTCTCGTGCTGTTTTCATACTCCCGACTGCCTCTCCTCTCGCGCTGTTTTCAATCTCCCGACTGTCTCTCCCTCGCACTTTTTTCAATCTCCCGACTGCCTCTCCGCTCGCGCTGTTTTCAATCTCACAATTGACTCTCCACTCACGCTATTTTCAATCTCCCGACTGCCTCTCCTCTCGCGCTGTTTTCAATCTCCTGTCTCTCCTCTCGCGCAGTTTTCAAACTCCTGACTGTCTCTCCTCTCACGCTGTTTTCAATCTCCCGACTGCCTCTCCTCTCGCACTGTTTTCAATCTCCTGTCTCTCCAATCGCGCTGTTTTCAATCTCCCGACTGTCTCTCCTCTCGTGCTGTTTTCATACTCCCGACTGTCTCTCCTCTCGCGTTGTTTTCAATCTCCCGACTGCCTCTCCTCTCGCGTTGTTTTCAATCTCCCGACTGCCTCTCCTCTCGCACTGTTTTCAATCTCCTGTCTCTCCAATCGCGCTGTTTTCAATCTCCCGACTGCCTCTCCTCTCGCGCTGTTTCCTATCTCCCAATCACCTCTCCTCTCGCGCTGTTTTCAATCTCCCGACTGTCTCTCCTCTCGCGCTGTTTTCAATCTCCCGACTGCCTCTCCTCTCGCACTGTTTTCAGTCTCCCGACTGCCTCTCCTCTCGCGCTGTTTTCAATCTCCCGACTGTCTCTCCTATCGCGCTGTTTTCAATCTCCGGACTGTCTCTCCTTTCATGCTGTTTTCAGTCTCCCGAATGCCTCTCCAATCGTGCTGTTTTCAATCTCCCGACTGTCTCTCCTCTCGCGCTGTTTTCAATCTCACAATTGACTCTCCACTCACGCTGTTTTCAATTTGCCGACTGCCTCTTATCTTGCACTGTTTTCAATCTCCTCACTGTCTCTCCTCTCGCGCTGTTTTCAAACTCCTGACTGTCTCTCCTTTCGCGCTGTTTTCAATCTCCCGACTGTCTCTCCTCTCGCGCTGTTTTCAATTTCCCGACTGCCTCTCCTCTCACACTGTTTTCAAACTCCTGTCTTTCCTCTAGCGCTGTTTTCAATCTCCCGACTGTCTCTCCTCTCGCGCTGTTTTCAAACTCCTGACTGTCTCTCCTCTCGCGCTGTTTTCAATTTCCCGACTGCCTCTCCTCTCGCACTGTTTTCAATCTCCCGACTGACTCTCCTCTCGCGCTGTTTTCAATCTCCCGACTGCCTCTCCTCTCGCACTGTTTTCAATCTCCCGACTGACTCTCCTCTCGCGCTGTTTTCAAACTCCCGACTGTCTCTCCTCTCGCGCTGTTTTCTTACTCCCGACTGTCTCTCCTCTCGCGCTGTTTTCAAACTCCTGACTGTCTCTCCTCTCGCGCTGTTTTCAATTTCCCGACTGTCTCTCCTCTCGCGCTGTTTTCAATCTCCCGACTGCCTCTCCTCTCGCGCTGTTTTCAATCTCCCAATCACCTCTCCTCTCGCGCTGTTTTCAATCTCCCGACTGTCTCTCCTCTCGCGCTGTTTTCAATCTCCCGACTGCCTCTCCTCTCGCACTGTTTTCAGTCTCCCGACTGCCTCTCCTCTCGCGCTGTTTTCAATCTCCCGACTGTCTCTCCTATCGCGCTGTTTTCAATCTCCGGACTGTCTCTCCTTTCATGCTGTTTTCAGTCTCCCGAATGCCTCTCCAATCGTGCTGTTTTCAATCTCCTGACTGCCTCTCCTCTCGCGCTGTTTTCAGTCTCCCGACTGTCTCTCCTCTCGATCTGTTTTCAATCTCCCGACTGTCTCTCCTCTCGCACTGTTTTCAATGTCCCGACTGTCTCTCCTCTCGCGCTGTTTTCAATCTCCCGACTATCTCTCCTCTCGCTCTGTTTTCAATCTCCCGACTGCCTCTCCTTTCATGCTGTTTTCAATCTCCCGGCTGTCTCTCCTCTCGCTCTGTTTTCAATCTCCCGACTGCCTCTCCTTTCATGCTGTTTTCAATCTCCCGGCTGTCTCTCCTCTCGCGCTGTTTTCAATCTCCTGACTGTCTCTCCTTTCGCGCTGTTTTCAATCTCCCGGCTGCCTCTCCTGTCGCGCTGTTCTCAATCTCCCAATCACCTCTCCTCTCACGCGGTTTTCAATCTCCCGACTGTCTCTCCTCTCGCGCTGTTCTCAATCTCCCAATCACCTCTCCTCTCACGCGGTTTTCAATCTCCCGACTGTCTCTCCTCTCGCGCTGTTTTCAATCTCCCAACTGTCTCTCCTGTGACGCTGTTTTCAATCTCCCGACTGTCTCTCCTCTCGCAATGTTTTCAATCTCCCGACTGCCTCTCCTTTCATGCTGTTTTCAATCTCCCGGCTGTCTCTCCTCTTGCGCTGTTTTCAATCTCCTGACTGTCTCTCCTCTCGCGCTGTTTTCAATCTCCCGGCTGCCTCTCCTCTCGCGCTGTTTTCAATCTCCCGACTGTCTCTCCTCTCATGCTGTTTTCGTACACCCAACTGTCTCTCCTGTGACGCTGTTTTCAATCTCCCGACTGTCTCTCCTCTCGCACTGTTTTCAATCTCCCGACTGTCTCTCCTCTCGTGCTGTTTTCAATCTCCCGACTGTCTCGCCTCTCGCACTGTTTTCAGTCTCTCGACTGCCTCTCCTTTCGCGCGGTTTTCAATCTCCCGACTGTCTCTCCTCTTGTGCTGTTTTCTTACTCCCGACTGTCTCTCCTCTAGCGCTGTTTTCAATCTCCCGACTGCGTCTCCACTCATGCTGTTTTCAATCTCCCGACTGCCTCTTTACTTGCGCTTATTTTAATCTCCCAACTGTCCCTCCTCTTGCGCTGTTTTCAATCACCTGACTGCCTCTCCTCTTGCGCTGTTATCAATCTCCCGACTGTCTCTCCTCTCGCGCTGTTTTCAATCTCCCGACTGTCTCTCCTCTCGAGCTGTTTTCAATCTCCCGACTGCCTCTCCTCTCTCGATGTTTTCTATCTCCCAATCCCCTGACCTCTCACTCTGTTTTCATACTCCCGACTGTCTCTCCTCTCATGCTGCTTTCAATCTCCCGACTGCCTCTTCTGTCGCACTGTTTACAAACTCCTGACTCTCCTCTCGCGCTGTTTTCAATCTCCAGACTGACTCTCCTTTCGCGGTGTTCTCAATTTTCTGGCTGCCTCTTTTGCGCTGTTTTCAATCTGCCGACTGTCTCTCCTCTTGCGCTGTTATCAATCTCCCGACTGTCTCTCCTCTTGCGCTGTTATCAATCTCCCGACTGTCTCTCCTCTCGCGCTGTTTTCAATCTCCCGACTGCCTCTCCGCTTGCGCTGTTTTCAATCTCCCGACTGTCTCTCCTTTCATGCTGTTTTCAGTCTCCCGAATGCCTCTCCACTCGTGCTGTTTTCAATCTCCTGACTGCCTCTCCTCTCGCATTGTTTTCAATCTCCTGACTGCCTCTCCTCTCGCGCTGTTTTCAGTCTCCCGACTGTCTCTCCTCTCGCACTGTTTTCAATGTCCCGACTGTCTCTCCTCTCGCGCTGTTTTCAATCTCCCGACTATCTCTCCTCTCGTGCTGTTTTCAATCTCCCGACTGCCTCTCCTTTCATGCTGTTTTCAATCTCCCGGCTGTCTCTCCTCTCGCGCTGTTTTCAATCTCCCGACTGCCTCTCCTCTCGCACTGTTTTCAATCTCCTGTCTCTCCTCTCGCGCTGTTTTCAATCTCCCGGCTGCCTCTCCTCTCGCGCTGTTCTCAATCTCCCAATCACCTCTCCTCTCGCGCTGTTTTCAATCTCCCGACTGTCTCTCCTCTCATGCTGTTTTCATACTCCCAACTGTCTCTCCTCTCACACTGATTTCAATCTCCCGACTGTCTCTCCTCGCGCGCTGTTTTCAATCTCCCGACTATGTCTCCTCTCGCGCTGTTTTCAATCTCCCGACTGCCTCTCCTTTCATGCTGTTTTCAATGTCCCGACTGTCTCTCCTCTCGTGCTGTTTTCAATCTCCTGACTGTCTCTCCTCTCGCGCTGTTTTCAATCTCCCGACTGCCTCTCCTTTCATGCTGTTTTCAATCTCCCGACTGTCTCTCCTCTCGCACTGTTTTCAATGTCCCGACTGTCTCTCCTCTCGCGCTGTTTTCAATCTCCCGACTGTCTCTCCTCTCGCGCTGTTTTGAATCACCCGACTGCCTCTCCTTTCATGCTGTTTTCAATCTCCCGACTGTCTCTCCTCTCGCGCTGTTTTCAATGTCCCGACTGTCTCTCCTCTCGCGCTGTATTCAATCTCCCGGCTGTCTCTCCTCTCGCGCTGTTTTCAATCTCCTGACTGTCTCTCCTTTCGCGCTGTTTTCAATCTCCCGACTGTCTCTCCTCTCGAGCTGTTTTCATACTCCCGACTGTCTCTCCTCTCGCGCTGTTTTCAATCTCACGACTGCCTCTCCTTTCATGCTGTTTTCAATCTCCCGACTGTCTCTGCTCTCGCGCTGTTTTCAATCTCCCGACTGTCTCTCCTCTTGCGCTGTTTTCAATCTCCCGGCTGTCTCTCCTCTTGCGCTGTTTTCAATCTCCTGACTGTCTCTCCTCTTGCGCTGTTTTCAATCTCCCGGCTCCCTCTTCTCTCGCGCTGTTTTCAATCTCCCGACTGTCTCTCCTCTCATGCTGTTTTCATACACCCAACTGTCTCTCCTGTGACGCTGTTTTCAATCTCCCGACTGTCTCTCCTCTCGCGCTGTTTTCAATCTCCTGACTGCCTCTCCGCTCGCGCTGTTTTCAATCTCCCGACTGTCTCTCCTCTCGCACTGTTTTCAGTCTCCCGACTGTCTCTCCACTCGCGCTGTTTTCAGTCTCCCGACTGTCTCTCCTCTCGTGCTGTTTTCAATCTCCCGACTGTCTCTCCTCTCGCGCTGTTTTCAATCTCCCGACTATCTCTCCTCTCGCGCTGTTTTCAATCTCCCGACTGCCTCTCCTCTCGCACTGTTTTCAATCTCCCGACTATCTCTCCTCTCGCGCTGTTTTCAATCTCCCGACTGCCTCTCCTCTCGCGCTGTTTTCAATCTCCCGACTGTCTCTCCTCTCGCGCTGTTTTCAATCTCCCGACTGTCTCTCCTCTCGCGCTGTTTTCACTTTCCCGACTGTCTCTCCTCTCGCGCTGTTTTCAATCTCCCGACTGTCTCTCCCTCGCACTTTTTTCAATCTCCCGACTGCCTCTCCGCTCGCGCTGTTTTCGATCTCCCGACTGTCTCTCCACTCACGCTGTTTTCAATTTGCCGACTGCCTCTTATCTTGCACTGTTTTCAATCTCCTGACTGTCTCTCCTCTCGCGCTGTTTTCAAACTGCTGACTGTCTCTCCTTTCGCGCTGTTTTCAATCTCCCGACTGTCTCTCCTCTCGCGCTGTTTTCAATTTCCCGACTGCCTCTCCTCTCACACTGTTTTCAAACTCCTGTCTTTCCTCTAGCGCTGTTTTCAATCTCCCGACTGTCTCTCCTCTCGCGCTGTTTTCAAACTCCTGACTGTCTCTCCTCTCGCGCTGTTTTCAATTTCCCGACTGCCTCTCCTCTCGCACTGTTTTCAATCTCCCGACTGACTCTCCTCTCGCGCTGTTTTCAATTTCCCGACTGCCTCTCCTCTCGCGCTGTTTTCAATCTCACAACTGCCTCTGTTCTCGAGCTGTTTTCAATCTCCTGACTGTCTCTCCTCTCGCGCTGTTTTCAATCTCCCGACTGTCTCTCCTCTCGCGCTGTTTTCAATCTCCCGACTGCCTCTTTACTTGCGCTTATTTCAATCTCCCAACTGTCTCTCCTCTCGCGCTGTTTTCAATCACCCGACTGCCTCTCCTCTCGCACTGTTTTCAATCTCCCGACTATCTCTCCTCTCGCGCTGTTTTCAATCTCCCGACTGCCTCTCCTCTCGCGCTGTTTTCAATCTCCCGACTGTCTCTCCTCTCGCACTGTTTTCAATCTCCTGTCTCTCCTCTCGCGCAGTTTTCAATCTCCTGTCTCTCCTCTCGCGCTGTTTTCAATCTCCCGACTGCCTCTCCTCTCGCGCTGTTTTCATACTCCCAACTGTCTCTCCTCTCATGTTGTTTTCAATCTCCCGACTGTCTCTCCTCTCGTGCTGTTTTCATACTCCCGACTGTCTCTCCTCTCGCACTGTTTTCAATCTCCCGACTGCCTCTCCTCTCGCGATGTTTTCAATCTCCCAATCATCACTCCTCTCACGCTGTTTTCAATCTCCCGACTGTCTATCCTCTCGTGCTGTTTTCATACTCCCGACTGCCTCTCCTCTCGCACTGTTTTCAATCTCTGGACTGCCTCTCTCCTCTCGTGCTGTTTTCATACTCCCGACTGCCTCTCCTCTCGCGCTGTTTTCAATCTCCCGACTGTCTCTCCCTCGCACTTTTTTCAATCTCCCGACTGCCTCTCCGCTCGCGCTGTTTTCAATCTCACAATTGACTCTCCACTCACGCTGTTTTCAATCTCCCGACTGCCTCTCCTCTCGCGCTGTTTTCAATCTCCTGTCTCTCCTCTCGCGCTGTTTTCAATCTCCTGTCTCTCCTCTCGCGCTGTTTTCAAACTCCTGACTGTCTCTCCTCTCACGCTGTTTTCAATCACCCGACTGCCTCTCCTCTCACACTGTTTTCAATCCCCCGACTATATCTCCTCTCGCGCTGTTTTCAATCTCCCGACTGCCTCTCCTCTCGCGCTGTTTTCAATCTCCCGACTGTCTCTCCTCTCGCACTGTTTTCAATCTCCTGTCTCTCCTCTCGCGCAGTTTTCAATCTCCTGTCTCTCCTCTCGCGCTGTTTTCAATCTCCCGACTGCCTCTCCTCTCGCGCTGTTTTCATACTCCCAACTGTCTCTCCTCTCGTGTTGTTTTCAATCTCCCGACTATCTCTCCTCTCGTGCTGTTTTCATACTCCCGACTGTCTCTCCTCTCGCACTGTTTTCAATCTCCCGACTGCCTCTCCTCTCGCGATGTTTTCAATCTCCCAATCATCACTCCTCTCACGCTGTTTTCAATCTCCCGACTGTCTATCCTCTCGTGCTGTTTTCATACTCCCGACTGTCTCTCCTCTCGTGCTGTTTTCAATCTCCCGACTGCCTCTCCTCTCGCACTGTTTTCAATCTCTGGACTGCCTCTCTCCTCTCGTGCTGTTTTCATACTCCCGACTGCCTCTCCTCTCGCGCTGTTTTCAATCTCCCGACTGTCTCTCCCTCGCACTTTTTTCAATCTCCCGACTGCCTCTCCGCTCGCGCTGTTTTCAATCTCACAATTGACTCTCCACTCACGCTATTTTCAATCTCCCGACTGTCTCTCCTCTCGTGCTGTTTTCAATCTCCCGACTATCTCTCCTCTCGCGCTGTTTTCAATCTCCTGTCTCTCCTCTCGCGCTGTTTTCAAACTCCTGACTGTCTCTCCTCTCACGCTGTTTTCAATCACCCGACTGCCTCTCCTCTCACACTGTTTTCAATCCCCCGACTATATCTCCTCTCGCGCTGTTTTCAATCTCCCGACTGCCTCTCCTCTCGCGCTGTTTTCAATCTCCCGACTGTCTCTCCTCTCGCACTGTTTTCAATCTCCTGTCTCTCCTCTCGCGCAGTTTTCAATCTCCTGTCTCTCCTCTCGCGCTGTTTTCAATCTCCCGACTGCCTCTCCTCTCGCGCTGTTTTCATACTCCCAACTGTCTCTCCTCTCGTGTTGTTTTCAATCTCCCGACTATCTCTCCTCTCGTGCTGTTTTCATACTCCCGACTGTCTCTCCTCTCGCACTGTTTTCAATCTCCCGACTGCCTCTCCTCTCGCGATGTTTTCAATCTCCCAATCATCACTCCTCTCACGCTGTTTTCAATCTCCCGACTGTCTATCCTCTCGTGCTGTTTTCATACTCCCGACTGTCTCTCCTCTCGTGCTGTTTTCAATCTCCCGACTGCCTCTCCTCTCGCACTGTTTTCAATCTCTGGACTGCCTCTCTCCTCTCGTGCTGTTTTCATACTCCCGACTGCCTCTCCTCTCGCGCTGTTTTCAATCTCCCGACTGTCTCTCCCTCGCACTTTTTTCAATCTCCCGACTGCCTCTCCGCTCGCGCTGTTTTCAATCTCACAATTGACTCTCCACTCACGCTATTTTCAATCTCCCGACTGTCTCTCCTCTCGTGCTGTTTTCATACTCCCGACTGTCTCTCCTCTCGCGCTGTTTTCAATCTCCCGACTATCTCTCCTCTCGCTCTGTTTTCAATCTCCCGACTGCCTCTCCTTTCATGCTGTTTTCAATCTCCCGGCTGTCTCTCCTCTCGCGCTGTTTTCAATCTCCCGACTGCCTCTCCTTTCATGCTGTTTTCAATCTCCCGGCTGTCTCTCCTCTCGCGCTGTTTTCAATCTCCTGACTGTCTCTCCTTTCGCGCTGTTTTCAATCTCCCGGCTGCCTCTCCTCTCGCGCTGTTCTCAATCTCCCAATCACCTCTCCTCTCACGCGGTTTTCAATCTCCCGACTGTCTCTCCTCTCGCACTGTTTTCAATCTCCCAACTGTCTCTCCTGTGACGCTGTTTTCAATCTCCCGACTGTCTCTCCTCTCGCAATGTTTTCAATCTCCCGACTGCCTCTCCTTTCATGCTGTTTTCAATCTCCCGGCTGTCTCTCCTCTTGCGCTGTTTTCAATCTCCTGACTGTCTCTCCTCTCGCGCTGTTTTCAATCTCCCGGCTGCCTCTCCTCTCGCGCTGTTTTCAATCTCCCGACTGTCTCTCCTCTCATGCTGTTTTCGTACACCCAACTGTCTCTCCTGTGACGCTGTTTTCAATCTCCCGACTGTCTCTCCTCTCGCACTGTTTTCAATCTCCCGACTGTCTCTCCTCTCGTGCTGTTTTCAATCTCCCGACTGTCTCGCCTCTCGCACTGTTTTCAGTCTCTCGACTGCCTCTCCTTTCGCGCGGTTTTCAATCTCCCGACTGTCTCTCCTCTTGTGCTGTTTTCTTACTCCCGACTGTCTCTCCTCTAGCGCTGTTTTCAATCTCCCGACTGCGTCTCCACTCATGCTGTTTTCAATCTCCCGACTGCTTCTTTACTTGCGCTTATTTTAATCTCCCAACTGTCCCTCCTCTTGCGCTGTTTTCAATCACCTGACTGCCTCTCCTCTTGCGCTGTTATCAATCTCCCGACTGTCTCTCCTCTCGCGCTGTTTTAAATCTCCCGACTGTCTCTCCTCTCGAGCTGTTTTCAATCTCCCGACTGCCTCTCCTCTCTCGATGTTTTCTATCTCCCAATCCCCTGACCTCTCACTCTGTTTTCATACTCCCGACTGTCTCTCCTCTCATGCTGCTTTCAATCTCCCGACTGCCTCTTCTGTCGCACTGTTTACAAACTCCTGACTCTCCTCTCGCGCTGTTTTCAATCTCCAGACTGACTCTCCTTTCGCGGTGTTCTCAATTTTCTGGCTGCCTCTTTTGCGCTGTTTTCAATCTGCCGACTGTCTCTCCTCTTGCGCTGTTATCAATCTCCCGACTGTCTCTCCTCTTGCGCTGTTATCAATCTCCCGACAGTCTCTCCTCTCGCGCTGTTTTCAATCTCCCGACTGCCTCTCCGCTCGCGCTGTTTTCAATCTCCCGACTGTCTCTCCTTTCATGCTGTTTTCAGTCTCCCGAATGCCTCTCCACTCGTGCTGTTTTCAATCTCCTGACTGCCTCTCCTCTCGCGCTGTTTTGAATCTCCCGACTGCCTCTCCTTTCATGCTGTTTTCAATCTCCCGACTGTCTCTCCTCTCGCGCTGTTTTCAATGTCCCGACTGTCTCTCCTCTCGCGCTGTTTTCAATCTCCCGGCTGTCTCTCCTCTCGCGCTGTTTTCAATCTCCTGACTGTCTCTCCTTTCGCGCTGTTTTCAATCTCCCGACTGTCTCTCCTCTCGAGCTGTTTTCATACTCCCGACTGTCTCTCCTCTCGCGCTGTTTTCAATCTCCCGACTGCCTCTCCTTTCATGCTGTTTTCAATCTCCCGACTGTCTCTGCTCTCGCGCTGTTTTCAATCTCCCGACTGTCTCTCCTCTTGCGCTGTTTTCAATCTCCCGGCTGTCTCTCCTCTTGCGCTGTTTTCAATCTCCTGACTGTCTCTCCTCTTGCGCTGTTTTCAATCTCCCGGCTGCCTCTCCTCTCGCGCTGTTTTCAATCTCCCGACTGTCTCTCCTCTCATGCTGTTTTCATACACCCAACTGTCTCTCCTCTGACGCTGTTTTCAATCTCCCGACTGTCTCTCCTCTCGCGCTGTTTTCAATCTCCCGACTGCCTCTCCGCTCGCGCTGTTTTCAATCTCCCGACTGTCTCTCCTCTCGCACTGTTTTCAGTCTCACGACTGTCTCTCCTCTCGCGCTGTTTTCAGTCTCCCGACTGTCTCTCCTCTCGTGCTGTTTTCAATCTCCCGACTGTCTCTCCTCTCGCGCTGTTTTCAAACTCCCGACTATCTCTCCTCCCGCGCTGTTTTCAATCTCCCGACTGCCTCTCCTCTCGCACTGTTTTCAATCTCCCGACTATCTCTCCTCTCACGCTGTTTTCAATCTCCCGACTGCCTCTCCTCTCGCGCTGTTTTCAATCTCCCGACTGTCTCTCCTCTCGCGCTGTTTTCAATCTCCCGACTGTCTCTCCTCTCGCGCTGTTTTCACTCTCCCGACTGTCTCTCCTCTCGCGCTGTTTTCAATCTCCCGACTGCCTCTCCGCTCGCGCTGTTTTCAATCTCCCGACTGTCTCTCCTCTCGCGCTGTTTTCAATCTCACAATTGACTCTCCACTCACGCTGTTTTCAATTTGCCGACTGCCTCTTATCTTGCACTGTTTTCAATCTCCTCACTGTCTCTCCTCTCGCGCTGTTTTCAAACCCCTGACTGTCTCTCCTTTCGCGCTGTTTTCAATCTCCCGACTGTCTCTCCTCTCGCGCTGTTTTCAATTTCCCGACTGCCTCTCCTCTCACACTGTTTTCAAACTCCTGTCTTTCCTCTAGCGCTGTTTTCAATCTCCCGACTGTCTCTCCTCTCGCGCTGTTTTCAAACTCCTGACTGTCTCTCCTCTCGCGCTGTTTTCAATTTCCCGACTGCCTCTCCTCTCGCACTGTTTTCAATCTCCCGACTGACTCTCCTCTCGCGCTGTTTTCAATCTCCCGACTGCCTCTCCTCTCGCACTGTTTTCAATCTCCCGACTGACTCTCCTCTCGCGCTGTTTTCAAACTCCCGACTGTCTCTCCTCTCGCGCTGTTTTCAATCTCCCGACTGTCTCTCCTCTCGCGCTGTTTTCAAACTCCTGACTGTCTCTCCTCTCGCGCTGTTTTCAATTTCCCGACTGTCTCTCCTCTCGCGTTGTTTTCAATCTCCCGACTGCCTCTCCTCTCGCACTGTTTTCAATCTCCCGACTATCTCTCCTATCGCGCTGTTTTCAATCTCCCGACTGTCTCTCCTCTCGCGCTGTTTTCAATCTCCGGACTGTCTCTCCTTTCATGCTGTTTTCAGTCTCCCGAATGCCTCTCCAATCGTGCTGCTTTCAATCTCCTGACTGTCTCTCCTCTCGCGCTGTTTTCAGTCTCCCGACTGTCTCTCCTCTCGCTCTGTTTTCAATGTCCCGACTGTCTCTCCTCTCGCGCTGTTTTCAATCTCCCGACTGTCTCTCATCTCATGCTGTTTTCGTACTCCCAACTGTCTCTCCTGTGACGCTGTTTTCAATCTCCCAACTGTCTCTCCTGTGACGCTGTTTTCAATCTTCCGACTGTCTCTCCTCTCGCAATGTTTTCAATCTCCCGACTGTCTCTCCTCTTGTGCTGTTTTCTTACTCCCGACTGTCTCTCCTCTCGCGCTGTTTTCAATCTCCCGACTGTCTCTCCTCTCGCGCTGTTTTCAATTTCCCGACTGCCTCTCCTCTCACACTGTTTTCAAACTCCTGTCTTTCCTCTAGCGCTGTTTTCAATCTCCCGACTGTCTCTCCTCTCGCGCTGTTTTCAAACTCCTGACTGTCTCTCCTCTCGCGCTGTTTTCAATTTCCCGACTGCCTCTCCTCTCGCACTGTTTTCAATCTCCCGACTGACTCTCCTCTCGCGCTGTTTTCAATTTCCCGACTGCCTCTCCTCTCGCGCTGTTTTCAATCTCACAACTGCCTCTGTTCTCGAGCTGTTTTCAATCTCCTGACTGTCTCTCCTCTCGCGCTGTTTTCAATCTCCCGACTGTCTCTCCTCTCGCGCTGTTTTCAATCTCCCGACTGCCTCTTTACTTGCGCTTATTTCAATCTCCCAACTGTCTCTCCTCTCGCGCTGTTTTCAATCACCCGACTGCCTCTCCTCTCGCACTGTTTTCAATCTCCCGACTATCTCTCCTCTCGCGCTGTTTTCAATCTCCCGACTGCCTCTCCTCTCGCGCTGTTTTCAATCTCCCGACTGTCTCTCCTCTCGCACTGTTTTCAATCTCCTGTCTCTCCTCTCGCGCAGTTTTCAATCTCCTGTCTCTCCTCTCGCGCTGTTTTCAATCTCCCGACTGCCTCTCCTCTCGCGCTGTTTTCATACTCCCAACTGTCTCTCCTCTCGTGTTGTTTTCAATCTCCCGACTGTCTCTCCTCTCGTGCTGTTTTCATACTCCCGACTGTCTCTCCTCTCGCACTGTTTTCAATCTCCCGACTGCCTCTCCTCTCGCGATGTTTTCAATCTCCCAATCATCACTCCTCTCACGCTGTTTTCAATCTCCCGACTGTCTATCCTCTCGTGCTGTTTTCATACTCCCGACTGCCTCTCCTCTCGCACTGTTTTCAATCTCTGGACTGCCTCTCTCCTCTCGTGCTGTTTTCATACTCCCGACTGCCTCTCCTCTCGCGCTGTTTTCAATCTCCCGACTGTCTCTCCCTCGCACTTTTTTCAATCTCCCGACTGCCTCTCCGCTCGCGCTGTTTTCAATCTCACAATTGACTCTCCACTCACGCTGTTTTCAATCTCCCGACTGCCTCTCCTCTCGCGCTGTTTTCAATCTCCTGTCTCTCCTCTCGCGCTGTTTTCAATCTCCTGTCTCTCCTCTCGCGCTGTTTTCAAACTCCTGACTGTCTCTCCTCTCACGCTGTTTTCAATCACCCGACTGCCTCTCCTCTCACACTGTTTTCAATCCCCCGACTATATCTCCTCTCGCGCTGTTTTCAATCTCCCGACTGCCTCTCCTCTCGCGCTGTTTTCAATCTCCCGACTGTCTCTCCTCTCGCACTGTTTTCAATCTCCTGTCTCTCCTCTCGCGCAGTTTTCAATCTCCTGTCTCTCCTCTCGCGCTGTTTTCAATCTCCCGACTGCCTCTCCTCTCGCGCTGTTTTCATACTCCCAACTGTCTCTCCTCTCGTGTTGTTTTCAATCTCCCGACTATCTCTCCTCTCGTGCTGTTTTCATACTCCCGACTGTCTCTCCTCTCGCACTGTTTTCAATCTCCCGACTGCCTCTCCTCTCGCGATGTTTTCAATCTCCCAATCATCACTCCTCTCACGCTGTTTTCAATCTCCCGACTGTCTATCCTCTCGTGCTGTTTTCATACTCCCGACTGTCTCTCCTCTCGTGCTGTTTTCAATCTCCCGACTGCCTCTCCTCTCGCACTGTTTTCAATCTCTGGACTGCCTCTCTCCTCTCGTGCTGTTTTCATACTCCCGACTGCCTCTCCTCTCGTGCTGTTTTCAATCTCCCGACTGTCTCTCCCTCGCACTTTTTTCAATCTCCCGACTGCCTCTCCGCTCGCGCTGTTTTCAATCTCACAATTGACTCTCCACTCACGCTATTTTCAATCTCCCGACTGCCTCTCCTCTCGCGCTGTTTTCAATCTCCTGTCTCTCCTCTCGCGCAGTTTTCAAACTCCTGACTGTCTCTCCTCTCACGCTGTTTTCAATCTCCCGACTGCCTCTCCTCTCGCACTGTTTTCAATCTCCTGTCTCTCCAATCGCGCTGTTTTCAATCTCCCGACTGTCTCTCCTCTCGTGCTGTTTTCATACTCCCGACTGTCTCTCCTCTCGCGTTGTTTTCAATCTCCCGACTGCCTCTCCTCTCGCGTTGTTTTCAATCTCCCGACTGCCTCTCCTCTCGCACTGTTTTCAATCTCCTGTCTCTCCAATCGCGCTGTTTTCAATCTCCCGACTGCCTCTCCTCTCGCGCTGTTTCCAATCTCCCAATCACCTCTCCTCTCGCGCTGTTTTCAATCTCCCGACTGTCTCTCCTCTCGCGCTGTTTTCAATCTCCCGACTGCCTCTCCTCTCGCACTGTTTTCAGTCTCCCGACTGCCTCTCCTCTCGCGCTGTTTTCAATCTCCCGACTGTCTCTCCTATCGCGCTGTTTTCAATCTCCGGACTGTCTCTCCTTTCATGCTGTTTTCAGTCTCCCGAATGCCTCTCCAATCGTGCTGTTTTCAATCTCCCGACTGTCTCTCCTCTCGCGCTGTTTTCAATCTCACAATTGACTCTCCACTCACGCTGTTTTCAATTTGCCGACTGCCTCTTATCTTGCACTGTTTTCAATCTCCTCACTGTCTCTCCTCTCGCGCTGTTTTCAAACTCCTGACTGTCTCTCCTTTCGCGCTGTTTTCAATCTCCCGACTGTCTCTCCTCTCGCGCTGTTTTCAATTTCCCGACTGCCTCTCCTCTCACACTGTTTTCAAACTCCTGTCTTTCCTCTAGCGCTGTTTTCAATCTCCCGACTGTCTCTCCTCTCGCGCTGTTTTCAAACTCCTGACTGTCTCTCCTCTCGCGCTGTTTTCAATTTCCCGACTGCCTCTCCTCTCGCACTGTTTTCAATCTCCCGACTGACTCTCCTCTCGCGCTGTTTTCAATCTCCCGACTGCCTCTCCTCTCGCACTGTTTTCAATCTCCCGACTGACTCTCCTCTCGCGCTGTTTTCAAACTCCCGACTGTCTCTCCTCTCGCGCTGTTTTCTTACTCCCGACTGTCTCTCCTCTCGCGCTGTTTTCAAACTCCTGACTGTCTCTCCTCTCGCGCTGTTTTCAATTTCCCGACTGTCTCTCCTCTCGCGCTGTTTTCAATCTCCCGACTGTCTCAACTCTCGCACTGTTTTCAATCTCACAATTGACTCTCCACTCACGCTGTTTTCAATTTGCCGACTGCCTCTTATCTTGCACTGTTTTCAATCTCCCGACTGCCTCTCCTCTCGCACTGTTTTCAATCTCCCGACTGACTCTCCTCTCGCGCTGTTTTCAAACTCCCGACTGTCTCTCCTCTCGCGCTGTTTTCAATCTCCCGACTGTCTCTCCTCTCGCGCTGTTTTCAAACTCCTGACTGTCTCTCCTCTCGCGCTGTTTTCAATTTCCCGACTGTCTCTCCTCTCGCGCTGTTTTCAATCTCCTGACTGTCTCTCCTCTCGCGCTGTTTTCAAACTCCTGACTGTCTCTCCTCTCGCGCTGTTTTCAATTTCCCGACTGTCTCTCCTCTCGCGCTGTTTTCAATCTCCCGACTGTCTCTCCTCTCGCGCTGTTTTCAATCTCACAATTGACTCTCCACTCACGCTGTTTTCAATTTGCCGACTGCCTCTTATCTTGCACTGTTTTCAATCTCCTGACTGTCTCTCCTCTCGCGCTGTTTTCAAACTCCTGACTGTCTCTCCTTTCGCGCTGTTTTCAATCTCCCGACTGTCTCTCCTCTCGCGCTGTTTTCAATTTCCCGACTGCCTCTCCTCTCACACTGTTTTCAAACTCCTGTCTTTCCTCTAGCGCTGTTTTCAATCTCCCGACTGTCTCTCCTCTCGCGCTGTTTTCAAACTCCTGACTGTCTCTCCTCTCGCGCTGTTTTCAATTTCCCGACTGCCTCTCCTCTCGCACTGTTTTCAATCTCCCGACTGACTCTCCTCTCGCGCTGTTTTCAATCTCCCGACTGCCTCTCCTCTCGCACTGTTTTCAATCTCCCGACTGACTCTCCTCTCGCGCTGTTTTCAAACTCCCGACTGTCTCTCCTCTCGCGCTGTTTTCAATCTCCCGACTGTCTCTCCTCTCGCGCTGTTTTCAAACTCCTGACTGTCTCTCCTCTCGCGCTGTTTTCAATTTCCCGACTGTCTCTCCTCTCGCGTTGTTTTCAATCTCCCGACTGCCTCTCCTCTCGCACTGTTTTCAATCTCCCGACTATCTCTCCTATCGCGCTGTTTTCAATCTCCCGACTGTCTCTCCTCTCGCGCTGTTTTCAATCTCCGGACTGTCTCTCCTTTCATGCTGTTTTCAGTCTCCCGAATGCCTCTCCAATCGTGCTGCTTTCAATCTCCTGACTGTCTCTCCTCTCGCGCTGTTTTCAGTCTCCCGACTGTCTCTCCTCTCGCGCTGTTTTCAATCTCCCGACTGTCTCTCATCTCATGCTGTTTTCGTACTCCCAACTGTCTCTCCTGTGACGCTGTTTTCAATCTCCCAACTGTCTCTCCTGTGACGCTGTTTTCAATCTTCCGACTGTCTCTCCTCTCGCAATGTTTTCAATCTCCCGACTGTCTCTCCTCTTGTGCTGTTTTCTTACTCCCGACTGTCTCTCCTCTCGCGCTGTTTTCAATCTCCCGACTGCCTCTCCTTTGATGCTGTTTTCAATCTCCCGGCTGTCTCTCCTCTTGCGCTGTTTTCAATCTCCCAGCTGTCTCTCCTTTCATGCTGTTTTCAATCTCCCGGCTGCCCTTCCTTTCATGCTATTTTCAATCTCCCGGCTTTCTCTCTTCTTGTGCTGTTTTCTTACTCCCGACTGTCTCTCCACTTGTGCTGTTTTCTTACTCCCGACTGTCTCTCCTCTCGCGCTGTTTTCAATCTCCCGGCTGCCTCTCCTTTCATGCTGTTTTCAATCTCCCGACTGTCTCTCCTCTTGTGCTGTTTTCTTACTCCCGACTGTCTCTCCTCTTGAGCTGTTTTCTTACTCCCGACTGTCTCTCCTCTCGCGCTGTTTTCAATCTCCCGACTGCCTCTCCTTTCATGCTGTTTTCAATCTCCCGGCTGTCTCTCCTCTCGCGCTGTTTTCAATCTCACAACTGCCTCTGTTCTCGAGCTGTTTTCAATCTCCTGACTGTCTCTCCTCTCGCGCTGTTTTCAATCTCCCAACTGTCTCTCCTCTCGCGCTGTTTTCAATAACCCGACTGCCTCTCCTCTCGCACTGTTTTCAATCTCCCGACTATCTCTCCTCTCGCGCTGTTTTCAATCTCCCGACTGCCTCTCCTCTCGTGCTGTTTTCAATCTCCCGACTGTCTCTCCTCTCGCACTGTTTTCAATCTCCTGTCTCTCCTCTCGCGCAGTTTTCAATCTCCTGTCTCTCCTCTCGCGCTGTTTTCAATCTCCCGACTGCCTCTCCTCTCGCGCTGTTTTCATACTCCCAACTGTCTCTCCTCTCGTGTTGTTTTCAATCTCCCGACTGTCTCTCCTCTCGTGCTGTTTTCATACTCCCGACTGTCTCTCCTCTCGCACTGTTTTCAATCTCCCGACTGCCTCTCCTCTCGCGATGTTTTCAATCTCCCAATCATCACTCCTCTCACGCTGTTTTCAATCTCCCGACCGTCTATCCTCTCGTGCTGTTTTCATACTCCCGACTGTCTCTCCTCTCGTGCTGTTTTCAATCTCCCGACTGCCTCTCCTCTCGCACTGTTTTCAATCTCTGGACTGCCTCTCTCCTCTCGTGCTGTTTTCATACTCCCGACTGCCTCTCCTCTCGCGCTGTTTTCAATCTCCCGACTGTCTCTCCCTCGCACTTTTTTCAATCTCCCGACTGCCTCTCCGCTCGCGCTGTTTTCAATCTCACAATTGACTCTCCACTCACGCTGTTTTCAATCTCCCGACTGCCTCTCCTCTCGCGCTGTTTTCAATCTCCTGTCTCTCCTCTCGCGCTGTTTTCAATCTCCTGTCTCTCCTCTCGCGCTGTTTTCAAACTCCTGACTGTCTCTCCTCTCACGCTGTTTCCAATCACCCGACTGCCTCTCCTCTCACACTGTTTTCAATCTCCCGACTATCTCTCCTCTCGCGCTGTTTTCAATCTCCCGACTGCCTCTCCTCTCGCGCTGTTTTCAATCTCCCGACTGTCTCTCCTCTCGCACTGTTTTCAATCTCCTGTCTCTCCTCTCGCGCAGTTTTCAATCTCCTGTCTCTCCTCTCGCGCTGTTTTCAATCTCCCGACTGCCTCTCCTCTCGCGCTGTTTTCATACTCCCAACTGTCTCTCCTCTCGTGTTGTTTTCAATCTCCCGACTATCTCTCCTCTCGTGCTGTTTTCATACTCCCGACTGTCTCTCCTCTCGCACTGTTTTCAATCTCCCGACTGCCTCTCCTCTCGCGATGTTTTCAATCTCCCAATCATCACTCCTCTCACGCTGTTTTCAATCTCCCGACTGTCTATCCTCTCGTGCTGTTTTCATACTCCCGACTGTCTCTCCTCTCGTGCTGTTTTCAATCTCCCGACTGCCTCTCCTCTCGCACTGTTTTCAATCTCTGGACTGCCTCTCTCCTCTCGTGCTGTTTTCATACTCCCGACTGCCTCTCCTCTCGCGCTGTTTTCAATCTCCCGACTGTCTCTCCCTCGCACTTTTTTCAATCTCCCGACTGCCTCTCCGCTCGCGCTGTTTTCAATCTCACAATTGACTCTCCACTCACGCTATTTTCAATCTCCCGACTGCCTCTCCTCTCGCGCTGTTTTCAATCTCCCGACTGCCTCTCCGCTCGCGCTGTTTTCAATCTCACAATTGACTCTCCACTCACGCTATTTTCAATCTCCCGACTGCCTCTCCTTTCATGCTGTTTTCAATCTCCCGGCTGTCTCTCCTCTCGCGCTGTTTTCAATCTCCTGACTGTCTCTCCTTTCGCGCTGTTTTCAATCTCCCGGCTGCCTCTCCTCTCACGCTGTTCTCAATCTCCCAATCACCTCTCCTCTCACGCGGTTTTCAATCTCCCGACTGTCTCTCCTCTCGCGCTGTTCTCAATCTCCCAATCACCTCTCCTCTCACGCGGTTTTCAATCTCCCGACTGTCTCTCCTCTCGCGCTGTTTTCAATCTCCCAACTGTCTCTCCTGTGACGCTGTTTTCAATCTCCCGACTGTCTCTCCTCTCGCAATGTTTTCAATCTCCCGACTGCCTCTCCTTTCATGCTGTTTTCAATCTCCCGGCTGTCTCTCCTCTTGCGCTGTTTTCAATCTCCTGACTGTCTCTCCTCTCGCGCTGTTTTCAATCTCCCGGCTGCCTCTCCTCTCGCGCTGTTTTCAATCTCCCGACTGTCTCTCCTCTCATGCTGTTTTCGTACACCCAACTGTCTCTCCTGTGACGCTGTTTTCAATCTCCCGACTGTCTCTCCTCTCGCACTGTTTTCAATCTCCCGACTGTCTCTCCTCTCGTGCTGTTTTCAATCTCCCGACTGTCTCGCCTCTCGCACTGTTTTCAGTCTCTCGACTGCCTCTCCTTTCGCGCGGTTTTCAATCTCCCGACTATCTCTCCTATCGCGCTGTTTTCAATCTCCCGACTGTCTCTCCTCTCGCGCTGTTTTCAATCTCCGGACTGTCTCTCCTTTCATGCTGTTTTCAGTCTCCCGAATGCCTCTCCAATCGTGCTGCTTTCAATCTCCTGACTGTCTCTCCTCTCGCGCTGTTTTCAGTCTCCCGACTGTCTCTCCTCTCGCACTGTTTTCAATGTCCCGACTGTCTCTTTTCTCGTGCTGTTTTCAATCTCCCGACTGTCTCTCATCTCATGCTGTTTTCGTACTCCCAACTGTCTCTCCTGTGACGCTGTTTTCAATCTCCCAACTGTCTCTCCTGTGACGCTGTTTTCAATCTTCCGACTGTCTCTCCTCTCGCAATGTTTTCAATCTCCCGACTGTCTCTCCTCTTGTGCTGTTTTCTTACTCCCGACTGTCTCTCCTCTCGCGCTGTTTTCAATCTCCCGACTGCCTCTCCTTTGATGCTGTTTTCAATCTCCCGGCTGTCTCTCCTCTTGCGCTGTTTTCAATCTCCCAGCTGTCTCTCCTTTCATGCTGTTTTCAATCTCCCGGCTGCCTCTCCTTTCATGCTATTTTCAATCTCCCGGCTTTCTCTCTTCTTGTGCTGTTTTCTTACTCCCGACTGTCTCTCCTCTTGTGCTGTTTTCTTACTCCCGACTGTCTCTCCTCTCGCGCTGTTTTCAATCTCCCGGCTGCCTCTCCTTTCATGCTGTTTTCAATCTCCCGACTGTCTCTCCTCTTGTGCTGTTTTCTTACTCCCGACTGTCTCTCCTTTTGAGCTGTTTTCTTACTCCCGACTGTCTCTCCTCTCGCGCTGTTTTCAATCTCCCGACTTTCTCTCCTTTCATGCTGTTTTCAATCTCCCGGCTGTCTCTCCTCTCGCGCTGTTTTCAATCTCACAACTGCCTCTGTTCTCGAGCTGTTTTCAATCTCCTGACTGTCTCTCCTCTCGCGCTGTTTTCAATCTCCCGACTGTCTCTCCTCTCGCGCTGTTTTCAATCTCCCGACTGCCTCTTTACTTGCGCTTATTTCAATCTCCCAACTGTCTCTCCTCTCGCGCTGTTTTCAATCACCCGACTGCCTCTCCTCTCGCACTGTTTTCAATCTCCCGACTATCTCTCCTCTCGCGCTGTTTTCAATCTCCCGACTGCCTCTCCTCTCGTGCTGTTTTCAATCTCCCGACTGTCTCTCCTCTCGCACTGTTTTCAATCTCCTGTCTCTCCTCTCGCGCAGTTTTCAATCTCCTGTCTCTCCTCTCGCGCTGTTTTCAATCTCCCGACTGCCTCTCCTCTCGCGCTGTTTTCATACTCCCAACTGTCTCTCCTCTCGTGTTGTTTTCAATCTCCCGACTGTCTCTCCTCTCGTGCTGTTTTCATACTCCCGACTGTCTCTCCTCTCGCACTGTTTTCAATCTCCCGACTGCCTCTCCTCTCGCGATGTTTTCAATCTCCCAATCATCACTCCTCTCACGCTGTTTTCAATCTCCCGACTGTCTATCCTCTCGTGCTGTTTTCATACTCCCGACTGTCTCTCCTCTCGTGCTGTTTTCAATCTCCCGACTGCCTCTCCTCTCGCACTGTTTTCAATCTCTGGACTGCCTCTCTCCTCTCGTGCTGTTTTCATACTCCCGACTGCCTCTCCTCTCGCGCTGTTTTCAATCTCCCGACTGTCTCTCCCTCGCTCTTTTTTCAATCTCCCGACTGCCTCTCCGCTCGCGCTGTTTTCAATCTCACAATTGACTCTCCACTCACGCTGTTTTCAATCTCCCGACTGCCTCTCCTCTCGCGCTGTTTTCAATCTCCTGTCTCTCCTCTCGCGCTGTTTTCAATCTCCTGTCTCTCCTCTCGCGCTGTTTTCAAACTCCTGACTGTCTCTCCTCTCACGCTGTTTTCAATCACCCGACTGCCTCTCCTCTCACACTGTTTTCAATCTCCCGACTATCTCTCCTCTCGCGCTGTTTTCAATCTCCCGACTGCCTCTCCTCTCGCGCTGTTTTCAATCTCCCGACTGTCTCTCCTCTCGCACTGTTTTCAATCTCCTGTCTCTCCTCTCGCGCAGTTTTCAATCTCCTGTCTCTCCTCTCGCGCTGTTTTCAATCTCCCGACTGCCTCTCCTCTCGCGCTGTTTTCATACTCCCAACTGTCTCTCCTCTCGTGTTGTTTTCAATCTCCCGACTATCTCTCCTCTCGTGCTGTTTTCATACTCCCGACTGTCTCTCCTCTCGCACTGTTTTCAATCTCCCGACTGCCTCTCCTCTCGCGATGTTTTCAATCTCCCAATCATCACTCCTCTCACGCTGTTTTCAATCTCCCGACTGTCTATCCTCTCGTGCTGTTTTCATACTCCCGACTGTCTCTCCTCTCGTGCTGTTTTCAATCTCCCGACTGCCTCTCCTCTCGCACTGTTTTCAATCTCTGGACTGCCTCTCTCCTCTCGTGCTGTTTTCATACTCCCGACTGCCTCTCCTCTCGCGCTGTTTTCAATCTCCCGACTGTCTCTCCCTCGCATTTTTTCTATCTCCCGACTGCCTCTCCGCTCGCGCTGTTTTTAATCTCACAATTGACTCTCCACTCACGCTATTTTCAATCTCCCGACTGCCTCTCCTCTCGCGCTGTTTTCAATCTCCTGTCTCTCCTCTCGCGCAGTTTTCAAACTCCTGACTGTCTCTCCTCTCACGCTGTTTTCAATCTCCCGACTGCCTCTCCTCTCGCACTGTTTTCAATCTCCAGTCTCTCCAATCGCGCTGTTTTCATACTCCCGACTGCCTCTCCTCTCGCGCTGTTTTCAATCTCCCGACTGTCTCTCCCTCGCATTTTTTCAATCTCCCGACTGCCTCTCCGCTCGCGCTGTTTTCAATCTCACAGTTGACTCTCCACTCACGCTATTTTCAATCTCCCGACTGCCTCTCCTCTCGCGCTGTTTTCAATCTCCTGTCTCTCCTCTCGCGCAGTTTTCAAACTCCTGACTGTCTCTCCTGTCACGCTGTTTTCAATCTCCCGACTGCCTCTCCTCTCGCACTGTTTTCAATCTCCAGTCTCTCCAATCGCGCTGTTTTCAATCTCCCGACTGTCTCTCCTCTCGTGCTGTTTTCAATCTCCCGACTGCCTCTCCTCTCGCGCTGTTTTCATACTCCCAACTGTCTCTCCTCTCGTGTTGTTTTCAATCTCCCGACTATCTCTCCTCTCGTGCTGTTTTCATACTCCCGACTGTCTCTCCTCTCGCACTGTTTTCAATCTCCCGACTGCCTCTCCTCTCGCGATGTTTTCAATCTCCCAATCATCACTCCTCTCACGCTGTTTTCAATCTCCCGACTGTCTATCCTCTCGTGCTGTTTTCATACTCCCGACTGTCTCTCCTCTCGTGCTGTTTTCAATCTCCCGACTGCCTCTCCTCTCGCACTGTTTTCAATCTCTGGACTGCCTCTCTCCTCTCGTGCTGTTTTCATACTCCCGACTGCCTCTCCTCTCGCGCTGTTTTCAATCTCCCGACTGTCTCTCCCTCGCATTTTTTCTATCTCCCGACTGCCTCTCCGCTCGCGCTGTTTTCAATCTCACAATTGACTCTCCACTCACGCTATTTTCAATCTCCCGACTGCCTCTCCTCTCGCGCTGTTTTCAATCTCCTGTCTCTCCTCTCGCGCAGTTTTCAAACTCCTGACTGTCTCTCCTCTCACGCTGTTTTCAATCTCCCGACTGCCTCTCCTCTCGCACTGTTTTCAATCTCCAGTCTCTCCAATCGCGCTGTTTTCAATCTCCCGACTGTCTCTCCTCTCGTGCTGTTTTCATACTCCCGACTGTCTCTCCTCTCGCGTTGTTTTCAATCTCCCGACTGCCTCTCCTCTCGCACTGTTTTCAATCTCCTGTCTCTCCAATCGCGCTGTTTTCAATCTCCCGACTGCCTCTCCTCTTGCGCTGTTTTCAATCTCCCAATCACCTCTCCTCTCGCGCTGTTTTCAATCTCCCGACTGTCTCTCCTCTCGCGCTGTTTTCAATCTCCGGACTGCCTCTCCTCTCGCACTGTTTTCAGTCTCCCGACTGCCTCTCCTCTCGCGCTGTTTTCAATCTCCCGACTGTCTCTCCTATCGCGCTGTTTTCAATCTCCGGACTGTCTCTCCTTTCATGCTGTTTTCAGTCTCCCGAATGCCTCTCCAATCGTGCTGTTTTCAATCTCCTGACTGCCTCTCCTCTCGCGCTGTTTTCAGTCTCCCGACTGTCTCTCCTCTCGAGCTGTTTTCAATCTCCCGACTGTCTCTCCTCTCGCACTGTTTTCAATGTCCCGACTGTCTCTCCTCTCGCGCTGTTTTCAATCTCCCGACTATCTCTCCTCTCGCGCTGTTTTCAATCTCCCGACTGCCTCTCCTTTCATGCTGTTTTCAATCTCCCGCCTGTCTCTCCTCTCGCGCTGTTTTCAATCTCCCGACTGCCTCTCCTCTCGCGCTGTTTTCAATCTCCCGACTGTCTCTCCTATCGCGCTGTTTTCAATCTCCGGACTGTCTCTCCTTTCATGCTGTTTTCAGTCTCCCGAATGCCTCTCCAATCGTGCTGTTTTCAATCTCCTGACTGCCTCTCCTCTCGCGCTGTTTTCAGTCTCCCGACTGTCTCTCCTCTCGAGCTGTTTTCAATCTCCCGACTGTCTCTCCTCTCGCACTGTTTTCAATGTCCCGACTGTCTCTCCTCTCGCGCTGTTTTCAATCTCCCGACTATCTCTCCTCTCGCGCTGTTTTCAATCTCCCGACTGCCTCTCCTTTCATGCTGTTTTCAATCTCCCGCCTGTCTCTCCTCTCGCGCTGTTTTCAATCTCCCGACTGCCTCTCCTTTCATGCTGTTTTCAATCTCCCGGCTGTCTCTCCTCTCGCGCTGTTTTCAATCTCCTGACTGTCTCTCCTTTCGCGCTGTTTTCAATCTCCCGGCTGCCTCTCCTCTCGCGCTGTTCTCAATCTCCCAATCACCTCTCCTCTCACGCGGTTTTCAATCTCCCGACTGTCTCTCCTCTCGCGCTGTTCTCAATCTCCCAATCACCTCTCCTCTCACGCGGTTTTCAATCTCCCGACTGTCTCTCCTCTCGCGCTGTTTTCAATCTCCCAACTGTCTCTCCTGTGACGCTGTTTTCAATCTCCCGACTGTCTCTCCTCTCGCAATGTTTTCAATCTCCCGACTGCCTCTCCTTTCATGCTGTTTTCAATCTCCCGGCTGTCTCTCCTCTTGCGCTGTTTTCAATCTCCTGACTGTCTCTCCTCTCGCGCTGTTTTCAATCTCCCGGCTGCCTCTCCTCTCGCGCTGTTTTCAATCTCCCGACTGTCTCTCCTCTCATGCTGTTTTCGTACACCCAACTGTCTCTCCTGTGACGCTGTTTTCAATCTCCCGACTGTCTCTCCTCTCGCACTGTTTTCAATCTCCCGACTGTCTCTCCTCTCGTGCTGTTTTCAATCTCCCGACTGTCTCGCCTCTCGCACTGTTTTCAGTCTCTCGACTGCCTCTCCTTTCGCGCGGTTTTCAATCTCCCGACTGTCTCTCCTCTTGTGCTGTTTTCTTACTCCCGACTGTCTCTCCTCTAGCGCTGTTTTCAATCTCCCGACTGCGTCTCCACTCATGCTGTTTTCAATCTCCCGACTGCCTCTTTACTTGCGCTTATTTTAATCTCCCAACTGTCCCTCCTCTTGCGCTGTTTTCAATCACCTGACTGCCTCTCCTCTTGCGCTGTTATCAATCTCCCGACTGTCTCTCCTCTCGCGCTGTTTTCAATCTCCCGACTGTCTCTCCTCTCGAGCTGTTTTCAATCTCCCGACTGCCTCTCCTCTCTCGATGTTTTCTATCTCCCAATCCCCTGACCTCTCACTCTGTTTTCATACTCCCGACTGTCTCTCCTCTCATGCTGCTTTCAATCTCCCGACTGCCTCTTCTGTCGCACTGTTTACAAACTCCTGACTCTCCTCTCGCGCTGTTTTCAATCTCCAGACTGACTCTCCTTTCGCGGTGTTCTCAATTTTCTGGCTGCCTCTTTTGTGCTGTTTTCAATCTGCCGACTGTCTCTCCTCTTGCGCTGTTATCAATCTCCCGACTGTCTCTCCTCTTGCGCTGTTATCAATCTCCCGACTGTCTCTCCTCTCGCGCTGTTTTCAATCTCCCGACTGCCTCTCCGCTCGCGCTGTTTTCAATCTCCCGACTGTCTCTCCTTTCATGCTGTTTTCAGTCTCCCGAATGCCTCTCCACTCGTGCTGTTTTCAATCTCCTGACTGCCTCTCCTCTCGCGCTGTTTTGAATCTCCCGACTGCCTCTCCTTTCATGCTGTTTTCAATCTCCCGACTGTCTCTCCTCTCGCGCTGTTTTCAATGTCCCGACTGTCTCTCCTCTCGCGCTGTTTTCAATCTCCCGGCTGTCTCTCCTCTCGCGCTGTTTTCAATCTCCTGACTGTCTCTCCTTTCGTGCTGTTTTCAATCTCCCGACTGTCTCTCCTCTCGAGCTGTTTTCATACTCCCGACTGTCTCTCCTCTCGCGCTGTTTTCAATCTCCCGACTGCCTCTCCTTTCATGCTGTTTTCAATCTCCCGACTGTCTCTGCTCTCGCGCTGTTTTCAATCTCCCGACTGTCTCTCCTCTTGCGCTGTTTTCAATCTCCCGGCTGTCTCTCCTCTTGCGCTGTTTTCAATCTCCTGACTGTCTCTCCTCTTGCGCTGTTTTCAATCTCCCGGCTGCCTCTCCTCTCGCGCTGTTTTCAATCTCCCGACTGTCTCTCCTCTCATGCTGTTTTCATACACCCAACTGTCTCTCCTGTGACGCTGTTTTCAATCTCCCGACTGTCTCTCCTCTCGCGCTGTTTTCAATCTCCCGACTGCCTCTCCGCTCGCGCTGTTCTCAATCTCCCGACTGTCTCTCCTCTCGCACTGTTTTCAGTCTCCCGACTGTCTCTCCTCTCGCGCTGTTTTCAGTCTCCCGACTGTCTCTCCTCTCGTGCTGTTTTCAATCTCCCGACTGTCTCTCCTCTCGCGCTGTTTTCAATCTCCCGACTATCTCTCCTCTCGCGCTGTTTTCAATCTCCCGACTGCCTCTCCTCTCGCACTGTTTTCAATCTCCCGACTATCTCTCCTCTCGCGCTGTTTTCAATCTCCCGAGTGCCTCTCCTCTCGCGCTGTTTTCAATCTCCCGACTGTCTCTCCTCTCGCGCTGTTTTCAATCTCCCGACTGTCTCTCCTCTCGCGCTGTTTTCACTCTCCCGACTGTCTCTCCTCTCGCGCTGTTTTCAATCTCCCGACTGTCTCTCCCTCGCACTTTTTTCAATCTCCCGACTGCCTCTCCGCTCGCGCTGTTTTCAATCTCCCGACTGTCTCTCCTCTCGCGCTGTTTTCAATCTCACAATTGACTCTCCACTCACGCTGTTTTCAATTTGCCGACTGCCTCTTATCTTGCACTGTTTTCAATCTCCTGACTGTCTCTCCTCTCGCGCTGTTTTCAAACTCCTGACTGTCTCTCCTTTCGCGCTGTTTTCAATCTCCCGACTGTCTCTCCTCTCGCGCTGTTTTCAATTTCCCGACTGCCTCTCCTCTCACACTGTTTTCAAACTCCTGTCTTTCCTCTAGCGCTGTTTTCAATCTCCCGACTGTCTCTCCTCTCGCGCTGTTTTCAAACTCCTGACTGTCTCTAGTCTCGCGCTGTTTTCAATTTCCCGACTGCCTCTCCTCTCGCACTGTTTTCAATCTCCCGACTGACTCTCCTCTCGCGCTGTTTTCAATCTCCCGACTGCCTCTCCTCTCGCACTGTTTTCAATCTCCCGACTGACTCTCCTCTCGCGCTGTTTTCAAACTCCCGACTGTCTCTCCTCTCGCGCTGTTTTCAATCTCCCGACTGTCTCTCCTCTCGAGCTGTTTTCAATCTCCCGACTGCCTCTCCTCTCTCGATGTTTTCTATCTCCCAATCCCCTGACCTCTCACTCTGTTTTCATACTCCCGACTGTCTCTCCTCTCATGCTGCTTTCAATCTCCCGACTGCCTCTTCTGTCGCACTGTTTACAAACTCCTGACTCTCCTCTCGCGCTGTTTTCAATCTCCAGACTGACTCTCCTTTCGCGGTGTTCTCAATTTTCTGGCTGCCTCTTTTGCGCTGTTTTCAATCTGCCGACTGTCTCTCCTCTTGCGCTGTTATCAATCTCCCGACTGTCTCTCCTCTTGCGCTGTTATCAATCTCCCGACTGTCTCTCCTCTCGCGCTGTTTTCAATCTCCCGACTGCCTCTCCGCTCGCGCTGTTTTCAATCTCCCGACTGTCTCTCCTTTCATGCTGTTTTCAGTCTCCCGAATGCCTCTCCACTCGTGCTGTTTTCAATCTCCTGACTGCCTCTCCTCTCGCGCTGTTTTGAATCTCCCGACTGCCTCTCCTTTCATGCTGTTTTCAATCTCCCGACTGTCTCTCCTCTCGCGCTGTTTTCAATGTCCCGACTGTCTCTCCTCTCGCGCTGTTTTCAATCTCCCGGCTGTCTCTCCTCTCGCGCTGTTTTCAATCTCCTGACTGTCTCTCCTTTCGCGCTGTTTTCAATCTCCCGACTGTCTCTCCTCTCGAGCTGTTTTCATACTCCCGACTGTCTCTCCTCTCGCGCTGTTTTCAATCTCCCGACTGCCTCTCCTTTCATGCTGTTTTCAATCTCCCGACTGTCTCTGCTCTCGCGCTGTTTTCAATCTCCCGACTGTCTCTCCTCTTGCGCTGTTTTCAATCTCCCGGCTGTCTCTCCTCTTGCGCTGTTTTCAATCTCCTGACTGTCTCTCCTCTTGCGCTGTTTTCAATCTCCCGGCTGCCTCTCCTCTCGCGCTGTTTTCAATCTCCCGACTGTCTCTCCTCTCATGCTGTTTTCATACACCCAACTGTCTCTCCTGTGACGCATTTTTAATCTCCCGACTGTCTCTCCTCTCGCGCTGTTTTCAATCTCCCGACTGCCTCTCCGCTCGCGCTGTTCTCAATCTCCCGACTGTCTCTCCTCTCGCACTGTTTTCAGTCTCCCGACTGTCTCTCCTCTCGCGCTGTTTTCAGTCTCCCGACTGTCTCTCCTCTCGTGCTGTTTTCAATCTCCCGACTGCCTCTCCTCTCGCGCTGTTTTCAATCTCCCGACTATCTCTCCTCTCGCGCTGTTTTCAATCTCCCGACTGCCTCTCCTCTCGCACTGTTTTCAATCTCCCGACTATCTCTCCTCTCGCGCTGTTTTCAATCTCCCGACTGCCTCTCCTCTCGCGCTGTTTTCAATCTCCCGACTGTCTCTCCTCTCGCGCTGTTTTCAATCTCCCGACTGTCTCTCCTCTCGCGCTGTTTTCACTCTCCCGACTGTCTCTCCTCTCGCGCTGTTTTCAATCTCCCGACTGTCTCTCCCTCGCACTTTTTTCAATCTCCCGACTGCCTCTCCGCTCGCGCTGTTTTCAATCTCCCGACTGTCTCTCCTCTCGCGCTGTTTTCAATCTCACAATTGACTCTCCACTCACGCTGTTTTCAATTTGCCGACTGCCTCTTATCTTGCACTGTTTTCAATCTCCTGACTGTCTCTCCTCTCGCGCTGTTTTCAAACTCCTGACTGTCTCTCCTTTCGCGCTGTTTTCAATCTCCCGACTGTCTCTCCTCTCGCGCTGTTTTCAATTTCCCGACTGCCTCTCCTCTCACACTGTTTTCAAACTCCTGTCTTTCCTCTAGCGCTGTTTTCAATCTCCCGACTGTCTCTCCTCTCGCGCTGTTTTCAAACTCCTGACTGTCTCTCCTCTCGCGCTGTTTTCAATTTCCCGACTGCCTCTCCTCTCGCACTGTTTTCAATCTCCCGACTGACTCTCCTCTCGCGCTGTTTTCAATCTCCCGACTGCCTCTCCTCTCGCACTGTTTTCAATCTCCCGACTGACTCTCCTCTCGCGCTGTTTTCAAACTCCCGACTGTCTCTCCTCTCGCGCTGTTTTCAAACTCCCGACTGTCTCTCCTCTCGCGCTGTTTTCAATCTCACAATTGACTCTCCACTCACGCTGTTTTCAATTTGCCGACTGCCTCTTATCTTGCACTGTTTTCAATCTCCTGACTGTCTCTCCTCTCGCGCTGTTTTCAAACTCCTGACTGTCTCTCCTTTCGCGCTGTTTTCAATCTCCCGACTGTCTCTCCTCTCGCGCTGTTTTCAATTTCCCGACTGCCTCTCCTCTCACACTGTTTTTAAACTCCTGTCTTTCCTCTAGCGCTGTTTTCAATCTCCCGACTGTCTCTCCTCTCGCGCTGTTTTCAAACTCCTGACTGTCTCTAGTCTCGCGCTGTTTTCAATTTCCCGACTGCCTCTCCTCTCGCACTGTTTTCAATCTCCCGACTGACTCTCCTCTCGCGCTGTTTTCAATCTCCCGACTGCCTCTCCTCTCGCACTGTTTTCAATCTCCCGACTGACTCTCCTCTCGCGCTGTTTTCAAACTCCCGACTGTCTCTCCTCTTGTGCTGTTTTCTTACTCCCGACTGTCTCTCCTCTCGCGCTGTTTTCAATCTCCCGACTGCCTCTCCTTTGATGCTGTTTTCAATCTCCCGGCTGTCTCTCCTCTTGCGCTGTTTTCAATCTCCCAGCTGTCTCTCCTTTCATGCTGTTTTCAATCTCCCGGCTGCCTCTCCTTTCATGCTATTTTCAATCTCCCGGCTTTCTCTCTTCTTGTGCTGTTTTCTTACTCCCGACTGTCTCTCCTCTTGTGCTGTTTTCTTACTCCCGACTGTCTCTCCTCTCGCGCTGTTTTCAATCTCCCGGCTGCCTCTCCTTTCATGCTGTTTTCAATCTCCCGACTGTCTCTCCTCTTGTGCTGTTTTCTTACTCCCGACTGTCTCTCCTCTTGTGCTGTTTTCTTACTCCCGACTGTCTCTCCTCTCGCGCTGTTTTCAATCTCCCGACTGCCTCTCCTTTCATGCTGTTTTCAATCTCCCGGCTGTCTCTCCTCTCGCGCTGTTTTCAATCTCACAACTGCCTCTGTTCTCGAGCTGTTTTCAATCTCCTGACTGTCTCTCCTCTCGCGCTGTTTTCAATCTCCCGACTGTCTCTCCTCTCGCGCTGTTTTCAATCTCCCGACTGCCTCTTTACTTGCGCTTATTTCAATCTCCCAACTGTCTCTCCTCTCGCGCTGTTTTCAATCACCCGACTGCCTCTCCTCTCGCACTGTTTTCAATCTCCCGACTATCTCTCCTCTCGCGCTGTTTTCAATCTCCCGACTGTCTCTCCTCTCGCGCTGTTTTCAAACTCCTGACTGTCTCTCCTCTCGCGCTGTTTTCAATTTCCCGACTGTCTCTCCTCTCGCGCTGTTTTCAATCTCCCGACTGCCTCTCCTCTCGCACTGTTTTCAATCTCCCGACTATCTCTCCTATCGCGCTGTTTTCAATCTCCCGACTGTCTCTCCTCTCGCGCTGTTTTCAATCTCCGGACTGTCTCTCCTTTCATGCTGTTTTCAGTCTCCCGAATGCCTCTCCAATCGTGCTGCTTTCAATCTCCTGACTGTCTCTCCTCTGGCGCTGTTTTCAGTCTCCCGACTGTCTCTCCTCTCGCACTGTTTTCAATGTCCCGACTGTCTCTCCTCTCGCGCTGTTTTCAATCTCCCGACTGTCTCTCATCTCATGCTGTTTTCGTACTCCCAACTGTCTCTCCTGTGACGCTGTTTTCAATCTCCCAACTGTCTCTCCTGTGACGCTGTTTTCAATCTTCCGACTGTCTCTCCTCTCGCAATGTTTTCAATCTCCCGACTGTCTCTCCTCTTGTGCTGTTTTCTTACTCCCGACTGTCTCTCCTCTCGCGCTGTTTTCAATCTCCCGACTGCCTCTCCTTTGATGCTGTTTTCAATCTCCCGGCTGTCTCTCCTCTTGCGCTGTTTTCAATCTCCCAGCTGTCTCTCCTTTCATGCTGTTTTCAATCTCCCGCCTGTCTCTCCTCTCGCGCTGTTTTCAATCTCCCGACTGCCTCTCCTCTCGCGCTGTTTTCAATCTCCCGACTGTCTCTCCTATCGCGCTGTTTTCAATCTCCGGACTGTCTCTCCTTTCATGCTGTTTTCAGTCTCCCGAATGCCTCTCCAATCGTGCTGTTTTCAATCTCCTGACTGCCTCTCCTCTCGCGCTGTTTTCAGTCTCCCGACTGTCTCTCCTCTCGAGCTGTTTTCAATCTCCCGACTGTCTCTCCTCTCGCACTGTTTTCAATGTCCCGACTGTCTCTCCTCTCGCGCTGTTTTCAATCTCCCGACTATCTCTCCTCTCGCGCTGTTTTCAATCTCCCGACTGCCTCTCCTTTCATGCTGTTTTCAATCTCCCGCCTGTCTCTCCTCTCGCGCTGTTTTCAATCTCCCGACTGCCTCTCCTTTCATGCTGTTTTCAATCTCCCGGCTGTCTCTCCTCTCGCGCTGTTTTCAATCTCCTGACTGTCTCTCCTTTCGCGCTGTTTTCAATCTCCCGGCTGCCTCTCCTCTCGCGCTGTTCTCAATCTCCCAATCACCTCTCCTCTCACGTGGTTTTCAATCTCCCGACTGTCTCTCCTCTCGCGCTGTTCTCAATCTCCCAATCACCTCTCCTCTCACGCGGTTTTCAATCTCCCGACTGTCTCTCCTCTCGCGCTGTTTTCAATCTCCCAACTGTCTCTCCTGTGACGCTGTTTTCAATCTCCCGACTGTCTCTCCTCTCGCAATGTTTTCAATCTCCCGACTGCCTCTCCTTTCATGCTGTTTTCAATCTCCCGGCTGTCTCTCCTCTTGCGCTGTTTTCAATCTCCTGACTGTCTCTCCTCTCGCGCTGTTTTCAATCTCCCGGCTGCCTCTCCTCTCGCGCTGTTTTCAATCTCCCGACTGTCTCTCCTCTCATGCTGTTTTCGTACACCCAACTGTCTCTCCTGTGACGCTGTTTTCAATCTCCCGACTGTCTCTCCTCTCGCACTGTTTTCAATCTCCCGACTGTCTCTCCTCTCGTGCTGTTTTCAATCTCCCGACTGTCTCGCCTCTCGCACTGTTTTCAGTCTCTCGACTGCCTCTCCTTTCGCGCGGTTTTCAATCTCCCGACTGTCTCTCCTCTTGTGCTGTTTTCTTACTCCCGACTGTCTCTCCTCTAGCGCTGTTTTCAATCTCCCGACTGCGTCTCCACTCATGCTGTTTTCAATCTCCCGACTGCCTCTTTACTTGCGCTTATTTTAATCTCCCAACTGTCCCTCCTCTTGCGCTGTTTTCAATCACCTGACTGCCTCTCCTCTTGCGCTGTTATCAATCTCCCGACTGTCTCTCCTCTCGCGCTGTTTTCAATCTCCCGACTGTCTCTCCTCTCGAGCTGTTTTCAATCTCCCGACTGCCTCTCCTCTCTCGATGTTTTCTATCTCCCAATCCCCTGACCTCTCACTCTGTTTTCATACTCCCGACTGTCTCTCCTCTCATGCTGCTTTCAATCTCCCGACTGCCTCTTCTGTCGCACTGTTTACAAACTCCTGACTCTCCTCTCGCGCTGTTTTCAATCTCCAGACTGACTCTCCTTTCGCGGTGTTCTCAATTTTCTGGCTGCCTCTTTTGTGCTGTTTTCAATCTGCCGACTGTCTCTCCTCTTGCGCTGTTATCAATCTCCCGACTGTCTCTCCTCTTGCGCTGTTATCAATCTCCCGACTGTCTCTCCTCTCGCGCTGTTTTCAATCTCCCGACTGCCTCTCCGCTCGCGCTGTTTTCAATCTCCCGACTGTCTCTCCTTTCATGCTGTTTTCAGTCTCCCGAATGCCTCTCCACTCGTGCTGTTTTCAATCTCCTGACTGCCTCTCCTCTCGCGCTGTTTTGAATCTCCCGACTGCCTCTCCTTTCATGCTGTTTTCAATCTCCCGACTGTCTCTCCTCTCGCGCTGTTTTCAATGTCCCGACTGTCTCTCCTCTCGCGCTGTTTTCAATCTCCCGGCTGTCTCTCCTCTCGCGCTGTTTTCAATCTCCTGACTGTCTCTCCTTTCGTGCTGTTTTCAATCTCCCGACTGTCTCTCCTCTCGAGCTGTTTTCATACTCCCGACTGTCTCTCCTCTCGCGCTGTTTTCAATCTCCCGACTGCCTCTCCTTTCATGCTGTTTTCAATCTCCCGACTGTCTCTGCTCTCGCGCTGTTTTCAATCTCCCGACTGTCTCTCCTCTTGCGCTGTTTTCAATCTCCCGGCTGTCTCTCCTCTTGCGCTGTTTTCAATCTCCTGACTGTCTCTCCTCTTGCGCTGTTTTCAATCTCCCGGCTGCCTCTCCTCTCGCGCTGTTTTCAATCTCCCGACTGTCTCTCCTCTCATGCTGTTTTCATACACCCAACTGTCTCTCCTGTGACGCTGTTTTCAATCTCCCGACTGTCTCTCCTCTCGCGCTGTTTTCAATCTCCCGACTGCCTCTCCGCTCGCGCTGTTCTCAATCTCCCGACTGTCTCTCCTCTCGCACTGTTTTCAGTCTCCCGACTGTCTCTCCTCTCGCGCTGTTTTCAGTCTCCCGACTGTCTCTCCTCTCGTGCTGTTTTCAATCTCCCGACTGTCTCTCCTCTCGCGCTGTTTTCAATCTCCCGACTATCTCTCCTCTCGCGCTGTTTTCAATCTCCCGACTGCCTCTCCTCTCGCACTGTTTTCAATCTCCCGACTATCTCTCCTCTCGCGCTGTTTTCAATCTCCCGACTGCCTCTCCTCTCGCGCTGTTTTCAATCTCCCGACTGTCTCTCCTCTCGCGCTGTTTTCAATCTCCCGACTGTCTCTCCTCTCGCGCTGTTTTCACTCTCCCGACTGTCTCTCCTCTCGCGCTGTTTTCAATCTCCCGACTGTCTCTCCCTCGCACTTTTTTCAATCTCCCGACTGCCTCTCCGCTCGCGCTGTTTTCAATCTCCCGACTGTCTCTCCTCTCGCGCTGTTTTCAATCTCACAATTGACTCTCCACTCACGCTGTTTTCAATTTGCCGACTGCCTCTTATCTTGCACTGTTTTCAATCTCCTGACTGTCTCTCCTCTCGCGCTGTTTTCAAACTCCTGACTGTCTCTCCTTTCGCGCTGTTTTCAATCTCCCGACTGTCTCTCCTCTCGCGCTGTTTTCAATTTCCCGACTGCCTCTCCTCTCACACTGTTTTCAAACTCCTGTCTTTCCTCTAGCGCTGTTTTCAATCTCCCGACTGTCTCTCCTCTCGCGCTGTTTTCAAACTCCTGACTGTCTCTAGTCTCGCGCTGTTTTCAATTTCCCGACTGCCTCTCCTCTCGCACTGTTTTCAATCTCCCGACTGACTCTCCTCTCGCGCTGTTTTCAATCTCCCGACTGCCTCTCCTCTCGCACTGTTTTCAATCTCCCGACTGACTCTCCTCTCGCGCTGTTTTCAAACTCCCGACTGTCTCTCCTCTCGCGCTGTTTTCAATCTCCCGACTGTCTCTCCTCTCGAGCTGTTTTCAATCTCCCGACTGCCTCTCCTCTCTCGATGTTTTCTATCTCCCAATCCCCTGACCTCTCACTCTGTTTTCATACTCCCGACTGTCTCTCCTCTCATGCTGCTTTCAATCTCCCGACTGCCTCTTCTGTCGCACTGTTTACAAACTCCTGACTCTCCTCTCGCGCTGTTTTCAATCTCCAGACTGACTCTCCTTTCGCGGTGTTCTCAATTTTCTGGCTGCCTCTTTTGCGCTGTTTTCAATCTGCCGACTGTCTCTCCTCTTGCGCTGTTATCAATCTCCCGACTGTCTCTCCTCTTGCGCTGTTATCAATCTCCCGACTGTCTCTCCTCTCGCGCTGTTTTCAATCTCCCGACTGCCTCTCCGCTCGCGCTGTTTTCAATCTCCCGACTGTCTCTCCTTTCATGCTGTTTTCAGTCTCCCGAATGCCTCTCCACTCGTGCTGTTTTCAATCTCCTGACTGCCTCTCCTCTCGCGCTGTTTTGAATCTCCCGACTGCCTCTCCTTTCATGCTGTTTTCAATCTCCCGACTGTCTCTCCTCTCGCGCTGTTTTCAATGTCCCGACTGTCTCTCCTCTCGCGCTGTTTTCAATCTCCCGGCTGTCTCTCCTCTCGCGCTGTTTTCAATCTCCTGACTGTCTCTCCTTTCGCGCTGTTTTCAATCTCCCGACTGTCTCTCCTCTCGAGCTGTTTTCATACTCCCGACTGTCTCTCCTCTCGCGCTGTTTTCAATCTCCCGACTGCCTCTCCTTTCATGCTGTTTTCAATCTCCCGACTGTCTCTGCTCTCGCGCTGTTTTCAATCTCCCGACTGTCTCTCCTCTTGCGCTGTTTTCAATCTCCCGGCTGTCTCTCCTCTTGCGCTGTTTTCAATCTCCTGACTGTCTCTCCTCTTGCGCTGTTTTCAATCTCCCGGCTGCCTCTCCTCTCGCGCTGTTTTCAATCTCCCGACTGTCTCTCCTCTCATGCTGTTTTCATACACCCAACTGTCTCTCCTGTGACGCATTTTTAATCTCCCGACTGTCTCTCCTCTCGCGCTGTTTTCAATCTCCCGACTGCCTCTCCGCTCGCGCTGTTCTCAATCTCCCGACTGTCTCTCCTCTCGCACTGTTTTCAGTCTCCCGACTGTCTCTCCTCTCGCGCTGTTTTCAGTCTCCCGACTGTCTCTCCTCTCGTGCTGTTTTCAATCTCCCGACTGCCTCTCCTCTCGCGCTGTTTTCAATCTCCCGACTATCTCTCCTCTCGCGCTGTTTTCAATCTCCCGACTGCCTCTCCTCTCGCACTGTTTTCAATCTCCCGACTATCTCTCCTCTCGCGCTGTTTTCAATCTCCCGACTGCCTCTCCTCTCGCGCTGTTTTCAATCTCCCGACTGTCTCTCCTCTCGCGCTGTTTTCAATCTCCCGACTGTCTCTCCTCTCGCGCTGTTTTCACTCTCCCGACTGTCTCTCCTCTCGCGCTGTTTTCAATCTCCCGACTGTCTCTCCCTCGCACTTTTTTCAATCTCCCGACTGCCTCTCCGCTCGCGCTGTTTTCAATCTCCCGACTGTCTCTCCTCTCGCGCTGTTTTCAATCTCACAATTGACTCTCCACTCACGCTGTTTTCAATTTGCCGACTGCCTCTTATCTTGCACTGTTTTCAATCTCCTGACTGTCTCTCCTCTCGCGCTGTTTTCAAACTCCTGACTGTCTCTCCTTTCGCGCTGTTTTCAATCTCCCGACTGTCTCTCCTCTCGCGCTGTTTTCAATTTCCCGACTGCCTCTCCTCTCACACTGTTTTCAAACTCCTGTCTTTCCTCTAGCGCTGTTTTCAATCTCCCGACTGTCTCTCCTCTCGCGCTGTTTTCAAACTCCTGACTGTCTCTCCTCTCGCGCTGTTTTCAATTTCCCGACTGCCTCTCCTCTCGCACTGTTTTCAATCTCCCGACTGACTCTCCTCTCGCGCTGTTTTCAATCTCCCGACTGCCTCTCCTCTCGCACTGTTTTCAATCTCCCGACTGACTCTCCTCTCGCGCTGTTTTCAAACTCCCGACTGTCTCTCCTCTCGCGCTGTTTTCAAACTCCCGACTGTCTCTCCTCTCGCGCTGTTTTCAATCTCACAATTGACTCTCCACTCACGCTGTTTTCAATTTGCCGACTGCCTCTTATCTTGCACTGTTTTCAATCTCCTGACTGTCTCTCCTCTCGCGCTGTTTTCAAACTCCTGACTGTCTCTCCTTTCGCGCTGTTTTCAATCTCCCGACTGTCTCTCCTCTCGCGCTGTTTTCAATTTCCCGACTGCCTCTCCTCTCACACTGTTTTTAAACTCCTGTCTTTCCTCTAGCGCTGTTTTCAATCTCCCGACTGTCTCTCCTCTCGCGCTGTTTTCAAACTCCTGACTGTCTCTAGTCTCGCGCTGTTTTCAATTTCCCGACTGCCTCTCCTCTCGCACTGTTTTCAATCTCCCGACTGACTCTCCTCTCGCGCTGTTTTCAATCTCCCGACTGCCTCTCCTCTCGCACTGTTTTCAATCTCCCGACTGACTCTCCTCTCACGCTGTTTTCAAACTCCCGACTGTCTCTCCTCTTGTGCTGTTTTCTTACTCCCGACTGTCTCTCCTCTCGCGCTGTTTTCAATCTCCCGACTGCCTCTCCTTTGATGCTGTTTTCAATCTCCCGGCTGTCTCTCCTCTTGCGCTGTTTTCAATCTCCCAGCTGTCTCTCCTTTCATGCTGTTTTCAATCTCCCGGCTGCCTCTCCTTTCATGCTATTTTCAATCTCCCGGCTTTCTCTCTTCTTGTGCTGTTTTCTTACTCCCGACTGTCTCTCCTCTTGTGCTGTTTTCTTACTCCCGACTGTCTCTCCTCTCGCGCTGTTTTCAATCTCCCGGCTGCCTCTCCTTTCATGCTGTTTTCAATCTCCCGACTGTCTCTCCTCTTGTGCTGTTTTCTTACTCCCGACTGTCTCTCCTCTTGTGCTGTTTTCTTACTCCCGACTGTCTCTCCTCTCGCGCTGTTTTCAATCTCCCGACTGCCTCTCCTTTCATGCTGTTTTCAATCTCCCGGCTGTCTCTCCTCTCGCGCTGTTTTCAATCTCACAACTGCCTCTGTTCTCGAGCTGTTTTCAATCTCCTGACTGTCTCTCCTCTCGCGCTGTTTTCAATCTCCCGACTGTCTCTCCTCTCGCGCTGTTTTCAATCTCCCGACTGCCTCTTTACTTGCGCTTATTTCAATCTCCCAACTGTCTCTCCTCTCGCGCTGTTTTCAATCACCCGACTGCCTCTCCTCTCGCACTGTTTTCAATCTCCCGACTATCTCTCCTCTCGCGCTGTTTTCAATCTCCCGACTGTCTCTCCTCTCGCGCTGTTTTCAAACTCCTGACTGTCTCTCCTCTCGCGCTGTTTTCAATTTCCCGACTGTCTCTCCTCTCGCGCTGTTTTCAATCTCCCGACTGCCTCTCCTCTCGCACTGTTTTCAATCTCCCGACTATCTCTCCTATCGCGCTGTTTTCAATCTCCCGACTGTCTCTCCTCTCGCGCTGTTTTCAATCTCCGGACTGTCTCTCCTTTCATGCTGTTTTCAGTCTCCCGAATGCCTCTCCAATCGTGCTGCTTTCAATCTCCTGACTGTCTCTCCTCTGGCGCTGTTTTCAGTCTCCCGACTGTCTCTCCTCTCGCACTGTTTTCAATGTCCCGACTGTCTCTCCTCTCGCGCTGTTTTCAATCTCCCGACTGTCTCTCATCTCATGCTGTTTTCGTACTCCCAACTGTCTCTCCTGTGACGCTGTTTTCAATCTCCCAACTGTCTCTCCTGTGACGCTGTTTTCAATCTTCCGACTGTCTCTCCTCTCGCAATGTTTTCAATCTCCCGACTGTCTCTCCTCTTGTGCTGTTTTCTTACTCCCGACTGTCTCTCCTCTCGCGCTGTTTTCAATCTCCCGACTGCCTCTCCTTTGATGCTGTTTTCAATCTCCCGGCTGTCTCTCCTCTTGCGCTGTTTTCAATCTCCCAGCTGTCTCTCCTTTCATGCTGTTTTCAATCTCCCGGCTGCCTCTCCTTTCATGCTATTTTCAATCTCCCGGCTTTCTCTCTTCTTGTGCTGTTTTCTTACTCCCGACTGTCTCTCCTCTTGTGCTGTTTTCTTACTCCCGACTGTCTCTCCTCTCGCGCTGTTTTCAATCTCCCGGCTGCCTCTCCTTTCATGCTGTTTTCAATCTCCCGACTGTCTCTCCTCTTGTGCTGTTTTCTTACTCCCGACTGTCTCTCCTCTTGTGCTGTTTTCTTACTCCCGACTGTCTCTCCTCTCGCGCTGTTTTCAATCTCCCGACTGCCTCTCCTTTCATGCTGTTTTCAATCTCCCGGCTGTCTCTCCTCTCGCGCTGTTTTCAATCTCACAACTGCCTCAGTTCTCGAGCTGTTTTCAATCTCCTGACTGTCTCTCCTCTCGCGCTGTTTTCAATCTCCCGACTGTCTCTCCTCTCGCGCTGTTTTCAATCTCCCGACTGCCTCTTTACTTGCGCTTATTTCAATCTCCCAACTGTCTCTCCTCTCGCGCTGTTTTCAATCACCCGACTGCCTCTCCTCTCGCACTGTTTTCAATCTCCCGACTATCTCTCCTCTTGCGCTGTTTTCAATCTCCCGACTGCCTCTCCTCTCGCGCTGTTTTCAATCTCCCGACTGTCTCTCCTCTCGCACTGTTTTCAATCTCCTGTCTCTCCTCTCGCGCAGTTTTCAATCTCCTGTCTCTCCTCTTGCGCTGTTTTCAATCTCCCGACTGCCTCTCCTCTCGCGCTGTTTTCATACTCCCAACTGTCTCTCCTCTCGTGTTGTTTTCAATCTCCCGACTGTCTCTCCTCTCGAGCTGTTTTCAATCTCCCGACTGCCTCTCCTCTCTCGATGTTTTCTATCTCCCAATCCCCTGACCTCTCACTCTGTTTTCATACTCCCGACTGTCTCTCCTCTCATGCTGCTTTCAATCTCCCGACTGCCTCTTCTGTCGCACTGTTTACAAACTCCTGACTCTCCTCTCGCGCTGTTTTCAATCTCCAGACTGACTCTCCTTTCGCGGTGTTCTCAATTTTCTGGCTGCCTCTTTTGCGCTGTTTTCAATCTGCCGACTGTCTCTCCTCTTGCGCTGTTATCAATCTCCCGACTGTCTCTCCTCTTGCGCTGTTATCAATCTCCCGACTGTCTCTCCTCTCGCGCTGTTTTCAATCTCCCGACTGCCTCTCCGCTCGCGCTGTTTTCAATCTCCCGACTGTCTCTCCTTTCATGCTGTTTTCAGTCTCCCGAATGCCTCTCCACTCGTGCTGTTTTCAATCTCCTGACTGCCTCTCCTCTCGCGCTGTTTTGAATCTCCCGACTGCCTCTCCTTTCATGCTGTTTTCAATCTCCCGACTGTCTCTCCTCTCGCGCTGTTTTCAATGTCCCGACTGTCTCTCCTCTCGCGCTGTTTTCAATCTCCCGGCTGTCTCTCCTCTCGCGCTGTTTTCAATCTCCTGACTGTCTCTCCTTTCGCGCTGTTTTCAATCTCCCGACTGTCTCTCCTCTCGAGCTGTTTTCATACTCCCGACTGTCTCTCCTCTCGCGCTGTTTTCAATCTCCCGACTGCCTCTCCTTTCATGCTGTTTTCAATCTCCCGACTGTCTCTCCTCTTGCGCTGTTTTCAATCTCCCGGCTGTCTCTCCTCTTGCGCTGTTTTCAATCTCCTGACTGTCTCTCCTCTTGCGCTGTTTTCAATCTCCCGGCTGCCTCTCCTCTCGCGCTGTTTTCAATCTCCCGACTGTCTCTCCTCTCATGCTGTTTTCATACACCCAACTGTCTCTCCTGTGACGCTGTTTTCAATCTCCCGACTGTCTCTCCTCTCGCGCTGTTTTCAATCTCCCGACTGCCTCTCCGCTCGCGCTGTTCTCAATCTCCCGACTGTCTCTCCTCTCGCACTGTTTTCAGTCTCCCGACTGTCTCTCCTCTCGCGCTGTTTTCAGTCTCCCGACTGTCTCTCCTCTCGTGCTGTTTTCAATCTCCCGACTGTCTCTCCTCTCGCGCTGTTTTCAATCTCCCGACTATCTCTCCTCTCGCGCTGTTTTCAATCTCCCGACTGCCTCTCCTCTCGCACTGTTTTCAATCTCCCGACTATCTCTCCTCTCGCGCTGTTTTCAATCTCCCGACTGCCTCTCCTCTCGCGCTGTTTTCAGTCTCCCGACTGTCTCTCCTCTCGCGCTGTTTTCAATCTCCCGACTGTCTCTCCTCTCGCGCTGTTTTCACTCTCCCGACTGTCTCTCCTCTCGCGCTGTTTTCAATCTCCCGACTGTCTCTCCCTCGCACTTTTTTCAATCTCCCGACTGCCTCTCCGCTCGCGCTGTTTTCAATCTCCCGACTGTCTCTCCTCTCGCGCTGTTTTCAATCTCACAATTGACTCTCCACTCACGCTGTTTTCAATTTGCCGACTGCCTCTTATCTTGCACTGTTTTCAATCTCCTGACTGTCTCTCCTCTCGCGCTGTTTTCAAACTCCTGACTGTCTCTCCTTTCGCGCTGTTTTCAATCTCCCGACTGTCTCTCCTCTCGCGCTGTTTTCAATTTCCCGACTGCCTCTCCTCTCACACTGTTTTCAAACTCCTGTCTTTCCTCTAGCGCTGTTTTCAATCTCCCGACTGTCTCTCCTCTCGCGCTGTTTTCAAACTCCTGACTGTCTCTCCTCTCGCGCTGTTTTCAATTTCCCGACTGCCTCTCCTCTCGCACTGTTTTCAATCTCCCGACTGACTCTCCTCTCGCGCTGTTTTCAATCTCCCGACTGCCTCTCCTCTCGCACTGTTTTCAATCTCCCGACTGACTCTCCTCTCGCGCTGTTTTCAAACTCCCGACTGTCTCTCCTCTCGCGCTGTTTTCAATCTCCCGACTGTCTCTCCTCTCGCGCTGTTTTCAAACTCCTGACTGTCTCTCCTCTCGCGCTGTTTTCAATTTCCCGACTGTCTCTCCTCTCGCGCTGTTTTCAATCTCCCGACTGCCTCTCTTCTCGCACTGTTTTCAATCTCCCGACTATCTCTCCTATCGCGCTGTTTTCAATCTCCCGACTGTCTCTCCTCTCGCGCTGTTTTCAATCTCCGGACTGTCTCTCCTTTCATGCTGTTTTCAGTCTCCCGAATGCCTCTCCAATCGTGCTGCTTTCAATCTCCTGACTGTCTCTCCTCTGGCGCTGTTTTCAGTCTCCCGACTGTCTCTCCTCTCGCACTGTTTTCAATGTCCCGACTGTCTCTCCTCTCGCGCTGTTTTCAATCTCCCGACTGTCTCTCATCTCATGCTGTTTTCGTACTCCCAACTGTCTCTCCTGTGACGCTGTTTTCAATCTCCCAACTGTCTCTCCTGTGACGCTGTTTTCAATCTTCCGACTGTCTCTCCTCTCGCAATGTTTTCAATCTCCCGACTGTCTCTCCTCTTGTGCTGTTTTCTTACTCCCGACTGTCTCTCCTCTCGCGCTGTTTTCAATCTCCCGACTGCCTCTCCTTTGATGCTGTTTTCAATCTCCCGGCTGTCTCTCCTCTTGCGCTGTTTTCAATCTCCCAGCTGTCTCTCCTTTCATGCTGTTTTCAATCTCCCGGCTGCCTCTCCTTTCATGCTATTTTCAATCTCCCGGCTTTCTCTCTTCTTGTGCTGTTTTCTTACTCCCGACTGTCTCTCCTCTTGTGCTGTTTTCTTACTCCCGACTGTCTCTCCTCTCGCGCTGTTTTCAATCTCCCGGCTGCCTCTCCTTTCATGCTGTTTTCAATCTCCCGACTGTCTCTCCTCTTGTGCTGTTTTCTTACTCCCGACTGTCTCTCCTCTTGTGCTGTTTTCTTACTCCCGACTGTCTCTCCTCTCGCGCTGTTTTCAATCTCCCGACTGCCTCTCCTTTCATGCTGTTTTCAATCTCCCGGCTGTCTCTCCTCTCGCGCTGTTTTCAATCTCACAACTGCCTCTGTTCTCGAGCTGTTTTCAATCTCCTGACTGTCTCTCCTCTCGCGCTGTTTTCAATCTCCCGACTGTCTCTCCTCTCGCGCTGTTTTCAATCTCCCGACTGCCTCTTTACTTGCGCTTATTTCAATCTCCCAACTGTCTCTCCTCTCGCGCTGTTTTCAATCACCCGACTGCCTCTCCTCTCGCACTGTTTTCAATCTCCCGACTATCTCTCCTCTCGCGCTGTTTTCAATCTCCCGACTGCCTCTCCTCTCGCGCTGTTTTCAATCTCCCGACTGTCTCTCCTCTCGCACTGTTTTCAATCTCCTGTCTCTCCTCTCGCGCAGTTTTCAATCTCCTGTCTCTCCTCTTGCGCTGTTTTCAATCTCCCGACTGCCTCTCCTCTCGCGCTGTTTTCATACTCCCAACTGTCTCTCCTCTCGTGTTGTTTTCAATCTCCCGACTGTCTCTCCTCTCGTGCTGTTTTCATACTCCCGACTGTCTCTCCTCTCGCACTGTTTTCAATCTCCCGACTGCCTCTCCTCTCGCGATGTTTTCAATCTCCCAATCATCACTCCTCTCACGCTGTTTTAAATCTCCCGACTGTCTATCCTCTCGTGCTGTTTTCATACTCCCGACTGTCTCTCCTCTCGCACTGTTTTCAATGTCCCGACTGTCTCTCCTCTCGCGCTGTTTTCAGTCTCCGGACTGTCTCTCCTCTCGCACTGTTTTCAATGTCCCGACTGTCTCTCCTCTCGCGCTGTTTTCAATCTCCCGACTGTCTCTCATCTCATGCTGTTTTCGTACTCCCAACTGTCTCTCCTGTGACGCTGTTTTCAATCTCCCAACTGTCTCTCCTGTGACGCTGTTTTCAATCTTCCGACTGTCTCTCCTCTCGCAATGTTTTCAATCTCCCGACTGTCTCTCCTCTTGTGCTGTTTTCTTACTCCCGACTGTCTCTCCTCTCGCGCTGTTTTCAATCTCCCGACTGCCTCTCCTTTGATGCTGTTTTCAATCTCGCGGCTGTCTCTCCTCTTGCGCTGTTTTCAATCTCCCAGCTGTCTCTCCTTTCATGCTGTTTTCAATCTCCCGGCTGCCTCTCCTTTCATGCTATTTTCAATCTCCCGGCTTTCTCTCTTCTTGTGCTGTTTTCTTACTCCCGACGGTCTCTCCTCTTGTGCTGTTTTCTTACTCCCGACTGTCTCTCCTCTCGCGCTGTTTTCAATCTCCCGACTGCCTCTCCGCTCGCGCTGTTTTCAATCTCCCGACTGTCTCTCCTCTCGCACTGTTTTCAGTCTCCCGACTGTCTCTCCTCTCGCGCTGTTTTCAGTCTCCCGACTGTCTCTCCTCTCGTGCTGTTTTCAATCTCCCGACTGTCTCTCCTCTCGCGCTGTTTTCAATCTCCCGACTATCTCTCCTCTCGCGCTGTTTTCAATCTCCCGACTGCCTCTCCTCTCGCACTGTTTTCAATCTCCCGACTATCTCTCCTCTCGCGCTGTTTTCAATCTCCCGACTGCCTCTCCTCTCGCGCTGTTTTCACTCTCCCGACTGTCTCTCCTCTCGCGCTGTTTTCAATCTCCCGACTGTCTCTCCCTCGCACTTTTTTCAATCTCCCGACTGCCTCTCCGCTCGCGCTGTTTTCAATCTCCCGACTGTCTCTCCTCTCGCGCTGTTTTCAATCTCACAATTGACTCTCCACTCACGATGTTTTCAATTTGCCGACTGCCTCTTATCTTGCACTGTTTTCAATCTCCTGACTGTCTCTCCTCTCGCGCTGTTTTCAAACTCCTGACTGTCTCTCCTTTCGCGCTGTTTTCAATCTCCCGACTGTCTCTCCTCTCGCGCTGTTTTCAATTTCCCGACTGCCTCTCCTCTCACACTGTTTTCAAACTCCTGTCTTTCCTCTAGCGCTGTTTTCAATCTCCCGACTGTCTCTCCTCTCGCGCTGTTTTCAAACTCCTGACTGTCTCTAGTCTCGCGCTGTTTTCAATTTCCCGACTGCCTCTCCTCTCGCACTGTTTTCAATCTCCCGACTGACTCTCCTCTCGCGCTGTTTTCAATCTCCCGACTGCCTCTCCTCTCGCACTGTTTTCAATCTCCCGACTGACTCTCCTCTCGCGCTGTTTTCAAACTCCCGACTGTCTCTCCTCTCGCGCTGTTTTCAATCTCCCGACTGTCTCTCCTCTCGCGCTGTTTTCAAACTCCTGACTGTCTCTCCTCTCGCGCTGTTTTCAATTTCCCGACTGTCTCTCCTCTCGCGTTGTTTTCAATCTCCCGACTGCCTCTCCTCTCGCACTGTTTTCAATCTCCCGACTATCTCTCCTATCGCGCTGTTTTCAATCTCCCGACTGTCTCTCCTCTCGCGCTGTTTTCAATCTCCGGACTGTCTCTCCTTTCATGCTGTTTTCAGTCTCCCGAATGCCTCTCCAATCGTGCTGCTTTCAATCTCCTGACTGTCTCTCCTCTGGCGCTGTTTTCAGTCTCCCGACTGTCTCTCCTCTCGCACTGTTTTCAATGTCCCGACTGTCTCTCCTCTCGCGCTGTTTTCAATCTCCCGACTGTCTCTCATCTCATGCTGTTTTCGTACTCCCAACTGTCTCTCCTGTGACGCTGTTTTCAATCTCCCAACTGTCTCTCCTGTGACGCTGTTTTCAATCTTCCGACTGTCTCTCCTCTCGCTATGTTTTCAATCTCCCGACTGTCTCTCCTCTTGTGCTGTTTTCTTACTCCCGACTGTCTCTCCTCTCGCGCTGTTTTCAATCTCCCGACTGCCTCTCCTTTGATGCTGTTTTCAATCTCCCGGCTGTCTCTCCTCTTGCGCTGTTTTCAATCTCCCAGCTGTCTCTCCTTTCATGCTGTTTTCAATCTCCCGGCTGCCTCTCCTTTCATGCTATTTTCAATCTCCCGGCTTTCTCTCTTCTTGTGCTGTTTTCTTACTCCCGACTGTCTCTCCTCTTGTGCTGTTTTCTTACTCCCGACTGTCTCTCCTCTCGCGCTGTTTTCAATCTCCCGGCTGCCTCTCCTTTCATGCTGTTTTCAATCTCCCGACTGTCTCTCCTCTTGTGCTGTTTTCTTACTCCCGACTGTCTCTCCTCTTGAGCTGTTTTCTTACTCCCGACTGTCTCTCCTCTCGCGCTGTTTTCAATCTCCCGACTGCCTCTCCTTTCATGCTGTTTTCAATCTCCCGGCTGTCTCTCCTCTCGCGCTGTTTTCAATCTCACAACTGCCTCTGTTCTCGAGCTGTTTTCAATCTCCTGACTGTCTCTCCTCTCGCGCTGTTTTCAATCTCCCGACTGTCTCTCCTCTCGCGCTGTTTTCAATCTCCCGACTGCCTCTTTACTTGCGCTTATTTCAATCTCCCAACTGTCTCTCGTCTCGCGCTGTTTTCAATCACCCGACTGCCTCTCCTCTCGCACTGTTTTCAATCTCCCGACTATCTCTCCTCTCGCGCTGTTTTCAATCTCCCGACTGCCTCTCCTCTCGTGCTGTTTTCAATCTCCCGACTGTCTCTCCTCTCGCACTGTTTTCAATCTCCTGTCTCTCCTCTCGCGCAGTTTTCAATCTCCTGTCTCTCCTCTCGCGCTGTTTTCAATCTCCCGACTGCCTCTCCACTCGCGCTGTTTTCATACTCCCAACTGTCTCTCCTCTCGTGTTGTTTTCAATCTCCCGACTGTCTCTCCTCTCGTGCTGTTTTCATACTCCCGACTGTCTCTCCTCTCGCACTGTTTTCAATCTCCCGACTGCCTCTCCTCTCGCGATGTTTTCAATCTCCCAATCATCACTCCTCTCATGCTGTTTTCAATCTCCCGACTGTCTATCCTCTCGTGCTGTTTTCATACTCCCGACTGCCTCTCCTCTCGCGCTGTTTTCATACTCCCAACTGTCTCTCCTCTCGTGTTGTTTTCAATCTCCCGACTATCTCTCCTCTCGTGCTGTTTTCATACTCCCGACTGTCTCTCCTCTCGCACTGTTTTCAATCTCCCGACTGCCTCTCCTCTCGCGTTGTTTTCAATCTCCCAATCATCACTCCTCTCACGCTGTTTTCAATCTCCCGACTGTCTATCCTCTCGTGCTGTTTTCATACTCCCGACTGTCTCTCCTCTCGTGCTGTTTTCAATCTCCCGACTGCCTCTCCTCTCGCACTGTTTTAAATCTCTGGACTGCCTCTCTCCTCTCGTGCTGTTTTCATACTCCCGACTGCCTCTCCTCTCGCGCTGTTTTCAATCTCCCGACTGTCTCTCCCTCGCACTTTTTTCTATCTCCCGACTGCCTCTCCGCTCGCGCTGTTTTCAATCTCACAATTGACTCTCCACTCACGCTATTTTCAATCTCCCGACTGCCTCTCCTCTCGCGCTGTTTTCAATCTCCTGTCTCTCCTCTCGCGCAGTTTTCAAACTCCTGACTGTCTCTCCTCTCACGCTGTTTTCAATCTCCCGACTGCCTCTCCTCTCGCACTGTTTTCAATCCCCAGTCTCTCCAATCGCGCTGTTTTCAATCTCCCGACTGTCTCTCCTCTCGTGCTGTTTTCATACTCCCGACTGTCTCTCCTCTCGCGTTGTTTTCAATCTCCCGACTGCCTCTCCTCTCGCACTGTTTTCAATCTCCTGTCTCTCCAATCGCGCTGTTTTCAATCTCCCGACTGCCTCTCCTCTCGCGCTGTTTTCAATCTCCCAATCACCTCTCCTCTCGCGCTGTTTTCAATCTCCCGACTGTCTCTCCGCTCGCGCTGTTTTCAATCTCCGGACTGCCTCTCCTCTCGCACTGTTTTCAGTCTCCCGACTGCCTCTCCTCTCGCGCTGTTTTCAATCTCCCGACTGTCTCTCCTATCGCGCTGTTTTCAATCTCCGGACTGTCTCTTCTTTCATGCTGTTTTCAGTCTCCCGAATGCCTCTCCAATCGTGCTGTTTTCAATCTCCTGACTGCCTCTCCTCTCGCGCTGTTTTCAGTCTCCCGACTGTCTCTCCTCTCGAACTGTTTTCAATCTCCCGACTGTCTCTCCTCTCGCACTGTTTTCAATGTCCCGACTGTCTCTCCTCTCGCGCTGTTTTCAATCTCCCGACTATCTCTCCTCTCGCGCTGTTTTCAATCTCCCGACTGCCTCTCCTTTCATGCTGTTTTCAATCTCCCGCCTGTCTCTCCTCTCGCGCTGTTTTCAATCTCCCGACTGCCTCTCCTTTCATGCTGTTTTCAATCTCCCGGCTGTCTCTCCTCTCGCGCTGTTTTCAATCTCCTGACTGTCTCTCCTTTCGCGCTGTTTTCAATCTCCCGGCTGCCTCTCCTCTCGCGCTGTTCTCAATCTCCCAATCACCTCTCCTCTCACGCGGTTTTCAATCTCCCGACTGTCTCTCCTCTCGCGCTGTTCTCAATCTCCCAATCACCTCTCCTCTCACGCGGTTTTCAATCTCCCGACTGTCTCTCCTCTCGCGCTGTTTTCAATCTCCCAACTGTCTCTCCTGTGACGCTGTTTTCAATCTCCCGACTGTCTCTCCTCTCGCAATGTTTTCAATCTCCCGACTGCCTCTCCTTTCATGCTGTTTTCAATCTCCCGGCTGTCTCTCCTCTTGCGCTGTTTTCAATCTCCTGACTGTCTCTCCTCTCGCGCTGTTTTCAATCTCCCGGCTGCCTCTCCTCTCGCGCTGTTTTCAATCTCCCGACTGTCTCTCCTCTCATGCTGTTTTCGTACACCCAACTGTCTCTCCTGTGACGCTGTTTTCAATCTCCCGACTGTCTCTCCTCTCGCACTGTTTTGAATCTCCCGACTGTCTCTCCTCTCGTGCTGTTTTCAATCTCCCGACTGTCTCGCCTCTCGCACTGTTTTCAGTCTCTCGACTGCCTCTCCTTTCGCGCGGTTTTCAATCTCCCGACTGTCTCTCCTCTTGTGCTGTTTTCTTACTCCCGACTGTCTCTCCTCTAGCGCTGTTTTCAATCTCCCGACTGCGTCTCCACTCATGCTGTTTTCAATCTCCCGACTGCCTCTTTACTTGCACTTATTTTAATCTCCCAACTGTCCCTCCTCTTGCGCTGTTTTCAATCACCTGACTGCCTCTCCTCTTGCGCTGTTATCAATCTCCCGACTGTCTCTCCTCTCGCGCTGTTTTCAATCTCCCGACTGTCTCTCCTCTCGAGCTGTTTTCAATCTCCCGACTGCCTCTCCTCTCTCGATGTTTTCTATCTCCCAATCCCCTGACCTCTCACTCTGTTTTCATACTCCCGACTGTCTCTCCTCTCATGCTGCTTTCAATCTCCCGACTGCCTCTTCTGTCGCACTGTTTACAAACTCCTGACTCTCCTCTCGCGCTGTTTTCAATCTCCAGACTGACTCCCCTTTCGCGGTGTTCTCAATTTTCTGGCTGCCTCTTTTGCGCTGTTTTCAATCTGCCGACTGTCTCTCCTCTTGCGCTGTTATCAATCTCCCGACTGTCTCTCCTCTTGCGCTGTTATCAATCTCCCGACTGTCTCTCCTCTCGCGCTGTTTTCAATCTCCCGACTGCCTCTCCGCTCGCGCTGTTTTCAATCTCCCGACTGTCTCTCCTTTCATGCTGTTTTCAGTCTCCCGAATGCCTCTCCACTCGTGCTGTTTTCAATCTCCTGACTGCCTCTCCTCTCGCGCTGTTTTCAGTCTCCCGACTGTCTCTCCTCTCGCACTGTTTTCAGTCTCCCGACTGTCTCTCCTCTCGCACTGTTTTCAATGTCCCGACTGTCTCTCCTCTCGCGCTGTTTTCAATCTCCCGACTATCTCTCCTCTCGTGCTGTTTTCAATCTCCCGACTGCCTCTCCTTTCATGCTGTTTTCAATCTCCCGGCTGTCTCTCCTCTCGCGCTGTTTTCAATCTCCCGACTGCCTCTCCTCTCGCACTGTTTTCAATCTCCTGTCTCTCCTCTCGCGCTGTTTTCAATCTCCCGGCTGCCTCTCCTCTCGCGCTGTTCTCAATCTCCCAATCACCTCTCCTCTCGCGCTGTTTTCAATCTCCCGACTGTCTCTCCTCTCATGCTGTTTTCATACTCCCAACTGTCTCTCCTCTCACACTGATTTCAATCTCCCGACTGTCTCTCCTGTCACGCTGTTTTCAATCTCCCGACTGTCTCTCCTCTCGAGCTGTTTTCAATCTCCCGACTGTCTCTCCTCTCGCACTGTTTTCAATGTCCCGACTGTCTCTCCTCTCGCGCTGTTTTCTATCTCCCGACTATGTCTCCTCTCGCGCTGTTTTCAATCTCCCGACTGCCTCTCCTTTCATGCTATTTTCAATGTCCCGACTGTCTCTCCTCTCGCGCTGTTTTCAATCTCCCGACTGTCTCTCCTCTCGCGCTGTTTTCAATCTCCCGACTGCCTCTCCTTTCATGCTGTTTTCAATCTCCCGACTGTCTCTCCTCTCGCACTGTTTTCAATGTCCCGACTGTCTCTCCTCTCGCGCTGTTTTCAATCTCCCGACTGTCTCTCCTCTCGCGCTGTTTTGAATCTCCCGACTGCCTCTCCTTTCATGCTGTTTTCAATCTCCCGACTGTCTCTCCTCTCGCGCTGTTTTCAATGTCCCGACTGTCTCTCCTCTCGCGCTGTTTTCAATCTCCCGGCTGTCTCTTCTCTCGCGCTGTTTTCAATCTCCTGACTGTCTCTCCTTTCGCGCTGTTTTCAATCTCCCGACTGTCTCTCCTCTCGAGGTGTTTTCAATGTCCCGACTGTCTCTCCTCTCGCGCTGTTTTCAATCTCCCGACTGCCTCTCCTTTCATGCTGTTTTCAATCTCCCGACTGTCTCTGCTCTCGCGCTGTTTTCAATCTCCCGACTGTCTCTCCTCTTGCGCTGTTTTCAATCTCCCGGCTGTCTCTCCTCTTGCGCTGTTTTCAATCTCCTGACTGTCTCTCCTCTTGCGCTGTTTTCAATCTCCCGGCTGCCTCTCCTCTCGCGCTGTTTTCAATCTCCCGACTGTCTCTCCTCTCATGCTGTTTTCATACACCCAACTGTCTCTCCTGTGACGCTGTTTTCAATCTCCCGACTGTCTCTCCTCTCGCGCTGTTTTCAATCTCCCGACTGCCTCTCCGCTCGCGCTGTTTTCAATCTCCCGACTGTCTCTCCTCTCGCACTGTTTTCAGTCTCCCGACTGTCTCTCCTCTCGTGCTGTTTTCAATCTCCCGACTGTCTCTCCTCTCGCGCTGTTTTCAATCTCCCGACTATCTCTCCTCTCGCGCTGTTTTCAATCTCCCGACTGCCTCTCCTCTCGCACTGTTTTCAATCTCCCGACTATCTCTCCTCTCGCGCTGTTTTCAATCTCCCGACTGCCTCTCCTCTCGCGCTGTTTTCAATCTCCCGACTGTCTCTCCTCTCGCGCTGTTTTCAATCTCCCGACTGTCTCTCCTCTTGCGCTGTTTTCACTCTCCCGACTGTCTCTCCTCTCGCGCTGTTTTCAATCTCCCGACTGTCTCTCCCTCGCACTTTTTTCAATATCCCGACTGCCTCTCCGCTCGCGCTGTTTTCAATCTCCCGACTGTCTCTCCTCTCGCCCTGTTTTCAATCTCACAATTGACTCTCCACTCACGCTGTTTTCAATTTGCCGACTGCCTCTTGTCTTGCACTGTTTTCAATCTCCTGACTGTCTCTCCTCTCGCGCTGTTTTCAAACTCCTGACTGTCTCTCCTTTCACGCTGTTTTCAATCTCCCGACTGTCTCTCCTCTCGCGCTGTTTTCAATTTCCCGACTGCCTCTCCTCTCACACAGTTTTCAAACTCCTGTCTTTCCTCTAGCGCTGTTTTCAATCTCCCGACTGTCTCTCCTCTCGCGCTGTTTTCAAACTCCTGACTGTCTCTCCTCTCGCGCTGTTTTCAATTTCCCGACTGCCTCTCCTCTCGCACTGTTTTCAATCTCCCGACTGACTCTCCTCTCGCGCTGTTTTCAATCTCCCGACTGCCTCTCATCTCGCACTGTTTTCAATCTCCCGACTGCCTCTCCTTTCATGCTGTTTTCAATCTCCCGACTGTCTCTCCTCTCGCACTGTTTTCAATGTCCCGACTGTCTCTCCTCTCGCGCTGTTTTCAATCTCCCAATCACCTCTCCTCTCGCGCTGTTTTCAATCTCCCGACTGTCTCTCCTCTCATGCTGTTTTCATACTCCCGACTGTCTCTCCTCTAGCGCTGTTTTCAATCTCCCGACTGCGTCTCCACTCATGCTGTTTTCAAACTCCCGACTGCCTCTTTACTTGCGCTTATTTTAATCTCCCAACTGTCCCTCCTCTTGCGCTGTTTTCAATCACCTGACTGCCTCTCCTCTTGCGCTGTTATCAATCTCCCGACTGTCTCTCCTCTCGCGCTGTTTTCAATCTCCCGACTGTCTCTCCTCTCGAGCTGTTTTCAATCTCCCGACTGCCTCTCCTCTCTCGATGTTTTCTATCTCCCAATCCCCTGACCTCTCACTCTGTTTTCATACTCCCGACTGTCTCTCCTCTCATGCTGCTTTCAATCTCCCGACTGCCTCTTCTGTCGCACTGTTTACAAACTCCTGACTCTCCTCTCGCGCTGTTTTCAATCTCCAGACTGACTCTCCTTTCGCGGTGTTCTCAATTTTCTGGCTGCCTCTTTTGCGCTGTTTTCAATCTGCCGACTGTCTCTCCTCTTGCGCTGTTATCAATCTCCCGACTGTCTCTCCTCTTGCGCTGTTATCAATCTCCCGACTGTCTCTCCTCTCGCGCTGTTTTCAATCTCCCGACTGCCTCTCCGCTCGCGCTGTTTTCAATCTCCCGACTGTCTCTCCTTTCATGCTGTTTTCAGTCTCCCGAATGCCTCTCCTCTCGTGCTGTTTTCAATCTCCTGACTGCCTCTCCTCTCGCGCTGTTTTCAGTCTCCCGACTGTCTCTCCTCTCGCACTGTTTTCAGTCTCCCGACTGTCTCTCCTCTCGCACTGTTTTCAATCTCCCGACTATCTCTCCTCTCGTGCTGTTTTCAATCTCCCGACTGCCTCTCCTTTCATGCTGTTTTCAATCTCCCGGCTGTCTCTCCTCTCGCGCTGTTTTCAATTTCCCGACTGCCTCTCCTCTCGCACTGTTTTCAATCTCCTGTCTCTCCTCTCGCGCTGTTTTCAATCTCCCGGCTGCCTCTCCTCTCGCGCTGTTCTCAATCTCCCAATCACCTCTCCTCTCGCGCTGTTTTCAATCTCCCGACTGTCTCTCCTCTCATGCTGTTTTCATACTCCCAACTGTCTCTCCTCTCACACTGATTTCAATCTCCCGACTGTCTCTCCTGTCACGCTGTTTTCAATCTCCCGACTGTCTCTCCTCTCGAGCTGTTTTCAATCTCCCGACTGTCTCTCCTCTCGCACTGTTTTCAATGTCCCGACTGTCTCTCCTCTCGCGCTGTTTTCAATCTCCCGACTATGTCTCCTCTCGCGCTGTTTTCAATCTCCCGACTGCCTCTCCTTTCATGCTGTTTTCAATGTCCCGACTGTCTCTCCTCTCGCGCTGTTTTCAATCTCCCGACTGTCTCTCCTCTCGCGCTGTTTTCAATCTCCCGACTGCCTCTCATTTCATGCTGTTTTCAATCTCCCGACTGTCTCTCCTCTCGCACTGTTTTCAATGTCCCGACTGTCTCTCCTCTCGCGCTGTTTTCAATCTCCCGACTGTCTCTCCTCTCGCGCTGTTTTGAATCTCCCGACTGCCTCTCCTTTCATGCTGTTTTCAATCTCCCGACTGTCTCTCCTCTCGCGCTGTTTTCAATGTCCCGACTGTCTCTCCTCTCGCGCTGTTTTCAATCTCCCGGCTGTCTCTCCTCTCGCGCTGTTTTCAATCTCCTGACTGTCTCTCCTTTCGCGCTGTTTTCAATCTCCCGACTGTCTCTCCTCTCGAGCTGTTTTCATACTCCCGACTGTCTCTCCTCTCGCGCTGTTTTCAATCTCCCGACTGCCTCTCCTTTCATGCTGATTTCAATCTCCCGACTGTCTCTGCTCTCGCGCTGTTTTCAATCTCCCGACTGTCTCTCCTCTTGCGCTGTTTTCAATCTCCCGGCTGTCTCTCCTCTTGCGCTGTTTTCAATCTCCTGACTGTCTCTCCTCTCGCGCTGTTTTCAATCTCCCGACTGTCTCTCCTCTCATGCTGTTTTCATACTCCCAACTGTCTCTCCTCTCACACTGATTTCAATCTCCCGACTGTCTCTCCTCTCGCACTGTTTTCAATCTCCCGACTATCTCTCCTCTCGTGCTGTTTTCAATCTCCCGACTGCCTCTCCTTTCATGCTGTTTTCAATCTCCCGGCTGTCTCTCCTCTCGCGCTGTTTTCAATTTCCCGACTGCCTCTCCTCTCGCACTGTTTTCAATCTCCTGTCTCTCCTCTCGCGCTGTTTTCAATCTCCCGGCTGCCTCTCCTCTCGCGCTGTTCTCAATCTCCCAATCACCTCTCCTCTCGCGCTGTTTTCAATCTCCCGACTGTCTCTCCTCTCATGCTGTTTTCATACTCCCAACTGTCTCTCCTCTCACACTGATTTCAATCTCCCGACTGTCTCTCCTGTCACGCTGTTTTCAATCTCCCGACTGTCTCTCCTCTCGAGCTGTTTTCAATCTCCCGACTGTCTCTCCTCTCGCACTGTTTTCAATGTCCCGACTGTCTCTCCTCTCGCGCTGTTTTCAATCTCCCGACTATGTCTCCTCTCGCGCTGTTTTCAATCTCCCGACTGCCTCTCCTTTCATGCTGTTTTCAATGTCCCGACTGTCTCTCCTCTCGCGCTGTTTTCAATCTCCCGACTGTCTCTCCTCTCGCGCTGTTTTCAATCTCCCGACTGCCTCTCATTTCATGCTGTTTTCAATCTCCCGACTGTCTCTCCTCTCGCACTGTTTTCAATGTCCCGACTGTCTCTCCTCTCGCGCTGTTTTCAATCTCCCGACTGTCTCTCCTCTCGCGCTGTTTTGAATCTCCCGACTGCCTCTCCTTTCATGCTGTTTTCAATCTCCCGACTGTCTCTCCTCTCGCGCTGTTTTCAATGTCCCGACTGTCTCTCCTCTCGCGCTGTTTTCAATCTCCCGGCTGTCTCTCCTCTCGCGCTGTTTTCAATCTCCTGACTGTCTCTCCTTTCGCGCTGTTTTCAATCTCCCGACTGTCTCTCCTCTCGAGCTGTTTTCATACTCCCGACTGTCTCTCCTCTCGCGCTGTTTTCAATCTCCCGACTGCCTCTCCTTTCATGCTGATTTCAATCTCCCGACTGTCTCTGCTCTCGCGCTGTTTTCAATCTCCCGACTGTCTCTCCTCTTGCGCTGTTTTCAATCTCCCGGCTGTCTCTCCTCTTGCGCTGTTTTCAATCTCCTGACTGTCTCTCCTCTTGCGCTGTTTTCAATCTCCCGGCTGCCTCTCCTCTCGCGCTGTTTTCAATCTCCCGACTGTCTCTCCTCTCATGCTGTTTTCATACACCCAACTGTCTCTCCTGTGACGCTGTTTTCAATCTCCCGACTGTCTCTCCTCTCGCGCTGTTTTCAATCTCCCGACTGCCTCTCCGCTCGCGCTGTTTTCAATCTCCCGACTGTCTCTCCTCTCGCACTGTTTTCAGTCTCCCGACTCTCTCCTCTCGCGCTGTTTTCAGTCTCCCGACTGTCTCTCCTCTCGTGCTGTTTTCAATCTCCCGACTGTCTCTCCTCTCGCGCTGTTTTCAGTCTCCCGACTATCTCTCCTCTCGCGCTGTTTTCAATCTCCCGACTGCCTCTCCTCTCGCACTGTTTTCAATCTCCCGACTATCTCTCCACTCGCGCTGTTTTCAATCTCCCGACTGCCTCTCCTCTCGCGCTGTTTTCAATCTCCCGACTGTCTCTCCTCTCGCGCTGTTTTCAATCTCCCGACTGTCTCTCCTCTCGCGCTGTTTTCACTCTCCCGACTGTCTCTCCTCTCGCGCTGTTTTCAATCTCCGGACTGTCTCTCCCTCGCACTTTTTTCAATATCCCGACTGCCTCTCCGCTCGCGCTGTTTTCAATCTCCCGACTGTCTCTCCTCTCGCGCTGTTTTCAATCTCACAATTGACTCTCCACTCACGCTGTTTTCAATTTGCCGACTGCCTCTTATCTTGCACTGTTTTCAATCTCCTGACTGTCTCTCCTCTCGCGCTGTTTTCAAACTCCTGGCTGTCTCTCCTTTCGCGCTGTTTTCAATCTCCCGACTGTCTCTCCTCTCGCGCTGTTTTCAATTTCCCGACTGCCTCTCCTCTCACACTGTTTTCAAACTCCTGTCTTTCCTCTAGCGCTGTTTTCAATCTCCCGACTGTCCCTCCTCTCGCGCTGTTTTCAATCTCCCGACTATCTCTCCTCTCGCGCTGTTTTCAATCTCCCGACTGCCTCTCCTCTCGCACTGTTTTCAATCTCCCGACTATCTCTCCACTCGCGCTGTTTTCAATCTCCCGACTGCCTCTCCTCTCGCGCTGTTTTCAATCTCCCGACTGTCTCTCCTCTCGCGCTGTTTTCAATCTCCCGACTGTCTCTCCTCTCGCGCTGTTTTCACTCTCCCGACTGTCTCTCCTCTCGCGCTGTTTTCAATCTCCGGACTGTCTCTCCCTCGCACTTTTTTCAATATCCCGACTGCCTCTCCGCTCGCGCTGTTTTCAATCTCCCGACTGTCTCTCCTCTCGCGCTGTTTTCAATCTCACAATTGACTCTCCACTCACGCTGTTTTCAATTTGCCGACTGCCTCTTATCTTGCACTGTTTTCAATCTCCTGACTGTCTCTCCTCTCGCGCTGTTTTCAAACTCCTGACTGTCTCTCCTTTCGCGCTGTTTTCAATCTCCCGACTGTCTCTCCTCTCGCGCTGTTTTCAATTTCCCGACTGCCTCTCCTCTCACACTGTTTTCAAACTCCTGTCTTTCCTCTAGCGCTGTTTTCAATCTCCCGACTGTCCCTCCTCTCGCGCTGTTTTCAAACTCCTGACTGTCTCTCCTCTCGCGCTGTTTTCAATTTCCCGACTGCCTCTCCTCTCGCACTGTTTTCAATCTCCCGACTGACTCTCCTCTCGCGCTGTTTTCAATCTCCCGACTGCCTCTCCTCTCGCACTGTTTTCAATCTCCCGACTGACTCTCCTCTCGCGCTGTTTTCAAACTCCCGACTGTCTCTCCTCTCGCGCTGTTTTCAATCTCCCGACTGTCTCTCCTCTCGCGCTGTTTTCAAACTCCTGACTGTCTCTCCTCTCGCGCTGTTTTCAATTTCCCGACTGTCTCTCCTCTCGCGTTGTTTTCAATCTCCCGACTGCCTCTCCTCTCGCACTGTTTTCAATCTCCCGACTATCTCTCCTATCGCGCTGTTTTCAATCTCCCGACTGTCTCTCCTCTCGCGCTGTTTTCAATCTCCGGACTGTGTCTCCTTTCATGCTGTTTTCAGTCTCCCGAATGCCTCTCCAATCGTGCTGCTTTCAATCTCCTGACTGTCTCTCCTCTGGCGCTGTTTTCAGTCTCCCGACTGTCTCTCCTCTCGCACTGTTTTCAATGTCCCGACTGTCTCTCCTCTCGCGCTGTTTTCGTACTCCCAACTGTCTCTCCTGTGACGCTGTTTTCAATCTCCCAACTGTCTCTCCTGTGACGCTGTTTTCAATCTTCCGACTGTCTCTCCTCTCGCAATGTTTTCAATCTCCCGACTGTCTCTCCTCTTGTGCTGTTTTCTTACTCCCGACTGTCTCTCCTCTCGCGCTGTTTTCAATCTCCCGACTGCCTCTCCTTTGATGCTGTTTTCAATCTCCCGGCTGTCTCTCCTCTTGCGCTGTTTTCAATCTCCCAGCTGTCTCTCCTTTCATGCTGTTTTCAATCTCCCGGCTGCCTCTCCTTTCATGCTGTTTTCAATCTCCCGGCTTTCTCTCTTCTTGTGCTGTTTTCTTACTCCCGACTGTCTCTCCTCTTGTGCTGTTTTCTTACTCCCGACTGTCTCTCCTCTCGCGCTGTTTTCAATCTCCCGACTGCCTCTCCTTTCATGGTGTTTTCAATCTCCCGACTGTCTCTCCACTTGTGCTGTTTTCTTACTCCCGACTGTCTCTCCTCTTGTGCTGTTTTCTTACTCCCGACTGTCTCTCCTCTCGCGCTGTTTTCAATCTCCCGACTGCCTCTCCTTTCATGCTGTTTTCAATCTCCCGGCTGTCTCTCCTCTCGCGCTGTTTTCAATCTCACAACTGCCTCTGTTCTCGAGCTGTTTTCAATCTCCTGACTGTCTCTCCTCTCGCGCTGTTTTCAATCTCCCGACTGTCTCTCCTCTCGCGCTGTTTTCAATCTCCCGACTGCCTCTTTACTTGCGCTTATTTCAATCTCCCAACTGCCTCTCCTCTCGCGCTGTTTTCAGTCACCCGACTGCCTCTCCTCTCGCACTGTTTTCAATCTCCCGACTATCTCTCCTCTCGCGCTGTTTTCAATCTCCCGACTGCCTCTCCTCTCGCGCTGTTTTCAATCTCCCGACTGTCTCTCCTCTCGCACTGTTTTCAATCTCCTGTCTCTCCTCTCGCGCAGTTTTCAATCTCCTGTCTCTCCTCTCGCGCTGTTTTCAATCTCCCGACTGCCTCTCCTCTCGCGCTGTTTTCATACTCCCAACTGTCTCTCCTCTCGTGTTGTTTTCAATCTCCCGACTGTCTCTCCTCTCGTGCTGTTTTCATACTCCCGACTGTCTCTCCTCTCGCACTGTTTTCAATCTCCCGACTGCCTCTCCTCTCGCGATGTTTTCAATCTCCCAATCATCACTCCTCTCACGCTGTTTTCAATCTCCCGACTGTCTATCCTCTCGTGCTGTTTTCATACTCCCGACTGTCTCTCCTCTCGTGCTGTTTTCAATCTCCCGACTGCCTCTCCTCTCGCACTGTTTTCAATCTCTGGACTGCCTCTCTCCTCTCGTGCTGTTTTCATACTCCCGACTGCCTCTCCTCTCGCGCTGTTTTCAATCTCCTGACTGTCTCTCCCTCGCACTTTTTTCAATCTCCCGACTGCCTCTCCGCTCGCGCTGTTTTCAATCTCACAATTGACTCTCCACTCACGCTGTTTTCAATCTCCTGACTGCCTCTCCTCTCGCGCTGTTTTCAATCTCCTGTCTCTCCTCTCGCGCTGTTTTCAATCTCCTGTCTCTCCTCTCGCGCTGTTTTCAAACTCCTGACTGTCTCTCCTCTCACGCTGTTTTCAATCACCCGACTGCCTCTCCTCTCACACTGTTTTCAATCTCCCGACTATCTCTCCTCTCGCGCTGTTTTCAATCTCCCGACTGCCTCTCCTCTCGCGCTGTTTTCAATCTCCTGACTGTCTCTCCTCTCGCACTGTTTTCAATCTCCTGTCTCTCCTCTCGCGCAGTTTTCAATCTCCTGTCTCTCCTCTCGCGCTGTTTTCAATCTCCCGACTGCCTCTCCTCTCGCGCTGTTTTCATACTCCCAACTGTCTCTCCTCTCGTGTTGTTTTCAATCTCCCGACTATCTCTCCTCTCGTGCTGTTTTCATACTCCCGACTGTCTCTCCTCTCGCACTGTTTTCAATCTCCCGACTGCCTCTCCTCTCGCGATGTTTTCAATCTCCCAATCATCACTCCTCTCACGCTGTTTTCAATCTCCCGACTGTCTATCCTCTCGTGCTGTTTTCATACTCCCGACTGTCTCTCCTCTCGTGCTGTTTTCAATCTCCCGACTGCCTCTCCTCTCGCACTGTTTTCAATCTCTGGACTGCCTCTCTCCTCTCGTGCTGTTTTCATACTCCCGACTGCCTCTCCTCTCGCGCTGTTTTCAATCTCCCGACTGTCTCTCCCTCGCACTTTTTTCAATCTCCCGACTGCCTCTCCGCTCGCGCTGTTTTCAATCTCACAATTGACTCTCCACTCACGCTATTTTCAATCTCCCGACTGCCTCTCCTCTCGCGCTGTTTTCAATCTCCTGTCTCTCCTCTCGCGCAGTTTTCAAACTCCTGACTGTCTCTCCTCTCACGCTGTTTTCAATCTCCCGACTGCCTCTCCTCTCGCACTGTTTTCAATCTCCTGTCTCTCCAATCGCGCTGTTTTCAATCTCCCGACTGTCTCTCCTCTCGTGCTGTTTTCATACTCCCGACTGTCTCTCCTCTCGCGTTGTTTTCAATCTCCCGACTGCCTCTCCTCTCGCACTGTTTTCAATCTCCTGTCTCTCCAATCGCGCTGTTTTCAATCTCCCGACTGCCTCTCCTCTCGCGCTGTTTTCAATCTCCCAATCACCTCTCCTCTCGCGCTGTTTTCAATCTCCCGACTGTCTCTCCTCTCGCGCTGTTTTCAATCTCCGGACTGCCTCTCCTCTCGCACTGTTTTCAGTCTCCCGACTGCCTCTCCTCTCGCGCTGTTTTCAATCTCCCGGCTGCCTCTCCTCTCGCGCTGTTTTCAATCTCCCGACTGTCTCTCCTCTCATGCTGTTTTCGTACACCCAACTGTCTCTCCTGTGACGCTGTTTTCAATCTCCCGACTGTCTCTCCTCTCGCACTGTTTTGAATCTCCCGACTGTCTCTCCTCTCGTGCTGTTTTCAATCTCCCGACTGTCTCTCCTCTCGCACTGTTTTCAGTCTCTCGACTGCCTCTCCTTTCGCGCGGTTTTCAATCTCCCGACTGTCTCTCCTCTTGTGCTGTTTTCTTACTCCCGACTGTCTCTCCTCTAGCGCTGTTTTCAATCTCCCGACTGCGTCTCCACTCATGCTGTTTTCAATCTCCCGACTGCCTCTTTACTTGCGCTTATTTTAATCTCCCAACTGTCCCTCCTCTTGCGCTGTTTTCAATCACCTGACTGCCTCTCCTCTTGCGCTGTTATCAATCTCCCGACTGTCTCTCCTCTCGCGCTGTTTTCAATCTCCCGACTGTCTCTCCTCTCGAGCTGTTTTCAATCTCCCGACTGCCTCTCCTCTCTCGATGTTTTCTATCTCCCAATCCCCTGACCTCTCACTCTGTTTTCATACTCCCGACTGTCTCTCCTCTCATGCTGCTTTCAATCTCCCGACTGCCTCTTCTGTCGCACTGTTTACAAACTCCTGACTCTCCTCTCGCGCTGTTTTCAATCTCCAGACTGACTCTCCTTTCGCGGTGTTCTCAATTTTCTGGCTGCCTCTTTTGCGCTGTTTCCAATCTGCCGACTGTCTCTCCTCTTGCGCTGTTATCAATCTCCCGACTGTCTCTCCTCTTGCGCTGTTATCAATCTCCCGACTGTCTCTCCTCTCGCGCTGTTTTCAATCTCCCGACTGCCTCTCCGCTCGTGCTGTTTTCAATCTCCCGACTGTCTCTCCTTTCATGCTGTTTTCAGTCTCCCGAATGCCTCTCCACTCGTGCTGTTTTCAATCTCCTGACTGCCTCTCCTCTCGCATTGTTTTCAATCTCCTGACTGCCTCTCCTCTCGCGCTGTTTTCAGTCTCCCGACTGTCTCTCCTCTCGCACTGTTTTCAATGTCCCGACTGTCTCTCCTCTCGCGCTGTTTTCAATCTCCCGACTATCTCTCCTCTCGTGCTGTTTTCAATCTCCCGACTGCCTCTCCTTTCATGCTGTTTTCAATCTCCCGGCTGTCTCTCCTCTCGCGCTGTTTTCAATCTCCCGACTGCCTCTCCTCTCGCACTGTTTTCAATCTCCTGTCTCTCCTCTCGCGCTGTTTTCAATCTCCCGGCTGCCTCTCCTCTCGCGCTGTTCTCAATCTCCCAATCACCTCTCCTCTCGCGCTGTCTTCAATCTCCCGACTGTCTCTCCTCTCATGCTGTTTTCATACTCCCAACTGTCTCTCCTCTCACACTGATTTCAATCTCCCGACTGTCTCTCCTGTCACGCTGTTTTCAATCTCCCGACTGTCTCTCCTCTCGAGCTGTTTTCAATCTCCCGACTGTCTCTCCTCTCGCGCTGTTTTCAATCTCCCGACTGTCTCTCCTCTCATGCTGTTTTCATACTCCCAACTGTCTCTCCTCTCACACTGATTTCAATCTCCCGACTGCCTCTCCTTTCATGCTGTTTTCAATCTCCCGACTGTCTCTCCTCTCGCGCTGTTTTCAATCTCCCGACTGTCTCTCCTCTCGCGCTGTTTTCAATCTCCCGGCTGTCTCTCCTCTCGCGCTGTTTTCAATCTCCTGACTGTCTCTCCTATCGCGCTGTTTTCAATCTCCCGACTGTCTCTCCTCTCGAGCTGTTTTCATACTCCCGACTGTCTCTCCTCTCGCGCTGTTTTCAATCTCCCGACTGCCTCTCCTTTCACGCTGTTTTCAATCTCCCGGCTGTCTCTCCTCTCGCGCTGTTTTCAATCTCACAACTGCCTCTGTTCTCGAGCTGTTTTCAATCTCCTGACTGTCTCTCCTCTCGCGCTGTTTTCAATCTCCCGACTGTCTCTCCTCTCGCGCTGTTTTCAATCTCCCGACTGCCTCTTTACTTGCGCTTATTTCAATCTCCCAACTGTCTCTCCTCTCGCGCTGTTTTCAGTCACCCGACTGCCTCTCCTCTCGCACTGTTTTCAATCTCCCGACTATCTCTCCTCTCGCGCTGTTTTCAATCTCCCGACTGCCTCTCCTCTCGCGCTGTTTTCAATCTCCCGACTGTCTCTCCTCTCGCACTGTTTTCAATCTCCTGTCTCTCCTCTCGCGCAGTTTTCAATCTCCTGTCTCTCCTCTCGCGCTGTTTTCAATCTCCCGACTGCCTCTCCTCTCGCGCTGTTTTCATACTCCCAACTGTCTCTCCTCTCGTGTTGTTTTGAATCTCCCGACTGTCTCTCCTCTCGTGCTGTTTTCATACTCCCGACTGTCTCTCCTCTCGCACTGTTTTCAATCTCCCGACTGCCTCTCCTCTCGCGATGTTTTCAATCTCCCAATCATCACTCCTCTCACGCTGTTTTCAATCTCCCGACTGTCTATCCTCTCGTGCTGTTTTCATACTCCCGACTGTCTCTCCTCTCGTGCTGTTTTCAATCTCCCGACTGCCTCTCCTCTCGCACTGTTTTCAATCTCTGGACTGCCTCTCTCCTCTCGTGCTGTTTTCATACTCCCGACTGCCTCTCCTCTCGCGCTGTTTTCAATCTCCCGACTGTCTCTCCCTCGCACTTTTTTCAATCTCCCGACTGCCTCTCCGCTCGCGCTGTTTTCAATCTCACAATTGACTCTCCACTCACGCTGTTTTCAATCTCCCGACTGCCTCTCCTCTCGCGCTGTTTTCAATCTCCTGTCCCTCCTCTCGCGCTGTTTTCAAACTCCTGACTGTCTCTCCTCTCGCGCTGTTTTCAATTTCCCGACTGCCTCTCCTCTCGCACTGTTTTCAATCTCCCGACTGACTCTCCTCTCGCGCTGTTTTCAATCTCCCGACTGCCTCTCCTCTCGCACTGTTTTCAATCTCCCGACTGACTCTCCTCTCGCGCTGTTTTCAAACTCCCGACTGTCTCTCCTCTCGCGCTGTTTTCAATCTCCCGACTGTCTCTCCTCTCGCGCTGTTTTCAAACTCCTGACTGTCTCTCCTCTCGCGCTGTTTTCAATTTCCCGACTGTCTCTCCTCTCGCGTTGTTTTCAATCTCCCGACTGCCTCTCCTCTCGCACTGTTTTCAATCTCCCGACTATCTCTCCTATCGCGCTGTTTTCAATCTCCCGACTGTCTCTCCTCTCGCGCTGTTTTCAATCTCCGGACTGTCTCTCCTTTCATGCTGTTTTCAGTCTCCCGAATGCCTCTCCAATCGTGCTGCTTTCAATCTCCTGACTGTCTCTCCTCTCGCGCTGTTTTCAGTCTCCCGACTGTCTCTCCTCTCGCACTGTTTTCAATGTCCCGACTGTCTCTCCTCTCGCGCTGTTTTCGTACTCCCAACTGTCTCTCCTGTGACGCTGTTTTCAATCTCCCAACTGTCTCTCCTGTGACGCTGTTTTCAATCTTCCGACTGTCTCTCCTCTCGCAATGTTTTCAATCTCCCGACTGTCTCTCCTCTTGTGCTGTTTTCTTACTCCCGACTGTCTCTCCTCTCGCGCTGTTTTCAATCTCCCGACTGCCTCTCCTTTGATGCTGTTTTCAATCTCCCGGCTGTCTCTCCTCTTGCGCTGTTTTCAATCTCCCAGCTGTCTCTCCTTTCATGCTGTTTTCAATCTCCCGGCTGCCTCTCCTTTCATGCTGTTTTCTTACTCCCGACTGTCTCTCCTCTTGTGCTGTTTTCTTACTCCCGACTGTCTCTCCTCTCGCGCTGTTTTCAATTTCCCGGCTGCCTCTCCTTTCATGCTGTTTTCAATCTCCCGACTGTCTCTCCTCTTGTGCTGTTTTCTTACTCCCGACTGTCTCTCCTCTTGTGCTGTTTTCTTACTCCCGACTGTCTCTCCTCTCGCGCTGTTTTCAATCTCCCGACTGCCTCTCCTTTCATGCTGTTTTCAATCTCCCGGCTGTCTCTCCTCTCGCGCTGTTTTCAATCTCACAACTGCCTCTGTTCTCGAGCTGTTTTCAATCTCCTGACTGTCTCTCCTCTCGCGCTGTTTTCAATCTCCCGACTGTCTCTCCTCTCGCGCTGTTTTCAATCTCCCGACTGCCTCTTTACTTGCGCTTATTTCAATCTCCCAACTGCCTCTCCTCTCGCGCTGTTTTCAGTCACCCGACTGCCTCTCCTCTCGCACTGTTTTCAATCTCCCGACTATCTCTCCTCTCGCGCTGTTTTCAATCTCCCGACTGCCTCTCCTCTCGCGCTGTTTTCAATCTCCCGACTGTCTCTCCTCTCGCACTGTTTTCAATCTCCTGTCTCTCCTCTCGCGCAGTTTTCAATCTCCTGTCTCTCCTCTCGCGCTGTTTTCAATCTCCCGACTGCCTCTCCTCTCGCGCTGTTTTCATACTCCCAACTGTCTCTCCTCTCGTGTTGTTTTCAATCTCCCGACTGTCTCTCCTCTCGTGCTGTTTTCATACTCTCGACTGTCTCTCCTCTCGCACTGTTTTCAATCTCCCGACTGCCTCTCCTCTCGCGATGTTTTCAATCTCCCAATCATCACTCCTCTCACGCTGTTTTCAATCTCCCGACTGTCTATCCTCTCGTGCTGTTTTCATACTCCCGACTGTCTCTCCTCTCGTGCTGTTTTCAATCTCCCGACTGCCTCTCCTCTCGCACTGTTTTCAATCTCTGGACTGCCTCTCTCCTCTCGTGCTGTTTTCATACTCCCGACTGCCTCTCCTCTCGCGCTGTTTTCAATCTCCCGACTGTCTCTCCCTCGCACTTTTTTCAATCTCCCGACTGCCTCTCCGCTCGCGCTGTTTTCAATCTCACAATTGACTCTCCACTCACGCTGTTTTCAATCTCCTGACTGCCTCTCCTCTCGCGCTGTTTTCAATCTCCTGTCTCTCCTCTCGCGCTGTTTTCAATCTCCTGTCTCTCCTCTCGCGCTGTTTTCAAACTCCTGACTGTCTCTCCTCTCACGCTGTTTTCAATCACCCGACTGCCTCTCCTCTCACACTGTTTTCAATCTCCCGACTATCTCTCCTCTCGCGCTGTTTTCAATCTCCCGACTGCCTCTCCTCTCGCGCTGTTTTCAATCTCCTGACTGTCTCTCCTCTCGCACTGTTTTCAATCTCCTGTCTCTTCTCTCGCGCAGTTTTCAATCTCCTGTCTCTCCTCTCGCGCTGTTTTCAATCTCCCGACTGCCTCTCCTCTCGCGCTGTTTTCATACTCCCAACTGTCTCTCCTCTCGTGTTGTTTTCAATCTCCCGACTATCTCTCCTCTCGTGCTGTTTTCATACTCCCGACTGTCTCTCCTCTCGCACTGTTTTCAATCTCCCGACTGCCTCTCCTCTCGCGATGTTTTCAATCTCCCAATCATCACTCCTCTCACGCTGTTTTCAATCTCCCGACTGTCTATCCTCTCGTGCTGTTTTCATACTCCCGACTGTCTCTCCTCTCGTGCTGTTTTCAATCTCCCGACTGCCTCTCCTCTCGCACTGTTTTCAATCTCTGGACTGCCTCTCTCCTCTCGTGCTGTTTTCATACTCCCGACTGCCTCTCCTCTCGCGCTGTTTTCAATCTCCCGACTGTCTCTCCCTCGCACTTTTTTCAATCTCCCGACTGCCTCTCCGCTCGCGCTGTTTTCAATCTCACAATTGACTCTCCACTCACGCTATTTTCAATCTCCCGACTGCCTCTCCTCTCGCGCTGTTTTCAATCTCCTGTCTCTCCTCTCGCGCAGTTTTCAAACTCCTGACTGTCTCTCCTCTCACGCTGTTTTCAATCTCCCGACTGCCTCTCCTCTCGCACTGTTTTCAATCTCCTGTCTCTCCAATCGCGCTGTTTTCAATCTCCCGACTGTCTCTCCTCTCGTGCTGTTTTCATACTCCCGACTGTCTCTCCTCTCGCGTTGTTTTCAATCTCCCGACTGCCTCTCCTCTCGCACTGTTTTCAATCTCCTGTCTCTCCAATCGCGCTGTTTTCAATCTCCCGACTGCCTCTCCTCTCGCGCTGTTTTCAATCTCCCAATCACCTCTCCTCTCGCGCTGTTTTCAATCTCCCGACTGTCTCTCCTCTCGCGCTGTTTTCAATCTCCGGACTGCCTCTCCTCTCGCACTGTTTTCAGTCTCCCGACTGCCTCTCCTCTCGCGCTGTTTTCAATCTCCCGGCTGCCTCTCCTCTCGCGCTGTTTTCAATCTCCCGACTGTCTCTCCTCTCATGCTGTTTTCGTACACCCAACTGTCTCTCCTGTGACGCTGTTTTCAATCTCCCGACTGTCTCTCCTCTCGCACTGTTTTGAATCTCCCGACTGTCTCTCCTCTCGTGCTGTTTTCAATCTCCCGACTGTCTCGCCTCTCGCACTGTTTTCAGTCTCTCGACTGCCTCTCCTTTCGCGCGGTTTTCAATCTCCCGACTGTCTCTCCTCTTGTGCTGTTTTCTTACTCCCGACTGTCTCTCCTCTCGCGCTGTTTTCAATCTCCCGACTGCGTCTCCACTCATGCTGTTTTCAATCTCCCGACTGCCTCTTTACTTGCGCTTATTTTAATCTCCCAACTGTCCCTCCTCTTGCGCTGTTTTCAATCACCTGACTGCCTCTCCTCTTGCGCTGTTATCAATCTCCCGACTGTCTCTCCTCTCGCGCTGTTTTCAATCTCCCGACTGTCTCTCCTCTCGAGCTGTTTTCAATCTCCCAATCCCCTGACCTCTCACTCTGTTTTCATACTCCCGACTGTCTCTCCTCTCATGCTGCTTTCAATCTCCCGACTGCCTCTTCTGTCGCACTGTTTACAAACTCCTGACTCTCCTCTCGCGCTGTTTTCAATCTCCAGACTGACTCTCCTTTCGCGGTGTTCTCAATTTTCTGGCTGCCTCTTTTGCGCTGTTTCCAATCTGCCGACTGTCTCTCCTCTTGCGCTGTTATCAATCTCCCGACTGTCTCTCCTCTTGCGCTGTTATCAATCTCCCGACTGTCTCTCCTCTCGCGCTGTTTTCAATCTCCCGACTGCCTCTCCGCTCGCGCTGTTTTCAATCTCCCGACTGTCTCTCCTTTCATGCTGTTTTCAGTCTCCCGAATGCCTCTCCACTCGTGCTGTTTTCAATCTCCTGACTGCCTCTCCTCTCGCATTGTTTTCAATCTCCTGACTGCCTCTCCTCTCGCGCTGTTTTCAGTCTCCCGACTGTCTCTCCTCTCGCACTGTTTTCAATGTCCCGACTGTCTCTCCTCTCGCGCTGTTTTCAATCTCCCGACTATCTCTCCTCTCGTGCTGTTTTCAATCTCCCGACTGCCTCTCCTTTCATGCTGTTTTCAATCTCCCGGCTGTCTCTCCTCTCGCGCTGTTTTCAATCTCCCGACTGCCTCTCCTCTCGCACTGTTTTCAATCTCCTGTCTCTCCTCTCGCGCTGTTTTCAATCTCCCGGCTGCCTCTCCTCTCGCGCTGTTCTCAATCTCCCAATCACCTCTCCTCTCGCGCTGTTTTCAATCTCCCGACTGTCTCTCCTCTCATGCTGTTTTCATACTCCCAACTGTCTCTCCTCTCACACTGATTTCAATCTCCCGACTGTCTCTCCTGTCACGCTGTTTTCAATCTCCCGACTGTCTCTCCTCTCGAGCTGTTTTCAATCTCCCGACTGTCTCTCCTCTCGCGCTGTTTTCAATCTCCCGACTGTCTCTCCTCTCATGCTGTTTTCATACTCCCAACTGTCTCTCCTCTCACACTGATTTCAATCTCCCGACTGCCTCTCCTTTCATGCTGTTTTCAATCTCCCGACTGTCTCTCCTCTCGCGCTGTTTTCAATGTCCCGACTGTCTCTCCTCTCGCGCTGTTTTCAATCTCCCGGCTGTCTCTCCTCTCGCGCTGTTTTCAATCTCCTGACTGTCTCTCCTTTCGCGCTGTTTTCAATCTCCCGACTGTCTCTCCTCTCGAGCTGTTTTCATACTCCCGACTGTCTCTCCTCTCGCGCTGTTTTCAATCTCCCGACTGCCTCTCCTTTCACGCTGTTTTCAATCTCCCGGCTGTCTCTCCTCTCGCGCTGTTTTCAATCTCACAACTGCCTCTGTTCTCGAGCTGTTTTCAATCTCCTGACTGTCTCTCCTCTCGCGCTGTTTTCAATCTCCCGACTGTCTCTCCTCTCGCGCTGTTTTCAATCTCCCGACTGCCTCTTTCCTTGCGCTTATTTCAATCTCCCAACTGTCTCTCCTCTCGCGCTGTTTTCAGTCACCCGACTGCCTCTCCTCTCGCACTGTTTTCAATCTCCCGACTATCTCTCCTCTCGCGCTGTTTTCAATCTCCCGACTGCCTCTTCTCTCGCGCTGTTTTCAATCTCCCGACTGTCTCTCCTCTCGCACTGTTTTCAATCTCCTGTCTCTCCTCTCGCGCAGTTTTCAATCTCCTGTCTCTCCTCTCGCGCTGTTTTCAATCTCCCGACTGTCTCTCCTCTCATGCTGTTTCAATCTCCCGACTGTCTCTCCTCTCGTGCTGTTTTCATACTCCCGACTGTCTCTCCTCTCGCACTGTTTTCAATCTCCCGACTGCCTCTCCTCTCGCGATGTTTTCAATCTCCCAATCATCACTCCTCTCACGCTGTTTTCAATCTCCCGACTGTCTATCCTCTCGTGCTGTTTTCAATCTCCCGACTGCCTCTCCTCTCGCACTGTTTTCAATCTCTGGACTGCCTCTCTCCTCTCGTGCTGTTTTCATACTCCCGACTGCCTCTCCTCTCGCGCTGTTTTCAATCTCCCGACTGTCTCTCCCTCGCACTTTTTTCAATCTCCCGACTGCCTCTCCGCTCGCGCTGTTTTCAATCTCACAATTGACTCTCCACTCACGCTGTTTTCAATCTCCCGACTGCCTCTCCTCTCGCGCTGTTTTCAATCTCCTGTCCCTCCTCTCGCGCTGTTTTCAATCTCCTGTCTCTCCTCTCGCGCTGTTTTCAAACTCCTGACTGTCTCTCCTCTCACGCTGTTTTCAATCACCCGACTGCCTCTCCTCTCACACTGTTTTCAATCTCCCGACTATCTCTCCTCTCGCGCTGTTTTCAATCTCCCGACTGCCTCTCCTCTCGCGCTGTTTTCAATCTCCCGACTCTCTCTCCTCTCGCACTGTTTTCAATCTCCTGTCTCTCCTCTCGCGCAGTTTTCAATCTCCTGTCTCTCCTCTCGCGCTGTTTTCAATCTCCCGACTGCCTCTCCTCTCGCGCTGTTTTCATACTCCCAACTGTCTCTCCTCTCGTGTTGTTTTCAATCTCCCGACTATCTCTCCTCTCGTGCTGTTTTCATACGCCCGACTGTCTCTCCTCTCGCACTGTTTTCAATCTCCCGACTGCCTCTCCTCTCGCGATGTTTTCAATCTCCCAATCATCACTCCTCTCACGCTGTTTTCAATCTCCCGACTGTCTATCCTCTCATGCTGCTTTCATACTCCCGACTGTCTCTCCTCTCGTGCTGTTTTCAATCTCCCGACTGCCTCTCCTCTCGCACTGTTTTCAATCTCTGGACTGCCTCTCTCCTCTCGTGCTGTTTTCATACTCCCGACTGCCTCTCCTCTCGCGCTGTTTTCAATCTCCCGACTGTCTCTCCCTCGCACTTTTTTCAATCTCCCGACTGCCTCTCCGCTCGCGCTGTTTTCAATCTCACAATTGACTCTCCACTCACGCTATTTTCAATCTCCCGACTGCCTCTCCTCTCGCGCTGTTTTCAATCTCCTGTCTCTCCTCTCGCGCAGTTTTCAAACTCCTGACTGTCTCTCCTCTCACGCTGTTTTCAATCTCCCGACTGCCTCTCCTCTCGCACTGTTTTCAATCTCCTGTCTCTCCAATCGCGCTGTTTTCAATCTCCCGACTGTCTCTCCTCTCGTGCTGTTTTCATACTCCCGACTGTCTCTCCTCTCGCGTTGTTTTCAATCTCCCGACTGCCTCTCCTCTCGCACTGTTTTCAATCTCCTGTCTCTCCAATCGCGCTGTTTTCAATCTCCCGACTGCCTCTCCTCTCGCGCTGTTTTCAATCTCCCAATCACCTCTCCTCTCGCGCTGTTTTCAATCTCCCGACTGTCTCTCCTCTCGCGCTGTTTTCAATCTCCGGACTGCCTCTCCTCTCGCACTGTTTTCAGTCTCCCGACTGCCTCTCCTCTCGCGCTGTTTTCAATCTCCCGACTGTCTCTCCTATCGCGCTGTTTTCAATCTCCGGACTGTCTCTCCTTTCATGCTGTTTTCAGTCTCCCGAATTCCTCTCCAATCGTGCTGTTTTCAATCTCCTGACTGCCTCTCCTCTCGCGCTGGTTTCAGTCTCCCGACTGTCTCTCCTCTCGAGCTGTTTTCAATCTCCCGAATGTCTCTCCTCTCGCACTGTTTTCAATGTCCCGACTGTCTCTCCTCTCGCGCTGTTTTCAATCTCCCGACTATCTCTCCTCTCGCGCTGTTTTCAATCTCCCGACTGCCTCTCCTTTCATGCTGTTTTCAATCTCCCGGCTGTCTCTCCTCTCGCGCTGTTTTCAATCTCCCGACTGCCTCTCCTTTCATGCTGTTTTCAATCTCCCGGCTGTCTCTCCTCTCGCGCTGTTTTCAATCTCCTGACTGTCTCTCCTTTCGCGCTGTTTTCAATCTCCCGGCTGCCTCTCCTCTCGCGCTGTTCTCAATCTCCCAATCACCTCTCCTCTCACGCGGTTTTCAATCTCCCGACTGTCTCTCCTCTCGTGCTGTTCTCAATCTCCCAATCACCTCTCCTCTCACGCGGTTTTCAATCTCCCGACTGTCTCTCCTCTCGCGCTGTTTTCAATCTCCCAACTGTCTCTCCTGTGACGCTGTTTTCAATCTCCCGACTGTCTCTCCTCTCGCAATGTTTTCAATCTCCCGACTGCCTCTCCTTTCATGCTGTTTTCAATCTCCCGGCTGTCTCTCCTCTTGCGCTGTTTTCAATCTCCTGACTGTCTCTCCTCTCGCGCTGTTTTCAATCTCCCGGCTGCCTCTCCTCTCGCGCTGTTTTCAATCTCCCGACTGTCTCTCCTCTCATGCTGTTTTCGTACACCCAACTGTCTCTCCTGTGACGCTGTTTTCAATCTCCCGACTGTCTCTCCTCTCGCACTGTTTTCAATCTCCCGACTGTCTCTCCTCTCGTGCTGTTTTCAATCTCCCGACTGTCTCGCCTCTCGCACTGTTTTCAGTCTCTCGACTGCCTCTCCTTTCGCGCGGTTTTCAATCTCCCGACTGTCTCTCCTCTTGTGCTGTTTTCTTACTCCCGACTGTCTCTCCTCTAGCGCTGTTTTCAATCTCCCGACTGCGTCTCCACTCATGCTGTTTTCAATCTCCCGACTGCCTCTTTACTTGCGCTTATTTTAATCTTTCAACTGTCCCTCCTCTTGCGCTGTTTTCAATCACCTGACTGCCTCTCCTCTTGCGCTGTTATCAATCTCCCGACTGTCTCTCCTCTCGAGCTGTTTTCAATCTCCCGACTGTCTCTCCTCTCGAGCTGTTTTCAATCTCCCGACTGCCTCTCCTCTCTCGATGTTTTCTATCTCCCAATCCCCTGACCTCTCACTCTGTTTTCATACTCCCGACTGTCTCTCCTCTCATGCTGCTTTCAATCTCCCGACTGCCTCTTCTGTCGCACTGTTTACAAACTCCTGACTCTCCTCTCGCGCTGTTTTCAATCTCCAGACTGACTCTCCTTTCGCGGTGTTCTCAATTTTCTGGCTGCCTCTTTTGCGCTGTTTCCAATCTGCCGACTGTCTCTCCTCTTGCGCTGTTATCAATCTCCCGACTGTCTCTCCTCTTGCGCTGTTTTCAATCTCCCGACTGCCTCTCCGCTCGCGCTGTTTTCAATCTCCCGACTATCTCTCCTTTCATGCTGTTTTCAGTCTCCCGAATGCCTCTCCACTCGTGCTGTTTTCAATCTCCTGACTGCCTCTCCTCTCGCATTGTTTTCAATCTCCTGACTGCCTCTCCTCTCGCGCTGTTTTCAGTCTCCCGACTGTCTCTCCTCTCGCACTGTTTTCAATGTCCCGACTGTCTCTCCTCTCGCGCTGTTTTCAATCTCCCGACTATCTCTCCTCTCGTGCTGTTTTCAATCTCCCGACTGCCTCTCCTTTCATGCTGTTTTCAATCTCCCGGCTGTCTCTCCTCTCGGGCTGTTTTCAATCTCCCGACTGCCTCTCCTCTCGCGCTGTTCTCAATCTCCCAATCACCTCTCCTCTCGCGCTGTTTTCAATCTCCCGACTGTCTCTCCTCTCATGCTGTTTTCATACTCCCAACTGTCTCTCCTCTCACACTGATTTCAATCTCCCGACTGTCTCTCCTGTCACGCTGTTTTCAATCTCCCGACTGTCTCTCCTCTCGAGCTGTTTTCAATCTCCCGACTGTCTCTCCTCTCGCACTGTTTTCAATGTCCCGACTGTCTCTCCTCTCGCGCTGTTTTCAATCTCCCGACTATGTCTCCTCTCTCGCTGTTTTCAATCTCCCGACTGCCTCTCCTTTCATGCTGTTTTCAATGTCCCGACTGTCTCTCCTCTCGCGCTGTTTTCAATCTCCCGACTGTCTCTCCTCTCGCGCTGTTTTCAATCTCCCGACTGCCTCTCCTCTCATGCTGTTTTCAATCTCCCGACTGTCTCTCCTCTCGCACTGATTTCAATCTCCCGACTGCCTCTCCGCTCGCGCTGTTTTCAATCTCACAATTGACTCTCCACTCACGCTGTTTTCAATCTCCCGACTGCCTCTCCTCTCGCGCTGTTTTCAATCTCCTGTCTCTCCTCTCGCGCAGTTTTCAAACTCCTGACTGTCTCTCCTCTCACGCTGTTTTCAATCTCCCGACTGCCTCTCCTCTCGCACTGTTTTCAATCTCCTGTCTCTCCAATCGCGCTGTTTTCAATCTCCCGACTGTCTCTCCTCTCGTGCTGTTTTCATACTCCCGACTGTCTCTCCTCTCGCGTTGTTTTCAATCTCCCGACTGCCTCTCCTCTCGCACTGTTTTCAATCTCCTGTCTCTCCAATCGCGCTGTTTTCAATCTCCCGACTGCCTCTCCTCTCGCGCTGTTTTCAATCTCCCAATCACCTCTCCTCTCGCGCTGTTTTCAATCTCCCGACTGTCTCTCCTCTCGCGCTGTTTTCAATCTCCGGACTGCCTCTCCTCTCGCACTGTTTTCAGTCTCCCGACTGCCTCTCCTCTCGCGCTGTTTTCAATCTCCCGACTGTCTCTCCTATCGCGCTGTTTTCAATCTCCGGACTGTCTCTCCTTTCATGCTGTTTTCAGTCTCCCGAATTCCTCTCCAATCGTGCTGTTTTCAATCTCCTGACTGCCTCTCCTCTCGCGCTGGTTTCAGTCTCCCGACTGTCTCTCCTCTCGAGCTGTTTTCAATCTCCCGAATGTCTCTCCTCTCGCACTGTTTTCAATGTCCCGACTGTCTCTCCTCTCGCGCTGTTTTCAATCTCCCGACTATCTCTCCTCTCGCGCTGTTTTCAATCTCCCGACTGCCTCTCCTTTCATGCTGTTTTCAATCTCCCGGCTGTCTCTCCTCTCGCGCTGTTTTCAATCTCCCGACTGCCTCTCCTTTCATGCTGTTTTCAATCTCCCGGCTGTCTCTCCTCTCGCGCTGTTTTCAATCTCCTGACTGTCTCTCCTTTCGCGCTGTTTTCAATCTCCCGGCTGCCTCTCCTCTCGCGCTGTTCTCAATCTCCCAATCACCTCTCCTCTCACGCGGTTTTCAATCTCCCGACTGTCTCTCCTCTCGTGCTGTTCTCAATCTCCCAATCACCTCTCCTCTCACGCGGTTTTCAATCTCCCGACTGTCTCTCCTCTCGCGCTGTTTTCAATCTCCCAACTGTCTCTCCTGTGACGCTGTTTTCAATCTCCCGACTGTCTCTCCTCTCGCAATGTTTTCAATCTCCCGACTGCCTCTCCTTTCATGCTGTTTTCAATCTCCCGGCTGTCTCTCCTCTTGCGCTGTTTTCAATCTCCTGACTGTCTCTCCTCTCGCGCTGTTTTCAATCTCCCGGCTGCCTCTCCTCTCGCGCTGTTTTCAATCTCCCGACTGTCTCTCCTCTCATGCTGTTTTCGTACACCCAACTGTCTCTCCTGTGACGCTGTTTTCAATCTCCCGACTGTCTCTCCTCTCGCACTGTTTTCAATCTCCCGACTGTCTCTCCTCTCGTGCTGTTTTCAATCTCCCGACTGTCTCGCCTCTCGCACTGTTTTCAGTCTCTCGACTGCCTCTCCTTTCGCGCGGTTTTCAATCTCCCGACTGTCTCTCCTCTTGTGCTGTTTTCTTACTCCCGACTGTCTCTCCTCTAGCGCTGTTTTCAATCTCCCGACTGCGTCTCCACTCATGCTGTTTTCAATCTCCCGACTGCCTCTTTACTTGCGCTTATTTTAATCTTTCAACTGTCCCTCCTCTTGCGCTGTTTTCAATCACCTGACTGCCTCTCCTCTTGCGCTGTTATCAATCTCCCGACTGTCTCTCCTCTCGAGCTGTTTTCAATCTCCCGACTGTCTCTCCTCTCGAGCTGTTTTCAATCTCCCGACTGCCTCTCCTCTCTCGATGTTTTCTATCTCCCAATCCCCTGACCTCTCACTCTGTTTTCATACTCCCGACTGTCTCTCCTCTCATGCTGCTTTCAATCTCCCGACTGCCTCTTCTGTCGCACTGTTTACAAACTCCTGACTCTCCTCTCGCGCTGTTTTCAATCTCCAGACTGACTCTCCTTTCGCGGTGTTCTCAATTTTCTGGCTGCCTCTTTTGCGCTGTTTCCAATCTGCCGACTGTCTCTCCTCTTGCGCTGTTATCAATCTCCCGACTGTCTCTCCTCTTGCGCTGTTATCAATCTCCCGACTGTCTCTCCTCTCGCGCTGTTTTCAATCTCCCGACTGCCTCTCCGCTCGCGCTGTTTTCAATCTCCCGACTGTCTCTCCTTTCATGCTGTTTTCAGTCTCCCGAATGCCTCTCCACTCGTGCTGTTTTCAATCTCCTGACTGCCTCTCCTCTCGCATTGTTTTCAATCTCCTGACTGCCTCTCCTCTCGCGCTGTTTTCAGTCTCCCGACTGTCTCTCCTCTCGCACTGTTTTCAATGTCCCGACTGTCTCTCCTCTCGCGCTGTTTTCAATCTCCCGACTATCTCTCCTCTCGTGCTGTTTTCAATCTCCCGACTGCCTCTCCTTTCATGCTGTTTTCAATCTCCCGGCTGTCTCTCCTCTCGCGCTGTTTTCAATCTCCCGACTGCCTCTTCTCTCGCGCTGTTTCCAATCTCCCGACTGTCTCTCCTCTCGCACTGTTTTCAATCTCCTGTCTCTCCTCTCGCGCAGTTTTCAATCTCCTGTCTCTCCTCTCGCGCTGTTTTCAATCTCCCGACTGTCTCTCCTCTCATGCTGTTTTCAATCTCCCGACTGTCTCTCCTCTCGTGCTGTTTTCATACTCCCGACTGTCTCTCCTCTCGCACTGTTTTCAATCTCCCGACTGCCTCTCCTCTCGCGATGTTTTCAATCTCCCAATCATCACTCCTCTCACGCTGTTTTCAATCTCCCGACTGTCTATCCTCTCGTGCTGTTTTCAATCTCCCGACTGCCTCTCCTCTCGCACTGTTTTCAATCTCTGGACTGCCTCTCTCCTCTCGTGCTGTTTTCATACTCCCGACTGCCTCTCCTCTCGCGCTGTTTTCAATCTCCCGACTGTCTCTCCCTCGCACTTTTTTCAATCTCCCGACTGCCTCTCCGCTCGCGCTGTTTTCAATCTCACAATTGACTCTCCACTCACGCTGTTTTCAATCTCCCGACTGCCTCTCCTCTCGCGCTGTTTTCAATCTCCTGTCCCTCCTCTCGCGCTGTTTTCAATCTCCTGTCTCTCCTCTCGCGCTGTTTTCAAACTCCTGACTGTCTCTCCTCTCACGCTGTTTTCAATCACCCGACTGCCTCTCCTCTCACACTGTTTTCAATCTCCCGACTATCTCTCCTCTCGCGCTGTTTTCAATCTCCCGACTGCCTCTCCTCTCGCGCTGTTTTCAATCTCCCGACTCTCTCTCCTCTCGCACTGTTTTCAATCTCCTGTCTCTCCTCTCGCGCAGTTTTCAATCTCCTGTCTCTCCTCTCGCGCTGTTTTCAATCTCCCGACTGCCTCTTCTCTCGCGCTGTTTTCAATCTCCCGACTGTCTCTCCTCTCGCACTGTTTTCAATCTCCTGTCTCTCCTCTCGCGCAGTTTTCAATCTCCTGTCTCTCCTCTCGCGCTGTTTTCAATCTCCCGACTGTCTCTCCTCTCATGCTGTTTTCAATCTCCCGACTGTCTCTCCTCTCGTGCTGTTTTCATACTCCCGACTGTCTCTCCTCTCGCACTGTTTTCAATCTCCCGACTGCCTCTCCTCTCGCGATGTTTTCAATCTCCCAATCATCACTCCTCTCACGCTGTTTTCAATCTCCCGACTGTCTATCCTCTCGTGCTGTTTTCAATCTCCCGACTGCCTCTCCTCTCGCACTGTTTTCAATCTCTGGACTGCCTCTCTCCTCTCGTGCTGTTTTCATACTCCCGACTGCCTCTCCTCTCGCGCTGTTTTCAATCTCCCGACTGTCTCTCCCTCGCACTTTTTTCAATCTCCCGACTGCCTCTCCGCTCGCGCTGTTTTCAATCTCACAATTGACTCTCCACTCACGCTGTTTTCAATCTCCCGACTGCCTCTCCTCTCGCGCTGTTTTCAATCTCCTGTCCCTCCTCTCGCGCTGTTTTCAATCTCCTGTCTCTCCTCTCGCGCTGTTTTCAAACTCCTGACTGTCTCTCCTCTCACGCTGTTTTCAATCACCCGACTGCCTCTCCTCTCACACTGTTTTCAATCTCCCGACTATCTCTCCTCTCGCGCTGTTTTCAATCTCCCGACTGCCTCTCCTCTCGCGCTGTTTTCAATCTCCCGACTCTCTCTCCTCTCGCACTGTTTTCAATCTCCTGTCTCTCCTCTCGCGCAGTTTTCAATCTCCTGTCTCTCCTCTCGCGCTGTTTTCAATCTCCCGACTGCCTCTCCTCTCGCGCTGTTTTCATACTCCCAACTGTCTCTCCTCTCGTGTTGTTTTCAATCTCCCGACTATCTCTCCTCTCGTGCTGTTTTCATACGCCCGACTGTCTCTCCTCTCGCACTGTTTTCAATCTCCCGACTGCCTCTCCTCTCGCGATGTTTTCAATCTCCCAATCATCACTCCTCTCACGCTGTTTTCAATCTCCCGACTGTCTATCCTCTCATGCTGCTTTCATACTCCCGACTGTCTCTCCTCTCGTGCTGTTTTCAATCTCCCGACTGCCTCTCCTCTCGCACTGTTTTCAATCTCTGGACTGCCTCTCTCCTCTCGTGCTGTTTTCATACTCCCGACTGCCTCTCCTCTCGCGCTGTTTTCAATCTCCCGACTGTCTCTCCCTCGCACTTTTTTCAATCTCCCGACTGCCTCTCCGCTCGCGCTGTTTTCAATCTCACAATTGACTCTCCACTCACGCTATTTTCAATCTCCCGACTGCCTCTCCTCTCGCGCTGTTTTCAATCTCCTGTCTCTCCTCTCGCGCAGTTTTCAAACTCCTGACTGTCTCTCCTCTCACGCTGTTTTCAATCTCCCGACTGCCTCTCCTCTCGCACTGTTTTCAATCTCCTGTCTCTCCAATCGCGCTGTTTTCAATCTCCCGACTGTCTCTCCTCTCGTGCTGTTTTCATACTCCCGACTGTCTCTCCTCTCGCGTTGTTTTCAATCTCCCGACTGCCTCTCCTCTCGCACTGTTTTCAATCTCCTGTCTCTCCAATCGCGCTGTTTTCAATCTCCCGACTGCCTCTCCTCTCGCGCTGTTTTCAATCTCCCAATCACCTCTCCTCTCGCGCTGTTTTCAATCTCCCGACTGTCTCTCCTCTCGCGCTGTTTTCAATCTCCGGACTGCCTCTCCTCTCGCACTGTTTTCAGTCTCCCGACTGCCTCTCCTCTCGCGCTGTTTTCAATCTCCCGACTGTCTCTCCTATCGCGCTGTTTTCAATCTCCGGACTGTCTCTCCTTTCATGCTGTTTTCAGTCTCCCGAATTCCTCTCCAATCGTGCTGTTTTCAATCTCCTGACTGCCTCTCCTCTCGCGCTGGTTTCAGTCTCCCGACTGTCTCTCCTCTCGAGCTGTTTTCAATCTCCCGAATGTCTCTCCTCTCGCACTGTTTTCAATGTCCCGACTGTCTCTCCTCTCGCGCTGTTTTCAATCTCCCGACTATCTCTCCTCTCGCGCTGTTTTCAATCTCCCGACTGCCTCTCCTTTCATGCTGTTTTCAATCTCCCGGCTGTCTCTCCTCTCGCGCTGTTTTCAATCTCCCGACTGCCTCTCCTTTCATGCTGTTTTCAATCTCCCGGCTGTCTCTCCTCTCGCGCTGTTTTCAATCTCCTGACTGTCTCTCCTTTCGCGCTGTTTTCAATCTCCCGGCTGCCTCTCCTCTCGCGCTGTTCTCAATCTCCCAATCACCTCTCCTCTCACGCGGTTTTCAATCTCCCGACTGTCTCTCCTCTCGTGCTGTTCTCAATCTCCCAATCACCTCTCCTCTCACGCGGTTTTCAATCTCCCGACTGTCTCTCCTCTCGCGCTGTTTTCAATCTCCCAACTGTCTCTCCTGTGACGCTGTTTTCAATCTCCCGACTGTCTCTCCTCTCGCAATGTTTTCAATCTCCCGACTGCCTCTCCTTTCATGCTGTTTTCAATCTCCCGGCTGTCTCTCCTCTTGCGCTGTTTTCAATCTCCTGACTGTCTCTCCTCTCGCGCTGTTTTCAATCTCCCGGCTGCCTCTCCTCTCGCGCTGTTTTCAATCTCCCGACTGTCTCTCCTCTCATGCTGTTTTCGTACACCCAACTGTCTCTCCTGTGACGCTGTTTTCAATCTCCCGACTGTCTCTCCTCTCGCACTGTTTTCAATCTCCCGACTGTCTCTCCTCTCGTGCTGTTTTCAATCTCCCGACTGTCTCGCCTCTCGCACTGTTTTCAGTCTCTCGACTGCCTCTCCTTTCGCGCGGTTTTCAATCTCCCGACTGTCTCTCCTCTTGTGCTGTTTTCTTACTCCCGACTGTCTCTCCTCTAGCGCTGTTTTCAATCTCCCGACTGCGTCTCCACTCATGCTGTTTTCAATCTCCCGACTGCCTCTTTACTTGCGCTTATTTTAATCTTTCAACTGTCCCTCCTCTTGCGCTGTTTTCAATCACCTGACTGCCTCTCCTCTTGCGCTGTTATCAATCTCCCGACTGTCTCTCCTCTCGAGCTGTTTTCAATCTCCCGACTGTCTCTCCTCTCGAGCTGTTTTCAATCTCCCGACTGCCTCTCCTCTCTCGATGTTTTCTATCTCCCAATCCCCTGACCTCTCACTCTGTTTTCATACTCCCGACTGTCTCTCCTCTCATGCTGCTTTCAATCTCCCGACTGCCTCTTCTGTCGCACTGTTTACAAACTCCTGACTCTCCTCTCGCGCTGTTTTCAATCTCCAGACTGACTCTCCTTTCGCGGTGTTCTCAATTTTCTGGCTGCCTCTTTTGCGCTGTTTCCAATCTGCCGACTGTCTCTCCTCTTGCGCTGTTATCAATCTCCCGACTGTCTCTCCTCTTGCGCTGTTTTCAATCTCCCGACTGCCTCTCCGCTCGCGCTGTTTTCAATCTCCCGACTATCTCTCCTTTCATGCTGTTTTCAGTCTCCCGAATGCCTCTCCACTCGTGCTGTTTTCAATCTCCTGACTGCCTCTCCTCTCGCATTGTTTTCAATCTCCTGACTGCCTCTCCTCTCGCGCTGTTTTCAGTCTCCCGACTGTCTCTCCTCTCGCACTGTTTTCAATGTCCCGACTGTCTCTCCTCTCGCGCTGTTTTCAATCTCCCGACTATCTCTCCTCTCGTGCTGTTTTCAATCTCCCGACTGCCTCTCCTTTCATGCTGTTTTCAATCTCCCGGCTGTCTCTCCTCTCGGGCTGTTTTCAATCTCCCGACTGCCTCTCCTCTCGCGCTGTTCTCAATCTCCCAATCACCTCTCCTCTCGCGCTGTTTTCAATCTCCCGACTGTCTCTCCTCTCATGCTGTTTTCATACTCCCAACTGTCTCTCCTCTCACACTGATTTCAATCTCCCGACTGTCTCTCCTGTCACGCTGTTTTCAATCTCCCGACTGTCTCTCCTCTCGAGCTGTTTTCAATCTCCCGACTGTCTCTCCTCTCGCACTGTTTTCAATGTCCCGACTGTCTCTCCTCTCGCGCTGTTTTCAATCTCCCGACTATGTCTCCTCTCTCGCTGTTTTCAATCTCCCGACTGCCTCTCCTTTCATGCTGTTTTCAATGTCCCGACTGTCTCTCCTCTCGCGCTGTTTTCAATCTCCCGACTGTCTCTCCTCTCGCGCTGTTTTCAATCTCCCGACTGCCTCTCCTCTCATGCTGTTTTCAATCTCCCGACTGTCTCTCCTCTCGCACTGATTTCAATCTCCCGACTGCCTCTCCGCTCGCGCTGTTTTCAATCTCACAATTGACTCTCCACTCACGCTGTTTTCAATCTCCCGACTGCCTCTCCTCTCGCGCTGTTTTCAATCTCCTGTCTCTCCTCTCGCGCAGTTTTCAAACTCCTGACTGTCTCTCCTCTCACGCTGTTTTCAATCTCCCGACTGCCTCTCCTCTCGCACTGTTTTCAATCTCCTGTCTCTCCAATCGCGCTGTTTTCAATCTCCCGACTGTCTCTCCTCTCGTGCTGTTTTCATACTCCCGACTGTCTCTCCTCTCGCGTTGTTTTCAATCTCCCGACTGCCTCTCCTCTCGCACTGTTTTCAATCTCCTGTCTCTCCAATCGCGCTGTTTTCAATCTCCCGACTGCCTCTCCTCTCGCGCTGTTTTCAATCTCCCAATCACCTCTCCTCTCGCGCTGTTTTCAATCTCCCGACTGTCTCTCCTCTCGCGCTGTTTTCAATCTCCGGACTGCCTCTCCTCTCGCACTGTTTTCAGTCTCCCGACTGCCTCTCCTCTCGCGCTGTTTTCAATCTCCCGACTGTCTCTCCTATCGCGCTGTTTTCAATCTCCGGACTGTCTCTCCTTTCATGCTGTTTTCAGTCTCCCGAATTCCTCTCCAATCGTGCTGTTTTCAATCTCCTGACTGCCTCTCCTCTCGCGCTGGTTTCAGTCTCCCGACTGTCTCTCCTCTCGAGCTGTTTTCAATCTCCCGAATGTCTCTCCTCTCGCACTGTTTTCAATGTCCCGACTGTCTCTCCTCTCGCGCTGTTTTCAATCTCCCGACTATCTCTCCTCTCGCGCTGTTTTCAATCTCCCGACTGCCTCTCCTTTCATGCTGTTTTCAATCTCCCGGCTGTCTCTCCTCTCGCGCTGTTTTCAATCTCCCGACTGCCTCTCCTTTCATGCTGTTTTCAATCTCCCGGCTGTCTCTCCTCTCGCGCTGTTTTCAATCTCCTGACTGTCTCTCCTTTCGCGCTGTTTTCAATCTCCCGGCTGCCTCTCCTCTCGCGCTGTTCTCAATCTCCCAATCACCTCTCCTCTCACGCGGTTTTCAATCTCCCGACTGTCTCTCCTCTCGTGCTGTTCTCAATCTCCCAATCACCTCTCCTCTCACGCGGTTTTCAATCTCCCGACTGTCTCTCCTCTCGCGCTGTTTTCAATCTCCCAACTGTCTCTCCTGTGACGCTGTTTTCAATCTCCCGACTGTCTCTCCTCTCGCAATGTTTTCAATCTCCCGACTGCCTCTCCTTTCATGCTGTTTTCAATCTCCCGGCTGTCTCTCCTCTTGCGCTGTTTTCAATCTCCTGACTGTCTCTCCTCTCGCGCTGTTTTCAATCTCCCGGCTGCCTCTCCTCTCGCGCTGTTTTCAATCTCCCGACTGTCTCTCCTCTCATGCTGTTTTCGTACACCCAACTGTCTCTCCTGTGACGCTGTTTTCAATCTCCCGACTGTCTCTCCTCTCGCACTGTTTTCAATCTCCCGACTGTCTCTCCTCTCGTGCTGTTTTCAATCTCCCGACTGTCTCGCCTCTCGCACTGTTTTCAGTCTCTCGACTGCCTCTCCTTTCGCGCGGTTTTCAATCTCCCGACTGTCTCTCCTCTTGTGCTGTTTTCTTACTCCCGACTGTCTCTCCTCTAGCGCTGTTTTCAATCTCCCGACTGCGTCTCCACTCATGCTGTTTTCAATCTCCCGACTGCCTCTTTACTTGCGCTTATTTTAATCTTTCAACTGTCCCTCCTCTTGCGCTGTTTTCAATCACCTGACTGCCTCTCCTCTTGCGCTGTTATCAATCTCCCGACTGTCTCTCCTCTCGAGCTGTTTTCAATCTCCCGACTGTCTCTCCTCTCGAGCTGTTTTCAATCTCCCGACTGCCTCTCCTCTCTCGATGTTTTCTATCTCCCAATCCCCTGACCTCTCACTCTGTTTTCATACTCCCGACTGTCTCTCCTCTCATGCTGCTTTCAATCTCCCGACTGCCTCTTCTGTCGCACTGTTTACAAACTCCTGACTCTCCTCTCGCGCTGTTTTCAATCTCCAGACTGACTCTCCTTTCGCGGTGTTCTCAATTTTCTGGCTGCCTCTTTTGCGCTGTTTCCAATCTGCCGACTGTCTCTCCTCTTGCGCTGTTATCAATCTCCCGACTGTCTCTCCTCTTGCGCTGTTATCAATCTCCCGACTGTCTCTCCGCTCGCGCTGTTTTCAATCTCCCGACTATCTCTCCTTTCATGCTGTTTTCAGTCTCCCGAATGCCTCTCCACTCGTGCTGTTTTCAATCTCCTGACTGCCTCTCCTCTCGCATTGTTTTCAATCTCCTGACTGCCTCTCCTCTCGCGCTGTTTTCAGTCTCCCGACTGTCTCTCCTCTCGCACTGTTTTCAATGTCCCGACTGTCTCTCCTCTCGCGCTGTTTTCAATCTCCCGACTATCTCTCCTCTCGTGCTGTTTTCAATCTCCCGACTGCCTCTCCTTTCATGCTGTTTTCAATCTCCCGGCTGTCTCTCCTCTCGGGCTGTTTTCAATCTCCCGACTGCCTCTCCTCTCGCGCTGTTCTCAATCTCCCAATCACCTCTCCTCTCGCGCTGTTTTCAATCTCCCGACTGTCTCTCCTCTCATGCTGTTTTCATACTCCCAACTGTCTCTCCTCTCACACTGATTTCAATCTCCCGACTGTCTCTCCTGTCACGCTGTTTTCAATCTCCCGACTGTCTCTCCTCTCGAGCTGTTTTCAATCTCCCGACTGTCTCTCCTCTCGCACTGTTTTCAATGTCCCGACTGTCTCTCCTCTCGCGCTGTTTTCAATCTCCCGACTATGTCTCCTCTCTCGCTGTTTTCAATCTCCCGACTGCCTCTCCTTTCATGCTGTTTTCAATGTCCCGACTGTCTCTCCTCTCGCGCTGTTTTCAATCTCCCGACTGTCTCTCCTCTCGCGCTGTTTTCAATCTCCCGACTGCCTCTCCTTTCATGCTGTTTTCAATCTCCCGACTGTCTCTCCTCTCGCACTGATTTCAATGTCCCGACTGTCTCTCCTCTCGCGCTGTTTTCAATCTCCCGACTGTCTCTCCTCTCGCGCTGTTTTGAATCTCCCGACTGCCTCTCCTTTCATGCTGTTTTCAATCTCCCGACTGTCTCTCCTCTCGCGCTGTTTTCAATGTCCCGACTGTCTCTCCTCTCGCGCTGTTTTCAATCTCCCGGCTGTCTCTCCTCTCGCGCTGTTTTCAATCTCCTGACTGTCTCTCCTTTCGCGCTGTTTTCAATCTCCCGACTGTCTCTCCTCTCGAGCTGTTTTCATACTCCCGACTGTCTCTCCTCTCGCGCTGTTTTCAATCTCCCGACTGCCTCTCCTTTCATGCTGTTTTCAATCTCCCGACTGTCTCTGCTCTCGCGCTGTTTTCAATCTCCCGACTGTCTCTCCTCTGCGCTGTTTTCAATCTCCCGGCTGTCTCTCCTCTTGCGCTATTTTCAATCTCCTGACTGTCTCTCCTCTTGCGCTGTTTTCAATCTCCCGGCTGCCTCTCCTCTCGCGCTGTTTTCAATCTCCCGACTGTCTCTCCTCTCATGCTGTTTTCATACACCCAACTGTCTCTCCTGTGACGCTGTTTTCAATCTCCCGACTGTCTCTCCTCTCGCGCTGTTTTCAATCTCCCGACTGCCTCTCCGCTCGCGCTGTTTTCAATCTCCCGACTGTCTCTCCTCTCGCACTGTTTTCAGTCTCCCGACTGTCTCTCCTCTCGCGCTGTTTTCAGTCTCCCGACTGTCTCTCCTCTCGTGCTGTTTTCAATCTCCCGACTGTCTCTCCTCTCGCGCTGTTTTCAATCTCCCGACTATCTCTCCTCTCGCGCTGTTTTCAATCTCCCGACTGCCTCTCCTCTCGCACTGTTTTCAATCTCCCGACTATCTCTCCTCTCGCGCTGTTTTCAATCTCCCGACTGCCACTCCTCTCGCGCTGTTTTCAATCTCCCGACTGTCTCTCCTCTCGCACTGTTTTCAATCTCCTGTCTCTCCTCTCGCGCAGTTTTCAATCTCCTGTCTCTCTTCTCGCGCTGTTTTCAATCTCCCGACTGCCTCTCCTCTCGCGCTGTTTTCATACTCCCAACTGTCTCTCTTCTCGTATTGTTTTCAATCTCCCGACTGTCTCTCCTCTCGTGCTGTTTTCATACTCCCGACTGTCTCTCCTCTCGCACTGTTTTCAATCTCCCGACTGCCTCTCCTCTCGTGCTGTTTTCAATCTCCCGACTGCCTCTCCTCTTGCACTGTTTTCAATCTCTGGACTGCCTCTCTCTTCTCGTGCTGTTTTCATACTCCCGACTGCCTCTCCTCTCGCGCTGTTTTCAATCTCCCGACTGTCTCTCCCTCGCACTTTTTTCAATCTCCCGACTGCCTCTCCGCTCGCGCTGTTTTCAATCTCACAATTGACTCTCCACTCACGCTGTTTTCAATCTCCCGACTGCCTCTCCTCTCGCGCTGTTTTCAATCTCCTGTCTCTCCTCTCGCGCTGTTTTCAAACTCCTGACTGTCTCCCCTCTCGCGCTGTTTTCAATCTCCCGACTGCCTCTCCTCTCGCACTGTTTTCAATCTCCTGTCTCTCCAATCGCGCTGTTTTCAATCTCCCGACTGTCTCTCCTCTCGTGCTGTTTTCATACTCCCGACTGTCTCTCCTCTCGCATTGTTTTCAATCTCCCGACTGCCTCTCCTCTCGCACTGTTTTCAATCTCTGGACTGCCTCTCTCCTCTCGTGCTGTTTTCATACTCCCGACTGCCTCTCCTCTCGCGCTGTTTTCAATCTCCCGACTGTCTCTCCCTCGCACTTTTTTCAATCTCCCGACTGCCTCTCCGCTCGCGCTGTTTTCAATCTCACAATTGACTCTCCACTCACGCTGTTTTCAATCTCCCGACTGCCTCTCCTCTCGCGCTGTTTTCAATCTCCTGTCCCTCCTCTCGCGCTGTTTTCAATCTCCTGTCTCTCCTCTCGCGCTGTTTTCAAACTCCTGACTGTCTCTCCTCTCACGCTGTTTTCAATCACCCGACTGCCTCTCCTCTCACACTGTTTTCAATCTCCCGACTATCTCTCCTCTCGCGCTGTTTTCAATCTCCCGACTGCCTCTCCTCTCGCGCTGTTTTCAATCTCCCGACTCTCTCTCCTCTCGCACTGTTTTCAATCTCCTGTCTCTCCTCTCGCGCAGTTTTCAATCTCCTGTCTCTCCTCTCGCGCTGTTTTCAATCTCCCGACTGCCTCTTCTCTCGCGCTGTTTTCAATCTCCCGACTGTCTCTCCTCTCGCACTGTTTTCAATCTCCTGTCTCTCCTCTCGCGCAGTTTTCAATCTCCTGTCTCTCCTCTCGCGCTGTTTTCAATCTCCCGACTGTCTCTCCTCTCATGCTGTTTTCAATCTCCCGACTGTCTCTCCTCTCGTGCTGTTTTCATACTCCCGACTGTCTCTCCTCTCGCACTGTTTTCAATCTCCCGACTGCCTCTCCTCTCGCGATGTTTTCAATCTCCCAATCATCACTCCTCTCACGCTGTTTTCAATCTCCCGACTGTCTATCCTCTCGTGCTGTTTTCAATCTCCCGACTGCCTCTCCTCTCGCACTGTTTTCAATCTCTGGACTGCCTCTCTCCTCTCGTGCTGTTTTCATACTCCCGACTGCCTCTCCTCTCGCGCTGTTTTCAATCTCCCGACTGTCTCTCCCTCGCACTTTTTTCAATCTCCCGACTGCCTCTCCGCTCGCGCTGTTTTCAATCTCACAATTGACTCTCCACTCACGCTGTTTTCAATCTCCCGACTGCCTCTCCTCTCGCGCTGTTTTCAATCTCCTGTCCCTCCTCTCGCGCTGTTTTCAATCTCCTGTCTCTCCTCTCGCGCTGTTTTCAAACTCCTGACTGTCTCTCCTCTCACGCTGTTTTCAATCACCCGACTGCCTCTCCTCTCACACTGTTTTCAATCTCCCGACTATCTCTCCTCTCGCGCTGTTTTCAATCTCCCGACTGCCTCTCCTCTCGCGCTGTTTTCAATCTCCCGACTCTCTCTCCTCTCGCACTGTTTTCAATCTCCTGTCTCTCCTCTCGCGCAGTTTTCAATCTCCTGTCTCTCCTCTCGCGCTGTTTTCAATCTCCCGACTGCCTCTCCTCTCGCGCTGTTTTCATACTCCCAACTGTCTCTCCTCTCGTGTTGTTTTCAATCTCCCGACTATCTCTCCTCTCGTGCTGTTTTCATACGCCCGACTGTCTCTCCTCTCGCACTGTTTTCAATCTCCCGACTGCCTCTCCTCTCGCGATGTTTTCAATCTCCCAATCATCACTCCTCTCACGCTGTTTTCAATCTCCCGACTGTCTATCCTCTCATGCTGCTTTCATACTCCCGACTGTCTCTCCTCTCGTGCTGTTTTCAATCTCCCGACTGCCTCTCCTCTCGCACTGTTTTCAATCTCTGGACTGCCTCTCTCCTCTCGTGCTGTTTTCATACTCCCGACTGCCTCTCCTCTCGCGCTGTTTTCAATCTCCCGACTGTCTCTCCCTCGCACTTTTTTCAATCTCCCGACTGCCTCTCCGCTCGCGCTGTTTTCAATCTCACAATTGACTCTCCACTCACGCTATTTTCAATCTCCCGACTGCCTCTCCTCTCGCGCTGTTTTCAATCTCCTGTCTCTCCTCTCGCGCAGTTTTCAAACTCCTGACTGTCTCTCCTCTCACGCTGTTTTCAATCTCCCGACTGCCTCTCCTCTCGCACTGTTTTCAATCTCCTGTCTCTCCAATCGCGCTGTTTTCAATCTCCCGACTGTCTCTCCTCTCGTGCTGTTTTCATACTCCCGACTGTCTCTCCTCTCGAGCTGTTTTCAATCTCCCGAATGTCTCTCCTCTCGCACTGTTTTCAATGTCCCGACTGTCTCTCCTCTCGCGCTGTTTTCAATCTCCCGACTATCTCTCCTCTCGCGCTGTTTTCAATCTCCCGACTGCCTCTCCTTTCATGCTGTTTTCAATCTCCCGGCTGTCTCTCCTCTCGCGCTGTTTTCAATCTCCCGACTGCCTCTCCTTTCATGCTGTTTTCAATCTCCCGGCTGTCTCTCCTCTCGCGCTGTTTTCAATCTCCTGACTGTCTCTCCTTTCGCGCTGTTTTCAATCTCCCGGCTGCCTCTCCTCTCGCGCTGTTCTCAATCTCCCAATCACCTCTCCTCTCACGCGGTTTTCAATCTCCCGACTGTCTCTCCTCTCGTGCTGTTCTCAATCTCCCAATCACCTCTCCTCTCACGCGGTTTTCAATCTCCCGACTGTCTCTCCTCTCGCGCTGTTTTCAATCTCCCAACTGTCTCTCCTGTGACGCTGTTTTCAATCTCCCGACTGTCTCTCCTCTCGCAATGTTTTCAATCTCCCGACTGCCTCTCCTTTCATGCTGTTTTCAATCTCCCGGCTGTCTCTCCTCTTGCGCTGTTTTCAATCTCCTGACTGTCTCTCCTCTCGCGCTGTTTTCAATCTCCCGGCTGCCTCTCCTCTCGCGCTGTTTTCAATCTCCCGACTGTCTCTCCTCTCATGCTGTTTTCGTACACCCAACTGTCTCTCCTGTGACGCTGTTTTCAATCTCCCGACTGTCTCTCCTCTCGCACTGTTTTCAATCTCCCGACTGTCTCTCCTCTCGTGCTGTTTTCAATCTCCCGACTGTCTCGCCTCTCGCACTGTTTTCAGTCTCTCGACTGCCTCTCCTTTCGCGCGGTTTTCAATCTCCCGACTGTCTCTCCTCTTGTGCTGTTTTCTTACTCCCGACTGTCTCTCCTCTAGCGCTGTTTTCAATCTCCCGACTGCGTCTCCACTCATGCTGTTTTCAATCTCCCGACTGCCTCTTTACTTGCGCTTATTTTAATCTTTCAACTGTCCCTCCTCTTGCGCTGTTTTCAATCACCTGACTGCCTCTCCTCTTGCGCTGTTATCAATCTCCCGACTGTCTCTCCTCTCGAGCTGTTTTCAATCTCCCGACTGTCTCTCCTCTCGAGCTGTTTTCAATCTCCCGACTGCCTCTCCTCTCTCGATGTTTTCTATCTCCCAATCCCCTGACCTCTCACTCTGTTTTCATACTCCCGACTGTCTCTCCTCTCATGCTGCTTTCAATCTCCCGACTGCCTCTTCTGTCGCACTGTTTACAAACTCCTGACTCTCCTCTCGCGCTGTTTTCAATCTCCAGACTGACTCTCCTTTCGCGGTGTTCTCAATTTTCTGGCTGCCTCTTTTGCGCTGTTTCCAATCTGCCGACTGTCTCTCCTCTTGCGCTGTTATCAATCTCCCGACTGTCTCTCCTCTTGCGCTGTTTTCAATCTCCCGACTGCCTCTCCGCTCGCGCTGTTTTCAATCTCCCGACTATCTCTCCTTTCATGCTGTTTTCAGTCTCCCGAATGCCTCTCCACTCGTGCTGTTTTCAATCTCCTGACTGCCTCTCCTCTCGCATTGTTTTCAATCTCCTGACTGCCTCTCCTCTCGCGCTGTTTTCAGTCTCCCGACTGTCTCTCCTCTCGCACTGTTTTCAATGTCCCGACTGTCTCTCCTCTCGCGCTGTTTTCAATCTCCCGACTATCTCTCCTCTCGTGCTGTTTTCAATCTCCCGACTGCCTCTCCTTTCATGCTGTTTTCAATCTCCCGGCTGTCTCTCCTCTCGGGCTGTTTTCAATCTCCCGACTGCCTCTCCTCTCGCGCTGTTCTCAATCTCCCAATCACCTCTCCTCTCGCGCTGTTTTCAATCTCCCGACTGTCTCTCCTCTCATGCTGTTTTCATACTCCCAACTGTCTCTCCTCTCACACTGATTTCAATCTCCCGACTGTCTCTCCTGTCACGCTGTTTTCAATCTCCCGACTGTCTCTCCTCTCGAGCTGTTTTCAATCTCCCGACTGTCTCTCCTCTCGCACTGTTTTCAATGTCCCGACTGTCTCTCCTCTCGCGCTGTTTTCAATCTCCCGACTATGTCTCCTCTCTCGCTGTTTTCAATCTCCCGACTGCCTCTCCTTTCATGCTGTTTTCAATGTCCCGACTGTCTCTCCTCTCGCGCTGTTTTCAATCTCCCGACTGTCTCTCCTCTCGCGCTGTTTTCAATCTCCCGACTGCCTCTCCTCTCATGCTGTTTTCAATCTCCCGACTGTCTCTCCTCTCGCACTGATTTCAATCTCCCGACTGCCTCTCCGCTCGCGCTGTTTTCAATCTCACAATTGACTCTCCACTCACGCTGTTTTCAATCTCCCGACTGCCTCTCCTCTCGCGCTGTTTTCAATCTCCTGTCTCTCCTCTCGCGCAGTTTTCAAACTCCTGACTGTCTCTCCTCTCACGCTGTTTTCAATCTCCCGACTGCCTCTCCTCTCGCACTGTTTTCAATCTCCTGTCTCTCCAATCGCGCTGTTTTCAATCTCCCGACTGTCTCTCCTCTCGTGCTGTTTTCATACTCCCGACTGTCTCTCCTCTCGCGTTGTTTTCAATCTCCCGACTGCCTCTCCTCTCGCACTGTTTTCAATCTCCTGTCTCTCCAATCGCGCTGTTTTCAATCTCCCGACTGCCTCTCCTCTCGCGCTGTTTTCAATCTCCCAATCACCTCTCCTCTCGCGCTGTTTTCAATCTCCCGACTGTCTCTCCTCTCGCGCTGTTTTCAATCTCCGGACTGCCTCTCCTCTCGCACTGTTTTCAGTCTCCCGACTGCCTCTCCTCTCGCGCTGTTTTCAATCTCCCGACTGTCTCTCCTATCGCGCTGTTTTCAATCTCCGGACTGTCTCTCCTTTCATGCTGTTTTCAGTCTCCCGAATTCCTCTCCAATCGTGCTGTTTTCAATCTCCTGACTGCCTCTCCTCTCGCGCTGGTTTCAGTCTCCCGACTGTCTCTCCTCTCGAGCTGTTTTCAATCTCCCGAATGTCTCTCCTCTCGCACTGTTTTCAATGTCCCGACTGTCTCTCCTCTCGCGCTGTTTTCAATCTCCCGACTATCTCTCCTCTCGCGCTGTTTTCAATCTCCCGACTGCCTCTCCTTTCATGCTGTTTTCAATCTCCCGGCTGTCTCTCCTCTCGCGCTGTTTTCAATCTCCCGACTGCCTCTCCTTTCATGCTGTTTTCAATCTCCCGGCTGTCTCTCCTCTCGCGCTGTTTTCAATCTCCTGACTGTCTCTCCTTTCGCGCTGTTTTCAATCTCCCGGCTGCCTCTCCTCTCGCGCTGTTCTCAATCTCCCAATCACCTCTCCTCTCACGCGGTTTTCAATCTCCCGACTGTCTCTCCTCTCGTGCTGTTCTCAATCTCCCAATCACCTCTCCTCTCACGCGGTTTTCAATCTCCCGACTGTCTCTCCTCTCGCGCTGTTTTCAATCTCCCAACTGTCTCTCCTGTGACGCTGTTTTCAATCTCCCGACTGTCTCTCCTCTCGCAATGTTTTCAATCTCCCGACTGCCTCTCCTTTCATGCTGTTTTCAATCTCCCGGCTGTCTCTCCTCTTGCGCTGTTTTCAATCTCCTGACTGTCTCTCCTCTCGCGCTGTTTTCAATCTCCCGGCTGCCTCTCCTCTCGCGCTGTTTTCAATCTCCCGACTGTCTCTCCTCTCATGCTGTTTTCGTACACCCAACTGTCTCTCCTGTGACGCTGTTTTCAATCTCCCGACTGTCTCTCCTCTCGCACTGTTTTCAATCTCCCGACTGTCTCTCCTCTCGTGCTGTTTTCAATCTCCCGACTGTCTCGCCTCTCGCACTGTTTTCAGTCTCTCGACTGCCTCTCCTTTCGCGCGGTTTTCAATCTCCCGACTGTCTCTCCTCTTGTGCTGTTTTCTTACTCCCGACTGTCTCTCCTCTAGCGCTGTTTTCAATCTCCCGACTGCGTCTCCACTCATGCTGTTTTCAATCTCCCGACTGCCTCTTTACTTGCGCTTATTTTAATCTTTCAACTGTCCCTCCTCTTGCGCTGTTTTCAATCACCTGACTGCCTCTCCTCTTGCGCTGTTATCAATCTCCCGACTGTCTCTCCTCTCGAGCTGTTTTCAATCTCCCGACTGTCTCTCCTCTCGAGCTGTTTTCAATCTCCCGACTGCCTCTCCTCTCTCGATGTTTTCTATCTCCCAATCCCCTGACCTCTCACTCTGTTTTCATACTCCCGACTGTCTCTCCTCTCATGCTGCTTTCAATCTCCCGACTGCCTCTTCTGTCGCACTGTTTACAAACTCCTGACTCTCCTCTCGCGCTGTTTTCAATCTCCAGACTGACTCTCCTTTCGCGGTGTTCTCAATTTTCTGGCTGCCTCTTTTGCGCTGTTTCCAATCTGCCGACTGTCTCTCCTCTTGCGCTGTTATCAATCTCCCGACTGTCTCTCCTCTTGCGCTGTTATCAATCTCCCGACTGTCTCTCCGCTCGCGCTGTTTTCAATCTCCCGACTATCTCTCCTTTCATGCTGTTTTCAGTCTCCCGAATGCCTCTCCACTCGTGCTGTTTTCAATCTCCTGACTGCCTCTCCTCTCGCATTGTTTTCAATCTCCTGACTGCCTCTCCTCTCGCGCTGTTTTCAGTCTCCCGACTGTCTCTCCTCTCGCACTGTTTTCAATGTCCCGACTGTCTCTCCTCTCGCGCTGTTTTCAATCTCCCGACTATCTCTCCTCTCGTGCTGTTTTCAATCTCCCGACTGCCTCTCCTTTCATGCTGTTTTCAATCTCCCGGCTGTCTCTCCTCTCGGGCTGTTTTCAATCTCCCGACTGCCTCTCCTCTCGCGCTGTTCTCAATCTCCCAATCACCTCTCCTCTCGCGCTGTTTTCAATCTCCCGACTGTCTCTCCTCTCATGCTGTTTTCATACTCCCAACTGTCTCTCCTCTCACACTGATTTCAATCTCCCGACTGTCTCTCCTGTCACGCTGTTTTCAATCTCCCGACTGTCTCTCCTCTCGAGCTGTTTTCAATCTCCCGACTGTCTCTCCTCTCGCACTGTTTTCAATGTCCCGACTGTCTCTCCTCTCGCGCTGTTTTCAATCTCCCGACTATGTCTCCTCTCTCGCTGTTTTCAATCTCCCGACTGCCTCTCCTTTCATGCTGTTTTCAATGTCCCGACTGTCTCTCCTCTCGCGCTGTTTTCAATCTCCCGACTGTCTCTCCTCTCGCGCTGTTTTCAATCTCCCGACTGCCTCTCCTTTCATGCTGTTTTCAATCTCCCGACTGTCTCTCCTCTCGCACTGATTTCAATGTCCCGACTGTCTCTCCTCTCGCGCTGTTTTCAATCTCCCGACTGTCTCTCCTCTCGCGCTGTTTTGAATCTCCCGACTGCCTCTCCTTTCATGCTGTTTTCAATCTCCCGACTGTCTCTCCTCTCGCGCTGTTTTCAATGTCCCGACTGTCTCTCCTCTCGCGCTGTTTTCAATCTCCCGGCTGTCTCTCCTCTCGCGCTGTTTTCAATCTCCTGACTGTCTCTCCTTTCGCGCTGTTTTCAATCTCCCGACTGTCTCTCCTCTCGAGCTGTTTTCATACTCCCGACTGTCTCTCCTCTCGCGCTGTTTTCAATCTCCCGACTGCCTCTCCTTTCATGCTGTTTTCAATCTCCCGACTGTCTCTGCTCTCGCGCTGTTTTCAATCTCCCGACTGTCTCTCCTCTGCGCTGTTTTCAATCTCCCGGCTGTCTCTCCTCTTGCGCTATTTTCAATCTCCTGACTGTCTCTCCTCTTGCGCTGTTTTCAATCTCCCGGCTGCCTCTCCTCTCGCGCTGTTTTCAATCTCCCGACTGTCTCTCCTCTCATGCTGTTTTCATACACCCAACTGTCTCTCCTGTGACGCTGTTTTCAATCTCCCGACTGTCTCTCCTCTCGCGCTGTTTTCAATCTCCCGACTGCCTCTCCGCTCGCGCTGTTTTCAATCTCCCGACTGTCTCTCCTCTCGCACTGTTTTCAGTCTCCCGACTGTCTCTCCTCTCGCGCTGTTTTCAGTCTCCCGACTGTCTCTCCTCTCGTGCTGTTTTCAATCTCCCGACTGTCTCTCCTCTCGCGCTGTTTTCAATCTCCCGACTATCTCTCCTCTCGCGCTGTTTTCAATCTCCCGACTGCCTCTCCTCTCGCACTGTTTTCAATCTCCCGACTATCTCTCCTCTCGCGCTGTTTTCAATCTCCCGACTGCCACTCCTCTCGCGCTGTTTTCAATCTCCCGACTGTCTCTCCTCTCGCACTGTTTTCAATCTCCTGTCTCTCCTCTCGCGCAGTTTTCAATCTCCTGTCTCTCTTCTCGCGCTGTTTTCAATCTCCCGACTGCCTCTCCTCTCGCGCTGTTTTCATACTCCCAACTGTCTCTCTTCTCGTATTGTTTTCAATCTCCCGACTGTCTCTCCTCTCGTGCTGTTTTCATACTCCCGACTGTCTCTCCTCTCGCACTGTTTTCAATCTCCCGACTGCCTCTCCTCTCGTGCTGTTTTCAATCTCCCGACTGCCTCTCCTCTTGCACTGTTTTCAATCTCTGGACTGCCTCTCTCTTCTCGTGCTGTTTTCATACTCCCGACTGCCTCTCCTCTCGCGCTGTTTTCAATCTCCCGACTGTCTCTCCCTCGCACTTTTTTCAATCTCCCGACTGCCTCTCCGCTCGCGCTGTTTTCAATCTCACAATTGACTCTCCACTCACGCTGTTTTCAATCTCCCGACTGCCTCTCCTCTCGCGCTGTTTTCAATCTCCTGTCTCTCCTCTCGCGCTGTTTTCAAACTCCTGACTGTCTCCCCTCTCGCGCTGTTTTCAATCTCCCGACTGCCTCTCCTCTCGCACTGTTTTCAATCTCCTGTCTCTCCAATCGCGCTGTTTTCAATCTCCCGACTGTCTCTCCTCTCGTGCTGTTTTCATACTCCCGACTGTCTCTCCTCTCGCATTGTTTTCAATCTCCCGACTGCCTCTCCTCTCGCACTGTTTTCAATCTCTGGACTGCCTCTCTCCTCTCGTGCTGTTTTCATACTCCCGACTGCCTCTCCTCTCGCGCTGTTTTCAATCTCCCGACTGTCTCTCCCTCGCACTTTTTTCAATCTCCCGACTGCCTCTCCGCTCGCGCTGTTTTCAATCTCACAATTGACTCTCCACTCACGCTGTTTTCAATCTCCCGACTGCCTCTCCTCTCGCGCTGTTTTCAATCTCCTGTCCCTCCTCTCGCGCTGTTTTCAATCTCCTGTCTCTCCTCTCGCGCTGTTTTCAAACTCCTGACTGTCTCTCCTCTCACGCTGTTTTCAATCACCCGACTGCCTCTCCTCTCACACTGTTTTCAATCTCCCGACTATCTCTCCTCTCGCGCTGTTTTCAATCTCCCGACTGCCTCTCCTCTCGCGCTGTTTTCAATCTCCCGACTCTCTCTCCTCTCGCACTGTTTTCAATCTCCTGTCTCTCCTCTCGCGCAGTTTTCAATCTCCTGTCTCTCCTCTCGCGCTGTTTTCAATCTCCCGACTGCCTCTTCTCTCGCGCTGTTTTCAATCTCCCGACTGTCTCTCCTCTCGCACTGTTTTCAATCTCCTGTCTCTCCTCTCGCGCAGTTTTCAATCTCCTGTCTCTCCTCTCGCGCTGTTTTCAATCTCCCGACTGTCTCTCCTCTCATGCTGTTTTCAATCTCCCGACTGTCTCTCCTCTCGTGCTGTTTTCATACTCCCGACTGTCTCTCCTCTCGCACTGTTTTCAATCTCCCGACTGCCTCTCCTCTCGCGATGTTTTCAATCTCCCAATCATCACTCCTCTCACGCTGTTTTCAATCTCCCGACTGTCTATCCTCTCGTGCTGTTTTCAATCTCCCGACTGCCTCTCCTCTCGCACTGTTTTCAATCTCTGGACTGCCTCTCTCCTCTCGTGCTGTTTTCATACTCCCGACTGCCTCTCCTCTCGCGCTGTTTTCAATCTCCCGACTGTCTCTCCCTCGCACTTTTTTCAATCTCCCGACTGCCTCTCCGCTCGCGCTGTTTTCAATCTCACAATTGACTCTCCACTCACGCTGTTTTCAATCTCCCGACTGCCTCTCCTCTCGCGCTGTTTTCAATCTCCTGTCCCTCCTCTCGCGCTGTTTTCAATCTCCTGTCTCTCCTCTCGCGCTGTTTTCAAACTCCTGACTGTCTCTCCTCTCACGCTGTTTTCAATCACCCGACTGCCTCTCCTCTCACACTGTTTTCAATCTCCCGACTATCTCTCCTCTCGCGCTGTTTTCAATCTCCCGACTGCCTCTCCTCTCGCGCTGTTTTCAATCTCCCGACTCTCTCTCCTCTCGCACTGTTTTCAATCTCCTGTCTCTCCTCTCGCGCAGTTTTCAATCTCCTGTCTCTCCTCTCGCGCTGTTTTCAATCTCCCGACTGCCTCTCCTCTCGCGCTGTTTTCATACTCCCAACTGTCTCTCCTCTCGTGTTGTTTTCAATCTCCCGACTATCTCTCCTCTCGTGCTGTTTTCATACGCCCGACTGTCTCTCCTCTCGCACTGTTTTCAATCTCCCGACTGCCTCTCCTCTCGCGATGTTTTCAATCTCCCAATCATCACTCCTCTCACGCTGTTTTCAATCTCCCGACTGTCTATCCTCTCATGCTGCTTTCATACTCCCGACTGTCTCTCCTCTCGTGCTGTTTTCAATCTCCCGACTGCCTCTCCTCTCGCACTGTTTTCAATCTCTGGACTGCCTCTCTCCTCTCGTGCTGTTTTCATACTCCCGACTGCCTCTCCTCTCGCGCTGTTTTCAATCTCCCGACTGTCTCTCCCTCGCACTTTTTTCAATCTCCCGACTGCCTCTCCGCTCGCGCTGTTTTCAATCTCACAATTGACTCTCCACTCACGCTATTTTCAATCTCCCGACTGCCTCTCCTCTCGCGCTGTTTTCAATCTCCTGTCTCTCCTCTCGCGCAGTTTTCAAACTCCTGACTGTCTCTCCTCTCACGCTGTTTTCAATCTCCCGACTGCCTCTCCTCTCGCACTGTTTTCAATCTCCTGTCTCTCCAATCGCGCTGTTTTCAATCTCCCGACTGTCTCTCCTCTCGTGCTGTTTTCATACTCCCGACTGTCTCTCCTCTCGCGTTGTTTTCAATCTCCCGACTGCCTCTCCTCTCGCACTGTTTTCAATCTCCTGTCTCTCCAATCGCGCTGTTTTCAATCTCCCGACTGCCTCTCCTCTCGCGCTGTTTTCAATCTCCCAATCACCTCTCCTCTCGCGCTGTTTTCAATCTCCCGACTGTCTCTCCTCTCGCGCTGTTTTCAATCTCCGGACTGCCTCTCCTCTCGCACTGTTTTCAGTCTCCCGACTGCCTCTCCTCTCGCGCTGTTTTCAATCTCCCGACTGTCTCTCCTATCGCGCTGTTTTCAATCTCCGGACTGTCTCTCCTTTCATGCTGTTTTCAGTCTCCCGAATTCCTCTCCAATCGTGCTGTTTTCAATCTCCTGACTGCCTCTCCTCTCGCGCTGGTTTCAGTCTCCCGACTGTCTCTCCTCTCGAGCTGTTTTCAATCTCCCGAATGTCTCTCCTCTCGCACTGTTTTCAATGTCCCGACTGTCTCTCCTCTCGCGCTGTTTTCAATCTCCCGACTATCTCTCCTCTCGCGCTGTTTTCAATCTCCCGACTGCCTCTCCTTTCATGCTGTTTTCAATCTCCCGGCTGTCTCTCCTCTCGCGCTGTTTTCAATCTCCCGACTGCCTCTCCTTTCATGCTGTTTTCAATCTCCCGGCTGTCTCTCCTCTCGCGCTGTTTTCAATCTCCTGACTGTCTCTCCTTTCGCGCTGTTTTCAATCTCCCGGCTGCCTCTCCTCTCGCGCTGTTCTCAATCTCCCAATCACCTCTCCTCTCACGCGGTTTTCAATCTCCCGACTGTCTCTCCTCTCGTGCTGTTCTCAATCTCCCAATCACCTCTCCTCTCACGCGGTTTTCAATCTCCCGACTGTCTCTCCTCTCGCGCTGTTTTCAATCTCCCAACTGTCTCTCCTGTGACGCTGTTTTCAATCTCCCGACTGTCTCTCCTCTCGCAATGTTTTCAATCTCCCGACTGCCTCTCCTTTCATGCTGTTTTCAATCTCCCGGCTGTCTCTCCTCTTGCGCTGTTTTCAATCTCCTGACTGTCTCTCCTCTCGCGCTGTTTTCAATCTCCCGGCTGCCTCTCCTCTCGCGCTGTTTTCAATCTCCCGACTGTCTCTCCTCTCATGCTGTTTTCGTACACCCAACTGTCTCTCCTGTGACGCTGTTTTCAATCTCCCGACTGTCTCTCCTCTCGCACTGTTTTCAATCTCCCGACTGTCTCTCCTCTCGTGCTGTTTTCAATCTCCCGACTGTCTCGCCTCTCGCACTGTTTTCAGTCTCTCGACTGCCTCTCCTTTCGCGCGGTTTTCAATCTCCCGACTGTCTCTCCTCTTGTGCTGTTTTCTTACTCCCGACTGTCTCTCCTCTAGCGCTGTTTTCAATCTCCCGACTGCGTCTCCACTCATGCTGTTTTCAATCTCCCGACTGCCTCTTTACTTGCGCTTATTTTAATCTTTCAACTGTCCCTCCTCTTGCGCTGTTTTCAATCACCTGACTGCCTCTCCTCTTGCGCTGTTATCAATCTCCCGACTGTCTCTCCTCTCGAGCTGTTTTCAATCTCCCGACTGTCTCTCCTCTCGAGCTGTTTTCAATCTCCCGACTGCCTCTCCTCTCTCGATGTTTTCTATCTCCCAATCCCCTGACCTCTCACTCTGTTTTCATACTCCCGACTGTCTCTCCTCTCATGCTGCTTTCAATCTCCCGACTGCCTCTTCTGTCGCACTGTTTACAAACTCCTGACTCTCCTCTCGCGCTGTTTTCAATCTCCAGACTGACTCTCCTTTCGCGGTGTTCTCAATTTTCTGGCTGCCTCTTTTGCGCTGTTTCCAATCTGCCGACTGTCTCTCCTCTTGCGCTGTTATCAATCTCCCGACTGTCTCTCCTCTTGCGCTGTTTTCAATCTCCCGACTGCCTCTCCGCTCGCGCTGTTTTCAATCTCCCGACTATCTCTCCTTTCATGCTGTTTTCAGTCTCCCGAATGCCTCTCCACTCGTGCTGTTTTCAATCTCCTGACTGCCTCTCCTCTCGCATTGTTTTCAATCTCCTGACTGCCTCTCCTCTCGCGCTGTTTTCAGTCTCCCGACTGTCTCTCCTCTCGCACTGTTTTCAATGTCCCGACTGTCTCTCCTCTCGCGCTGTTTTCAATCTCCCGACTATCTCTCCTCTCGTGCTGTTTTCAATCTCCCGACTGCCTCTCCTTTCATGCTGTTTTCAATCTCCCGGCTGTCTCTCCTCTCGGGCTGTTTTCAATCTCCCGACTGCCTCTCCTCTCGCGCTGTTCTCAATCTCCCAATCACCTCTCCTCTCGCGCTGTTTTCAATCTCCCGACTGTCTCTCCTCTCATGCTGTTTTCATACTCCCAACTGTCTCTCCTCTCACACTGATTTCAATCTCCCGACTGTCTCTCCTGTCACGCTGTTTTCAATCTCCCGACTGTCTCTCCTCTCGAGCTGTTTTCAATCTCCCGACTGTCTCTCCTCTCGCACTGTTTTCAATGTCCCGACTGTCTCTCCTCTCGCGCTGTTTTCAATCTCCCGACTATGTCTCCTCTCTCGCTGTTTTCAATCTCCCGACTGCCTCTCCTTTCATGCTGTTTTCAATGTCCCGACTGTCTCTCCTCTCGCGCTGTTTTCAATCTCCCGACTGTCTCTCCTCTCGCGCTGTTTTCAATCTCCCGACTGCCTCTCCTCTCATGCTGTTTTCAATCTCCCGACTGTCTCTCCCCTCGCACTGATTTCAATCTCCCGACTGCCTCTCCGCTCGCGCTGTTTTCAATCTCACAATTGACTCTCCACTCACGCTGTTTTCAATCTCCCGACTGCCTCTCCTCTCGCGCTGTTTTCAATCTCCTGTCTCTCCTCTCGCGCAGTTTTCAAACTCCTGACTGTCTCTCCTCTCACGCTGTTTTCAATCTCCCGACTGCCTCTCCTCTCGCACTGTTTTCAATCTCCTGTCTCTCCAATCGCGCTGTTTTCAATCTCCCGACTGTCTCTCCTCTCGTGCTGTTTTCATACTCCCGACTGTCTCTCCTCTCGCGTTGTTTTCAATCTCCCGACTGCCTCTCCTCTCGCACTGTTTTCAATCTCCTGTCTCTCCAATCGCGCTGTTTTCAATCTCCCGACTGCCTCTCCTCTCGCGCTGTTTTCAATCTCCCAATCACCTCTCCTCTCGCGCTGTTTTCAATCTCCCGACTGTCTCTCCTCTCGCGCTGTTTTCAATCTCCGGACTGCCTCTCCTCTCGCACTGTTTTCAGTCTCCCGACTGCCTCTCCTCTCGCGCTGTTTTCAATCTCCCGACTGTCTCTCCTATCGCGCTGTTTTCAATCTCCGGACTGTCTCTCCTTTCATGCTGTTTTCAGTCTCCCGAATTCCTCTCCAATCGTGCTGTTTTCAATCTCCTGACTGCCTCTCCTCTCGCGCTGGTTTCAGTCTCCCGACTGTCTCTCCTCTCGAGCTGTTTTCAATCTCCCGAATGTCTCTCCTCTCGCACTGTTTTCAATGTCCCGACTGTCTCTCCTCTCGCGCTGTTTTCAATCTCCCGACTATCTCTCCTCTCGCGCTGTTTTCAATCTCCCGACTGCCTCTCCTTTCATGCTGTTTTCAATCTCCCGGCTGTCTCTCCTCTCGCGCTGTTTTCAATCTCCCGACTGCCTCTCCTTTCATGCTGTTTTCAATCTCCCGGCTGTCTCTCCTCTCGCGCTGTTTTCAATCTCCTGACTGTCTCTCCTTTCGCGCTGTTTTCAATCTCCCGGCTGCCTCTCCTCTCGCGCTGTTCTCAATCTCCCAATCACCTCTCCTCTCACGCGGTTTTCAATCTCCCGACTGTCTCTCCTCTCGTGCTGTTCTCAATCTCCCAATCACCTCTCCTCTCACGCGGTTTTCAATCTCCCGACTGTCTCTCCTCTCGCGCTGTTTTCAATCTCCCAACTGTCTCTCCTGTGACGCTGTTTTCAATCTCCCGACTGTCTCTCCTCTCGCAATGTTTTCAATCTCCCGACTGCCTCTCCTTTCATGCTGTTTTCAATCTCCCGGCTGTCTCTCCTCTTGCGCTGTTTTCAATCTCCTGACTGTCTCTCCTCTCGCGCTGTTTTCAATCTCCCGGCTGCCTCTCCTCTCGCGCTGTTTTCAATCTCCCGACTGTCTCTCCTCTCATGCTGTTTTCGTACACCCAACTGTCTCTCCTGTGACGCTGTTTTCAATCTCCCGACTGTCTCTCCTCTCGCACTGTTTTCAATCTCCCGACTGTCTCTCCTCTCGTGCTGTTTTCAATCTCCCGACTGTCTCGCCTCTCGCACTGTTTTCAGTCTCTCGACTGCCTCTCCTTTCGCGCGGTTTTCAATCTCCCGACTGTCTCTCCTCTTGTGCTGTTTTCTTACTCCCGACTGTCTCTCCTCTAGCGCTGTTTTCAATCTCCCGACTGCGTCTCCACTCATGCTGTTTTCAATCTCCCGACTGCCTCTTTACTTGCGCTTATTTTAATCTTTCAACTGTCCCTCCTCTTGCGCTGTTTTCAATCACCTGACTGCCTCTCCTCTTGCGCTGTTATCAATCTCCCGACTGTCTCTCCTCTCGAGCTGTTTTCAATCTCCCGACTGTCTCTCCTCTCGAGCTGTTTTCAATCTCCCGACTGCCTCTCCTCTCTCGATGTTTTCTATCTCCCAATCCCCTGACCTCTCACTCTGTTTTCATACTCCCGACTGTCTCTCCTCTCATGCTGCTTTCAATCTCCCGACTGCCTCTTCTGTCGCACTGTTTACAAACTCCTGACTCTCCTCTCGCGCTGTTTTCAATCTCCAGACTGACTCTCCTTTCGCGGTGTTCTCAATTTTCTGGCTGCCTCTTTTGCGCTGTTTCCAATCTGCCGACTGTCTCTCCTCTTGCGCTGTTATCAATCTCCCGACTGTCTCTCCTCTTGCGCTGTTTTCAATCTCCCGACTGCCTCTCCGCTCGCGCTGTTTTCAATCTCCCGACTATCTCTCCTTTCATGCTGTTTTCAGTCTCCCGAATGCCTCTCCACTCGTGCTGTTTTCAATCTCCTGACTGCCTCTCCTCTCGCATTGTTTTCAATCTCCTGACTGCCTCTCCTCTCGCGCTGTTTTCAGTCTCCCGACTGTCTCTCCTCTCGCACTGTTTTCAATGTCCCGACTGTCTCTCCTCTCGCGCTGTTTTCAATCTCCCGACTATCTCTCCTCTCGTGCTGTTTTCAATCTCCCGACTGCCTCTCCTTTCATGCTGTTTTCAATCTCCCGGCTGTCTCTCCTCTCGGGCTGTTTTCAATCTCCCGACTGCCTCTCCTCTCGCGCTGTTCTCAATCTCCCAATCACCTCTCCTCTCGCGCTGTTTTCAATCTCCCGACTGTCTCTCCTCTCATGCTGTTTTCATACTCCCAACTGTCTCTCCTCTCACACTGATTTCAATCTCCCGACTGTCTCTCCTGTCACGCTGTTTTCAATCTCCCGACTGTCTCTCCTCTCGAGCTGTTTTCAATCTCCCGACTGTCTCTCCTCTCGCACTGTTTTCAATGTCCCGACTGTCTCTCCTCTCGCGCTGTTTTCAATCTCCCGACTATGTCTCCTCTCTCGCTGTTTTCAATCTCCCGACTGCCTCTCCTTTCATGCTGTTTTCAATGTCCCGACTGTCTCTCCTCTCGCGCTGTTTTCAATCTCCCGACTGTCTCTCCTCTCGCGCTGTTTTCAATCTCCCGACTGCCTCTCCTTTCATGCTGTTTTCAATCTCCCGACTGTCTCTCCTCTCGCACTGATTTCAATGTCCCGACTGTCTCTCCTCTCGCGCTGTTTTCAATCTCCCGACTGTCTCTCCTCTCGCGCTGTTTTGAATCTCCCGACTGCCTCTCCTTTCATGCTGTTTTCAATCTCCCGACTGTCTCTCCTCTCGCGCTGTTTTCAATGTCCCGACTGTCTCTCCTCTCGCGCTGTTTTCAATCTCCCGGCTGTCTCTCCTCTCGCGCTGTTTTCAATCTCCTGACTGTCTCTCCTTTCGCGCTGTTTTCAATCTCCCGACTGTCTCTCCTCTCGAGCTGTTTTCATACTCCCGACTGTCTCTCCTCTCGCGCTGTTTTCAATCTCCCGACTGCCTCTCCTTTCATGCTGTTTTCAATCTCCCGACTGTCTCTGCTCTCGCGCTGTTTTCAATCTCCCGACTGTCTCTCCTCTGCGCTGTTTTCAATCTCCCGGCTGTCTCTCCTCTTGCGCTATTTTCAATCTCCTGACTGTCTCTCCTCTTGCGCTGTTTTCAATCTCCCGGCTGCCTCTCCTCTCGCGCTGTTTTCAATCTCCCGACTGTCTCTCCTCTCATGCTGTTTTCATACACCCAACTGTCTCTCCTGTGACGCTGTTTTCAATCTCCCGACTGTCTCTCCTCTCGCGCTGTTTTCAATCTCCCGACTGCCTCTCCGCTCGCGCTGTTTTCAATCTCCCGACTGTCTCTCCTCTCGCACTGTTTTCAGTCTCCCGACTGTCTCTCCTCTCGCGCTGTTTTCAGTCTCCCGACTGTCTCTCCTCTCGTGCTGTTTTCAATCTCCCGACTGTCTCTCCTCTCGCGCTGTTTTCAATCTCCCGACTATCTCTCCTCTCGCGCTGTTTTCAATCTCCCGACTGCCTCTCCTCTCGCACTGTTTTCAATCTCCCGACTATCTCTCCTCTCGCGCTGTTTTCAATCTCCCGACTGCCACTCCTCTCGCGCTGTTTTCAATCTCCCGACTGTCTCTCCTCTCGCACTGTTTTCAATCTCCTGTCTCTCCTCTCGCGCAGTTTTCAATCTCCTGTCTCTCTTCTCGCGCTGTTTTCAATCTCCCGACTGCCTCTCCTCTCGCGCTGTTTTCATACTCCCAACTGTCTCTCTTCTCGTATTGTTTTCAATCTCCCGACTGTCTCTCCTCTCGTGCTGTTTTCATACTCCCGACTGTCTCTCCTCTCGCACTGTTTTCAATCTCCCGACTGCCTCTCCTCTCGTGCTGTTTTCAATCTCCCGACTGCCTCTCCTCTTGCACTGTTTTCAATCTCTGGACTGCCTCTCTCTTCTCGTGCTGTTTTCATACTCCCGACTGCCTCTCCTCTCGCGCTGTTTTCAATCTCCCGACTGTCTCTCCCTCGCACTTTTTTCAATCTCCCGACTGCCTCTCCGCTCGCGCTGTTTTCAATCTCACAATTGACTCTCCACTCACGCTGTTTTCAATCTCCCGACTGCCTCTCCTCTCGCGCTGTTTTCAATCTCCTGTCTCTCCTCTCGCGCTGTTTTCAAACTCCTGACTGTCTCCCCTCTCGCGCTGTTTTCAATCTCCCGACTGCCTCTCCTCTCGCACTGTTTTCAATCTCCTGTCTCTCCAATCGCGCTGTTTTCAATCTCCCGACTGTCTCTCCTCTCGTGCTGTTTTCATACTCCCGACTGTCTCTCCTCTCGCATTGTTTTCAATCTCCCGACTGCCTCTCCTCTCGCACTGTTTTCAATCTCCTGTCTCTCCAATCGCGCTGTTTTCAATCTCCCGACTGCCACTCCTCTCGCGCTGTTTTCAATGTCCAAATCACCTCTCCTCTCGCGCTGTTTTCAATCTCCGGACTGCCTCTCCTCTCGCACTGTTTTCAGTCTCCCGACTGCCTCTCCTCTCGCGCTGTTTTCAATCTCCCGACTGTCTCTCCTATCGCGCTGTTTTCAATCTCCGGACTGTCTCTCCTTTCATGCTGTTTTCAGTCTCCCGAATTCCTCTCCAATCGTGCTGTTTTCAATCTCCTGACTGCCTCTCCTCTCGCACTGTTTTCAGTCTCCCGACTGTCTGTCCTCTCGAGCTGTTTTCAATCTCCCGACTGTCTCTCCTCTCGCACTGTTTTCAATGTCCCAACTGTCTCTCCTCTCGCGCTGTTTTCAATCTCCCGACTATCTCTCCTCTCGCGCTGTTTTCAATCTCCCGACTGCCTCTCCTTTCATGCTGTTTTCAATCTCCCGGCTGTCTCTCCTCTCGCGCTGTTTTCAATCTCCCGACTGCCTCTCCTTTCATGCTGTTTTCAATCTCCCGGCTGTCTCTCCTCTCGCGCTGTTTTCAATCTCCTGACTGTCTCTCCTTTCGCGCTGTTTTCAATCTCCCGGCTGCCTCTCCTCTCGCGCTGTTCTCAATCTCCCAATCACCTCTCCTCTCACGCGGTTTTCAATCTCCCGACTGTCTCTCCTCTCGTGCTGTTCTCAATCTCCCAATCACCTCTCCTCTCACGCGGTTTTCAATCTCCCGACTGTCTCTCCTCTCGCGCTGTTTTCAATCTCCCAACTGTCTCTCCTGTGACGCTGTTTTCAATCTCCCGACTGTCTCTCCTCTCGCAATGTTTTCAATCTCCCGACTGCCTCTCCTTTCATGCTGTTTTCAATCTCCCGGCTGTCTCTCCTCTTGCGCTGTTTTCAATCTCCTGACTGTCTCTCCTCTCGCGCTGTTTTCAATCTCCCGGCTGCCTCTCCTCTCGCGCTGTTTTCAATCTCCCGACTGTCTCTCCTCTCATGCTGTTTTCGTACACCCAACTGTCTCTCCTGTGACGCTGTTTTCAATCTCCCGACTGTCTCTCCTCTCGCACTGTTTTCAATCTCCCGACTGTCTCTCCTCTCGTGCTGTTTTCAATCTCCCGACTGTCTCGCCTCTCGCACTGTTTTCAGTCTCTCGACTGCCTCTCCTTTCGCGCGGTTTTCAATCTCCCGACTGTCTCTCCTCTTGTGCTGTTTTCTTACTCCCGACTGTCTCTCCTCTAGCGCTGTTTTCAATCTCCCGACTGCGTCTCCACTCATGCTGTTTTCAATCTCCCGACTGCCTCTTTACTTGCGCTTATTTTAATCTTTCAACTGTCCCTCCTCTTGCGCTGTTTTCAATCACCTGACTGCCTCTCCTCTTGCGCTGTTATCAATCTCCCGACTGTCTCTCCTCTCGAGCTGTTTTCAATCTCCCGACTGTCTCTCCTCTCGAGCTGTTTTCAATCTCCCGACTGCCTCTCCTCTCTCGATGTTTTCTATCTCCCAATCCCCTGACCTCTCACTCTGTTTTCATACTCCCGACTGTCTCTCCTCTCATGCTGCTTTCAATCTCCCGACTGCCTCTTCTGTCGCACTGTTTACAAACTCCTGACTCTCCTCTCGCGCTGTTTTCAATCTCCAGACTGACTCTCCTTTCGCGGTGTTCTCAATTTTCTGGCTGCCTCTTTTGCGCTGTTTCCAATCTGCCGACTGTCTCTCCTCTTGCGCTGTTATCAATCTCCCGACTGTCTCTCCTCTTGCGCTGTTTTCAATCTCCCGACTGCCTCTCCGCTCGCGCTGTTTTCAATCTCCCGACTATCTCTCCTTTCATGCTGTTTTCAGTCTCCCGAATGCCTCTCCACTCGTGCTGTTTTCAATCTCCTGACTGCCTCTCCTCTCGCATTGTTTTCAATCTCCTGACTGCCTCTCCTCTCGCGCTGTTTTCAGTCTCCCGACTGTCTCTCCTCTCGCACTGTTTTCAATGTCCCGACTGTCTCTCCTCTCGCGCTGTTTTCAATCTCCCGACTATCTCTCCTCTCGTGCTGTTTTCAATCTCCCGACTGCCTCTCCTTTCATGCTGTTTTCAATCTCCCGGCTGTCTCTCCTCTCGGGCTGTTTTCAATCTCCCGACTGCCTCTCCTCTCGCGCTGTTCTCAATCTCCCAATCACCTCTCCTCTCGCGCTGTTTTCAATCTCCCGACTGTCTCTCCTCTCATGCTGTTTTCATACTCCCAACTGTCTCTCCTCTCACACTGATTTCAATCTCCCGACTGTCTCTCCTGTCACGCTGTTTTCAATCTCCCGACTGTCTCTCCTCTCGAGCTGTTTTCAATCTCCCGACTGTCTCTCCTCTCGCACTGTTTTCAATGTCCCGACTGTCTCTCCTCTCGCGCTGTTTTCAATCTCCCGACTATGTCTCCTCTCTCGCTGTTTTCAATCTCCCGACTGCCTCTCCTTTCATGCTGTTTTCAATGTCCCGACTGTCTCTCCTCTCGCGCTGTTTTCAATCTCCCGACTGTCTCTCCTCTCGCGCTGTTTTCAATCTCCCGACTGCCTCTCCTCTCATGCTGTTTTCAATCTCCCGACTGTCTCTCCTCTCGCACTGATTTCAATCTCCCGACTGCCTCTCCGCTCGCGCTGTTTTCAATCTCACAATTGACTCTCCACTCACGCTGTTTTCAATCTCCCGACTGCCTCTCCTCTCGCGCTGTTTTCAATCTCCTGTCTCTCCTCTCGCGCAGTTTTCAAACTCCTGACTGTCTCTCCTCTCACGCTGTTTTCAATCTCCCGACTGCCTCTCCTCTCGCACTGTTTTCAATCTCCTGTCTCTCCAATCGCGCTGTTTTCAATCTCCCGACTGTCTCTCCTCTCGTGCTGTTTTCATACTCCCGACTGTCTCTCCTCTCGCGTTGTTTTCAATCTCCCGACTGCCTCTCCTCTCGCACTGTTTTCAATCTCCTGTCTCTCCAATCGCGCTGTTTTCAATCTCCCGACTGCCTCTCCTCTCGCGCTGTTTTCAATCTCCCAATCACCTCTCCTCTCGCGCTGTTTTCAATCTCCCGACTGTCTCTCCTCTCGCGCTGTTTTCAATCTCCGGACTGCCTCTCCTCTCGCACTGTTTTCAGTCTCCCGACTGCCTCTCCTCTCGCGCTGTTTTCAATCTCCCGACTGTCTCTCCTATCGCGCTGTTTTCAATCTCCGGACTGTCTCTCCTTTCATGCTGTTTTCAGTCTCCCGAATTCCTCTCCAATCGTGCTGTTTTCAATCTCCTGACTGCCTCTCCTCTCGCGCTGGTTTCAGTCTCCCGACTGTCTCTCCTCTCGAGCTGTTTTCAATCTCCCGAATGTCTCTCCTCTCGCACTGTTTTCAATGTCCCGACTGTCTCTCCTCTCGCGCTGTTTTCAATCTCCCGACTATCTCTCCTCTCGCGCTGTTTTCAATCTCCCGACTGCCTCTCCTTTCATGCTGTTTTCAATCTCCCGGCTGTCTCTCCTCTCGCGCTGTTTTCAATCTCCCGACTGCCTCTCCTTTCATGCTGTTTTCAATCTCCCGGCTGTCTCTCCTCTCGCGCTGTTTTCAATCTCCTGACTGTCTCTCCTTTCGCGCTGTTTTCAATCTCCCGGCTGCCTCTCCTCTCGCGCTGTTCTCAATCTCCCAATCACCTCTCCTCTCACGCGGTTTTCAATCTCCCGACTGTCTCTCCTCTCGTGCTGTTCTCAATCTCCCAATCACCTCTCCTCTCACGCGGTTTTCAATCTCCCGACTGTCTCTCCTCTCGCGCTGTTTTCAATCTCCCAACTGTCTCTCCTGTGACGCTGTTTTCAATCTCCCGACTGTCTCTCCTCTCGCAATGTTTTCAATCTCCCGACTGCCTCTCCTTTCATGCTGTTTTCAATCTCCCGGCTGTCTCTCCTCTTGCGCTGTTTTCAATCTCCTGACTGTCTCTCCTCTCGCGCTGTTTTCAATCTCCCGGCTGCCTCTCCTCTCGCGCTGTTTTCAATCTCCCGACTGTCTCTCCTCTCATGCTGTTTTCGTACACCCAACTGTCTCTCCTGTGACGCTGTTTTCAATCTCCCGACTGTCTCTCCTCTCGCACTGTTTTCAATCTCCCGACTGTCTCTCCTCTCGTGCTGTTTTCAATCTCCCGACTGTCTCGCCTCTCGCACTGTTTTCAGTCTCTCGACTGCCTCTCCTTTCGCGCGGTTTTCAATCTCCCGACTGTCTCTCCTCTTGTGCTGTTTTCTTACTCCCGACTGTCTCTCCTCTAGCGCTGTTTTCAATCTCCCGACTGCGTCTCCACTCATGCTGTTTTCAATCTCCCGACTGCCTCTTTACTTGCGCTTATTTTAATCTTTCAACTGTCCCTCCTCTTGCGCTGTTTTCAATCACCTGACTGCCTCTCCTCTTGCGCTGTTATCAATCTCCCGACTGTCTCTCCTCTCGAGCTGTTTTCAATCTCCCGACTGTCTCTCCTCTCGAGCTGTTTTCAATCTCCCGACTGCCTCTCCTCTCTCGATGTTTTCTATCTCCCAATCCCCTGACCTCTCACTCTGTTTTCATACTCCCGACTGTCTCTCCTCTCATGCTGCTTTCAATCTCCCGACTGCCTCTTCTGTCGCACTGTTTACAAACTCCTGACTCTCCTCTCGCGCTGTTTTCAATCTCCAGACTGACTCTCCTTTCGCGGTGTTCTCAATTTTCTGGCTGCCTCTTTTGCGCTGTTTCCAATCTGCCGACTGTCTCTCCTCTTGCGCTGTTATCAATCTCCCGACTGTCTCTCCTCTTGCGCTGTTTTCAATCTCCCGACTGCCTCTCCGCTCGCGCTGTTTTCAATCTCCCGACTATCTCTCCTTTCATGCTGTTTTCAGTCTCCCGAATGCCTCTCCACTCGTGCTGTTTTCAATCTCCTGACTGCCTCTCCTCTCGCATTGTTTTCAATCTCCTGACTGCCTCTCCTCTCGCGCTGTTTTCAGTCTCCCGACTGTCTCTCCTCTCGCACTGTTTTCAATGTCCCGACTGTCTCTCCTCTCGCGCTGTTTTCAATCTCCCGACTATCTCTCCTCTCGTGCTGTTTTCAATCTCCCGACTGCCTCTCCTTTCATGCTGTTTTCAATCTCCCGGCTGTCTCGCCTCTCGGGCTGTTTTCAATCTCCCGACTGCCTCTCCTCTCGCGCTGTTCTCAATCTCCCAATCACCTCTCCTCTCGCGCTGTTTTCAATCTCCCGACTGTCTCTCCTCTCATGCTGTTTTCATACTCCCAACTGTCTCTCCTCTCACACTGATTTCAATCTCCCGACTGTCTCTCCTGTCACGCTGTTTTCAATCTCCCGACTGTCTCTCCTCTCGAGCTGTTTTCAATCTCCCGACTGTCTCTCCTCTCGCACTGTTTTCAATGTCCCGACTGTCTCTCCTCTCGCGCTGTTTTCAATCTCCCGACTATGTCTCCTCTCTCGCTGTTTTCAATCTCCCGACTGCCTCTCCTTTCATGCTGTTTTCAATGTCCCGACTGTCTCTCCTCTCGCGCTGTTTTCAATCTCCCGACTGTCTCTCCTCTCGCGCTGTTTTCAATCTCCCGACTGCCTCTCCTTTCATGCTGTTTTCAATCTCCCGACTGTCTCTCCTCTCGCACTGATTTCAATGTCCCGACTGTCTCTCCTCTCGCGCTGTTTTCAATCTCCCGACTGTCTCTCCTCTCGCGCTGTTTTGAATCTCCCGACTGCCTCTCCTTTCATGCTGTTTTCAATCTCCCGACTGTCTCTCCTCTCGCGCTGTTTTCAATGTCCCGACTGTCTCTCCTCTCGCGCTGTTTTCAATCTCCCGGCTGTCTCTCCTCTCGCGCTGTTTTCAATCTCCTGACTGTCTCTCCTTTCGCGCTGTTTTCAATCTCCCGACTGTCTCTCCTCTCGAGCTGTTTTCATACTCCCGACTGTCTCTCCTCTCGCGCTGTTTTCAATCTCCCGACTGCCTCTCCTTTCATGCTGTTTTCAATCTCCCGACTGTCTCTGCTCTCGCGCTGTTTTCAATCTCCCGACTGTCTCTCCTCTGCGCTGTTTTCAATCTCCCGGCTGTCTCTCCTCTTGCGCTATTTTCAATCTCCTGACTGTCTCTCCTCTTGCGCTGTTTTCAATCTCCCGGCTGCCTCTCCTCTCGCGCTGTTTTCAATCTCCCGACTGTCTCTCCTCTCATGCTGTTTTCATACACCCAACTGTCTCTCCTGTGACGCTGTTTTCAATCTCCCGACTGTCTCTCCTCTCGCGCTGTTTTCAATCTCCCGACTGCCTCTCCGCTCGCGCTGTTTTCAATCTCCCGACTGTCTCTCCTCTCGCACTGTTTTCAGTCTCCCGACTGTCTCTCCTCTCGCGCTGTTTTCAGTCTCCCGACTGTCTCTCCTCTCGTGCTGTTTTCAATCTCCCGACTGTCTCTCCTCTCGCGCTGTTTTCAATCTCCCGACTATCTCTCCTCTCGCGCTGTTTTCAATCTCCCGACTGCCTCTCCTCTCGCACTGTTTTCAATCTCCCGACTATCTCTCCTCTCGCGCTGTTTTCAATCTCCCGACTGCCACTCCTCTCGCGCTGTTTTCAATCTCCCGACTGTCTCTCCTCTCGCACTGTTTTCAATCTCCTGTCTCTCCTCTCGCGCAGTTTTCAATCTCCTGTCTCTCTTCTCGCGCTGTTTTCAATCTCCCGACTGCCTCTCCTCTCGCGCTGTTTTCATACTCCCAACTGTCTCTCTTCTCGTATTGTTTTCAATCTCCCGACTGTCTCTCCTCTCGTGCTGTTTTCATACTCCCGACTGTCTCTCCTCTCGCACTGTTTTCAATCTCCCGACTGCCTCTCCTCTCGTGCTGTTTTCAATCTCCCGACTGCCTCTCCTCTTGCACTGTTTTCAATCTCTGGACTGCCTCTCTCTTCTCGTGCTGTTTTCATACTCCCGACTGCCTCTCCTCTCGCGCTGTTTTCAATCTCCCGACTGTCTCTCCCTCGCACTTTTTTCAATCTCCCGACTGCCTCTCCGCTCGCGCTGTTTTCAATCTCACAATTGACTCTCCACTCACGCTGTTTTCAATCTCCCGACTGCCTCTCCTCTCGCGCTGTTTTCAATCTCCTGTCTCTCCTCTCGCGCTGTTTTCAAACTCCTGACTGTCTCCCCTCTCGCGCTGTTTTCAATCTCCCGACTGCCTCTCCTCTCGCACTGTTTTCAATCTCCTGTCTCTCCAATCGCGCTGTTTTCAATCTCCCGACTGTCTCTCCTCTCGTGCTGTTTTCATACTCCCGACTGTCTCTCCTCTCGCATTGTTTTCAATCTCCCGACTGCCTCTCCTCTCGCACTGTTTTCAATCTCCTGTCTCTCCAATCGCGCTGTTTTCAATCTCCCGACTGCCACTCCTCTCGCGCTGTTTTCAATGTCCAAATCACCTCTCCTCTCGCGCTGTTTTCAATCTCCGGACTGCCTCTCCTCTCGCACTGTTTTCAGTCTCCCGACTGCCTCTCCTCTCGCGCTGTTTTCAATCTCCCGACTGTCTCTCCTATCGCGCTGTTTTCAATCTCCGGACTGTCTCTCCTTTCATGCTGTTTTCAGTCTCCCGAATTCCTCTCCAATCGTGCTGTTTTCAATCTCCTGACTGCCTCTCCTCTCGCACTGTTTTCAGTCTCCCGACTGTCTGTCCTCTCGAGCTGTTTTCAATCTCCCGACTGTCTCTCCTCTCGCACTGTTTTCAATGTCCCAACTGTCTCTCCTCTCGCGCTGTTTTCAATCTCCCGACTATCTCTCCTCTCGCGCTGTTTTCAATCTCCCGACTGCCTCTCCTTTCATGCTGTTTTCAATCTCCCGGCTGTCTCTCCTCTCGCGCTGTTTTCAATCTCCCGACTGCCTCTCCTTTCATGCTGTTTTCAATCTCCCGGCTGTCTCTCCTCTCGCGCTGTTTTCAATCTCCTGACTGTCTCTCCTTTCGCGCTGTTTTCCATCTCCCGGCTGCCTCTCCTCTCGCGCTGTTCTCAATCTCCCAATCACCTCTCCTCTCACGCGGTTTTCAATCTCCCGACTGTCTCTCCTCTCGCGCTGTTCTCAATCTCCCAATCACCTCTCCTCTCACGCGGTTTTCAATCTCCCGACTGTCTCTCCTCTCGCGCTCTTTTCAATCTCCCAACTGTCTCTCCTGTGACGCTGTTTTCAATCTCCCGACTGTCTCTCCTCTCGCAATGTTTTCAATCTCCCGACTGCCTCTCCTCTCGCGATGTTTTCAATCTGCCAATCATCACTCCTCTCACGCTGTTTTCAATCTCCCGACTGTCTATCCTCTCGTGCTGTTTTCAGTCTCCCGACTGTCTCTCCTCTTGCGCTGTTTTCAATCTCCCGGCTGTCTCTCCTCTTGCGCTGTTTTCAATCTCCTGACTGTCTCTCCTCTCGCGCTGTTTTCAATCTCCCGGCTGCCTCTCCTCTCGCGCTGTTTTCAATCTCCCGACTGTCTCTCCTCTCATGCTGTTTTCATACACCCAACTGTCTCTCCTGTGACGCTGTTTTCAATCTCCCGACTGTCTCTCCACTCGCACTGTTTTCAATTTCCTGTCTCTCCTCTCGCGCTGTTTTCAATCTCCCGACTTTCTCTCCTCTCGCGCTGTTTTCAATCTCACAAATGCCTCTCCTCTCGCGCTGTTTTCAATCTCCCAACTGTCTCTCCTCTTGTGCTGTTTTCTTACTCCCGACTGTCTCTCCTGTAGCGCTGTTTTCAATCTCCCGACTGCGTCTCCACTCATGCTGTTTTCAATCTCCTGACTGTCTCTCCTCTCGCGCTGTTTTCAATCTCCCGACTGCCTCTTTACTTGCGCTTATTTCAATCTCCCAACTGTCTCTCCTCTTGCGCTGTTTTTAATCACCTGACTGTCTCTCCTCTCGCACTGCTTTCAATCTCCCGACTGTCTCACCTCTCGAGCTGTTTTCAATCTCCCGACTGCGTCTCCTCTCTCGATGTTTTCTATCTCCCAATCCCCTGTCCTCTCACTCTGTTTTCATACTCCCGACTGTCTCTCCTCTTGCGCTGTTATCAATCTCTCGACTGTCTCTCCTCTCGCGCTGTTTTCAATCTCCGGACTGTCTCTCCTTTCATGCTGTTTTCAGTCTCCCGAATGCCTCTCCTTTCATGCTGTTTTCAGTCTCCCGAATGCCTCTCCACTCGTGCTGTTTTCAATCTCCTGACTGCCTCTCCTCTCGCGCTGTTTTGAGTCTCCCGACTGTCTCTCCTCTCGCACTGTTTTCAATGTCCCGACTGTCTCTCCTCTCGCGCTGTTTTCAATCTCCGGACTGTCTCTCCTTTCATGCTGTTTTCAGTCTCCCGAATTCCTCTCCAATCGTGCTGTTTTCAATCTCCTGACTGCCTCTCCTCTCGCACTGTTTTCAGTCTCCCGACTGTCTGTCCTCTCGAGCTGTTTTCAATCTCCCGACTGTCTCTCCTCTCGCACTGTTTTCAATGTCCCAACTGTCTCTCCTCTCGCGCTGTTTTCAATCTCCCGACTATCTCTCCTCTCGCGCTGTTTTCAATCTCCCGACTGCCTCTCCTTTCATGCTGTTTTCAATCTCCCGGCTGTCTCTCCTCTCGCGCTGTTTTCAATCTCCCGACTGCCTCTCCTTTCATGCTGTTTTCAATCTCCCGGCTGTCTCTCCTCTCGCGCTGTTTTCAATCTCCTGACTGTCTCTCCTTTCGCGCTGTTTTCCATCTCCCGGCTGCCTCTCCTCTCGCGCTGTTCTCAATCTCCCAATCACCTCTCCTCTCACGCGGTTTTCAATCTCCCGACTGTCTCTCCTCTCGCGCTGTTCTCAATCTCCCAATCACCTCTCCTCTCACGCGGTTTTCAATCTCCCGACTGTCTCTCCTCTCGCGCTCTTTTCAATCTCCCAACTGTCTCTCCTGTGACGCTGTTTTCAATCTCCCGACTGTCTCTCCTCTCGCAATGTTTTCAATCTCCCGACTGCCTCTCCTCTCGCGATGTTTTCAATCTGCCAATCATCACTCCTCTCACGCTGTTTTCAATCTCCCGACTGTCTATCCTCTCGTGCTGTTTTCAGTCTCCCGACTGTCTCTCCTCTTGCGCTGTTTTCAATCTCCCGGCTGTCTCTCCTCTTGCGCTGTTTTCAATCTCCTGACTGTCTCTCCTCTCGCGCTGTTTTCAATCTCCCGGCTGCCTCTCCTCTCGCGCTGTTTTCAATCTCCCGACTGTCTCTCCTCTCATGCTGTTTTCATACACCCACCTGTCTCTCCTGTGACGCTGTTTTCAATCTCCCGACTGTCTCTCCACTCGCACTGTTTTCAATTTCCTGTCTCTCCTCTCGCGCTGTTTTCAATCTCCCGACTTTCTCTCCTCTCGCGCTGTTTTCAATCTCACAAATGCCTCTCCTCTCGCGCTGTTTTCAATCTCCCGACTGTCTCTCCTCTCATGCTGTTTTCATACACCCACCTGTCTCTCCTGTGACGCTGTTTTCAATCTCCCGACTGTCTCTCCACTCGCACTGTTTTCAATTTCCTGTCTCTCCTCTCGCGCTGTTTTCAATCTCCCGACTTTCTCTCCTCTCGCGCTGTTTTCAATCTCACAAATGCCTCTCCTCTCGCGCTGTTTTCAATCTCCCAACTGTCTCTCCTCTTGTGCTGTTTTCTTACTCCCGACTGTCTCTCCTGTAGCGCTGTTTTCAATCTCCCGACTGCGTCTCCACTCATGCTGTTTTCAATCTCCTGACTGTCTCTCCTCTCGCGCTGTTTTCAATCTCCCGACTGCCTCTTTACTTGCGCTTATTTCAATCTCCCAACTGTCTCTCCTCTTGCGCTGTTTTTAATCACCTGACTGTCTCTCCTCTCGCACTGCTTTCAATCTCCCGACTGTCTCACCTCTCGAGCTGTTTTCAATCTCCCGACTGCGTCTCCTCTCTCGATGTTTTCTATCTCCCAATCCCCTGTCCTCTCACTCTGTTTTCATACTCCCGACTGTCTCTCCTCTTGCGCTGTTATCAATCTCTCGACTGTCTCTCCTCTCGCGCTGTTTTCAATCTCCGGACTGTCTCTCCTTTCATGCTGTTTTCAGTCTCCCGAATGCCTCTCCTTTCATGCTGTTTTCAGTCTCCCGAATGCCTCTCCACTCGTGCTGTTTTCAATCTCCTGACTGCCTCTCCTCTCGCGCTGTTTTCAGTCTCCCGACTGTCTCTCCTCTCGCACTGTTTTCAATGTCCCGACTGTCTCTCCTCTCGCGCTGTTTTCAATCTCCCGACTATCTCTCCTCTCGTGCTGTTATCAGTCTCCCGACTGTCTCTCCACTCGCACTGTTTTCAATCTCCCGACTGTCTCACCTTTCGCAATGTTTTCAGTCTGCCGACTGTCTCTCCTCTCGCGCTGTTTTCAATCTCCTGACTGCCTCTCCTCTCGTGCTGTTTTCAATCTCCCGAGTGCCTCTCCTCTTGCGCTGTTCTCAATCTCCCAATCACCTGTCCTCTCTCGCGGTTTTCAATCTCCTGACTGTCTCTCTTCTCATGCTGTTTTCATACTCCCAACTGTCTCTCCTGTCACGCTGTTTTCAATCTCCCGACTGCCTCTCCTTTCATGCTGTTTTCAATCTCCCGGCTGTCTCTCCTCTCGCGCTGTTTTCAATCTCCCGACTGCCTCTCCTCTCTCACTGTTTTCAATCTCCTGTCTCTCCTCTCGCGCTGTTTTCAATCTCCCGGCTGCCTCTCCTCTCGCGCTGTTCTCAATCTCCCAATCACCTCTCCTCTCGCGCTGTTTTCAATCTCCCGACTGTCTCTCCTCTCATGCTGTTTTCATACTCCCAACTGTCTCTCCTCTCACACTGATTTCAATCTCCCGACTGTCTCTCCTGTCACACTGTTTTCAATCTCCCGACTGTCTCTCCTCTCGAGCTGTTTTCAATCTCCCGACTGTCTCTCCTCTCGCACTGTTTTCAATGTCCCGACTGTCTCTCCTCTCGCGCTGTTTTCAATCTCCCAACTGTCTCTCCTGTGACGCTGTTTTCAATCTCCCGACTGTCTCTCCTCTCGCAATGTTTTCAATCTCCCGACTGCCTCTCCTCTCGCGATGTTTTCAATCTGCCAATCATCACTCCTCTCACGCTGTTTTCAATCTCCCGACTGTCTATCCTCTCGTGCTGTTTTCAGTCTCCCGACTGTCTCTCCTCTTGCGCTGTTTTCAATCTCCCGGCTGTCTCTCCTCTTGCGCTGTTTTCAATCTCCTGACTGTCTCTCCTCTCGCGCTGTTTTCAATCTCCCGGCTGCCTCTCCTCTCGCGCTGTTTTCAATCTCCCGACTGTCTCTCCTCTCATGCTGTTTTCATACACCCAACTGTCTCTCCTGTGACGCTGTTTTCAATCTCCCGACTGTCTCTCCACTCGCACTGTTTTCAATTTCCTGTCTCTCCTCTCGCGCTGTTTTCAATCTCCCGACTTTCTCTCCTCTCGCGCTGTTTTCAATCTCACAAATGCCTCTCCTCTCGCGCTGTTTTCAATCTCCCAACTGTCTCTCCTCTTGTGCTGTTTTCTTACTCCCGACTGTCTCTCCTCTAGCGCTGTTTTCAATCTCCCGACTGCGTCTCCACTCATGCTGTTTTCAATCTCCTGACTGTCTCTCCTCTCGCGCTGTTTTCAATCTCCCGACTGCCTCTTTACTTGCGCTTATTTCAATCTCCCAACTGTCTCTCCTCTTGCGCTGTTTTCAATCACCTGACTGTCTCTCCTCTCGCACTGTTTTCAATCTCCCGACTGTCTCACCTCTCGAGCTGTTTTCAATCTCCCGACTGCCTCTCCTCTCTCGATGTTTTATATCTCCCAATCCCCTGTCCTCTCACTCTGTTTTCATACTCCCGACTGTCTCTCCTCTTGCGCTGTTATCAATCTCTCGACTGTCTCTCCTCTCGCGCTGTTTTCAATCTCCCGACTGTGTCTCCTCTCGCGCTGTTTTCAATCTCCCGACTGCCTCTCCTTTCATGCTGTTTTCAATGTCCCGACTGTCTCTCCTCTCGCGCTGTTTTCAATCTCCCGACTGTCTCTCCTCTTGCGCTGTTTTCAATCTCCCGACTGCCTCTCCTTTCATGCTGTTTTCAATCTCCCGACTGTCTCTCCTCTCGCACTGTTTTCAATCTCCCGACTGTCTCTCCTCTCGCGCTGTTTTCAATCTCCCAGCTGTCTCTCCTGTGACGCTGTTTTCAATCTCCCGACTGTCTCTCCTCTCGCAATGTTTTCAATCTCCCGACTGCCTCTCCTTTCATGCTGTTTTCAATCTCCCGGCTGTCTCTCCTCTTGCGCTGTTTTCAATCTCCTGACTGTCTCTCCTCTCGCGCTGTTTTCAATCTCCCGGCTGCCTCTCCTCTCGCGCTGTTTTCAATCTCTCGACTGTCTCTCCTCTCATGCTGTTTTCGTACACCCAACTGTCTCTCCTGTGACACTGTTTTCAATCTCCCGACTGTCTCTCCTCTCGCACTGTTTTCAATCCCCCGACTGTCTCTCCTCTCGTGCTGTTTTCAATCTCCCGACTGTCTCGCCTCTCGCACTGTTTTCAGTCTCTCGACTGCCTCTCCTTTCGCGCGGTTTTCAATCTCCCGACTGTCTCTCCTCTTGTGCTGTTTTCTTACTCCCGACTGTCTCTCCTCTAGCGCTGTTTTCAATCTCCCGACTGCGTCTCCACTCATGCTGTTTTCAATCTCCCGACTGCCTCTTTACTTGCGCTTATTTTAATCTCCCAACTGTCCCTCCTCTTGCCCTGTTTTCAATCACCTGACTGCCTCTCCTCTTGCGCTGTTATCAATCTCCCGACTGTCTCTCCTCTTGCGCTGTTTTCAATCTCCCGACTGTCTCTCCTCTCGAGCTGTTTTCAATCTCCCGACTGCCTCTCCTCTCTCGATGTTTTCTATCTCCCAATCCCCTGACCTCTCACTCTGTTTTCATACTCCCGACTGTCTCTCCTCTCATGCTGCTTTCAATCTCCCGACTGCCTCTTCTGTCGCACTGTTTACAAACTCCTGACTCTCCTCTCGCGCTGTTTTCAATCTCCAGACTGACTCTCCTTTCGCGGTGTTCTCAATTTTCTGGCTGCCTCTTTTGCGCTGTTTTCAATCTGCCGACTGTCTCTCCTCTTGCGCTGTTATCAATCTCCCGACTGTCTCTCCTCTTGCGCTGTTATCAATCTCCCGACTGTCTCTCCTCTCGTGCTGTTTTCATACTCCCGACTGCCTCTCCTCTCGCGCTGTTTTCAATCTCCCGACTGTCTCTCCCTCGCACTTTTTTCAATCTCCCGACTGCCTCTCCGCTCGCGCTGTTTTCAATCTCACAATTGACTCTCCACTCACGCTGTTTTCAATCTCCCGACTGCCTCTCCTCTCGCGCTGTTTTCAATCTCCTGTCTCTCCTCTCGCGCTGTTTTCAAACTCCTGACTGTCTCCCCTCTCGCGCTGTTTTCAATCTCCCGACTGCCTCTCCTCTCGCACTGTTTTCAATCTCCTGTCTCTCCAATCGCGCTGTTTTCAATCTCCCGACTGTCTCTCCTCTCGTGCTGTTTTCATACTCCCGACTGTCTCTCCTCTCGCATTGTTTTCAATCTCCCGACTGCCTCTCCTCTCGCACTGTTTTCAATCTCCTGTCTCTCCAATCGCGCTGTTTTCAATCTCCAAATCACCTCTCCTCTCGCGCTGTTTTCAATCTCCCGACTGTCTCTCCTCTCGCGCTGTTTTCAATCTCCGGACTGCCTCTCCTCTCGCACTGTTTTCAGTCTCCCGACTGCCTCTCCTCTCGCGCTGTTTTCAATCTCCCGACTGTCTCTCCTATCGCGCTGTTTTCAATCTGCGGACTGTCTCTCCTTTCATGCTGTTTTCAGTCTCCCGAATGCCTCTCCAATCGTGCTGTTTTCAATCTCCTGACTGCCTCTCCTCTCGCACTGTTTTCAGTCTCCCGACTGTCTCTCCTCTCGAGCTGTTTTCAATCTCCCGACTGTCTCTCCTCTCGCACTGTTTTCAATGTCCCAACTGTCTCTCCTCTCGCGCTGTTTTCAATCTCCCGACTATCTCTCCTCTCGCGCTGTTTTCAATCTCCCGACTGCCTCTCCTTTCATGCTGTTTTCAATCTCCTGGCTGTCTCTCCTCTCGCGCTGTTTTCAATCTCCCGACTGCCTCTCCTTTCATGCTGTTTTCAATCTCCCGGCTGTCTCTCCTCTCGCGCTGTTTTCAATCTCCTGACTGTCTCTCCTTTCGCGCTGTTTTCAATCTCCCGGCTGCCTCTCCTCTCGAGCTGTTTTCAATCTCCCGACTGTCTCTCCTTTCATGCTGTTTTCAGTCTCCCGAATGCCTCTCCACTCGTGCTGTTTTCAATCTCCTGACTGCCTCTCCTCTCGCATTGTTTTCAATCTCCTGACTGCCTCTCCTCTCGCGCTGTTTTCAGTCTCCCGACTGTCTCTCCTCTCGCACTGTTTTCAATGTCCCGACTGTTTCTCCTCTCGCGCTGTTTTCAATCTCCCGACTATCTCTCCTCTCGCGCTGTTTTCAATCTCCCGACTGCCTCTCCTCTCGCACTGTTTTCAATCTCCTGTCTCTCCTCTCGCGCTGTTTTCAATCTCCCGGCTGCCTCTCCTCTCGCGCTGTTCTCAATCTCCCAATCAGCTCTCCTCTCGCGCTGTTTTCAATCTCCCGACTGTCTCTCCTCTCATGCTGTTTTCATACTCCCAACTGTCTCTCCTCTCACACTGATTTCAATCTCCCGACTGTCTCTCCTGTCACGCTGTTTTCAATCTCCCGACTGTCTCTCCTCTCGAGCTGTTTTCAATCTCCCGACTGTCTCTCCTCTCGCACTGTTTTCAATGTCCCGACTGTCTCTCCTCTCGCGCTGTTTTCAATCTCCCGACTATGTCTCCTCTCGCGCTGTTTTCAATTTCCTGACTGCCTCTCCTTTCATGCTGTTTTCAATGTCCCGACTGTCTCTCCTCTCGCGCTGTTTTCAATCTCCCGACTGTCTCTCCTCTCGCACTGTTTTCAATCTCCCGACTGCCTCTCCTTTCATGCTGTTTTCAATCTCCCGACTGTCTCTCCTCTCGCACTGATTTCAATGTCCCGACTGTCTCTCCTCTCATGCTGTTTTCAATCTCCCGACTGTCTCTCCTCTCGCGCTGTTTTGAATCTCCCGACTGCCTCTCCTTTCATGCTGTTTTCAATCTCCCGACTGTCTCTCCTCTCGCGCTGTTTTCAATGTCCCGACTGTCTCTCCTCTCGCGCTGTTTTCAATCTCCCGGCTGTCTCTCCTCTCGCGCTGTTTTCAATCTCCTGACTGTCTCTCCTTTCGCGCTGTTTTCAATCTCCCGACTGTCTCTCCTCTCGAGCTGTTTTCATACTCCCGACTGTCTCTCCTCTCGCGCTGTTTTCAATCTCCCGACTGCCTCTCCTTTCATGCTGTTTTCAATCTCCCGACTGTCTCTGCTCTCGCGCTGTTTTCAATCTCCCGACTGTCTCTCCTCTCGCGCTGTTTTCAATCTCCCGACTGCCTCTTTACTTGCGCTTATTTCAATCTCCCAACTGTCTCTCCTCTCGCGCTGTTTTCAGTCACCCGACTGCCTCTCCTCTCGCACTGTTTTCAATCTCCCGACTATCTCTCCTCTCGCGCTGTTTTCAATCTCCCGACTGCCTCTTCTCTCGCGCTGTTTTCAATCTCCCGACTGTCTCTCCTCTCGCACTGTTTTCAATCTCCTGTCTCTCCTCTCGCGCAGTTTTCAATCTCCTGTCTCTCCTCTCGCGCTGTTTTCAATCTCCCGACTGTCTCTCCTCTCATGCTGTTTTCAATCTCCCGACTGTCTCTCCTCTCGTGCTGTTTTCATACTCCCGACTGTCTCTCCTCTCGCACTGTTTTCAATCTCCCGACTGCCTCTCCTCTCGCGATGTTTTCAATCTCCCAATCATCACTCCTCTCACGCTGTTTTCAATCTCCCGACTGTCTATCCTCTCGTGCTGTTTTCAATCTCCCGACTGCCTCTCCTCTCGCACTGTTTTCAATCTCTGGACTGCCTCTCTCCTCTCGTGCTGTTTTCATACTCCCGACTGCCTCTCCTCTCGCGCTGTTTTCAATCTCCCGACTGTCTCTCCCTCGCACTTTTTTCAATCTCCCGACTGCCTCTCCGCTCGCGCTGTTTTCAATCTCACAATTGACTCTCCACTCACGCTGTTTTCAATCTCCCGACTGCCTCTCCTCTCGCGCTGTTTTCAATCTCCTGTCCCTCCTCTCGCGCTGTTTTCAATCTCCTGTCTCTCCTCTCGCGCTGTTTTCAAACTCCTGACTGTCTCTCCTCTCACGCTGTTTTCAATCACCCGACTGCCTCTCCTCTCACACTGTTTTCAATCTCCCGACTATCTCTCCTCTCGCGCTGTTTTCAATCTCCCGACTGCCTCTCCTCTCGCGCTGTTTTCAATCTCCCGACTCTCTCTCCTCTCGCACTGTTTTCAATCTCCTGTCTCTCCTCTCGCGCAGTTTTCAATCTCCTGTCTCTCCTCTCGCGCTGTTTTCAATCTCCCGACTGCCTCTCCTCTCGCGCTGTTTTCATACTCCCAACTGTCTCTCCTCTCGTGTTGTTTTCAATCTCCCGACTATCTCTCCTCTCGTGCTGTTTTCATACGCCCGACTGTCTCTCCTCTCGCACTGTTTTCAATCTCCCGACTGCCTCTCCTTTCATGCTGTTTTCAATGTCCCGACTGTCTCTCCTCTCGCGCTGTTTTCAATCTCCCGACTGTCTCTCCTCTCGCGCTGTTTTCAATCTCCCGACTGCCTCTCCTTTCATGCTGTTTTCAATCTCCCGACTGTCTCTCCTCTCGCACTGATTTCAATGTCCCGACTGTCTCTCCTCTCGCGCTGTTTTCAATCTCCCGACTGTCTCTCCTCTCGCGCTGTTTTGAATCTCCCGACTGCCTCTCCTTTCATGCTGTTTTCAATCTCCCGACTGTCTCTCCTCTCGCGCTGTTTTCAATGTCCCGACTGTCTCTCCTCTCGCGCTGTTTTCAATCTCCCGGCTGTCTCTCCTCTCGCGCTGTTTTCAATCTCCTGACTGTCTCTCCTTTCGCGCTGTTTTCAATCTCCCGACTGTCTCTCCTCTCGAGCTGTTTTCATACTCCCGACTGTCTCTCCTCTCGCGCTGTTTTCAATCTCCCGACTGCCTCTCCTTTCATGCTGTTTTCAATCTCCCGACTGTCTCTGCTCTCGCGCTGTTTTCAATCTCCCGACTGTCTCTCCTCTGCGCTGTTTTCAATCTCCCGGCTGTCTCTCCTCTTGCGCTATTTTCAATCTCCTGACTGTCTCTCCTCTTGCGCTGTTTTCAATCTCCCGGCTGCCTCTCCTCTCGCGCTGTTTTCAATCTCCCGACTGTCTCTCCTCTCATGCTGTTTTCATACACCCAACTGTCTCTCCTGTGACGCTGTTTTCAATCTCCCGACTGTCTCTCCTCTCGCGCTGTTTTCAATCTCCCGACTGCCTCTCCGCTCGCGCTGTTTTCAATCTCCCGACTGTCTCTCCTCTCGCACTGTTTTCAGTCTCCCGACTGTCTCTCCTCTCGCGCTGTTTTCAGTCTCCCGACTGTCTCTCCTCTCGTGCTGTTTTCAATCTCCCGACTGTCTCTCCTCTCGCGCTGTTTTCAATCTCCCGACTATCTCTCCTCTCGCGCTGTTTTCAATCTCCCGACTGCCTCTCCTCTCGCACTGTTTTCAATCTCCCGACTATCTCTCCTCTCGCGCTGTTTTCAATCTCCCGACTGCCACTCCTCTCGCGCTGTTTTCAATCTCCCGACTGTCTCTCCTCTCGCACTGTTTTCAATCTCCTGTCTCTCCTCTCGCGCAGTTTTCAATCTCCTGTCTCTCTTCTCGCGCTGTTTTCAATCTCCCGACTGCCTCTCCTCTCGCGCTGTTTTCATACTCCCAACTGTCTCTCTTCTCGTATTGTTTTCAATCTCCCGACTGTCTCTCCTCTCGTGCTGTTTTCATACTCCCGACTGTCTCTCCTCTCGCACTGTTTTCAATCTCCCGACTGCCTCTCCTCTCGTGCTGTTTTCAATCTCCCGACTGCCTCTCCTCTTGCACTGTTTTCAATCTCTGGACTGCCTCTCTCTTCTCGTGCTGTTTTCATACTCCCGACTGCCTCTCCTCTCGCGCTGTTTTCAATCTCCCGACTGTCTCTCCCTCGCACTTTTTTCAATCTCCCGACTGCCTCTCCGCTCGCGCTGTTTTCAATCTCACAATTGACTCTCCACTCACGCTGTTTTCAATCTCCCGACTGCCTCTCCTCTCGCGCTGTTTTCAATCTCCTGTCTCTCCTCTCGCGCTGTTTTCAAACTCCTGACTGTCTCCCCTCTCGCGCTGTTTTCAATCTCCCGACTGCCTCTCCTCTCGCACTGTTTTCAATCTCCTGTCTCTCCAATCGCGCTGTTTTCAATCTCCCGACTGTCTCTCCTCTCGTGCTGTTTTCATACTCCCGACTGTCTCTCCTCTCGCATTGTTTTCAATCTCCCGACTGCCTCTCCTCTCGCACTGTTTTCAATCTCCTGTCTCTCCAATCGCGCTGTTTTCAATCTCCCGACTGCCACTCCTCTCGCGCTGTTTTCAATGTCCAAATCACCTCTCCTCTCGCGCTGTTTTCAATCTCCGGACTGCCTCTCCTCTCGCACTGTTTTCAGTCTCCCGACTGCCTCTCCTCTCGCGCTGTTTTCAATCTCCCGACTGTCTCTCCTATCGCGCTGTTTTCAATCTCCGGACTGTCTCTCCTTTCATGCTGTTTTCAGTCTCCCGAATTCCTCTCCAATCGTGCTGTTTTCAATCTCCTGACTGCCTCTCCTCTCGCACTGTTTTCAGTCTCCCGACTGTCTGTCCTCTCGAGCTGTTTTCAATCTCCCGACTGTCTCTCCTCTCGCACTGTTTTCAATGTCCCAACTGTCTCTCCTCTCGCGCTGTTTTCAATCTCCCGACTATCTCTCCTCTCGCGCTGTTTTCAATCTCCCGACTGCCTCTCCTTTCATGCTGTTTTCAATCTCCCGGCTGTCTCTCCTCTCGCGCTGTTTTCAATCTCCCGACTGCCTCTCCTTTCATGCTGTTTTCAATCTCCCGGCTGTCTCTCCTCTCGCGCTGTTTTCAATCTCCTGACTGTCTCTCCTTTCGCGCTGTTTTCCATCTCCCGGCTGCCTCTCCTCTCGCGCTGTTCTCAATCTCCCAATCACCTCTCCTCTCACGCGGTTTTCAATCTCCCGACTGTCTCTCCTCTCGCGCTGTTCTCAATCTCCCAATCACCTCTCCTCTCACGCGGTTTTCAATCTCCCGACTGTCTCTCCTCTCGCGCTCTTTTCAATCTCCCAACTGTCTCTCCTGTGACGCTGTTTTCAATCTCCCGACTGTCTCTCCTCTCGCAATGTTTTCAATCTCCCGACTGCCTCTCCTCTCGCGATGTTTTCAATCTGCCAATCATCACTCCTCTCACGCTGTTTTCAATCTCCCGACTGTCTATCCTCTCGTGCTGTTTTCAGTCTCCCGACTGTCTCTCCTCTTGTGCTGTTTTCAATCTCCCGGCTGTCTCTCCTCTTGCGCTGTTTTCAATCTCCTGACTGTCTCTCCTCTCGCGCTGTTTTCAATCTCCCGGCTGCCTCTCCTCTCGCGCTGTTTTCAATCTCCCGACTGTCTCTCCTCTCATTCTGTTTTCATACACCCAACTGTCTCTCCTGTGACGCTGTTTTCAATCTCCCGACTGTCTCTCCACTCGCACTGTTTTCAATTTCCTGTCTCTCCTCTCGCGCTGTTTTCAATCTCCCGACTTTCTCTCCTCTCGCGCTGTTTTCAATCTCACAAATGCCTCTCCTCTCGCGCTGTTTTCAATCTCCCAACTGTCTCTCCTCTTGTGCTGTTTTCTTACTCCCGACTGTCTCTCCTGTAGCGCTGTTTTCAATCTCCCGACTGCGTCTCCACTCATGCTGTTTTCAATCTCCTGACTGTCTCTCCTCTCGCGCTGTTTTCAATCTCCCGACTGCCTCTTTACTTGCGCTTATTTCAATCTCCCAACTGTCTCTCCTCTTGCGCTGTTTTTAATCACCTGACTGTCTCTCCTCTCGCACTGCTTTCAATCTCCCGACTGTCTCACCTCTCGAGCTGTTTTCAATCTCCCGACTGCGTCTCCTCTCTCGATGTTTTCTATCTCCCAATCCCCTGTCCTCTCACTCTGTTTTCATACTCCCGACTGTCTCTCCTCTTGCGCTGTTATCAATCTCTCGACTGTCTCTCCTCTCGCGCTGTTTTCAATCTCCGGACTGTCTCTCCTTTCATGCTGTTTTCAGTCTCCCGAATGCCTCTCCTTTCATGCTGTTTTCAGTCTCCCGAATGCCTCTCCACTCGTGCTGTTTTCAATCTCCTGACTGCCTCTCCTCTCGCGCTGTTTTCAGTCTCCCGACTGTCTCTCCTCTCGCACTGTTTTCAATGTCCCGACTGTCTCTCCTCTCGCGCTGTTTTCAATCTCCGGACTGTCTCTCCTTTCATGCTGTTTTCAGTCTCCCGAATTCCTCTCCAATCGTGCTGTTTTCAATCTCCTGACTGCCTCTCCTCTCGCACTGTTTTCAGTCTCCCGACTGTCTGTCCTCTCGAGCTGTTTTCAATCTCCCGACTGTCTCTCCTCTCGCACTGTTTTCAATGTCCCAACTGTCTCTCCTCTCGCGCTGTTTTCAATCTCCCGACTATCTCTCCTCTCGCGCTGTTTTCAATCTCCCGACTGCCTCTCCTTTCATGCTGTTTTCAATCTCCCGGCTGTCTCTCCTCTCGCGCTGTTTTCAATCTCCCGACTGCCTCTCCTTTCATGCTGTTTTCAATCTCCCGGCTGTCTCTCCTCTCGCGCTGTTTTCAATCTCCTGACTGTCTCTCCTTTCGCGCTGTTTTCCATCTCCCGGCTGCCTCTCCTCTCGCGCTGTTCTCAATCTCCCAATCACCTCTCCTCTCACGCGGTTTTCAATCTCCCGACTGTCTCTCCTCTCGCGCTGTTCTCAATCTCCCAATCACCTCTCCTCTCACGCGGTTTTCAATCTCCCGACTGTCTCTCCTCTCGCGCTCTTTTCAATCTCCCAACTGTCTCTCCTGTGACGCTGTTTTCAATCTCCCGACTGTCTCTCCTCTCGCAATGTTTTCAATCTCCCGACTGCCTCTCCTCTCGCGATGTTTTCAATCTGCCAATCATCACTCCTCTCACGCTGTTTTCAATCTCCCGACTGTCTATCCTCTCGTGCTGTTTTCAGTCTCCCGACTGTCTCTCCTCTTGCGCTGTTTTCAATCTCCCGGCTGTCTCTCCTCTTGCGCTGTTTTCAATCTCCTGACTGTCTCTCCTCTCGCGCTGTTTTCAATCTCCCGGCTGCCTCTCCTCTCGCGCTGTTTTCAATCTCCCGACTGTCTCTCCTCTCATGCTGTTTTCATACACCCACCTGTCTCTCCTGTGACGCTGTTTTCAATCTCCCGACTGTCTCTCCACTCGCACTGTTTTCAATTTCCTGTCTCTCCTCTCGCGCTGTTTTCAATCTCCCGACTTTCTCTCCTCTCGCGCTGTTTTCAATCTCACAAATGCCTCTCCTCTCGCGCTGTTTTCAATCTCCCAACTGTCTCTCCTCTTGTGCTGTTTTCTTACTCCCGACTGTCTCTCCTGTAGCGCTGTTTTCAATCTCCCGACTGCGTCTCCACTCATGCTGTTTTCAATCTCCTGACTGTCTCTCCTCTCGCGCTGTTTTCAATCTCCCGACTGCCTCTTTACTTGCGCTTATTTCAATCTCCCAACTGTCTCTCCTCTTGCGCTGTTTTTAATCACCTGACTGTCTCTCCTCTCGCACTGCTTTCAATCTCCCGACTGTCTCACCTCTCGAGCTGTTTTCAATCTCCCGACTGCCTCTCCTCTCTCGATGTTTTCTATCTCCCAATCCCCTGTCCTCTCACTCTGTTTTCATACTCCCGACTGTCTCTCCTCTTGCGCTGTTATCAATCTCTCGACTGTCTCTCCTCTCGCGCTGTTTTCAATCTCCGGACTGTCTCTCCTTTCATGCTGTTTTCAGTCTCCCGAATGCCTCTCCTTTCATGCTGTTTTCAGTCTCCCGAATGCCTCTCCACTCGTGCTGTTTTCAATCTCCTGACTGCCTCTCCTCTCGCGCTGTTTTCAGTCTCCCGACTGTCTCTCCTCTCGCACTGTTTTCAATGTCCCGACTGTCTCTCCTCTCGCGCTGTTTTCAATCTCCCGACTATCTCTCCTCTCGTGCTGTTATCAGTCTCCCGACTGTCTCTCCACTCGCACTGTTTTCAATCTCCCGACTGTCTCACCTTTCGCAATGTTTTCAGTCTGCCGACTGTCTCTCCTCTCGCGCTGTTTTCAATCTCCTGACTGCCTCTCCTCTCGTGCTGTTTTCAATCTCCCGAGTGCCTCTCCTCTTGCGCTGTTCTCAATCTCCCAATCACCTGTCCTCTCTCGCGGTTTTCAATCTCCTGACTGTCTCTCTTCTCATGCTGTTTTCATACTCCCAACTGTCTCTCCTGTCACGCTGTTTTCAATCTCCCGACTGCCTCTCCTTTCATGCTGTTTTCAATCTCCCGGCTGTCTCTCCTCTCGCGCTGTTTTCAATCTCCCGACTGCCTCTCCTCTCTCACTGTTTTCAATCTCCTGTCTCTCCTCTCGCGCTGTTTTCAATCTCCCGGCTGCCTCTCCTCTCGCGCTGTTCTCAATCTCCCAATCACCTCTCCTCTCGCGCTGTTTTCAATCTCCCGACTGTCTCTCCTCTCATGCTGTTTTCATACTCCCAACTGTCTCTCCTCTCACACTGATTTCAATCTCCCGACTGTCTCTCCTGTCACACTGTTTTCAATCTCCCGACTGTCTCTCCTCTCGAGCTGTTTTCAATCTCCCGACTGTCTCTCCTCTCGCACTGTTTTCAATGTCCCGACTGTCTCTCCTCTCGCGCTGTTTTCAATCTCCCAACTGTCTCTCCTGTGACGCTGTTTTCAATCTCCCGACTGTCTCTCCTCTCGCAATGTTTTCAATCTCCCGACTGCCTCTCCTCTCGCGATGTTTTCAATCTGCCAATCATCACTCCTCTCACGCTGTTTTCAATCTCCCGACTGTCTATCCTCTCGTGCTGTTTTCAGTCTCCCGACTGTCTCTCCTCTTGCGCTGTTTTCAATCTCCCGGCTGTCTCTCCTCTTGCGCTGTTTTCAATCTCCTGACTGTCTCTCCTCTCGCGCTGTTTTCAATCTCCCGGCTGCCTCTCCTCTCGCGCTGTTTTCAATCTCCCGACTGTCTCTCCTCTCATGCTGTTTTCATACACCCAACTGTCTCTCCTGTGACGCTGTTTTCAATCTCCCGACTGTCTCTCCACTCGCACTGTTTTCAATTTCCTGTCTCTCCTCTCGCGCTGTTTTCAATCTCCCGACTTTCTCTCCTCTCGCGCTGTTTTCAATCTCACAAATGCCTCTCCTCTCGCGCTGTTTTCAATCTCCCAACTGTCTCTCCTCTTGTGCTGTTTTCTTACTCCCGACTGTCTCTCCTCTAGCGCTGTTTTCAATCTCCCGACTGCGTCTCCACTCATGCTGTTTTCAATCTCCTGACTGTCTCTCCTCTCGCGCTGTTTTCAATCTCCCGACTGCCTCTTTACTTGCGCTTATTTCAATCTCCCAACTGTCTCTCCTCTTGCGCTGTTTTCAATCACCTGACTGTCTCTCCTCTCGCACTGTTTTCAATCTCCCGACTGTCTCACCTCTCGAGCTGTTTTCAATCTCCCGACTGCCTCTCCTCTCTCGATGTTTTCTATCTCCCAATCCCCTGTCCTCTCACTCTGTTTTCATACTCCCGACTGTCTCTCCTCTTGCGCTGTTATCAATCTCTCGACTGTCTCTCCTCTCGCGCTGTTTTCAATCTCCCGACTGTGTCTCCTCTCGCGCTGTTTTCAATCTCCCGACTGCCTCTCCTTTCATGCTGTTTTCAATGTCCCGACTGTCTCTCCTCTCGCGCTGTTTTCAATCTCCCGACTGTCTCTCCTCTTGCGCTGTTTTCAATCTCCCGACTGCCTCTCCTTTCATGCTGTTTTCAATCTCCCGACTGTCTCTCCTCTCGCACTGTTTTCAATCTCCCGACTGTCTCTCCTCTCGCGCTGTTTTCAATCTCCCAGCTGTCTCTCCTGTGACGCTGTTTTCAATCTCCCGACTGTCTCTCCTCTCGCAATGTTTTCAATCTCCCGACTGCCTCTCCTTTCATGCTGTTTTCAATCTCCCGGCTGTCTCTCCTCTTGCGCTGTTTTCAATCTCCTGACTGTCTCTCCTCTCGCGCTGTTTTCAATCTCCCGGCTGCCTCTCCTCTCGCGCTGTTTTCAATCTCTCGACTGTCTCTCCTCTCATGCTGTTTTCGTACACCCAACTGTCTCTCCTGTGACACTGTTTTCAATCTCCCGACTGTCTCTCCTCTCGCACTGTTTTCAATCCCCCGACTGTCTCTCCTCTCGTGCTGTTTTCAATCTCCCGACTGTCTCGCCTCTCGCACTGTTTTCAGTCTCTCGACTGCCTCTCCTTTCGCGCGGTTTTCAATCTCCCGACTGTCTCTCCTCTTGTGCTGTTTTCTTACTCCCGACTGTCTCTCCTCTAGCGCTGTTTTCAATCTCCCGACTGCGTCTCCACTCATGCTGTTTTCAATCTCCCGACTGCCTCTTTACTTGCGCTTATTTTAATCTCCCAACTGTCCCTCCTCTTGCCCTGTTTTCAATCACCTGACTGCCTCTCCTCTTGCGCTGTTATCAATCTCCCGACTGTCTCTCCTCTTGCGCTGTTTTCAATCTCCCGACTGTCTCTCCTCTCGAGCTGTTTTCAATCTCCCGACTGCCTCTCCTCTCTCGATGTTTTCTATCTCCCAATCCCCTGACCTCTCACTCTGTTTTCATACTCCCGACTGTCTCTCCTCTCATGCTGCTTTCAATCTCCCGACTGCCTCTTCTGTCGCACTGTTTACAAACTCCTGACTCTCCTCTCGCGCTGTTTTCAATCTCCAGACTGACTCTCCTTTCGCGGTGTTCTCAATTTTCTGGCTGCCTCTTTTGCGCTGTTTTCAATCTGCCGACTGTCTCTCCTCTTGCGCTGTTATCAATCTCCCGACTGTCTCTCCTCTTGCGCTGTTATCAATCTCCCGACTGTCTCTCCTCTCGTGCTGTTTTCATACTCCCGACTGCCTCTCCTCTCGCGCTGTTTTCAATCTCCCGACTGTCTCTCCCTCGCACTTTTTTCAATCTCCCGACTGCCTCTCCGCTCGCGCTGTTTTCAATCTCACAATTGACTCTCCACTCACGCTGTTTTCAATCTCCCGACTGCCTCTCCTCTCGCGCTGTTTTCAATCTCCTGTCTCTCCTCTCGCGCTGTTTTCAAACTCCTGACTGTCTCCCCTCTCGCGCTGTTTTCAATCTCCCGACTGCCTCTCCTCTCGCACTGTTTTCAATCTCCTGTCTCTCCAATCGCGCTGTTTTCAATCTCCCGACTGTCTCTCCTCTCGTGCTGTTTTCATACTCCCGACTGTCTCTCCTCTCGCATTGTTTTCAATCTCCCGACTGCCTCTCCTCTCGCACTGTTTTCAATCTCCTGTCTCTCCAATCGCGCTGTTTTCAATCTCCAAATCACCTCTCCTCTCGCGCTGTTTTCAATCTCCCGACTGTCTCTCCTCTCGCGCTGTTTTCAATCTCCGGACTGCCTCTCCTCTCGCACTGTTTTCAGTCTCCCGACTGCCACTCCTCTCGCGCTGTTTTCAATCTCCCGACTGTCTCTCCTATCGCGCTGTTTTCAATCTGCGGACTGTCTCTCCTTTCATGCTGTTTTCAGTCTCCCGAATGCCTCTCCAATCGTGCTGTTTTCAATCTCCTGACTGCCTCTCCTCTCGCACTGTTTTCAGTCTCCCGACTGTCTCTCCTCTCGAGCTGTTTTCAATCTCCCGACTGTCTCTCCTCTCGCACTGTTTTCAATGTCCCAACTGTCTCTCCTCTCGCGCTGTTTTCAATCTCCCGACTATCTCTCCTCTCGCGCTGTTTTCAATCTCCCGACTGCCTCTCCTTTCATGCTGTTTTCAATCTCCTGGCTGTCTCTCCTCTCGCGCTGTTTTCAATCTCCCGACTGCCTCTCCTTTCATGCTGTTTTCAATCTCCCGGCTGTCTCTCCTCTCGCGCTGTTTTCAATCTCCTGACTGTCTCTCCTTTCGCGCTGTTTTCAATCTCCCGGCTGCCTCTCCTCTCGAGCTGTTTTCAATCTCCCGACTGTCTCTCCTTTCATGCTGTTTTCAGTCTCCCGAATGCCTCTCCACTCGTGCTGTTTTCAATCTCCTGACTGCCTCTCCTCTCGCATTGTTTTCAATCTCCTGACTGCCTCTCCTCTCGCGCTGTTTTCAGTCTCCCGACTGTCTCTCCTCTCGCACTGTTTTCAATGTCCCGACTGTTTCTCCTCTCGCGCTGTTTTCAATCTCCCGACTATCTCTCCTCTCGCGCTGTTTTCAATCTCCCGACTGCCTCTCCTCTCGCACTGTTTTCAATCTCCTGTCTCTCCTCTCGCGCTGTTTTCAATCTCCCGGCTGCCTCTCCTCTCGCGCTGTTCTCAATCTCCCAATCACCTCTCCTCTCGCGCTGTTTTCAATCTCCCGACTGTCTCTCCTCTCATGCTGTTTTCATACTCCCAACTGTCTCTCCTCTCACACTGATTTCAATCTCCCGACTGTCTCTCCTGTCACGCTGTTTTCAATCTCCCGACTGTCTCTCCTCTCGAGCTGTTTTCAATCTCCCGACTGTCTCTCCTCTCGCACTGTTTTCAATGTCCCGACTGTCTCTCCTCTCGCGCTGTTTTCAATCTCCCGACTATGTCTCCTCTCGCGCTGTTTTCAATTTCCTGACTGCCTCTCCTTTCATGCTGTTTTCAATGTCCCGACTGTCTCTCCTCTCGCGCTGTTTTCAATCTCCCGACTGTCTCTCCTCTCGCACTGTTTTCAATCTCCCGACTGCCTCTCCTTTCATGCTGTTTTCAATCTCCCGACTGTCTCTCCTCTCGCACTGATTTCAATGTCCCGACTGTCTCTCCTCTCGTGCTGTTTTCAATCTCCCGACTGTCTCTCCTCTCGCGCTGTTTTGAATCTCCCGACTGCCTCTCCTTTCATGCTGTTTTCAATCTCCCGACTGTCTCTCCTCTCGCGCTGTTTTCAATGTCCCGACTGTCTCTCCTCTCGCGCTGTTTTCAATCTCCCGGCTGTCTCTCCTCTCGCGCTGTTTTCAATCTCCTGACTGTCTCTCCTTTCGCGCTGTTTTCAATCTCCCGACTGTCTCTCCTCTCGAGCTGTTTTCATACTCCCGACTGTCTCTCCTCTCGCGCTGTTTTCAATCTCCCGACTGCCTCTCCTTTCATGCTGTTTTCAATCTCCCGACTGTCTCTGCTCTCGCGCTGTTTTCAATCTCCCGACTGTCTCACCTCTTGCGCTGTTTTCAATCTCCCGGCTGTCTCTCCTCTTGCGCTCTTTTCAATCTCCTGACTGTCTCTCCTCTTGCGCTGTTTTCAATCTCCCGGCTGCCTCTCCTCTCGCGCAGTTTTCAATCTCCCAACTGTCTCTCCTGTGACGCTGTTTTCAATCTCCCGACTGTCTCTCCTCTCGCAATGTTTTCAATCTCCCGACTGCCTCTCCTTTCATGCTGTTTTCAATCTCCCGGCTGTCTCTCCTCTTGCGCTGTTTTCAATCTCCTGACTGTCTCTCCTCTCGCGCTGTTTTCAATCTCCCGGCTGCCTCTCCTCTCGCGCTGTTTTCAATCTCCCGACTGTCTCTCCTCTCATGCTGTTTTCGTACACCCAACTGTCTCTCCTGTGACGCTGTTTTCAATCTCCCGACTGTCTCTCCTCTCGCACTGTTTTCAATCTCCCGACTGTCTCTCCTCTCGTGCTGTTTTCAATCTCCCGACTGTCTCGCCTCTCGCACTGTTTTCAGTCTCTCGACTGCCTCTCCTTTCGCGCGGTTTTCAATCTCCCGACTGTCTCTCCTCTTGTGCTGTTTTCTTACTCCCGACTGTCTCTCCTCTAGCGCTGTTTTCAATCTCCCGACTACGTCTCCACTCATGCTGTTTTCAATCTCCCGACTGCCTCTTTACTTGCGCTTATTTTAATCTCCCAACTGTCCCTCCTCTTGCGCTGTTTTCAATCACCTGACTGCCTCTCCTCTTGCGCTGTTATCAATCTCCCGACTGTCTCTCCTCTCGCGCTGTTTTCAATGTCCCGACTGCCTCTCCTTTCATGCTGTTTTCAATCTCCTGGCTGTCTCTCCTCTCGCGCTGTTTTCAATCTCCCGACTGCCTCTCCTTTCATGCTGTTTTCAATCTCCCGGCTGTCTCTCCTCTCGCGCTGTTTTCAATCTCCTGACTGTCTCTCCTTTCGCGCTGTTTTCAATCTCCCGGCTGCCTCTCCTCTCGAGCTGTTTTCATACTCCCGACTGTCTCTCCTCTCATGCTGCTTTCAATCTCCCGACTGCCTCTTCTGTCGCACTGTTTACAAACTCCTGACTCTCCTCTCGCGCTGTTTTCAATCTCCAGACTGACTCTCCTTTCGCGGTGTTCTCAATTTTCTGGCTGCCTCTTTTGCGCTGTTTTCAATCTGCCGACTGTCTCTCCTCTTGCGCTGTTATCAATCTCCCGACTGTCTCTCCTCTTGCGCTGTTATCAATCTCCCGACTGTCTCTCCTCTCGTGCTGTTTTCATACTCCCGACTGCCTCTCCTCTCGCGCTGTTTTCAATCTCCCGACTGTCTCTCCCTCGCACTTTTTTCAATCTCCCGACTGCCTCTCCGCTCGCGCTGTTTTCAATCTCACAATTGACTCTCCACTCACGCTGTTTTCAATCTCCCGACTGCCTCTCCTCTCGCGCTGTTTTCAATCTCCTGTCTCTCCTCTCGCGCTGTTTTCAAACTCCTGACTGTCTCCCCTCTCGCGCTGTTTTCAATCTCCCGACTGCCTCTCCTCTCGCACTGTTTTCAATCTCCTGTCTCTCCAATCGCGCTGTTTTCAATCTCCCGACTGTCTCTCCTCTCGTGCTGTTTTCATACTCCCGACTGTCTCTCCTCTCGCATTGTTTTCAATCTCCCGACTGCCTCTCCTCTCGCACTGTTTTCAATCTCCTGTCTCTCCAATCGCGCTGTTTTCAATCTCCAAATCACCTCTCCTCTCGCGCTGTTTTCAATCTCCCGACTGTCTCTCCTCTCGCGCTGTTTTCAATCTCCGGACTGCCTCTCCTCTCGCACTGTTTTCAGTCTCCCGACTGCCTCTCCTCTCGCGCTGTTTTCAATCTCCCGACTGTCTCTCCTATCGCGCTGTTTTCAATCTGCGGACTGTCTCTCCTTTCATGCTGTTTTCAGTCTCCCGAATGCCTCTCCAATCGTGCTGTTTTCAATCTCCTGACTGCCTCTCCTCTCGCACTGTTTTCAGTCTCCCGACTGTCTCTCCTCTCGCGCTGTTTTCAATCTCCCGACTGTCTCTCCTCTCGCACTGTTTTCAATGTCCCGACTGCCTCTCCTTTCATGCTGTTTTCAATCTCCTGGCTGTCTCTCCTCTCGCGCTGTTTTCAATCTCCCGACTGCCTCTCCTTTCATGCTGTTTTCAATCTCCCGGCTGTCTCTCCTCTCGCGCTGTTTTCAATCTCCTGACTGTCTCTCCTTTCGCGCTGTTTTCAATCTCCCGGCTGCCTCTCCTCTCGAGCTGTTTTCATTCTCCCGACTGTCTCTCCTTTCATGCTGTTTTCAGTCTCCCGAATGCCTCTCCACTCGTGCTGTTTTCAATCTCCTGACTGCCTCTCCTCTCGCATTGTTTTCAATCTCCTGACTGCCTCTCCTCTCGCGCTGTTTTCAGTCTCCCGACTGTCTCTCCTCTCGCACTGTTTTCAATGTCCCGACTGTCTCTCCTCTCGCGCTGTTTTCAATCTCCCGACTATCTCTCCTCTTGTGCTGTTTTCAATCTCCCGACTGCCTCTCCTTTCATGCTGTTTTCAATCTCCCGGCTGTCTCTCCTCTCGCGCTGTTTTCAATCTCCCGACTGCCTCTCCTCTCGCACTGTTTTCAATCTCCTGTCTCTCCTCTCGCGCTGTTTTCAATCTCCCGGCTGCCTCTCCTCTCGCGCTGTTCTCAATCTCCCAATCACCTCTCCTCTCGCGCTGTTTTCAATCTCCCGACTGTCTCTCCTCTCATGCTGTTTTCATACTCCCAACTGTCTCTCCTCTCACACTGATTTCAATCTCCCGACTGTCTCTCCTGTCACGCTGTTTTCAATCTCCCGACTGTCTCTCCTCTCGAGCTGTTTTCAATCTCCCGACTGTCTCTCCTCTCGCACTGTTTTCAATGTCCCGACTGTCTCTCCTCTCGCGCTGTTTTCAATCTCCCGACTATGTCTCCTCTCGCGCTGTTTTCAATCTCCTGACTGCCTCTCCTTTCATGCTGTTTTCAATGTCCCGACTGTCTCTCCTTTCGCGCTGTTTTCAATCTCCCGACTGTCTCTCCTCTCGCGCTGTTTTCAATCTCCCGACTGCCTCTCCTTTCATGCTGTTTTCAATCTCCCGACTGTCTCTCCTCTCGCACTGATTTCAATGTCCCGACTGTCTCTCCTCTCGCGCTGTTTTCAATCTCCCGACTGTCTCTCCTCTCGCGCTGTTTTGAATCTCCAGACTGACTCTCCTTTCGCGGTGTTCTCAATTTTCTGGCTGCCTCTTTTGCGCTGTTTACAATCTGCCGACTGTCTCTCCTCTTGCGCTGTTATCAATCTCCCGACTGTCTCTCCTCTTGCGCTGTTATCAATCTCCCGACTGTCTCTCCTCTCGTGCTGTTTTCAATCTCCCGACTGCCTCTCCTCTCGCGCTGTTTTCAATCTCCCGACTGTCTCTCCCTCGCACTTTTTTCAATCTCCCGACTGCCTCTCCGCTCGCGCTGTTTTCAATCTCACAATTGACTCTCCACTCACGCTGTTTTCAATCTCCCGACTGTCTCTCCTCTTGTGCTGTTTTCTTACTCCCGACTGTCTCTCCTCTAGCGCTGTTTTCAATCTCCCGACTACGTCTCCACTCATGTTGTTTTCAATCTCCCGACTGCCTCTTTACTTGCGCTTATTTTAATCTCCCAACTGTCCCTCCTCTTGCGCTGTTTTCAATCACCTGACTGCCTCTCCTCTTGCGCTGTTATCAATCTCCCGACTGTCTCTCCTCTCGCGCTGTTTTCAATCTCCCGACTGTCTCTCCTCTCGAGCTGTTTTCAATCTCCCGACTGCCTCTCCTCTCGCACTGTTTTCAATCTCCTGTCTCTCCAATCGCGCTGTTTTCAATCTCCAAATCACCTCTCCTCTCGCGCTGTTTTCAATCTCCCGACTGTCTCTCCTCTCGCGCTGTTTTCAATCTCCGGACTGCCTCTCCTCTCGCACTGTTTTCAGTCTCCCGACTGCCTCTCCTCTCGCGCTGTTTTCAATCTCCCGACTGTCTCTCCTATCGCGCTGTTTTCAATCTGCGGACTGTCTCTCCTTTCATGCTGTTTTCAGTCTCCCGAATGCCTCTCCAATCGTGCTGTGTTCAATCTCCTGACTGCCTCTCCTCTCGCACTGTTTTCAGTCTCCCGACTGTCTCTCCTCTCGCGCTGTTTTCAATCTCCCGACTGTCTCTCCTCTCGCACTGTTTTCAATGTCCCGACTGCCTCTCCTTTCATGCTGTTTTCAATCTCCTGGCTGTCTCTCCTCTCGCGCTGTTTTCAATCTCCCGACTGCCTCTCCTTTCATGCTGTTTTCAATCTCCCGGCTGTCTCTCCTCTCGCGCTGTTTTCAATCTCCTGACTGTCTCTCCTTTCGCGCTGTTTTCAATCTCCCGGCTGCCTCTCCTCTCGAGCTGTTTTCAATCTCCCGACTGTCTCTCCTTTCATGCTGTTTTCAGTCTCCCGAATGCCTCTCCACTCGTGCTGTTTTCAATCTCCTGACTGCCTCTCCTCTCGCATTGTTTTCAATCTCCTGACTGCCTCTCCTCTCGCGCTGTTTTCAGTCTCCCGACTGTCTCTCCTCTCGCACTGTTTTCAATGTCCCGACTGTCTCTCCTCTCGCGCTGTTTTCAATCTCCCGACTATCTCTCCTCTCGAGCTGTTTTCAATCTCCCGACTGTCTCTCCTCTCGCACTGTTTTCAATGTCCCGACTGTCTCTCCTCTCGCGCTGTTTTCAATCTCCCGACTATGTCTCCTCTCGCGCTGTTTTCAATCTCCTGACTGCCTCTCCTTTCATGCTGTTTTCAATGTCCCGACTGTCTCTCCTCTCGCGCTGTTTTCAATCTCCCGACTGTCTCTCCTCTCGCGCTGTTTTCAATCTCCCGACTGCCTCTCCTTTCATGCTGTTTTCAATCTCCCGACTGTCTCTCCTCTCGCACTGATTTCAATGTCCCGACTGTCCTTTCCTCTCGCGCTGTTTTCAATCTCCCGACTGTCTCTCCTCTCGCGCTGTTTTGAATCTCCCGACTGCCTCTCCTTTCATGCTGTTTTCAATCTCCCGACTGTCTCTCCTCTCGCGCTGTTTTCAAAGTCCCGACTGTCTCTCCTCTCGCGCTGTTTTCAATCTCCCGGCTGTCTCTCCTCTCGCGCTGTTTTCAATCTCCTGACTGTCTCTCCTTTCGCGCTGTTTTCAATCTCCCGACTGTCTCTCCTCTCGAGCTGTTTTCATACTCCCGACTGTCTCTCCTCTCGCGCTGTTTTCAATCTCCCGACTGCCTCTCCTTTCATGCTGTTTTCAATCTCCCGACTGTCTCTGCTCTCGCGCTGTTTTCAATCTCCCGACTGTCTCTCCTCTTGCGCTGTTTTCAATCTCCCGGCTGTCTCTCCTCTTGCGCTCTTTTCAATCTGCTGACTGTCTCTCCTCTTGCGCTGTTTTCAATCTCCCGGCTGCCTCTCCTCTCGCGCTGTTTTCAATCTCCCGACTGTCTCTCCTCTCATGCTGTTTTCATACACCCAACTGTCTCTCCTGTGACGCTGTTTTCAATCTCCCGACTGCCTCTCCTCTCGCGCTGTTTTCAATCTCCCGACTGCCTCTCCGCTCGCGCTTTTTTCAATCTCCCGACTGTCTCTCCTCTCGCACTGTTTTCAGTCTCCCGACTGTCTCTCCTCTTGCGCTGTTTTCAGTCTCCCGACTGTCTCTCCTCTCGTGCTGTTTTCAATCTCCCGACTGTCTCTCCTCTCGCGCTGTTTTCAATCTCCCGACTATCTCTCCTCTCGCGCTGTTTTCAATCTCCCGACTGCCTCTCCTCTCGCACTGTTTCAATCTCCCGACTATCTCTCCTCTCGCGCTGTTTTCAATCTCCCGACTGCCTCTCCTCTCGCGCTGTTTTCAATCTCCCGACTGCCTCTCCTCTCGCACTGTTTCAATCTCCCGACTATCTCTCCTCTCGCGCTGTTTTCAATCTCCCGACTGCCTCTCCTCTCGCGCTGTTTTCAATCTCCCGACTGTCTCTCCTCTCGCACTGTTTTCAATCTCCTGTCTCTCCTCTCGCGCAGTTTTCAATCTCTTGTCTCTCTTCTCGCGCTGTTTTCAATCTCCCGACTGCCTCTCCTCTCGCGCTGTTTTCATACTCCCAACTGTCTCTCCTCTCGTGTTGTTTTCAATCTCCCGACTGTCTCTCCTCTCGTGCTGTTTTCATACTCCCGACTGTCTCTCCTCTCGCACTGTTTTCAATCTCCCGACTGCCTCTCCTCTCGCGATGTTTTCAATCTCCCAATCATCACTCCTCTCACGCTGTTTTCAATCTCCCGACTGTCTATCCTCTCGTGCTGTTTTCATACTCCCGACTGTCTCTCCTCTCGTGCTGTTTTCAATCTCCCGACTGCCTCTCCTCTCGCACTGCTTTCAATCTCCTGTCTCTCCAATCGCGCTGTTTTCAATCTCCCGACTGCCTCTCCTCTCGCGCTGTTTTCAATCTCCAAATCACCTCTCCTCTCGCGCTGTTTTCAATCTCCCGACTGTCTCTCCTCTCGCGCTGTTTTCAATCTCCGGACTGCCTCTCCTCTCGCACTGTTTTCAGTCTCCCGACTGCCTCTCCTCTCGCGCTGTTTTCAATCTCCCGACTGTCTCTCCTATCGCGCTGTTTTCAATCTCCGGACTGTCTCTCCTTTCATGCTGTTTTCAGTCTCCCGAATGCCTCTCCAATCGTGCTGTTTTCAATCTCCTGACTGCCTCTCCTCTCGCACTGTTTTCAGTCTCCCGACTGTCTCTCCTCTCGCGCTGTTTTCAATCTCCCGACTGTCTCTCCTCTCGCACTGTTTTCAATGTCCCAACTGTCTCTCCTCTCGCGCTGTTTTCAATCTCCCGACTATCTCTCCTCTCGCGCTGTTTTCAATCTCCCGACTGCCTCTCCTTTCATGCTGTTTTCAATCTCCCGGCTGTCTCTCCTCTCGCGCTGTTTTCAATCTCCCGACTGCCTCTCCTTTCATGCTGTTTTCAATCTCCCGGCTGTCTCTCCTCTCGCGCTGTTTTCAATCTCCTGACTGTCTCTCCTTTCGCGCTGTTTTCAATCTCCCTGCTGCCTCTCCTCTCGCGCTGTTCTTAATCTCGCAATCACCTCTCCTCTCACGCGGTTTTCAATCTCCCGACTGTCTCTCCTCTCGCGCAGTTTTCAATCTCCCAACTGTCTCTCCTGTGACGCTGTTTTCAATCTCCCGACTGTCTCTCCTCTCGCAATGTTTTCAATCTCCCGACTGCCTCTCCTCTCGCGATGTTTTCAATCTCCCAATCATCACTCCTCTCACGCTGTTTTCAATCTCCCGACTGTCTATCCTCTCGTGCTGTTTTCAGTCTCCCGACTGTCTCTCCTCTTGCGCTGTTTTCAATCTCCCGGCTGTCTCTCCTCTTGCGCTGTTTTCAATCTCCTGACTGTCTCTCCTCTTGCGCTGTTTTCAATCTCCCGGCTGCCTCTCCTCTCGCGCTGTTTTCAATCTCCCGACTGTCTCTCCTCTCATGCTGTTTTCATACACCCAACTGTCTCTCCTGTGACGCTGTTTTCAATCTCCCGACTGTCTCTCCTCTCGCACTGTTTTCAATTTCCTGTCTCTCCTCTCGCGCTGTTTTCAATCTCCCGACTTTCTCTCCTCTCGCGCTGTTTTCAATCTCACAAATGCCTTTCCTCTCGCGCTGTTTTCAATCTCCCAACTGTCTCTCCTCTTGTGCTGTTTTCTTACTCCCGACTGTCTCTCCTGTAGCGCTGTTTTCAATCTCCCGACTGCGTCTCCACTCATGCTGTTTTCAATCTCCTGACTGTCTCTCCTCTCGCGCTGTTTTCAATCTCCCGACTGCCTCTTTACTTGCGCTGATTTCAATCTCCCAACTGTCCCTCCTCTTGCGCTGTTTTCAATCACCTGACTGTCTCTCCTCTTGCGCTGTTTTCAATCTCCCGACTGTCTCACCTCTCGAGCTGTTTTCAATCTCCCGACTGCCTCTACTCTCTCGATGTTTTCTATCTCCCAATCCCCTGTCCTCTCACTCTGTTTTCATACTCCCGACTGTCTCTCCTCTTGCGCTGTTATCAATCTCCCGACTGTCTCTCCTCTCGCGCTGTTTTCAATCTCCGGACTGTCTCTCCTTTCATGCTGTTTTCAGTCTCCCGAATGCCTCTCCTTTCATGCTGTTTTCAGTCTCCCGAATGCCTCTCCACTCATGCTGTTTTCAATCTCCTGACTGCCTCTCCTCTCGCGCTGTTTTCAGTCTCCCGACTGTCTCTCCTCTCGCACTGTTTTCAATGTCCCGACTGTCTCTCCTCTCGCGCTGTTTTCAATCTCCCGACTGTCTCTCCTCTCGCGCTGTTTTGAATCTCCCGACTGCCTCTCCTTTCATGCTGTTTTCAATCTCCCGACTGTCTCTCCTCTCGCGCTGTTTTCAATGTCCCGACTGTCTCTCCTCTCGCGCTGTTTTCAATCTCCCGGCTGTCTCTCCTCTCGCGCTGTTTTCAATCTCCTGACTGTCTCTCCTTTCGCGCTGTTTTCAATCTCCCGACTGTCTCTCCTCTCGAGCTGTTTTCATACTCCCGACTGTCTCTCCTCTCGCGCTGTTTTCAATCTCCCGACTGCCTCTCCTTTCATGCTGTTTTCAATCTCCCGACTGTCTCTGCTCTCGCGCTGTTTTCAATCTCCCGACTGTCTCTCCTCTTGCGCTGTTTTCAATCTCCCGGCTGTCTCTCCTCTTGCGCTCTTTTCAATCTCCTGACTGTCTCTCCTCTTGCGCTGTTTTCAATCTCCCGGCTGCCTCTCCTCTCGCGCTGTTTTCAATCTCCCGACTGTCTCTCCTCTCATGCTGTTTTCATACACCCAACTGTCTCTCCTGTGACGCTGTTTTCAATCTCCCGACTGTCTCTCCTCTCGCGCTGTTTTCAATCTCCCGACTGCCTCTCCGCTCGCGCTGTTTTCAATCTCCCGACTGTCTCTCCTCTCGCACTGTTTTCAGTCTCCCGACTGTCTCTCCTCTCGCGCTGTTTTCAGTCTCCCGACTGTCTCTCCTCTCGTGCTGTTTTCAATCTCCCGACTGTCTCTCCTCTCGCGCTGTTTTCAATCTCGCGACTATCTCTCCTCTCGCGCTGTTTTCAATCTCCCGACTGCCTCTCCTCTCGCACTGTTTCAATCTCCCGACTATCTCTCCTCTCGCGCTGTTTTCAATCTCCCGACTGTCTATCCTCTCGTGCTGTTTTCAATCTCCCGACTGTCTCTCCTCTCGCACTGTTTTCAATCTCCTGTCTCTCCTCTCGCGCAGTTTTCAATCTCTTGTCTCTCTTCTCGCGCTGTTTTCAATCTCCCGACTGCCTCTCCTCTCGCGCTGTTTTCATACTCCCAACTGTCTCTCCTCTCGTGTTGTTTTCAATCTCCCGACTGTCTCTCCTCTCGTGCTGTTTTCATACTCCCGACTGTCTCTCCTCTCGCACTGTTTTCAATCTCCCGACTGCCTCTCCTCTCGCGATGTTTTCAATCTCCCAATCATCACTCCTCTCACGCTGTTTTCAATCTCCCGACTGTCTATCCTCTCGTGCTGTTTTCATACTCCCGACTGTCTCTCCTCTCGTGCTGTTTTCAATCTCCCGACTGCCTCTCCTCTCGCACTGTTTTCAATCTCCTGTCTCTCCAATCGCGCTGTTTTCAATCTCCCGACTGCCTCTCCTCTCGCGCTGTTTTCAATCTCCAAATCACCTCTCCTCTCGCGCTGTTTTCAATCTCCCGACTGTCTCTCCTCTCGCGCTGTTTTCAATCTCCGGACTGCCTCTCCTCTCGCACTGTTTTCAGTCTCCCGACTGCCTCTCCTCTCGCGCTGTTTTCAATCTCCCGACTGTCTCTCCTATCGCGCTGTTTTCAATCTCCGGACTGTCTCTCCTTTCATGCTGTTTTCAGTCTCCCGAATGCCTCTCCAATCGTGCTGTTTTCAATCTCCTGACTGCCTCTCCTCTCGCACTGTTTTCAGTCTCCCGACTGTCTCTCCTCTCGAGCTGTTTTCAATCTCCCGACTGTCTCTCCTCTCGCACTGTTTTCAATGTCCCAACTGTCTCTCCTCTCGCGCTGTTTTCAATCTCCCGACTATCTCTCCTCTCGCGCTGTTTTCAATCTCCCGACTGCCTCTCCTTTCATGCTGTTTTCAATCTCCCGGCTGTCTCTCCTCTCGCGCTGTTTTCAATCTCCCGACTGCCTCTCCTTTCATGCTGTTTTCAATCTCCCGGCTGTCTCTCCTCTCGCGCTGTTTTCAATCTCCTGACTGTCTCTCCTTTCGCGCTGTTTTCAATCTCCCTGCTGCCTCTCCTCTCGCGCTGTTCTTAATCTCCCAATCACCTCTCCTCTCACGCGGTTTTCAATCTCCCGACTGTCTCTCCTCTAGCGCTGTTTTCAATCTCCCGACTGCGTCTCCACTCATGCTGTTTTCAATCTCCTGACTGTCTCTCCTCTCGCGCTGTTTTCAATCTCCCGACTGCCTCTTTACTTGCGCTGATTTCAATCTCCCAACTGTCCCTCCTCTTGCGCTGTTTTCAATCACCTGACTGTCTCTCCTCTTGCGCTGTTTTCAATCTCCCGACTGTCTCACCTCTCGAGCTGTTTTCAATCTCCCGACTGCCTCTACTCTCTCGATGTTTTCTATCTCCCAATCCCCTGTCCTCTCACTCTGTTTTCATACTCCCGACTGTCTCTCCTCTTGCGCTGTTATCAATCTCCCGACTGTCTCTCCTCTCGCGCTGTTTTCAATCTCCGGACTGTCTCTCCTTTCATGCTGTTTTCAGTCTCCCGAATGCCTCTCCTTTCATGCTGTTTTCAGTCTCCCGAATGCCTCTCCACTCATGCTGTTTTCAATCTCCTGACTGCCTCTCCTCTCGCGCTGTTTTCAGTCTCCCGACTGTCTCTCCTCTCGCACTGTTTTCAATGTCCCGACTGTCTCTCCTCTCGCGCTGTTTTCAATCTCCCGACTGTCTCTCCTCTCGCGCTGTTTTGAATCTCCCGACTGCCTCTCCTTTCATGCTGTTTTCAATCTCCCGACTGTCTCTCCTCTCGCGCTGTTTTCAATGTCCCGACTGTCTCTCCTCTCGCGCTGTTTTCAATCTCCCGGCTGTCTCTCCTCTCGCGCTGTTTTCAATCTCCTGACTGTCTCTCCTTTCGCGCTGTTTTCAATCTCCCGACTGTCTCTCCTCTCGAGCTGTTTTCATACTCCCGACTGTCTCTCCTCTCGCGCTGTTTTCAATCTCCCGACTGCCTCTCCTTTCATGCTGTTTTCAATCTCCCGACTGTCTCTGCTCTCGCGCTGTTTTCAATCTCCCGACTGTCTCTCCTCTTGCGCTGTTTTCAATCTCCCGGCTGTCTCTCCTCTTGCGCTCTTTTCAATCTCCTGACTGTCTCTCCTCTTGCGCTGTTTTCAATCTCCCGGCTGCCTCTCCTCTCGCGCTGTTTTCAATCTCCCGACTGTCTCTCCTCTCATGCTGTTTTCATACACCCAACTGTCTCTCCTGTGACGCTGTTTTCAATCTCCCGACTGTCTCTCCTCTCGCGCTGTTTTCAATCTCCCGACTGCCTCTCCGCTCGCGCTGTTTTCAATCTCCCGACTGTCTCTCCTCTCGCACTGTTTTCAGTCTCCCGACTGTCTCTCCTCTCGCGCTGTTTTCAGTCTCCCGACTGTCTCTCCTCTCGTGCTGTTTTCAATCTCCCGACTGTCTCTCCTCTCGCGCTGTTTTCAATCTCGCGACTATCTCTCCTCTCGCGCTGTTTTCAATCTCCCGACTGCCTCTCCTCTCGCACTGTTTCAATCTCCCGACTATCTCTCCTCTCGCGCTGTTTTCAATCTCCCGACTGCCTCTCCTCTCGCGCTGTTTTCAATCTCCCGACTGTCTCTCCTCTCGCACTGTTTTCAATCTCCTGTCTCTCCTCTCGCGCAGTTTTCAATCTCTTGTCTCTCTTCTCGCGCTGTTTTCAATCTCCCGACTGCCTCTCCTCTCGCGCTGTTTTCATACTCCCAACTGTCTCTCCTCTCGTGTTGTTTTCAATCTCCCGACTGTCTCTCCTCTCGTGCTGTTTTCATACTCCCGACTGTCTCTCCTCTCGCACTGTTTTCAATCTCCCGACTGCCTCTCCTCTCGCGATGTTTTCAATCTCCCAATCATCACTCCTCTCACGCTGTTTTCAATCTCCCGACTGTCTCTCCTCTCGCGCTGTTTTCAATCTCCCGACTATGTCTCCTCTCGCGCTGTTTTCAATCTCCTGACTGCCTCTCCTTTCATGCTGTTTTCAATGTCCCGACTGTCTCTCCTCTCGCGCTGTTTTCAATCTCCCGACTGTCTCTCCTCTCGCGCTGTTTTCAATCTCCCGACTGCCTCTCCTTTCATGCTGTTTTCAATCTCCCGACTGTCTCTCCTCTCGCACTGATTTCAATGTCCCGACTGTCCTTTCCTCTCGCGCTGTTTTCAATCTCCCGACTGTCTCTCCTCTCGCGCTGTTTTGAATCTCCCGACTGCCTCTCCTTTCATGCTGTTTTCAATCTCCCGACTGTCTCTCCTCTCGCGCTGTTTTCAAAGTCCCGACTGTCTCTCCTCTCGCGCTGTTTTCAATCTCCCGGCTGTCTCTCCTCTCGCGCTGTTTTCAATCTCCTGACTGTCTCTCCTTTCGCGCTGTTTTCAATCTCCCGACTGTCTCTCCTCTCGAGCTGTTTTCATACTCCCGACTGTCTCTCCTCTCGCGCTGTTTTCAATCTCCCGACTGCCTCTCCTTTCATGCTGTTTTCAATCTCCCGACTGTCTCTGCTCTCGCGCTGTTTTCAATCTCCCGACTGTCTCTCCTCTTGCGCTGTTTTCAATCTCCCGGCTGTCTCTCCTCTTGCGCTCTTTTCAATCTGCTGACTGTCTCTCCTCTTGCGCTGTTTTCAATCTCCCGGCTGCCTCTCCTCTCGCGCTGTTTTCAATCTCCCGACTGTCTCTCCTCTCATGCTGTTTTCATACACCCAACTGTCTCTCCTGTGACGCTGTTTTCAATCTCCCGACTGTCTCTCCTCTCGCGCTGTTTTCAATCTCCCGACTGCCTCTCCGCTCGCGCTTTTTTCAATCTCCCGACTGTCTCTCCTCTCGCACTGTTTTCAGTCTCCCGACTGTCTCTCCTCTTGCGCTGTTTTCAGTCTCCCGACTGTCTCTCCTCTCGTGCTGTTTTCAATCTCCCGACTGTCTCTCCTCTCGCGCTGTTTTCAATCTCCCGACTATCTCTCCTCTCGCGCTGTTTTCAATCTCCCGACTGCCTCTCCTCTCGCACTGTTTCAATCTCCCGACTATCTCTCCTCTCGCGCTGTTTTCAATCTCCCGACTGCCTCTCCTCTCGCGCTGTTTTCAATCTCCCGACTGCCTCTCCTCTCGCACTGTTTCAATCTCCCGACTATCTCTCCTCTCGCGCTGTTTTCAATCTCCCGACTGCCTCTCCTCTCGCGCTGTTTTCAATCTCCCGACTGTCTCTCCTCTCGCACTGTTTTCAATCTCCTGTCTCTCCTCTCGCGCAGTTTTCAATCTCTTGTCTCTCTTCTCGCGCTGTTTTCAATCTCCCGACTGCCTCTCCTCTCGCGCTGTTTTCATACTCCCAACTGTCTCTCCTCTCGTGTTGTTTTCAATCTCCCGACTGTCTCTCCTCTCGTGCTGTTTTCATACTCCCGACTGTCTCTCCTCTCGCACTGTTTTCAATCTCCCGACTGCCTCTCCTCTCGCGATGTTTTCAATCTCCCAATCATCACTCCTCTCACGCTGTTTTCAATCTCCCGACTGTCTATCCTCTCGTGCTGTTTTCATACTCCCGACTGTCTCTCCTCTCGTGCTGTTTTCAATCTCCCGACTGCCTCTCCTCTCGCACTGCTTTCAATCTCCTGTCTCTCCAATCGCGCTGTTTTCAATCTCCCGACTGCCTCTCCTCTCGCGCTGTTTTCAATCTCCAAATCACCTCTCCTCTCGCGCTGTTTTCAATCTCCCGACTGTCTCTCCTCTCGCGCTGTTTTCAATCTCCGGACTGCCTCTCCTCTCGCACTGTTTTCAGTCTCCCGACTGCCTCTCCTCTCGCGCTGTTTTCAATCTCCCGACTGTCTCTCCTATCGCGCTGTTTTCAATCTCCGGACTGTCTCTCCTTTCATGCTGTTTTCAGTCTCCCGAATGCCTCTCCAATCGTGCTGTTTTCAATCTCCTGACTGCCTCTCCTCTCGCACTGTTTTCAGTCTCCCGACTGTCTCTCCTCTCGCGCTGTTTTCAATCTCCCGACTGTCTCTCCTCTCGCACTGTTTTCAATGTCCCAACTGTCTCTCCTCTCGCGCTGTTTTCAATCTCCCGACTATCTCTCCTCTCGCGCTGTTTTCAATCTCCCGACTGCCTCTCCTTTCATGCTGTTTTCAATCTCCCGGCTGTCTCTCCTCTCGCGCTGTTTTCAATCTCCCGACTGCCTCTCCTTTCATGCTGTTTTCAATCTCCCGGCTGTCTCTCCTCTCGCGCTGTTTTCAATCTCCTGACTGTCTCTCCTTTCGCGCTGTTTTCAATCTCCCTGCTGCCTCTCCTCTCGCGCTGTTCTTAATCTCGCAATCACCTCTCCTCTCACGCGGTTTTCAATCTCCCGACTGTCTCTCCTCTCGCGCAGTTTTCAATCTCCCAACTGTCTCTCCTGTGACGCTGTTTTCAATCTCCCGACTGTCTCTCCTCTCGCAATGTTTTCAATCTCCCGACTGCCTCTCCTCTCGCGATGTTTTCAATCTCCCAATCATCACTCCTCTCACGCTGTTTTCAATCTCCCGACTGTCTATCCTCTCGTGCTGTTTTCAGTCTCCCGACTGTCTCTCCTCTTGCGCTGTTTTCAATCTCCCGGCTGTCTCTCCTCTTGCGCTGTTTTCAATCTCCTGACTGTCTCTCCTCTTGCGCTGTTTTCAATCTCCCGGCTGCCTCTCCTCTCGCGCTGTTTTCAATCTCCCGACTGTCTCTCCTCTCATGCTGTTTTCATACACCCAACTGTCTCTCCTGTGACGCTGTTTTCAATCTCCCGACTGTCTCTCCTCTCGCACTGTTTTCAATTTCCTGTCTCTCCTCTCGCGCTGTTTTCAATCTCCCGACTTTCTCTCCTCTCGCGCTGTTTTCAATCTCACAAATGCCTTTCCTCTCGCGCTGTTTTCAATCTCCCAACTGTCTCTCCTCTTGTGCTGTTTTCTTACTCCCGACTGTCTCTCCTGTAGCGCTGTTTTCAATCTCCCGACTGCGTCTCCACTCATGCTGTTTTCAATCTCCTGACTGTCTCTCCTCTCGCGCTGTTTTCAATCTCCCGACTGCCTCTTTACTTGCGCTGATTTCAATCTCCCAACTGTCCCTCCTCTTGCGCTGTTTTCAATCACCTGACTGTCTCTCCTCTTGCGCTGTTTTCAATCTCCCGACTGTCTCACCTCTCGAGCTGTTTTCAATCTCCCGACTGCCTCTACTCTCTCGATGTTTTCTATCTCCCAATCCCCTGTCCTCTCACTCTGTTTTCATACTCCCGACTGTCTCTCCTCTTGCGCTGTTATCAATCTCCCGACTGTCTCTCCTCTCGCGCTGTTTTCAATCTCCGGACTGTCTCTCCTTTCATGCTGTTTTCAGTCTCCCGAATGCCTCTCCTTTCATGCTGTTTTCAGTCTCCCGAATGCCTCTCCACTCATGCTGTTTTCAATCTCCTGACTGCCTCTCCTCTCGCGCTGTTTTCAGTCTCCCGACTGTCTCTCCTCTCGCACTGTTTTCAATGTCCCGACTGTCTCTCCTCTCGCGCTGTTTTCAATCTCCCGACTGTCTCTCCTCTCGCGCTGTTTTGAATCTCCCGACTGCCTCTCCTTTCATGCTGTTTTCAATCTCCCGACTGTCTCTCCTCTCGCGCTGTTTTCAATGTCCCGACTGTCTCTCCTCTCGCGCTGTTTTCAATCTCCCGGCTGTCTCTCCTCTCGCGCTGTTTTCAATCTCCTGACTGTCTCTCCTTTCGCGCTGTTTTCAATCTCCCGACTGTCTCTCCTCTCGAGCTGTTTTCATACTCCCGACTGTCTCTCCTCTCGCGCTGTTTTCAATCTCCCGACTGCCTCTCCTTTCATGCTGTTTTCAATCTCCCGACTGTCTCTGCTCTCGCGCTGTTTTCAATCTCCCGACTGTCTCTCCTCTTGCGCTGTTTTCAATCTCCCGGCTGTCTCTCCTCTTGCGCTCTTTTCAATCTCCTGACTGTCTCTCCTCTTGCGCTGTTTTCAATCTCCCGGCTGCCTCTCCTCTCGCGCTGTTTTCAATCTCCCGACTGTCTCTCCTCTCATGCTGTTTTCATACACCCAACTGTCTCTCCTGTGACGCTGTTTTCAATCTCCCGACTGTCTCTCCTCTCGCGCTGTTTTCAATCTCCCGACTGCCTCTCCGCTCGCGCTGTTTTCAATCTCCCGACTGTCTCTCCTCTCGCACTGTTTTCAGTCTCCCGACTGTCTCTCCTCTCGCGCTGTTTTCAGTCTCCCGACTGTCTCTCCTCTCGTGCTGTTTTCAATCTCCCGACTGTCTCTCCTCTCGCGCTGTTTTCAATCTCGCGACTATCTCTCCTCTCGCGCTGTTTTCAATCTCCCGACTGCCTCTCCTCTCGCACTGTTTCAATCTCCCGACTATCTCTCCTCTCGCGCTGTTTTCAATCTCCCGACTGTCTATCCTCTCGTGCTGTTTTCAATCTCCCGACTGTCTCTCCTCTCGCACTGTTTTCAATCTCCTGTCTCTCCTCTCGCGCAGTTTTCAATCTCTTGTCTCTCTTCTCGCGCTGTTTTCAATCTCCCGACTGCCTCTCCTCTCGCGCTGTTTTCATACTCCCAACTGTCTCTCCTCTCGTGTTGTTTTCAATCTCCCGACTGTCTCTCCTCTCGTGCTGTTTTCATACTCCCGACTGTCTCTCCTCTCGCACTGTTTTCAATCTCCCGACTGCCTCTCCTCTCGCGATGTTTTCAATCTCCCAATCATCACTCCTCTCACGCTGTTTTCAATCTCCCGACTGTCTATCCTCTCGTGCTGTTTTCATACTCCCGACTGTCTCTCCTCTCGTGCTGTTTTCAATCTCCCGACTGCCTCTCCTCTCGCACTGTTTTCAATCTCCTGTCTCTCCAATCGCGCTGTTTTCAATCTCCCGACTGCCTCTCCTCTCGCGCTGTTTTCAATCTCCAAATCACCTCTCCTCTCGCGCTGTTTTCAATCTCCCGACTGTCTCTCCTCTCGCGCTGTTTTCAATCTCCGGACTGCCTCTCCTCTCGCACTGTTTTCAGTCTCCCGACTGCCTCTCCTCTCGCGCTGTTTTCAATCTCCCGACTGTCTCTCCTATCGCGCTGTTTTCAATCTCCGGACTGTCTCTCCTTTCATGCTGTTTTCAGTCTCCCGAATGCCTCTCCAATCGTGCTGTTTTCAATCTCCTGACTGCCTCTCCTCTCGCACTGTTTTCAGTCTCCCGACTGTCTCTCCTCTCGAGCTGTTTTCAATCTCCCGACTGTCTCTCCTCTCGCACTGTTTTCAATGTCCCAACTGTCTCTCCTCTCGCGCTGTTTTCAATCTCCCGACTATCTCTCCTCTCGCGCTGTTTTCAATCTCCCGACTGCCTCTCCTTTCATGCTGTTTTCAATCTCCCGGCTGTCTCTCCTCTCGCGCTGTTTTCAATCTCCCGACTGCCTCTCCTTTCATGCTGTTTTCAATCTCCCGGCTGTCTCTCCTCTCGCGCTGTTTTCAATCTCCTGACTGTCTCTCCTTTCGCGCTGTTTTCAATCTCCCTGCTGCCTCTCCTCTCGCGCTGTTCTTAATCTCCCAATCACCTCTCCTCTCACGCGGTTTTCAATCTCCCGACTGTCTCTCCTCTAGCGCTGTTTTCAATCTCCCGACTGCGTCTCCACTCATGCTGTTTTCAATCTCCTGACTGTCTCTCCTCTCGCGCTGTTTTCAATCTCCCGACTGCCTCTTTACTTGCGCTGATTTCAATCTCCCAACTGTCCCTCCTCTTGCGCTGTTTTCAATCACCTGACTGTCTCTCCTCTTGCGCTGTTTTCAATCTCCCGACTGTCTCACCTCTCGAGCTGTTTTCAATCTCCCGACTGCCTCTACTCTCTCGATGTTTTCTATCTCCCAATCCCCTGTCCTCTCACTCTGTTTTCATACTCCCGACTGTCTCTCCTCTTGCGCTGTTATCAATCTCCCGACTGTCTCTCCTCTCGCGCTGTTTTCAATCTCCGGACTGTCTCTCCTTTCATGCTGTTTTCAGTCTCCCGAATGCCTCTCCTTTCATGCTGTTTTCAGTCTCCCGAATGCCTCTCCACTCATGCTGTTTTCAATCTCCTGACTGCCTCTCCTCTCGCGCTGTTTTCAGTCTCCCGACTGTCTCTCCTCTCGCACTGTTTTCAATGTCCCGACTGTCTCTCCTCTCGCGCTGTTTTCAATCTCCCGACTGTCTCTCCTCTCGCGCTGTTTTGAATCTCCCGACTGCCTCTCCTTTCATGCTGTTTTCAATCTCCCGACTGTCTCTCCTCTCGCGCTGTTTTCAATGTCCCGACTGTCTCTCCTCTCGCGCTGTTTTCAATCTCCCGGCTGTCTCTCCTCTCGCGCTGTTTTCAATCTCCTGACTGTCTCTCCTTTCGCGCTGTTTTCAATCTCCCGACTGTCTCTCCTCTCGAGCTGTTTTCATACTCCCGACTGTCTCTCCTCTCGCGCTGTTTTCAATCTCCCGACTGCCTCTCCTTTCATGCTGTTTTCAATCTCCCGACTGTCTCTGCTCTCGCGCTGTTTTCAATCTCCCGACTGTCTCTCCTCTTGCGCTGTTTTCAATCTCCCGGCTGTCTCTCCTCTTGCGCTCTTTTCAATCTCCTGACTGTCTCTCCTCTTGCGCTGTTTTCAATCTCCCGGCTGCCTCTCCTCTCGCGCTGTTTTCAATCTCCCGACTGTCTCTCCTCTCATGCTGTTTTCATACACCCAACTGTCTCTCCTGTGACGCTGTTTTCAATCTCCCGACTGTCTCTCCTCTCGCGCTGTTTTCAATCTCCCGACTGCCTCTCCGCTCGCGCTGTTTTCAATCTCCCGACTGTCTCTCCTCTCGCACTGTTTTCAGTCTCCCGACTGTCTCTCCTCTCGCGCTGTTTTCAGTCTCCCGACTGTCTCTCCTCTCGTGCTGTTTTCAATCTCCCGACTGTCTCTCCTCTCGCGCTGTTTTCAATCTCGCGACTATCTCTCCTCTCGCGCTGTTTTCAATCTCCCGACTGCCTCTCCTCTCGCACTGTTTCAATCTCCCGACTATCTCTCCTCTCGCGCTGTTTTCAATCTCCCGACTGCCTCTCCTCTCGCGCTGTTTTCAATCTCCCGACTGTCTCTCCTCTCGCACTGTTTTCAATCTCCTGTCTCTCCTCTCGCGCAGTTTTCAATCTCTTGTCTCTCTTCTCGCGCTGTTTTCAATCTCCCGACTGCCTCTCCTCTCGCGCTGTTTTCATACTCCCAACTGTCTCTCCTCTCGTGTTGTTTTCAATCTCCCGACTGTCTCTCCTCTCGTGCTGTTTTCATACTCCCGACTGTCTCTCCTCTCGCACTGTTTTCAATCTCCCGACTGCCTCTCCTCTCGCGATGTTTTCAATCTCCCAATCATCACTCCTCTCACGCTGTTTTCAATCTCCCGACTGTCTATCCTCTCGTGCTGTTTTCATACTCCCGACTGTCTCTCCTCTCGTGCTGTTTTCAATCTCCCGACTGCCTCTCCTCTCGCACTGTTTTCAATCTCCTGTCTCTCCAATCGCGCTGTTTTCAATCTCCCGACTGCCTCTCCTCTCGCGCTGTTTTCAATCTCCAAATCACCTCTCCTCTCGCGCTGTTTTCAATCTCCCGACTGTCTCTCCTCTCGCGCTGTTTTCAATCTCCGGACTGCCTCTCCTCTCGCACTGTTTTCAGTCTCCCGACTGCCTCTCCTCTCGCGCTGTTTTCAATCTCCCGACTGTCTCTCCTATCGCGCTGTTTTCAATCTCCGGACTGTCTCTCCTTTCATGCTGTTTTCAGTCTCCCGAATGCCTCTCCAATCGTGCTGTTTTCAATCTCCTGACTGCCTCTCCTCTCGCACTGTTTTCAGTCTCCCGACTGTCTCTCCTCTCGAGCTGTTTTCAATCTCCCGACTGTCTCTCCTCTCGCACTGTTTTCAATGTCCCAACTGTCTCTCCTCTCGCGCTGTTTTCAATCTCCCGACTATCTCTCCTCTCGCGCTGTTTTCAATCTCCCGACTGCCTCTCCTTTCATGCTGTTTTCAATCTCCCGGCTGTCTCTCCTCTCGCGCTGTTTTCAATCTCCCGACTGCCTCTCCTTTCATGCTGTTTTCAATCTCCCGGCTGTCTCTCCTCTCGCGCTGTTTTCAATCTCCTGACTGTCTCTCCTTTCGCGCTGTTTTCAATCTCCCTGCTGCCTCTCCTCTCGCGCTGTTCTTAATCTCCCAATCACCTCTCCTCTCACGCGGTTTTCAATCTCCCGACTGTCTCTCCTCTCGCGCAGTTTTCAATCTCCCAACTGTCTCTCCTGTGACGCTGTTTTCAATCTCCCGACTGTCTCTCCTCTCGCAATGTTTTCAATCTCCCGACTGCCTCTCCTCTCGCGATGTTTTCAATCTCCCAATCATCACTCCTCTCACGCTGTTTTCAATCTCCCGACTGTCTATCCTCTCGTGCTGTTTTCAGTCTCCCGACTGTCTCTCCTCTTGCGCTGTTTTCAATCTCCCGGCTGTCTCTCCTCTTGCGCTGTTTTCAATCTCCTGACTGTCTCTCCTCTCGCGCTGTTTTCAATCTCCCGGCTGCCTCTCCTCTCGCGCTGTTTTCAATCTCCCGACTGTCTCTCCTCTCATGCTGTTTTCATACACCCAACTGTCTCTCCTGTGACGCTGTTTTCAATCTCCCGACTGTCTCTCCTCTCGCACTGTTTTCAATTTCCTGTCTCTCCTCTCGCGCTGTTTTCAATCTCCCGACTTTCTCTCCTCTCGCGCTGTTTTCAATCTCACAAATGCCTTTCCTCTCGCGCTGTTTTCAATCTCCCAACTGTCTCTCCTCTTGTGCTGTTTTCTTACTCCCGACTGTCTCTCCTCTAGCGCTGTTTTCAATCTCCCGACTGCGTCTCCACTCATGCTGTTTTCAATCTCCTGACTGTCTCTCCTCTCGCGCTGTTTTCAATCTCCCGACTGCCTCTTTACTTGCGCTGATTTCAATCTCCCAACTGTCCCTCCTCTTGCGCTGTTTTCAATCACCTGACTGTCTCTCCTCTTGCGCTGTTTTCAATCTCCCGACTGTCTCACCTCTCGAGCTGTTTTCAATCTCCCGACTGCCTCTACTCTCTCGATGTTTTCTATCTCCCAATCCCCTGTCCTCTCACTCTGTTTTCATACTCCCGACTGTCTCTCCTCTTGCGCTGTTATCAATCTCCCGACTGTCTCTCCTCTCGCGCTGTTTTCAATCTCCGGACTGTCTCTCCTTTCATGCTGTTTTCAGTCTCCCGAATGCCTCTCCTTTCATGCTGTTTTCAGTCTCCCGAATGCCTCTCCACTCATGCTGTTTTCAATCTCCTGACTGCCTCTCCTCTCGCGCTGTTTTCAGTCTCCCGACTGTCTCTCCTCTCGCACTGTTTTCAATGTCCCGACTGTCTCTCCTCTCGCGCTGTTTTCAATCTCCCGACTATCTCTCCTCTCGTGCTGTTATCAGTCTCCCGACTGTCTCTCCACTCGCACTGTTTTCAATCTCCCGACTGTCTCACCTCTCGCAATGTTTTCAGTCTCCTGACTGTCTCTCCTCTCGCGCTGTTTTCAATCTCCTGACTGCCTCTCCTCTCGTGCTGTTTTCAATCTCCCGAGTGCCTCTCCTCTCGCGCTGTTCTCAATCTCCCAATCACCTGTCCTCTCACGCAGTTTTCAATCTCCTGACTGTCTCTCTTCTCATGCTGTTTTCATACTCCCAACTGTCTCTCCTGTCAATCTGTTTTCAATCTCCCGACTGCCTCTCCTTTCATGCTGTTTTCAATCTCCCGGCTGTCTCTCCTCTCGCGCTGTTTTCAATCTCCCGACTGCCTCTTCTCTCGCACTGTTTTCAATCTCCTGTCTCTCCTCTCGCGCTGTTTTCAATCTCCCGGCTGCCTCTCCTCTCACGCTGTTCTCAATCTCCCAATCACCTCTCCTCTCGCGCTGTTTTCAATCTCCCGACTGTCTCTCCTCTCATGCTGTTTTCATACTCCCAACTGTCTCTCCTCTCACACTGATTTCAATCTCCCGACTGTCTCTCCTGTCACGCTGTTTTCAATCTCCCGACTGTCTCTCCTCTCGAGCTGTTTTCAATCTCCCGACTGTCTCTCCTCTCGCGCTGTTTTCAATCTCCCGACTGTCTCTCCTCTCATGCTGTTTTCATACACCCAACTGTCTCTCCTGTGACGCTGTTTTCAATCTCCCGACTGTCTCTCCTCTCGCGCTGTTTTCAATCTCCCGACTGCCTCTCCGCTCGCGCTGTTTTCAATCTCCCGACTGTCTCTCCTCTCGCACTGTTTTCAGCCTCCCGACTGTCTCTCCTCTCGCGCTGTTTTCAGTCTCCCGACTGTCTTTCCTCTCGTGCTGTTTTCAATCTCCCGACTGTCTCTCCTCTCGCGCTGTTTTCAATCTCCTGACTATCTCTCCTCTCGCGCTGTTTTCAATCTCCCGACTGCCTCTCCTCTCGCACTGTTTTCAATCTCCCGACTATCTCTCCTCTCGCGCTGTTTTCAATCTCCCGACTGCCTCTCCTCTCGCGCTGTTTTCAATCTCCCGACTGTCTCTCCTCTCGCACTGTTTTCAATCTCCTGTCTCTCCTCTCGCGCAGTTTTCAATCTCCTGTCTCTCTTCTCGCGCTGTTTTCAATCTCCCGACTGCCTCTCCTCTCGCGCTGTTTTCATACTCCCAACTGTCTCTCCTCTCGTGTTGTTTTCAATCTCCAGACTGTCTCTCCTCTCGTGCTGTTTTCATACTCCCGACTGTCTCTCCTCTCGCACTGTTTTCAATCTCCCGACTGCCTCTCCTCTCGCGATGTTTTCAATCTCCCAATCATCACTCCTCTCACGCTGTTTTCAATCTCCCGACTGTCTATCCTCTCGTGCTGTTTTCATACTCCCGACTGTCTCTCCTCTCGTGCTGTTTTCAAACTCCCGACTGCCTCTCCTCTTGCACTGTTTTCAATCTCTGGACTGCCTCTCTCCTCTCGTGCTGTTTTCATACTCCCGACTGCCTCTCCTCTCGCGCTGTTTTCAATCTCCCGACTGTCTCTCTCTCGCACTTTTTTCAATCTCCCGACTGCCTCTCCGCTCGCGCTGTTTTCAATCTCACAATTGACTCTCCACTCACGCTGTTTTCAATCTCCCGACTGCCTCTCCTCTCGCGCTGTTTTCAATCTCCTGTCTCTCCTCTCGCGCTGTTTTCAAACTCCTGACTGTCTCCCCTCTCGCGCTGTTTTCAATCTCCCGACTGCCTCTCCTCTCGCACTGTTTTCAATCTCCTGTCTCTCCAATCGCGCTGTTTTCAATCTCCCGACTGTCTCTCCTCTCGTGCTGTTTTCATACTCCCGACTGTCTCTCCTCTCGCATTGTTTTCAATCTCCCGACTGCCTCTCCTCTCGCACTGTTTTCAATCTCCTGTCTCTCCAATCGCGCTGTTTTCAATCTCCAAATCACCTCTCCTCTCGCGCTGTTTTCAATCTCCCGACTGTCTCTCCTCTCGCGCTGTTTTCAATCTCCGGACTGCCTCTCCTCTCGCACTGTTTTCAATCTCCCGACTGTCTCTCCTATCGCGCTGTTTTCAATCTGCGGACTGTCTCTCCTTTCATGCTGTTTTCAGTCTCCCGAATGCCTCTCCAATCGTGCTGTTTTCAATCTCCTGACTGCCTCTCCTCTCGCACTGTTTTCAGTCTCCCGACTGTCTCTCCTCTCGAGCTGTTTTCAATCTCCCGACTGTCTCTCCTCTCGCACTGTTTTCAATGTCCCAACTGTCTCTCCTCTCGCGCTGTTTTCAATCTCCCGACTATCTCTCCTCTCGCGCTGTTTTCAATCTCCCGACTGCCTCTCCTTTCATGCTGTTTTCAATCTCCTGGCTGTCTCTCCTCTCGCGCTGTTTTCAATCTCCCGACTGCCTCTCCTTTCACACTGTTTTCAATCTCCCGGCTGTCTCTCCTCTCGCGCTGTTTTCAATCTCCTGACTGTCTCTCCTTTCACGTTGTTTTCAATCTCCCGGCTGCCTCTCCTCTCGCGCTGTTCTCAATCTCCCAATCACCTCTCCTCTCACGCGGTTTTCAATCTCCCGACTGTCTCTCCTCTCGCGTTGTTCTCAATCTCCCAATCACCTCTCCTCTCATGCGGTTTTCAATCTCCCGACTGTCTCTCCTCTCGCGCTGTTTTCAATCTCCCGACTATCTCTCCTCTCGCGCTGTTTTCAATCTCCCGACTGCCTCTCCTTTCATGCTGTTTTCAATCTCCTGGCTGTCTCTCCTCTCGCGCTGTTTTCAATCTCCCGACTGCCTCTCCTTTCATGCTGTTTTCAATCTCCCGGCTGTCTCTCCTCTCGCGCTGTTTTCAATCTCCTGACTGTCTCTCCTTTCGCGCTGTTTTCAATCTCCCGGCTGCCTCTCCTCTCGCGCTGTTCTCAATCTCCCCATCACCTCTCCTCTCATGCGGTTTTCAATCTCCCGACTGTCTCTCCTCTCGCGCTGTTTTCAATCTCCCAACTGTCTCTCCTGTGACGCTGTTTTCAATCTCCCGACTGTCTCTCCTCTCGCAATGTTTTCAATCTCCCGACTGCCTCTCCTCTCGCGATGTTTTCAATCTCCCAATCATCACTCCTCTCACGCTGTTTTCAATCTCCCGACTGTCTATCCTCTCGTGCTGTTTTCAGTCTCCCGACTGTCTCTCCTCTTGCGCTGTTTTCAATCGCCCGGCTGTCTCTCCTCTTGCGCTGTTTTCAATCTCCTGACTGTCTCTCCTCTCGCGCTGTTTTCAATCTCCAGGCTGCCTCTCCTCTCGCGCTGTTTTCAATCTCCCGACTGTCTCTCCTCTCATGCTGTTTTCATACACCCAACTGTCTCTCCTGTGACGCTGTTTTCAATCTCCCGACTGTCTCTCCTCTCGCACTGTTTTCAATTTCCTGTCTCTCCTCTCGCGCTGTTTTCGATCTCCCGACTTTCTCTCCTCTCGCGCTGTTTTCAATCTCACAAATGCCTCTCCTCTCGCGCTGTTTTCAATCTCCCAACTGTCTCTCCTCTTGTGCTGTTTTCTTACTCCCGACTGTCTCTCCTCTAGCGCTGTTTTCAATCTCCCGACTGCGTCTCCACTCATGCTGTTTTCAATCTCCTGACTGTCTCTCCTCTCGCGCTGTTTTCAATCTCCCGACTGCCTCTTTACTTGCGCTTATTTCAATCTCCCAACTGTCCCTCCTCTTGCGCTGTTTTCAATCACCTGACTGTCTCTCCTCTCGCGCTGTTTTCAATATCCCGACTGTCTCTCCTCTCGCTCAGTTTTCAATCTCCGGACTGTCTCTCCTTTCATGCTGTTTTCAGTCTCCTGAATGCCTCTCCTTTCATGCTGTTTTCAGTCTCCCGAATGCCTCTCCACTCGTGCTGTTTTCAATCTCCCGACTGTCTCTCCTCTCATGCTGTTTTCATACTCCCAACTGTCTCTCCTCTCACACTGATTTCAATCTCCCGACTGTCTCTCCTCTCGAGCTGTTTTCAATCTCCCGACTGTCTCTCCTCTCGCACTGTTTTCAATGTCCCGACTGTCTCTCCTCTCGCGCTGTTTTCAATGTCCCGACTAACTCTCCTCTCGCGCTGTTTTCAGTCTCCCGACTGTCTCTCCTCTCGAGCTGTTTTCAATGTCCCGACTGTCTCTCCTCTCGTGCTGTTTTCAATCTCCCGACTGTCTCTCCTCTCGCGCTGTTTTCAATCTCCCGACTGCCTCTCCTTTCATGCTGTTTTCAATCTCCCGACTGTCTCTCCTCTCGCACTGTTTTCAATGTCCCGACTGTCTCTCCTCTCGCGCTGTTTTCAATCTCCCGACTGCGTCTCCACTCATGCTGTTTTCAATCTCCTGACTGTCTCTCCTCTCGCGCTGTTTTCAATCTCCCGACTGCCTCTTTACTTGCGCTTATTTTAATCTCCCAACTGTCCCTCCTCTTGCGCTGTTTTCAATCACCTGACTGCCTCTCCTCTTGCGCTGTTATCAATCTCCCGACTGTCTCTCCTCTTGCGCTGTTTTCAATCTCCCGACTGTCTCTCCTCGCGAGCTGTTTTCAATCTCCAGACTGTCTCTCCTCGCGAGCTGTTTTCAATCTCCCGACTGCCTCTCCTCTCTCGATGTTTTCTATCTCCCAATCCCCTGACCTCTCACTCTGTTTTCATACTCCCGACTGTCTCTCCTCTCATGCTGCTTTCAATCTCCCGACTGCCTCTTCTGTCGCACTGTTTACAAACTCCTGACTCTCCTCTCGCGCTGTTTTCAATCTCCCGACTGACTCTCCTTTCGCGGTGTTCTCAATTTTCTGGCTGCCTCTTTTGCGCTGTTTTCAATCTGCCGACTGTCTCTCCTCTTGCGCTGTTATCAATCTCCCGACTGTCTCTCCTCTTGCGCTGTTATCAATCTCCCGACTGTCTCTCCTCTCGCGCTGTTTTCAATCTCCCGACTGCCTCTCCGCTCGCGCTGTTTCCAATCTCCCGACTGTCTCTCCTTTCATGCTGTTTTCAGTCTCCCGAATGCCTCTCCACTCGTGCTGTTTTCAATCTCCTGACTGCCTCTCCTCTCGCATTGTTTTCAATCTCCTGACTGCCTCTCCTCTCGCGCTGTTTTCAGTCTCCCGACTGTCTCTCCTCTCGCACTGTTTTCAATGTCCCGACTGTCTCTCCTCTCGCGCTGTTTTCAATCTCCCGACTATCTCTCCTCTCGTGCTGTTTTCAATCTCCCGACTGCCTCTCCTTTCATGCTGTTTTCAATCTCCCGGCTGTCTCTCCTCTCGCGCTGTTTTCAATCTCCCGACTGCCTCTCCTCTCGCACTGTTTTCAATCTCCTGTCTCTCCTCTCGCGCTGTTTTCAATCTCCCGGCTGCCTCTCCTCTCGCGCTGTTCTCAATCTCCCAATCACCTCTCCTCTCGCGCTGTTTTCAATCTCCCGACTGTCTCTCCTCTCATGCTGTTTTCATACTCCCAACTGTCTCTCCTCTCACACTGATTTCAATCTCCCGACTGTCTCTCCTGTCACGCTGTTTTCAATCTCCCGACTGTCTCTCCTCTCGAGCTGTTTTCAATCTCCCGACTGTCTCTCCTCTCGAACTGTTTTCAATGTCCCGACTGTCTCTCCTCTCGCCCTGTTTTCAATGTCCCGACTATGTCTCCTCTCGCGCTGTTTTCAATCTCCCGACTGCCTCTCCTTTCATGCTGTTTTCAATGTCCCGACTGTCTCTCCACTCGCGCTGTTTTCAATCTCCCGACTGTCTCTCCTCTCGCGCTGTTTTCAATCTCCCGACTGCCTCTCCTTTCATGCTGTTTTCAATCTCCCGACTGTCTCTCCTCTCGCACTGTTTTCAATGTCCCGACTGTCTCTCCTTTCGCGCTGTTTTCAATCTCCCGGCTGCCTCTCCTCTCGCGCTGTTCTCAATCTCCCAATCACCTCTCCTCTCACGCGGTTTTCAATCTCCCGACTGTCTCTCCTCTCGCGCTGTTCTCAATCTCCCAATCACCTCTCCTCTCACGCGGTTTTCAATCTCCCGACTGTCTCTCCTCTCGCGCTGTTTTCAATCTCCCGACTGTCTCTCCTCTCGCAATGTTTTCAATCTCCCGACTGCCTCTCCTCTCGCGATGTTTTCAATCTCCCAATCATCACTCCTCTCACGCTGTTTTCAATCTCCCGACTGTCTATCCTCTCGTGCTGTTTTCAGTCTCCCTACTGTCTCTCCTCTTGCGCTGTTTTCAATCTCCCGGCTGTCTCTCCTCTTGCGCTGTTTTCAATCTCCTGACTGTCTCTCCTCTCGCGCTGTTTTCAATCTCCCGGCTGCCTCTCCTCTCGCGCTGTTTTCAATCTCCCGACTGTCTCTCCTCTCATGCTGTTTTCATACACCCAACTGTCTCTCCTGTGACGCTGTTTTCAATCTCCCGACTGTCTCTCCTCTCGCACTGTTTTCAATTTCCTGTCTCTCCTCTCGGGCTGTTTTCAATCTCCCGACTGTCTCTCCTCTCATGCTGTTTTCATACACCCAACTGTCTCTCCTGTGACGCTGTTTTCAATCTCCCGACTGTCTCTCCTCTCGCACTGTTTTCAATTTCCTGTCTCTCCTCTCGGGCTGTTTTCAATCTCCCGACTTTCTCTCCTCTCGCGCTGTTTTCAATCTCACAAATGCCTCTCCTCTCGCGCTGTTTTCAATCTCCCAACTGTCTCTCCTCTTGTGCTGTTTTCTTACTCCCGACTGTCTCTCCTCTAGCGCTGTTTTCAATCTCCCGACTGCGTCTCCACTCATGCTGTTTTCAATCTCCCAACTGTCCCTCCTCTTGCGCTGTTTTCAATCACCTGACTGTCTCTCCTCTCGCGCTGTTTTCAATCTCCCGACTGTCTCACCTCTCGAGCTGTTTTCAATCTCCCGACTGCCTCTCCTCTCTCGATGTTTTCTATCTCCCAATCCCCTGTCCTCTCACTCTGTTTTCATACTCCCGACTGTCTCTCCTCTTGCGCTGTTATCAATCTCCCGACTGTCTCTCCTCTCGCGCTGTTTTCAATCTCCGGACTGTCTCTCCTTTCATGCTGTTTTCAGTCTCCCGAATGCCTCTCCTTTCATGCTGTTTTCAGTCTCCCGAATGCCTCTCCACTCGTGCTGTTTTCAATCTCCTGACTGCCTCTCCTCTCGCGCTGTTTTCAGTCTCCCGACTGTCTCTCCTCTCGCACTGTTTTCAATGTCCCGACTGTCTCTCCTCTCGCGCTGTTTTCAATCTCCCGACTATCTCTCCTCTCGTGCTGTTTTCAATCTCCCGACTGCCTCTCCTTTCATGCTGTTTTCAATCTCCCGGCTGTCTCTCCTCTCGCGCTGTTTTCAATCTCCCGACTGTCTCTCCTCTCGCGCTGTTTTCAATCTCCCGGCTGCCTCTCCTCTCGCGCTGTTCTCAATCTCCCAATCACCTCTCCTCTCGCGCTGTTTTCAATCTCCCGACTGTCTCTCCTCTCATGCTGTTTTCATACTCCCAACTGTCTCTCCTCTCACACTGATTTCAATCTCCCGACTGTCTCTCCTGTCACGCTGTTTTCGATCTCCCGACTGTCTCTCCTCTCGAGCTGTTTTCAATCTCCCGACTGTCTCTCCTCTCGAACTGTTTTCAATGTCCCGACTGTCTCTCCTCTCGCCCTGTTTTCAATCTCCCGACTATGTCTCCTCTCGCGCTGTTTTCAATCTCCCGACTGCCTCTCCTTTCATGCTGTTTTCAATGTCCCGACTGTCTCTCCACTCGCGCTGTTTTCAATCTCCTGACTGTCTCTCCTCTCGCGCTGTTTTCAATCTCCCGACTGCCTCTCCTTTCATGCTGTTTTCAATCTCCCGACTGTCTCTCCTCTCGCACTGTTTTCAATGTCCCGACTGTCTCTCCTTTCGCGCTGTTTTCAATTTCCCGGCTGCCTCTCCTCTCGCGCTGTTCTCAATCTCCCAATCACCTCTCCTCTCACGCGGTTTTCAATCTCCCGACTGCCTCTCCTCTCGCGCTGTTCTCAATCTCCCAATCACCTCTCCTCTCACGCGCTTTTCAATCTCCCGACTGTCTCTCCTCTCGCGCTGTTTTCAATCTCCCGACTGTCTCTCCTCTCGCAATGTTTTCAATCTCCCGACTGCCTCTCCTCTCGCGATGTTTTCAATCTCCCAATCATCACTCCTCTCACGCTGTTTTCAATCTCCCGACTGTCTATCCTCTCGTGCTGTTTTCAGTCTCCCTACTGTCTCTCCTCTTGCGCTGTTTTCAATCTCCCGGCTGTCTCTCCTCTTGCGCTGTTTTCAATCTCCTGACTGTCTCTCCTCTCGCGCTGTTTTCAATCTCCCGGCTGCCTCTCCTCTCGCGCTGTTTTCAATCTCCCGACTGTCTCTCCTCTCATGCTGTTTTCATACACCCAACTGTCTCTCCTGTGACGCTGTTTTCAATCTCCCGACTGTCTCTCCTCTCGCACTGTTTTCAATTTCCTGTCTCTCCTCTCGGGCTGTTTTCAATCTCCCGACTTTCTCTCCTCTCGCGCTGTTTTCAATCTCACAAATGCCTCTCCTCTCGCGCTGTTTTCAATCTCCCAACTGTCTCTCCTCTTGTGCTGTTTTCTTACTCCCGACTGTCTCTCCTCTAGCGCTGTTTTCAATCTCCCGACTGCGTCTCCACTCATGCTGTTTTCAATCTCCCAACTGTCCCTCCTCTTGCGCTGTTTTCAATCACCTGACTGTCTCTCCTCTCGCGCTGTTTTCAATCTCCCGACTGTCTCACCTCTCGAGCTGTTTTCAATCTCCCGACTGCCTCTCCTCTCTCGATGTTTTCTATCTCCCAATCCCCTGTCCTCTCACTCTGTTTTCATACTCCCGACTGTCTCTCCTCTTGCGCTGTTATCAATCTCCCGACTGTCTCTCCTCTCGCGCTGTTTTCAATCTCCGGACTGTCTCTCCTTTCATGCTGTTTTCAGTCTCCCGAATGCCTCTCCTTTCATGCTGTTTTCAGTCTCCCGAATGCCTCTCCACTCGTGCTGTTTTCAATCTCCTGACTGCCTCTCCTCTCGCGCTGTTTTCAGTCTCCCGACTGTCTCTCCTCTCGCACTGTTTTCAATGTCCCGACTGTCTCTCCTCTCGTGCTGTTATCAGTCTCCCGACTGTCTCTCCACTCGCACTGTTTTCAATCTCCCGACTGTCTCAGCTCTCGCAATGTTTTCAGTCTCCCGACTGTCTCTCCTCTCGCGCTGTTTTCAATCTCCTGACTGCCTCTCCTCTCGTGCTGTTTTCAATCTCCCGAGTGCCTCTCCTCTCGCGCTGTTCTCAATCTCCCAATCACCTGTCCTCTCACGCGGTTTTCAATCTCCCAACTGTCTCTCTTCTCATGCTGTTTTCATACTCCCAACTGTCTCTCCTGTCACGCTGTTTTCAATCTCCCGACTGCCTCTCCTCTCGCACTGTTCTCAATCTCCCAATCACCTCTCCTCTCGCGCTGTTTTCAATCTCCCGACTGTCTCTCCTCTCATGCTGTTTTCATACTCCCAACTGTCTCTCCTCTCACACTGATTTCAATCTCCCGACTGTCTCTCCTCTCGAGCTGTTCTCAATCTCCCAATCACCTCTCCTCTCGCGCTGTTTTCAATCTCCCGACTGTCTCTCCTCTCATGCTGTTTTCATACTCCCAACTGTCTCTCCTCTCACACTGTTTTCAATCTCCCGACTTTCTCTCCTCTCGAGCTGTTTTCAATCTCCCGACTGTCTCTCCTCTCGCACTGTTTTCAATGTCCCGACTGTCTTTCCTCTCGCGCTGTTTTCAATCTCCCGACTAACTCTCCTCTCGCGCTGTTTTCAGTCTCCCGACTGTCTCTCCTCTCGAGCTGTTTTCAATGTCCCGACTGTCTCTCCTCTCGCGCTGTGTTCAATCTCCCGACTGCCTCTCCTTTCATGCTGTTTTCAATCTCCCGACTGTCTCTCCTCTCGCACTGTTTTCAATGTCCCGACTGTCTCTCCTCTCGCGCTGTTTTCAATCTCCCGACTGCGTCTCCACTCATGCTGTTTTCAATCTCCTGACTGTCTCTCCTCTCGCGCTGTTTTCAATCTCCCGACTGCCTCTTTACTTGCGCTTATTTCAATCTCCCAACTGTCTCTCCTCTTGCGCTGTTTTCAATCACCTGACTGTCTCTCCTCTCGCGCTGTTTTCAATCTCCCGACTGTCTCACCTCTCATGCTGTTTTCAATCTCCCAACTGCCTCTCCTCTCTCGATGTTTTCTATCTCCCAATCCCCTGTCCTCTCACTCTGTTTTCATACTCCCGACTGTCTCTCCTCTTGCGCTGTTATCAATCTCCCGACTGTCTCTCCTCTCACGCTGTTTTCAATCTCCTGACTGCCTCTCCGCTCGCGCTGTTTTCAATCTCCCGACTGTCTCTCCTTTCATGCTGTTTTCAGTCTCCCGAATGCCTCTCCACACGTGCTGTTTTCAATCTCCTGACTGCCTCTCCTCTCGCATTGTTTTCAATCTCCTGACTGCCTCTCCTCTCGCGCTGTTTTCAGTCTCCCGACTGTCTCTCCTCTCGCACTGTTTTCAATCTCCCGACTGTCTCTCCTCTCGCACTGTTTTCAATCTCCCGACTGTCTCTCCTGTCGCACTGTTTTCAATCTCCCGACTGTCTCTCCTCTCGCGCTGTTTTCAATCTCCCGACTGCCTCTCCGCTCGCGCTGTTTTCAACCTCCCGACTGTCTCTCCTTTCATGCTGTTTTCAGTCTCCCGAATGCCTCTCCACTCGTGCTGTTTTCAATCTCCTGACTGCCTCTCCTCTCGCGCTGTTTTCAGTCTCCCGACTGTCTCTCCTCTCGCACTGTTTTCAATGTCCCGACTGTCTCTCCTCTCGCGCTGTTTTCAATCTCCCGACTATCTCTCCTCTCGTGCTGTTTTCAATCTCCCGACTGCCTCTCCTCTCGCACTGTTTTCAATCTCCCGACTGTCTCTCCTCTCACGCTGTTTTCAATCTCCCGACTGCCTCTCCTCTCGCACTGTTTTCAATCTCCTGTCTCTCCTCTCGCCCTGTTTTCAATCTCCGGGCTGCCTCTCCTCTCGCGCTGTTCTCAATCTCCCAATCACCTCTCCTCTCGCGCTGTTTTCAATCTCCCGACTGTCTCTCCTCTCATGCTGTTTTCATACTCCCAACTGTCTCTCCTCTCACACTGATTTCAATCTCCCCACTGTCTCTCCTGTCACGCTGTTTTCAATCTCCCGACTGCCTCTCCTTTGTGCTGTTTTCAATCTCCCGACTGTCTCTCCTCTCGCACTGTTTTCAATCACCCGACTGTCTCTCCTCTCGTGCTGTTTTCAATCTCCCGACTGCCTCTCCTCTCGCACTGTTTTCAATCTCCTGCCTCTCCTCTCGCGCTGTTCTCAATCTCCCAATCACCTGTCCTCTCACGCGGTTTTCAATCTCCCAACTGTCTCTCTTCTCATGCTGTTTTCATACTCCCAACTGTCTCTCCTGTCACGCTGTTTTCAATCTCCCGACTGTCTCTCCTCTCGCACTGTTTTCAATCTCCCGACTGCCTCTCCTTTCGCGCTGTTTTCAATCTCCCGACTGCCTCTCCTCTCGCACTGTTTTCAATCTCCCGACTGCCTCTCCTTTCGCGCTGTTTTCAATCTCCCGACTGTCTCTCCTGTCGCACTGTTTTCTTACTCCCGACTGTCTCTCCTCTAGCGCTGTTTTCAATCTCCCGACTGCGTCTCCACTCATGCTGTTCTCAGTCTCCCAATCACCTCTCCTCTCGCGCTGTTTTCAATCTCCCGACTGCCTCTCCTCTCGCACTTCTTTCAATCTCCTGTCTCTCCTCTCGCGCTGTTTTCAATCTCCCGACTGCCTCTCCTCTCGCGCTGTTCTCAATCTCCCAATCACCTCTCCTCTCACGCGGTTTTCAATCTCCCGACTGTCTCTCCTCTCATGCTGTTTTCAATCTCCCGACTGTCTCTCCTCTCACGCGGTTTTCAATCTCCCGACTGTCTCTCCTCTCGCACTGTTTTCAATCTCCCGACTGTCTCTCCTCTCGCGCTGTTTTCAATCTCCCGACTGTCTCTCCTCTCGCGCTGTTTTCAATCTCCCGACTGTCTCTCCTCTCGCGCTGTTTTCAATCTCCGGACTGCCTCTCCTCTTGTGCTGTTTTCAATCTCCTGACTGTCTCTCTTCTTGCGCTGTTTTCAATCTCCCGACTGCCTCTCCTCTCGCGCTGTTTTCAGTCTCCCGACTGCCTCTCCTCTCGCGCTGTTTTCCATCTCCTGACTGTCTCTCCTCTCCCGCTGTTTCCAATCTCCCGATTGTCTCTCTACTCGCGCTGTTTTCAATCTCCCGACTGTCTCTCCTCTCGCGCTGTTTTCAATCTCCCAACTGTCTCTCCTCTCGCGCTGTTTTCAATCTCCCGACTGTCTCTCCTCTCGCGCTGTTTTCAATCTCCCGACTGTCTCTCCTCTCACGCTGTTTTCAATCTCTCGACTGTCTCTCCTCTCGCGCTGTTTTCAATCTCCCGACTGTCTCTCCGCTCGCGCTGTTATCAGTCTCCCGACTGTCTCTCCTAACGCGCTGTTTTCAATCTCCCAACCTCCTCTCCGCTCGCGCTGTTTTCAATCTCCCGATTGTCTCTCCTCTCGCGCCGTTTTCAATCTCCCAACCTCCTCTCCACTCGCGCTGTTTTCAATCTCCTGACTGCCTCTCCACTCTCGCTGTTTTCAATCTCCCGACTGTCTCTCCTCTCGTCCTGTTTTCGATCTCCCAACCTCCTCTCCACTCGCGCTGTTTTCAATCTCCTGACTGCCTTTCCACTCTCGCTGTTTTCAATCTCCCGACTGTCTCTCCTCTCGCGCTGTTTTGTAGCTTCCGACTGCCTCTGCTTTCGTACTGTTTTCAATCTCCTGACCATTTCCTGCCATGACTTATCCCATTAAATTAAACCTTTTAAATGCATTACTCTAGGGCCCTTCTTTCCTGATCCTCATTACTACAGAATATACCAACTATAAACCACAAAAGACCCTAAACTTTAAGCGATTAAATCAGTAAGTACTTACCCGACCTTACCCACTACTTACCAGTCATTTCTCTCCCTTGTAGCTTCTACTGCTGCAGCAGGGCAAAACCACTCTCTGAAGATTTATGAAGTTGGATAGCAAAGAGAAAATGCAAGGAACATTTGTTCCCCTATGCACCGACTTCCCACTGTACACCAAATTTCCAATACCCAAACCTACTCTGGCCGTGTCTCACTCAGGATAAGGTGTCTCCCCTACTCGTGTGCAAGCACACTGATCTCACACTTATCCGGATTAAATTCCATTTGCTACTGACCAGCCTGTCTATATCCCCCAGTAATCTAAGGCTTTCCTCCACACTATTTACCACCCCACCAATTTTCGTGTCGTCTGCGAACTTACTAATCAACCCTCCTGCATTCAAGTCTAAGTCGTTTATATATATCACAAATAGCAAGCGACCCAACACCGATCCCCGTTGAACCCCACTGGACACAGGCATCCAGTCACAAAAACACCCCTTGACCATCACCCTCTGCTTCCTGCCACTCAGCCAATTCTGGATCCAATTTGCCAAATTGCCTTGGATCCCATGGGCTCTTACCTTCGTTATCAGTCTCCCATGCGGGGCCTTATCAAAAGTCTTGCTGAAGTCCAAGTAGTCTACGTCAAATGCATTGCCCTCATCTACACACCTGGTCACCTCTTCAAAATACTCAATCAAACTGGTCAGACATGACCTCCCCTTAACAAAACCATGCTGGCTGTCCTTGATTAATCCCTGCCTCTCCAAGTGTAGCTGAATTCTGTCCCTCAGAATTGCTTCCAATAGTTTCCCCACCACTGAGGTTAGACTGATTGGCCAGTAGTTCCCTGCTTTGTCCCTTCCTCCCTTCTTGAATAACGGTACCACATTGGCTGTCCTCCAGTCCTCTGGCACCTCTCCTGTGGCCAGAGAGGTATTGAAAATTATTGCCAGCGCCCCTGCTATCTCCTCCCTTGCCTCACTCAACAGCCTGGGATACATTTCATTCAGGCCTGGAGATTTATCCACTTTTAAGCCTGCCAGACCACTTAGAACCTCCTCCCTTTCTACGCTAATTTTTAAAATTATATCACAGTCCTTCTGCCTGATTTCCATACCCATGTCGTCCCTCTCACTTGTGAACACTGACACAAAGTATTCATTTAGAACACTACCTACGTCTTCCGGCTCCACACACAAATTACCACTTTGGTCCTTAATGGGCCCTACTCCTTCCCTAGTTATCCTCTTACTCTTAACGTCCTTGTAAAATAACTTCGGATTTTCCTTTATTGGACCTGCCAATGTTTTTTTCATACTCCCTTTTTGCTCTCCTGATTTCTTTTTTAAGTTCCCCCCTATCCGCGCTGATCTTCTTAAAATCAGCCTTCCCCCGATTTAGAACTCTGATTTCTGGCCCATCCTTGTCCTTTTCCATTACAACCTTGACTCTAAAGGAGTTATGATCACTATCTGCAAAAGGTTCCCCCACTGATACATCTACCACTTGTCTGGCTTCATTCCCGAAAATTAAGTCCAGGACCCCGCACCCCCACCCCCCACCCCCCCCCCCCCCCACCCCCCACCACCTCTTGTTGTAGGACCTTCTACGTACTGGCTTAAAAAGTTCTCCTGGATGCATTTTAAGAATTCTGCTCCCTCTAAACCTATAACACTATGAGTAACCCAGTTAATGTTGGGGAAGTTGAAATCCGCCAGTATTATTACCCTGTTATTTTTACACTTCTCTGAAATTTGCCTTCATATCTGCTTTTCTATTTCTCTCTGACTGTCTGGGGGCCTATTGTGCACTTCCAGCAATGTGATTGCTCCTTTTTTGTTTTTCTTTTATACCCCTATGACTTCATTTGAGGAGCCTTCTAAGATGTCATCCCTCCTTATTGCCGTAATTGATTCCTTGATCAATATCAGTAGCTGCCGCTGGTGGCACTTCCTGTACACGTGGTCGGTCAGAGTGCAAGGAGTGTCTAGGACTTCCCACATGTTGCAGTCGGTACATAATAGGAGACTGAGCTGCCCTGTCTTGCCTCGAGTTGGGGAAAAAAAACCTTACTTTAGGTTAAATACTGTAATAAATACATTAAATTATTTATACACTTTAAACAAAAACTAGAACCCTTACCTTTCCTTAGCTTAATCTATTTTAAACTGGAGAAAAGAACTGGAGAAGTCACTTACCCACTACTCACCAATCAGCTCTCACCTTTGTGCTGATGTCACTTTTTTAAGCTTCCCACCACTTGTGCTGCTTCTGATCTCTCCGCCGCTCTCTCACGCTGTCTTGTGATGTCATTCTTGTTATTTTAACCGCGATGCTGACTGCAGGACACTCTTCCCAGATTGTTTGACCGCGATGCTGACTGCAGGACACTCTTCCCAGATGGCTTCACCGCGATGCTGACTGCAGGACACTCTTCCCAGACTGCTTCACCGCGATGCTGACTACAGGACACAATTCCCAGACTGCTTCACTGCGATGCTGACTGCAGGACACTCTTCCCAGGCTGCTTTACCATGATGCTGACTGCAGGATGCTCTTCCCAGACTGCTTCACCACGATCCTGATGCGGGACACTCTTCCCAAACTGCTTCACCGTCATGCTGACTACAGGATACTCTTCCCAGACTGCTTCACTGCCATGCTGACTGCAGGACACTCTTCCCAGACTGCTTCACCGTGATGCTGACTGCAGGACACTCTTCCCAGACTGCTTCACCGCGATGCTGACTGCAGGACACTCTTCCCAGACTGCTTCACTGCCATGCTGACTGCAGGACACTCTTCCCAGACTGCTTCACTGCCATGCTGACTGCAGGACACTCTTCCCAGACTGCTTCACCACGATGCTGACTGCAGGACTCTTCCCAGACTGCTGCACCGCCATGCTGACTGCGGGACACTCTTCCCAGACTGCTTCACCATGATGCTGACTGCAGGACACTCTTCCCAGGCTTCTTCACAGCGATGCTGACTGCAGGACACTCTTCCCAAACTGCTTCACCGCCATACTGACTGCGCGACACTCTTCCCAGACTGCTTCACCGCCATACCAACTGCGCGACACTCTTCCCAGACTGCTTCACCGCTGTGCCGATATCAGGACACTCTTCCCAGGCTTCTTCACAGCGATGCTGATTGCAGGACGCTCTTCCCAGACTCCTTCACCACCATGCTGACTGCAGGACACTCTTCCCAGACTGCTTCACCGCGATGCTGACTGCAGGATACTCTTCCCAGACTGCTTCACCGCGATGCTGACTGCAGGATACTCTTCCCAGACTGCTTCACCGCGATGCTGATTGCAGGATACTCTTCCCAGACTGCTTCACCATCATGCTGACTGCAGGACACTCTTCCCAGATTGCTTCACCGTGATGCTGACTGCAGGACGCTCTTCCCAGTTCACGGCCATGCTGACTGCAGGACACTCTTCCCAGATGGCTTCACCGCGATGCTGACTGCAGGACACTCTTCCCAGACTGCTTCACCGCGATGCTGACTGCAGGACACGCTTCCCAGGCTGCTTCACTGCAATGCTGACTGCAGGACACTCTTCCCAGGCTGCTTTACCATGATGCTGACTGCAGTACGCTCTTCCCAGACTGCTTCACCACGATCCTGACTGCGGGACACTTCCCAGAGTGCTTCACCGCCATGCTGACTACAGGATACTCTTCCCAGACTGCTTCACTGCCATGCTGACTGCGGGACACTCTTCCCAGACTGCTTCACCATGATGCTGACTGCAGGACACTCTTCCCAGGCTTCTTCACAGCGATGTTGACTGCAGGACACTCTTCCCAAACTGCTTCACCGCCATACTGACTGCGCGACACTCTTCCCAACCTGCTTCACCGCCATACCAACTGCGCGACACTCTTCCCAGACTGCTTCACCGCTGTGCCGATATCAGGACACTCTTCCCAGGCTTCTTCACAGCGATGCTGATTGCAGGACGCTCTTCCCAGACTCCTTCACCACCATGCTGACTGCAGGACACTCTTCCCAGCCTGCTTCACCACGATGCTGACTGCAGGACACTCTTCCCAGACTGCTTCACCGCGATGCTGACTGCAGGACACTCTTCCCAGACTGCTTCACCGCGATGCTGACTGCAGGATACTCTTCCCAGACTGCTTCACCGCCATGCTGACTGCAGGATACTCTTCCCAGATTGCTTCACCATGATGCTGACTGCAGGACGCTCTTCCCAGTTCACGGCCATGCTGACTGCAGGACACTCTTCCCAGATGGCTTCACCGCGATGCTGACTGCAGGACACTCTTCCCACACTGCTTCACTGCGATGCTGACTGCAGGACACTCTTCCCAGACTGCTTCACTGCGATGCTGACTGCAGGACACTCTTCCCAGACTGCTTCACCGCGATGCTGACTACAGGACACAATTCCCAGACTGCTTCACCGCGATGCTGACTGCAGGACACGCTTCCCAGGCTGCTTCACCGCGATGCTGACTGCAGGACACTCTTCCCAGACTGCTTCACCGCGATGCTGACTGCAGGATACTCTTCCCAGACTGCTTCACCGCCATGCTGACTGCAGGATACTCTTCCCAGATTGCTTCACCGTGATGCTGACTGCAGGACGCTCTTCCCAGTTCACGGCCATGCTGACTGCAGGACACTCTTCCCAGATGGCTTCACCGCGATGCTGACTGCAGGACACTCTTCCCAGATGGCTTCACCGCGATGCTGACTGCAGGACACTCTTCCCACACTGCTTCACTGCGATGCTGACTGCAGGACACTCTTCCCAGACTGCTTCACTGCGATGCTGACTGCAGGACACTCTTCCCAGACTGCTTCACCGCGATGCTGACTACAGGACACAATTCCCAGACTGCTTCACCGCGATGCTGACTGCAGGACACTCTTCCCAGACTGCTTCACCGCGATGCTGACTGCAGGACACGCTTCCCAGGCTGCTTTACCACAATGCTGACTGCAGGACACTCTTCCCAGGCTGCTTTACCATGATGCTGACTGCAGGACGCTCTTCCCAGATGGCTTCACCGTGATGCTGACTGCAGGACACTCTTCCCAGATGGCTTCACCGCGATGCTGACTGCAGGACACTCTTCCCACACTGCTTCACTGCGATGCTGACTGCAGGACACTCTTCCCAGACTGCTTCACTGCGATGCTGACTGCAGGACACTCTTCCCAGACTGCTTCACCGCGATGCTGACTACAGGACACAATTCCCAGACTGCTTCACCGCGATGCTGACTGCAGGACACGCTTCCCAGGCTGCTTTACCACAATGCTGACTGCAGGACACTCTTCCCAGGCTGCTTTACCATGATGCTGACTGCAGGACGCTCTTCCCAGACTGCTTCATCATGATGCTGACTGCAGGACACTCTTCCCAGGCTTCTTCACAGCGATGTTGACTGCAGGACACTCTTTCCAAACTGCTTCACCGCCATACTGACTGCGCGACACTCTTCCCAGACTGCTTCACCGCTGTGCCGACATCAGGACACTCTTCCCAGCCTTCTTCATAGCGATGCTGATTGCAGGACGCTCTTCCCAGACTCCTTCACTCCGATGCTGACTGCGGGACACTCTTCCCAGACTGCTTCACCGCGATGTTGACTGCAGGACACTCTTCTCAGACTGCTTCACCACCATGCTGACTGCACGACACTCTTCCCAGACTGCTTCACTGCCATGCTGACTGTGCGGCACTCTTCCCAGACTGCTTTACCACCATGCTGACTACGCGACACTCTTCCCAGACTATTTCACCACCATGCTGACTGCACGACACTCTTCCCAGACTGCTTCACCACCATGCCGACTGCGCGACACTCTTCCCAGACTGCTTCACCGTCGTGCCGTCTACAGGACACTCTCTCCAGACTGCTTCACCACGATGCTGACTGCAGGACACTCTTCCCAGACTGCTTCACCGCGATGCTGACTGCAGGACACTCTTCCCAGACTGCTTCACCGTGATGCTGACTGCAGGTCACTCTTCCCAGACTGCTTCACCGCGATGCTGACTGCAGGACACGCTTCCCAGGCTGCTTCACTGCCATGCTGACTGCAGGACACTCTTCCCAGACTGCTTCACCGTGATGCTGACTGCAGGTCACTCTTCCCAGACTGCTTCACCGCGATGCTGACTGCAGGACACGCTTCCCAGGCTGCTTCACTGCCATGCTGACTGCAGGACACTCTTCCCAGACTGCTTCACCGCGATGCTGACTGCAGGACACTCTTCCCAGACTGCTTCACCGTGATGCTGACTGCAGGTCACTCTTCCCAGACTGCTTCACCGCCATGCTCACTGCAGGACACTCTTCCTAGGAAGAGGTGCTGTGGGTTTTTAGCTTTTTCTATTTTTCTTTTCAGATTTCCTTTTCGGTTTTACTTTTTTTCTCTGTAGATATAGTGATCTTGTTGTCGCTGAGGTACTGGTCTTTAATAGCTAACAGCACTCATGGGATGATTGTCCTGTGTTGCACTTGGTCAACCATGAAAATGTCAATAATTTTCCTGGCCCCCTTATGCTAGGTTTGGAGGCAGGGTAGCCTGGAAAATAGGGGGGAAGTCATGTTAGGATGGCTCCTCGATGCATTTTCACTGGCTAGGAATCAGATCAGCTGCCAACTTCACAGAGCTAGACAACAAATTACGCTGATCACCAATTAGAGACAGTTTTGCTGCCTCACTGGCATTTTGCCGTTGGCGGAGTATCTTCACCCCCACCACATGTGGAGGCCGCATGCTTAATGGAAGCAGTATGCCTGCAGCAGGCCTGGTGGCCTTCGGAGGCAGAGGCTTCATTCCCCACTGACACTGACCTCACCTCCTCTGGGGATCTCCCTCCCACAGCTTCCAACCTGATAGTCGCCCAACCTCGGACGGCCCGCTTCTATCTCCTACCCAAAATCCACAAACAGAACTGCCCCGGTAGACCGATCGTCCCAGCTTGCTCCTGCCCCACAGAACTCATCTCTCGTTATCTTGACTCCCTTCTCTCTCCCCTTGTCCAGTCCCTTCCCACCTACATCCGTGATTCCTCTGACACCTTACGTCACATCAACAATTTCCAGTTCCCTGGCTCCAACCGCTTCCTCTTCACCATGGACGTCCAATCCCTCTACACCTCCATCCCCCACCAGGATGGTCTGAGGGCCCTTAGCTTCTTCCTCAAACAGAGGCCCGAACAATCCCCATCCACCACTACTCTCCTCCGTCTGGCTGAACTTGTTCTCACGTTGAACAATTTCTCCTTCAACTCCTCTCACTTTCTCCAAATAAAAGGTGTGGCTATGGGTACCCGCATGGGCCCCAGCTATGCCTGTCTCTTTATGGGGTATGTGGAACATTCCTTGTTGCAGTCCTACTCCGGCCCCCTTCCACAACTTTTTCTCCGGTACATCGATGATTACTTCGGTGCCGCTTCATGCTCTCGTCGGGACTTGGAAAAATTTATTAATTTTGCTTCCAATCTCCACCCCTCCATCATTTTCACGTGGTCCATCTCTGACACTTCCCTTCCCTTCCTTGACCTCTCTGTCTCAATCTCTGGTGATAGACTGTCCACCAATATCCATTACAAACCCACCGACTCCCACAGCTACCTCGACTACAGCTCCTCACACCCCGCTTCCTGCAAGGACTCCATCCCATTCTCCCAGTTCCTTCGCCTTCGTCGCATCTGTTCCGATGATGCTACCTTCAAAAACGGTTCCTCTGACATGTCCTCCTTCTTCCTTAACCGAGGTTTTCCACCCACGGTCGTTGACAGGGCCCTCAACCGTGTCCGGCCCATCTCCCGCGCATCCGCCCTCACGCCTTCTCCTCCCTCCCACAAACATGATAGGGTCCCCCTTGTCCTCACTTATCACCCCACCAGCCTCCGCATTCAAAGGATCATCCTCCGCCATTTCCGCCAACTCCAGCATGATGCCACCACCAAACACATCTTCCCTTCACCCCCCCTTATCGGCATTCCGTAGGGATCGCGCCCTCTGGGACACCCTGGTCCACTCCTCCATCACCCCCTACTCCTCAACCCCCTCCTATGGCACCACCCCATGTCCACGCAAAAGATGTAACACCTGCCCCTTCACTTCCTCTCTCCTCACCGTCCAAGGGCCCAAACATTCCTTTCAAGTGAAGCAGCATTTCACTTGCATTTCCCCCAACTTAGTCTACTGCATTCGTTGCTCCCAATGTGGTCTCCTCTACATTGGAGAGACCAAACGTAAACTGGGCGACCGCTTTGCAGAACACCTGCGGTCTGTCCGCAAGAATGATCCAAACCTCCCTGTCGCTTGCCATTTTAACACTCCACCCTGCTCTCTTGCCCACATGTCTGTCCTTGGCTTGCTGCATTGTTCCAGTGAAGCCCAGCGCAAACTGGAGGAACAACACCTCATCTTCCGACTAGGCACCTTACAGCCTTCCGGTCTGAATATTGAGTTCAACAACTTTAGGTCGTGAGCTCCCTCCCCCATCCCCACCCCCTTTCTGTTTCCCCCTTTTTCCCTTTTTTTCCCCTATAAATTATATAGATTTTTCTTTTCCCACCTATTTCCATTATTTTTAAATATTTTAAAATCTTTTATGCTCCCCCCACCCCCACTAGAGCTGTACCTTGAGTGCCTTACCATCCATTCTTAATTAGTACATTCGTTTAGATAATATCACCAACTTTAACTTTAACACCTATGTGTTCTATTGTACCATTGTCGCTGACATCTTTTGATGATCTGCTTCTATCACTGCTTGTTTGTCTACACAACCACCTCTCTCTCTCCCTATCTCTCCGCCCCACACACACACCTTAAACCAGCTGATTTTTCAACTCTTTCTTGGACTCGAAATCAAGTTCTGTCGAAGGGTCATGAGGACTCGAAACGTCAACTCTTTTCTTCTCCGCCGATGCTGCCAGACCTGCTGAGTTTTTCCAGGTAATTCTGTTTTTGTTTTGGATTTCCAGCATCCGCAGTTTTGTTTTGTTTTTATAACAATTTAAGTCTAATGGGTTTCCAGTGGGGATGTGGTGTGATTACTATTTTTTTTAAAAGCTTTCTCTCCAGATTATATCGCTCTTCATGGGCAATTTGGTCACATAAATTTTTTGGTAAAATAGCATTGATGACTATTTGGAGCTTTGATCCAGAAAAGGAAAATAATTCTTCAGACCAAATTCACTTCCTATTAAGGCATGGTTGTGTAAAGTTTTTAACTTGTATTTCACCCACTCAGTATATGTTGTCCCTGCTGTATACGAAACCTAGAGGAGACTTTAATGTGTTTCAAGAAGGGACGTTCAAAAGTTTTCCTGCCCTGTCCTTTCCAATCTTCTCTTCTTTCCTGAAGGAACTGACTCTTGTTAAATTCCAGTTATCTTGGGTCAAGTGCCTATTCTTTACATGGGCTAGGCAGGATAGATCCTGACCCATCACCCCAGACCTATATTGACTCCCAGTCTGATAATGCCTTGATTTTAATATTCTCATCTCCGTGTTCAAATCCCTCCTAACCTCCCTATTTCTCTAATCTCTTTCAGCCCCTACAACCCCCCCAAGATCTCTGCGTTTCTCCAACTCTGGCCCCTTATGCATCTCCTACCCACCCCCACCAACTCCCCCTCTTTTCCACCACTGTTGGCAACCATGTCTTCAGCTGCCTTGACCCTAAGCTCTGGAATCTCCTCCCTAAACATCTCCACTTCTCTACTCTCTCTCCTCATTTAAGACATTCCTTAAAGCCTACTACTTACCTATCCTAATATCTCCTTATTTGGCTCAGTGACACATGTTGTCTGATGAAGCAGTCTGGAATTATTTTTATTACATTAAAGGTCGATATAACTGCAACTTGTTGATGGACTATCAATAATAGGATGTGCTAGAGAGAGTGACTGATAGAGCTATGGACAATGGGGGAAGTGAGATTGATGGGCTAGATGGCTTTTTATCTCTGTGACTGTCTTATTTCGGTGTTGTACATGGAACCTAACCCCAGCAGAGGTGCATTCCTCGAGGAGCAGATGGGATAACATTGGGTGAGTAACAGTTAATCGGTTCAATAATGTATTGGTGTTGGGAGACTTGGTGTTGAATTTTTTTTCAGATTCTGGAACTGAAGATAGTGAAGTAAATCTTTTCTCCCTGTTTGTTTCAGGCTCTCCCTACACTACCTTTGCTGGCGAGACTGCTCATTGCCCTGGTTGTGGGAAGGTGGTGTACTTTGGTGAGGAGAATTCATTCTTCATTAATGGTTTAGAAGTGGTAATGATGTCTAAGAACACAATTCCTTAGAACATGCTGGTGCTCATGGTTATAATCCTGCTCTTGGAAACAATACGTTTGGAGTGCCCTGCGAACCTTTAATTCCAACCCACCTGGACCACATCCCTTTTCGGCTCATCGAAATTAGCTGGCTTTCCTTCAATTGAATACTTTCACCTTTGATTGTTCCTTATCTCTTTCCATAACTACTGTAAACCTGATAATATTATGATTACAGTTTCCCAAACATTCTCCTATTGAAACATTTTTTTATTCATTCCCGGGATGTGGGCTTCGCTGGCTGGGCCAGCATTTATTGCCCATCCCTAATTGCCCCTTGAGAAGGTGGTGGTGAGCTGCCTTCTTGAACCACTGCAGTCCATGTGGTGTAGGTATACCCACAGTGCTGTTAGGGAGGGAGTTCCAGGATCTTGACCCAGTAACAGTGAAGGAATGGCGATATATTTTCAAATCAGGATGGTGAGTGGTTTGGAATTCCCTCCTATCTGCTGCCCTTGTCCTTCTAGATGGTGGGTTGTGGGTTTGGAAGGTGCTGTCTAAGGAGCCTTGGTGAATTCCTGCAGTGCATCTTGTAGATGATACACACACTGCTGCTACTGTGTGTCAGTGGTGGAGGGAATGAATGTTTGTGGGTGTGGTGCCAATCAAGTAGGGCTGCTTTGTCCTGGGCGGTGACCAGCTTCTTGAGTGTTGTTGGAGCTGCACTCATCCAGATAAGTGGGGAGTATTTCATTCCATGCTCCAGTTGGCCGACTTCATTTTGCAGATCTGGATTCAGTCCAGCTTCCTTCCTCATTGGGCTTGAAGCAGACTAATTTTGAAAGTTCTGTTGTACATGTTTCAGGAATTCCTTCCCTTCTTTGCCCTTTACACTATGCTATTCCAGTCTATATGAGGATAATGAAAGTCCCCCTTTATCACTACTTATCGTTTTACATTTTTCTGCAATTTACCTGCAAAATTGTTCCTCTGTTACCTTCCCACTATTTGATGGCCTGTAGTATACACCCAGGACTGTAACAGCCCATTTTGTTCCTTAATTTTTATTTATACATTAACGAGATGTCGACATTGATGGCAAAGCCAGCATTTATTGCCCATCCCTAATTATCTTTGAGAAGATGGTGGTGAGCGACTTCTTGAAGTGCTGCAGCCCGTGTGGTGTAGGTACACCCATACTGGTATTAGGAAGAGTTCCAGGATTTTGACCCAGCTGTGATGAAAGAACAGAGATATAGTTCCAAGTGATGATGGTGTGTGACTAGGAGGTAGTGGAGTTCACACATCATTGCTGCTGTGGTCCTTTGGCACTAGAGATTACAGGGTAGGGTGGCGCTGTTGAAGTAACCATGCTGTGTTGGTGCAGTGGATTTTTGAGATAGGACACACTGCAACCACATGCCCAATGAGGGAGGGAGGGAGTAATGAATCCAGTGGCAGGGACAGTGATAGAGTGAAGTGCTCTGTCCTGGATTGGTATTATTGAGTGTTAACAAACTATTTGACAGGCTGAACCTGCAACTCTCCTCACACACAATCGGCTTCACACACCCAGACCAGGGCTTGAACATGCTACCTTCCCAGCCAGAACAGTTGAGTATTATTGAGCAGTGCAGTTATTACTGGGGTATCAGAATTTTAAGTCTTTCAAAAAGAACAAGCAGCCTTTAAGAATTGAAAATATGAAAAGTGCTGGTGTGAATCTTGCCTGCAGATGGTTACAGTGTGTAAATGTAGAATCGGTTTGGGTGGAGATAAGGAATAGCAAAGGAGGGAAGTCACTGGTGGGAGTGGTTTACAGGCTCACTGACAGTAGCTACACTGCAGTGTTATGATCCCCAGCTTTTATTTATTTGTTTAGATACGTGGAGAGGGGCGACTGAAAAGAGTCACCGGAGTCAGCTGATGAACTTTTAACAAAAATATTTATTAAACAAGAAAAGATGAACTATATTACAATACTCCTTCACCCACAACTACACCTTTACAGATATATAAGATTTGTAAGGATAATGCAAGTTACAAAAGCTATCTTTTATTCTAATGTTCACAGGGAGTACACAGTCCATTTAAATCAATTGGCAATCTGTAATCAGGCACACCACACTCTGAAACCAAGTGACAGATGCCACAAGATGCTATGATCTCTCCTCAACTTCCCCCAGATGCTTGTCATACCTTGAGTCATTCAGTCTCACTGAACTCTGTTTTTCACAAGAGGGTTTCCAATCTCCACTCTCTTAGAACTCACTTTGGAATCTTCCCCCAAACCGATGCTTTCTCTCAGATGCCTTCTGCAAGGGTTCACCTCCAGAGTTTCGAACTGTCCTTCTGATGTTCTTCTCCCTGGGTTGCCACATGCATTCAAGCTGTCTTCCTTGCACTCTGCTTCACTGACTCAACTGTCAATCGTACACCACTGTTTCACATGCCTATAGCAAAGAGTTACAGACCTTTAGTTATCTTTTTGGATCTTCTGGCCTCTTTCTATCTATTCTTGCTTTAAATCTGCTCTCTGCAGCTTTTGTCTATTTAAATCTGATGTATGGAGCCTTTCCCTCTGCCCCTCACCCTTAACTTCATTAACAGGCCCTTTTCCAAGTTCCTGCCTGTTCTTTGACTAGAAGGTCTGCTTTGGAATTTCCCCTGTTTCTGTCTCACTCGTTCGGCTTTGGGACCTTTTGGTTCTTTTGGGAAATCTGCTCTCACTCTGCAGCTCTCTCTCCCAGTTTCCAGTCTCTCTGGATTCCTGGCTTCAAACTGAACTCAAAACTGCTGTTTCTTTAACAAAAGCAAAAATACCTGGAAAAGCTCAGCAGGTCTGGCAGCATCTGCGGAGAGGGACACAGTTAACGTTTCGAGTCCGAATGACCCTCCCTTAAAGCAGCTTATATTTCACCTCTCTTCTATTTTTACTTAGTTCTGTTGAAGGGTCATTCGGACTCGAAACATTAACTGTGTCCCTCTCCGCAGATGCTGCCAGACCTGCTGAGTTTTTCCAGGTATTTTTGTTTTTGTTTTGGATTTCCAGCATCCGCAGTGTTTTGCTTTTATCTTATTGCTGTTTCTTTAGTTTTTCTGTGTGTCTGTGGTAGGGGCCTGCCTCTCTGGACCCCCGTTGCTTAGCAACAGCCCAGTTTCACTACTCTTGTTTGTTTAACTTAGCTGCCACAGTCATAAAACTCTCATTAGATATGCAGGCAACTTTCACAACTCAATTTGACCTTTCTTAACACAGTGCATCGCGATGAAGCAGTCTGGAAAGAGTGTCCTGCAGTCAGCATCGCGGTGAAGCAGTATGGGAAGAGTGTCCTGCAGTCAGTTCTTGTTTGATTGAATTTTTTGAAGAGGTGACCACGTGTGTAGATGAGGGTAGTGCAGTTGATGTAGTTTATATGGACTTCAGCAAAGCCTTTGACAAGGTCCCACATGGGATACTTATAAAGAAGGCAAATGCAAATGGGATACAGGGTAATTTGATAAGGTGGATTCAAAATTGGCTTAGTTGTAGTAGATAGAGGGTAATGACAGAAGGATGCTTTAGTGACTGGAAGCCAGTGTCCAGTGGCGTACCACAGGGATCTGTGCTGGGACCCCTATTATTTGTCATTTATATAAACGACATAGATGACTTTGTGGGGTGTAGGATTAGTAAGTTTGTGGATGACACAAAGATTGGCTGGATGGTTAACAGTGAGGTTGAGTGTCTTGGGCGACAGGAAGATATAGATGGGATGGTCAAATGGGCACATAAGTAGCAGCTGGAATTTAACAACGAAAGGTGTGAGGTGTTACACTTTGGAAGGAGTAATTTGACAAGGAAGTATTCAATAAACAGCATGACACTAGGAAGTTCTGAGGAACAAAGGGACCTTGGCGTGTGTGTCCATAGACCTCTGAAGGCGGAGGGGCATGTTAGTGAGGTGGTGAAAAAGGCGTATGAGACACTTGCCTTTATCAATCGAGGCATAGATTACAGAAGTATGGAGGTCAAGTTGGAGTTGTATAGAACGTTGGTGAGACCACAGCTGGAGTACTGGTCGCCACATTATAGGAAGGATGTGATTGCACTGGAGGGGGTGCAGAGGAGATTCACCAGGCTGTTGCCTGGGATGAAATATTTAAGTTATGAAAAGTAGTTGGATAGACTTGGGTTGTTTTTGTTGGAGCAGAGAAGACTGAGGGGCGACCTGATCGAGGTGTACAAGGTTATGAGGGACATGGACAGGGTGGATAGGGAGCAGCTGTTCCCCTTAGTTGAAGGGTCAGTCATGAGGGGACATAAGTTCAAGGTGAGGGGCAGGAGGTTCAGGGGGATGTGAGGAAAAACTTTTTTACCCAGAGGGTGGTGACGGTCTGGAATGTGCTGCCTGGGAGGGTGGTGGAGGTGGGTTGCCTCACATCCTTTAAAAAGTACCTGGATGAGCACTTGGCACGTCATAACATTCAAGGCTATGGGCCAAGTGCTGGTAAATGGGATTAGGTAGGTAGGTCAGGTGTTTCTCACGTGTCGGTGCAGACTCGATGGGCCGAAGGGCCTCTCCTGCACTGTGTGATCCTGTGATAAGAGTGAGGTGATGCACTTGGCAGGACAAACAAGGCACGGGAATACACGATGAATGGTAGGATCCTGGGAAGTACCGAGGATCAGAGGGACCTTGGTGTGCATGTCTACCGGTCTTTTAAGGTAGTGGGACAGGTAGATAAGGTAGTTAAGAAGGCATATGGAATACTTGCCTTTATTCGCCAAGGCATAGAATATAAGAGCAGGGAGGTTATGCTGGAACTGTATAAAATGCTGGTTAGGCTACAGCTAGAGTATTGCGTGCAGTTCTGGAATCCACATTATAGGAAGGATGTGATTGCACTAGAGTGCAGAGGAGATTTACCAGGATGTTGCCTGGGCTGGAGAGTTTTAGTTATGAGGAGAGATTGGATAGACTGGAGTTATTTTCCTTGGAATAGAGGAGATTGAGGGGGACGTGATTGAGGGGTATAAAATAATGAGGGGCATAGATAGGGCAGACAGGAAGAAACTTTTCCCCTTGGTGGAGGGATCAATAACCAGAAGGCATAGATTTAAGGTAAGGGGCAGGGGGTTTAGAAGGGATTTTAGGATGGAATATTTGCCCTAGAGGTGGTGGGAAACTGGAACTCACTGCCTGAAAGGGTGGTAGAGGCAGAAACCCTCATAACATTTAAGAAGTATTTGGATGTGCACTTGCGATGCCATGGCATGCAAGGCTATGGGTTTAGTGCTGGAAAATGGGATTAGAATAGTTAGGCACTAGTTTGACCGTTGCAGACTAGATGGGCCGAAGGGCCTTTTTCTGTGCTGTAGACCTCTATGACTCTGATACAGAAATACAAATCAAACTTAAACTTTAAAATTAACATTCATTTCTAAGACCTACAATTACCAATATAACTTTCTTGAACTATCTCTATTTCCTAACAGTAGGAAGAAGTAATGGGGACTTCTAAAATAGGTGCTGCAATAATCATGGATGATTTTAATCTTCATATAGATTGGACAGATCAAATTAGCAAAGTTAGCCTAGAGAATGAGTTCATAGAGTGTGTTCGGGATAATTTCTCAGAATAATACACTCTGGAACCAACCCGGGAACAGTATTTTTTTGGAACTGGTAATGTGCAATGAGGCAGGAATAATTAATGACATCATAGTAAAGAATCCTCTAGGTAAGAGTGACCGTAACATGATAGAATTTTCCATTCAGTTTGAGGGTGAGAAGTGTGGGTCTGAAACTAGTGTTTAAACTTTAATAAAGGCAATTACAGGGTATGAAGACAAGGTTGGCTAAAGTGGGCTTGGAAAATAGGTTAAAGGATAAGATGGCAGAGAAGCAGTGGCAGACATTTATGGAGATGTCTTATAACTCTCAATAAAGATATATTTCATTTGAGATGAAATGCCTCCATGAGAAGGATGCCCCAACTGGGTAACTAAGGAAGTTAAGGATAGTATCAAATTGAAAGAAAAGATGTCAATGTTGAAAAGGTTATTGGTTGCCCAGAAGATTGAGAAATTTTAGAAACCTGAAAAGGATGACTAAAATAATAAAGAGGGAGAAATTGATGAGAGAATACTAGCAAGAGGTATAAAACAGACAGTAAAAGCTTCTGCAAGTGTATAAAAAGGCAAAGAATTGTGTAAATGAGTGTTGGTTGCATAGAGGGTGAGACTGGGGAATTAATAATGGGAAACCAAGGAGATGACAGAGACATTGAACAAGTTATTTATATCTTTCTTCAAAGTAGAAAACAGAAAAAGCATCCCAAGAATAGTAGAAAAGCAGGGGGCAAAAGGGAGGGAGGAACTTAAAACAATCACATAGAATTATACAATCATAGAATGGTCACAGCACAAAAGGAGGCCCTTTGGCCCATTCTTGCTGATGCTCTGAAACCCAATGCTACTCCCCTGCCTTGTCCCTTTAGCCATGCAAATTTTTCCTTTTCAGATAATGATCAAATTCCCATTTCAAACCTCAATTGACTCTGCCTCCACTACCCTCTCAGGCAGTGCTTTCCAGATTCTAACCACTTGCTGCATGCAAAGGTTGTTCCTCACGTCATCATTGCTTCTTTTAACCTACTTTTCCATTACACTTCAGTCAACTCAGAATGTCAATGAAACCACTGTCAATTGCTGTAAAAACCCATCGGGTTGACTAGCCTACAATCAGTGCCTTCTGCTCCTTCCAACAATGGGAACAGTTTCTCCCTATCTACTCTGTCCAGACCCCTCATTATTTTCAATACTTCTACCAAATCTTCTCTCAACCTTCTCTTCTTCAAGGTGAACAGTCCCATTGCTTCAATCTATCTACATAACTGAAATCCCTCATTCCTGGAACCATTCTCATGGAGCCTTTTTGCACCCTCTCTAATGCCTTCACACTTTTCTAAAGCATAATGCCTAGAACTGGACGCATTACTCCAGTTGAGGCTGAACCAATGTTTTATACAGGTTTAACATAAATTCCTTGCTTTTGTACTCTCTGCCCCTATTAATAAAGCCCAGGATACGTAATGCTTCATTAACTACTTTCTCAACCTGTCCTACCACCTTCAATGATTTATGCATTTATTTACCCAGGTCCCTCTGCTCCTGCACCTGCTTTAGAATTATTTTATGTTGTCTCTCCGCGCACTTCCTACCAAAATGAACTACTTCACACTTTTCTGCATTAAATTTCATCTGCCACTTGTCTGCCCAGTGCACCAAACTTGTCTGCCCAATCCACTATTTCCTTTTGAAGTTCTGCACTATCATCCTCCTGCTTAACAATGCTTCCAAGTTTCATATCATTTTCAAATTTTGAAATTGTGCCCTGTCCATCAAGGTCATTAATATATGTCAGGAAGAGCAGGGATCCTAAGACTGTTCTCTAGGAAACTCTACTATAAACTTTCCTGCCATCCGAAAAACAACATTTCACCACTACTCTTTGTTTCCTGTCATTCAGCCAATTTGGTATCCATGTTGCTACCGTTCCTACATTTCCATAAGCTCTGACTTTTCTCACAAGTCTGTTGTTTGGCACTGTATCAAATTTGGAAGTCCATGTACACCACATCAACAGCATTACCCTCATCAACCCTCATTAAAACCTCCAGCAAGTTAGTTAAATACTATTTGCCCTAACCAAAACCAAGCTGGCTCTTCTTAATTAACCCGTATTTGTTCAACTATCACTTTTGTCCCTAATTATCGTTTCTCAAAGCTTCCTCATCACTGAGATTAAACTTGTCTTTACACCCTGTAACATGTGCAGTTCTCCAGTCGTCTGGCATCTGCTTTTTGCTCTTAGTCTCTATTGCATTTGTTAATTATAGAGTTCTGGTTTTGTTTACCTATCTTTCTCTTTTGTGGGAATATACCTTGACTGTACTTGAACTATCTCACCTTTAAAAGCTGTCCATTGTTCAGTTACAGTTTTGCCTGCTAATCTTTGATTCCAATTTATCTGGGCCAGATCCATATTTAGTCCATTGAAGTTGGCTTTCCCCAGTTAATTCAGTTAATTATTTTTACTCTGGATTGCTCCTTGTTCTTTTCCATAGCCAAACTAAACCTTATTTTTTAAAATTCATTTATGGGATGTAAATGTATCTGGCTAGGGCAGCGTTTATTGCCCATCCCTAATTGGTGGTGAATTGCCATCTTGAACCGCTGCAGTCCATGTGGTGTAGGTACACTCACAGTGCTGTTAGGAAGGGTGTTCCAGGATTTTGACCTAGCAAAAGTGAAGGAACGGCGATATATTTCCAAGTCAGGATGGTGAGTGAGGGGAACTTCCAGGTGGTGATGTTCCCATCTATCTGCTGCCCTTGCCCTTCTAGATGGTAGTGGTCGTGGGTTTGGAAGGTGCTGTCTAAGGAGCCTTGGTAAATTCCTGCAGCGCATCTTGTAGATGGTACACACTGCTACCACTGTGCATTGGTGGGGGAAGGAGTAAATGCTTGTGGATGTGGAGCCAATCAAGAGAGTTACTTTATCCTGGACGGTGTCAAGTTTCTTGAGTGTTGTGGGAGCTGCACCCATCCAGGCAATTAGGGAGTATTGTGCCTTGTAGATGATAGACAGGCTTTGGGGAGTCAGGAGGTGAGTTACTCGTCGCAGGATTCCTAGCCTCTGACCTGCTCTTGTAGCCACAGTATTTATATGGCTGGTCCAGTTCAGTTTCTGGTCAATGGTAACCCCCAGGATGTTGATAGTGGGGGATTCAGTGATGGTAATGCCACTGAATATCAAGAGGCAATGGTTAGATTCTCTATTGTCGGAGATGGTCATTGCCTGACACTTGTGTGGCGCGAATGTTTCTTGCCACTTGTCAGCCCAAACCTGGATATTGTCCAGGTCTTGCTGCATTTGGACATGGACTGCTTCAGATTCTGAGGAGTCATGAATGGTAATGGACATTGTGAAATCATCAATGAACATCCCCACTCATGACATTATGATGGAGGGAAGGTCATTGATGAAGCAGCTGAAGATGGTTGGGCCGAAGACACTTCCCTGAGGAGCTCCTGCAGTGATGTCCTGGAGCTGAGATGACTGACCTCCAACAACGACAACCATCTTCCTTTGTGCTAGGTATGACTTCAACCAGCAGAGAGCTTCCCCCCTGATTCCCATTGACCCCAGTTTTGCTCGTGCTCCTAGATGCCACACTCGGTCAAAAACGGCCTTGATGTCAAAGGCAGTCACTCCCACCTCACCTTGGGAGTTCAGCTCTTTTGTCCATGTTTGAACCAAGGCTGTAATGAGGTCAGGAGCTGAGTGGCCCTGGTGGAACCCAAACTGGGCGTCAGTGAGCAGGTTATTGCTAAGCAACTGCCACTTGATAGCACTGTTGATGACCCCTTCCATTATTTACTGATGATGGAGAGTAGACTGATGGGGCAGTAATTGGCTGGGTTGGATTTGTCCTGCTTTTTGTGGACAGGACATACCTGGGCAATTTTCCACATAGCCGGGTAGATGCCAATGTTGTAGCTGTACTGGAACAGCTTGGCTAGGGGCGTGGCAAGTTCTGGAGCACAAATCTTCAGTACTATTGCCGGAATATTGTCAGGACCCATAGCCTTTACAGTATCCAGTGCCTTCAGCCATTTCTTGATATCATGTGGAGTGAATTGAATTAGCTGAAGACTGGCGTCTGTGATGCTGGGGACCTCCGGAGGAGGCCGAGATGGATCATCCACTCGGCACTTCTGGCTGAAGATTGTATCAAATGCTTCAGCCTTATCTTTTGCACTGATGTGCTGGGCTCCTCCATCATTGAGGATGGGGATATTTGTGGAGACTCCTTCTCCAGTGAGTTGTTTAATTGTCCACCACCATTCACGACTGGATGTGGTAGGACTGCAGAACTTAGATCTGATCTGTTGGTTGTGGGATCGCTTAGCTCTGTCTATCACTTGCTGCTTATGCTGTTTGACATGCAAGTAGTCCTGTGTTATAGCTTCACCAGGTTGACACCTCATTTTTAGGTATGCCTGGTGCTGCTCCTGGCATACCCTCCTGCACTCTTCATTGAACCAGTGTTGATCCCCTGGCTTGATGGTAATGGTAGAGTGGGGGTTATGCCGGGTCATATTGTGTTTGAGTACAATTCTGCTGCTGCTGATGGCCCACAGCACCTCATGGGTGCTAGATCTGTTTGAAATCTACAGCCTCCTGACTGTATACCACTGTGCTGCCACCTCTACTGGGTCTGTCCTGCCGGTGGGACAGGACATTCCCAGGGATGTGATGGTGGTGTCTGGAACATTATCTGTAAGGCATGATTCCGTGAGCATGACTATGTCAGACTGTTACTTGACTAGTCTGTGAGACAGCTCTCCCAATTTTGGCACTAGCCCCCAGATGTTAGTAAGCAGGACTTTGTTGGGTTGACAGGGCTGAGTTTGCTGTTGTCGTTTCTGGTGCCTAGGTTGACGCCAGGTGGCCCATCCAGTTTCATTCCTTTTTTGTGACTTTGCAGCGGTTTGATACGACTGAGTGTCTGGCTCAGTCAGTTCAGGGGACATTTAAGAGTCAACTGCATTGCTGTCATCTGCAGTCACATGTAGGCCAGACCAGTAAGGACGGGCCTTAAGAGCACTAGTAAGCCAGATGGATTTTTACAATAATCGACAATGGTTTCATAGTCCCCATCAGACTTTTAATTCCGGATTTTATTGAATTCAAATCCCACCATCTGCCGTGGTGGGATTCGAATCCGGGTCCCCAGAGCATTACCCTGGGTCTCTGGATTACTAGTCCAGTGACAATACCACTACACCATCACCTCTCCCTTTATTACTTTCCCTCTTATGCCTTACTATTTCCTACTCTAGTGCTATTTGTTTTTCCCAATATTCTGGAAACCTTGGTATTCCTCTCTAATATTACCACCTGGTTTTCGCACTACAGCCAAGTTAGTTTAAACACTCTCCAATAGCACCAGTATATCACCCCTGAAGGAAATTGGTCCCACTTCTGTTTAGGTGCAACCCGAATGGCCTCTACAGGTCCCATCTCCATCAGAACTGCACCTAATATCCCAAGAATCTCAAGTCCTCCCTCCTGCACCCTCTCTCCAGCCACGCATTCAGATGCTCTATCCTCTGATTTCAGTACACACTTGCATATGTTACTGTACTTGGAGCAATCCAGCAATTACTGCTTTTGAGGTCCTGCTTGCTAATTTCCTACCTAGCTCTTTACAAGACCACATCCCTCTTTCTACCAATGTTGTTGGCACTGAAATGGACCATGACTGCTGGCTGTTCATCCTCTGCCCCTCCCTCACCCACCCCCTTCAGTGATGAACCTCTGCAGCCGTTCAGTGACATCCTTGACCCTGGCACCAGGGAGGCAAAATACCATCCTGGATTCACATCTGTGGCTGCAGAAACATCTGTCCGTTCCCCTAGCTATCAAACCTCCTATCTAGATTGCTTTTCAAGTCTTCTTCATGCCCCCATATACACTGAGCCAGCCATTGCACAATGGACTTGGCATGATCACTAGAGAAAAGTATGAGGACCTACATCCTAGGGCCTTAATGGAAGTGACTGCAGAGATAGTTCATGTATTGGCCGTAATTGGCGGAAAGTGCTAGAATCCAGTATTAAAGAGGTAGCAGCAGGGCATTTAGAAAGCCATAATGCAATCAGACAGAGTCAACATGGTTCTAAGAAAAGAAAATTGTGTTTGATAAATTTATTTGAGTTCTTTGAGATGTAACAAACAGGGTGGATAAAGAGGAACCATTGGATAGTGCATTTGGATTCCCAAAAGGCATTCATTTAATAAGATGCCACAAGAAAGGATACTGCTCAAGATAAGAGCTTATGGTGTTGGAGGTGATATATTAGCATGGATAGAGGATTGGCTAATGAACAGGAAACAGAGAGTCGGGATAATGAGTCATTTCAGGTTGGCATACTGTATCAAGTGAAGTGCCGCAGGGATCAGTGCTGGGGCCTCAATTATTTACAATCTTTATTACTAACTTGGTGAAGGGACCAACTGCATTGTAGTCAAATTTGCTGTGATGCAAAGATAGGTAGGGAAGCAAGCTGTGAGGAAGATGCAAAGAGTTTGCAAAGGGATATAAATATGTTAAAGTGAGTAGGCAAAAATTTGGTAGATGAAGTATAATGTGGGAAGATGTGACGTTGTCCACTTTGACAGGAAGAATAGAAAAGCAGAATATTATTTAAACAAAGGGAGACTGCAGAATGCTGTAGTACATAGGGATCTGGCTGTCCTTTTTCATGAATCACAAAAAGTTAGCATGCAGGTACAGGAAGTGATTAGGAAGCCAAATGGAATGTTGGCCTTCACTGAGAGGGGGGTGGGGTGGAGTGGAGTATAAATATAAATAAATAAGTATGATCTGATAGCCATTATAGAGGCATGGCTGCAGGGTGATATAGATTGGGACCTGAATATTGAAGGGTACATGACATTGGTGAAGGACAGGAAGTTAGGAAAAAGTGGAGGGGTGGCTCTGCTAACTAATAATGGTATCGGCCTAATACAGAGGGATGACCTAAGTTCGGGAATCCAGAATGTAGAAGACGTTTGGGTAGAGATGAGAAATGATAAAGGCAAGAAGTCACTTGTGGGAGTGGTGTACTGGCCCAGTAACAGTAATTACATGGTAGGACGGAGTATCAAAGAAGAAATAATGAGAGATTGTCAGAAAGTTACGGTGATAATCATGGGAGATTTTAATCAACATATAGGCTGGAAAAATCAGATGGGCGAAGGTAGCATAGATGAGAAGTTCATAGAATGTTTTCAGGCTAGTTTCTTAGAACAGCACGTTGTGGCGCCAACCAGAGAGCAGCCTATACTAGACCTGGTATTAAGCAATGAGATAGGGTTACTTAATGATGTCATAGTGAAGGCACCCCTAGATAGCAGCGATCATAATATGACTGAATTTAACATTCAGTTTGAGGGAAAGAAGAATGGGTCTAAGACTAGTATTTAAACTTAAATAAGGCCAATTATGAGGTTATGAAACCAAAGCTAGCCAAAGTGAACTGGCAAACTAGGTTAAGGGATAGGTCAATAGAGGTTCAAAGGTAGGCATTCAAGGGGATATTTCAGAATATACAGAATAGATACATTCCAATGAGAAAGAAAAATTCCAAGGGTGGGGGGGGGGATCCACCAACTGTGGTTAATTAAAAAAGTTAAATATAGTATCAAACTTAAAGAAAAGACATATTACTGCACAATGATGGCTGACAGGTCAGAAATTTGGGCACAATATAAAAAAAATCAAGGATTGAGGGAAAAATTAAAGTATGAGAGAAAGCTAGCTAGAAATATAAAAACAGATAGGAAGAGTTTCTATAGTTATTTAAAAAAGGAAGGAGTTAACAGTGAGCGTTGGTCCTATAGAAAGTGAGTCTGGGGAATTAATAATGGAAAATAAGGAGATGGCAGATAAATTGAACAGGTATTTTGCAAAACAAAAACAGAATTACCTGGAAAAACTCAGCAGGTCTGGCAGCATCGGCGGAGAAGAAAAGAGTTGACGTTTCGAGTCCTCATGACCCTTCGACAGAACTTGATTTCGAGTCCAAGAAAGAGTTGAAATATAAGCTGGTTTAAGGTGTGTGTATGGGGGGCGGAGAGAGAGAGAGAGACAGAGGTGGTTGTGTAGACAAACAATCAGTGATAGAAGCAGATCATCAAAAGATGTCAGCGACAATGGTGCAAAAGAACACATAGGTGTTAAAGTTAAAGTTGGTGATATTATCTAAACGAATGTGCTAATTAAGAATGGATGGTAGGGCACTCAAGGTACAGCTCTAGTGGGGGTGGGGGGAACATAAAAGATTTTAAAATATTTAAGAATAATGGAAATAGGTGGGAAAAGAAAAATCTATATAATTTATAGGGAAAAAAAAAGGAAAAAGGGGGAAACAGAAAGGGGGTGGGGATAGGGGAGGGAGCTCACGACCTAAAGTTGTTGAATTCAATATTCAGACTGGAAGGCTGTAAGGTGCCTAGTCGGAAGATGAGGTGTTGTTCCTCCAGTTTGCGTTGGGCTTCACTGGAACAATGCAGCAAGCCAAGGACAGACATGTGGGCAAGAGAGCAGGGTGGAGTGTTAAAATGGCAAGCGACAGGGAGGTTTGGGTCATTCTTGCGGACAGACCGGTATTTTGCATCTGTCTTCACCACAGGGGATACAAGTAACATCCCAGGAATAGTTGTAAATCAGGAAATGGAAGGGAGGGAGAAACTCAGAAAAAATTGCAATCACCAGGGAAGTGGTACTGAGTAAACTGGAGCCGCAGGCTGACAAATCCCCAGGTCCTGATGGACTTCACCCTAGGGTTTAAAAGGAAGTGGCTAGGGACATATTGATTTGTTGGATTTAATTTTCCAAAACTCCCCAGATTCAGGAAAGGTTTGTTAGATTGGAAAATAGTGAATGCAATTCCTTTATTCAAAAAAGGAGGGAGACAGAAAGTAGAAAACTACAAGCCAGTTAGCCTAACATCTCTCATCGGGAAAATGTTAGAAACTATTATTAAAGCTGTTATAGCAGGGCACTTAGAAAAATTCAGGTTAATCAGGCAGAATCAACATGGGTTTTTGAAAGGGAAATCACGATTAACTAATTTATTGGGGTCCTTTGAAGGAGTCACATGTGCTGTGGATAAAGGGGACCGGGTGGATGTACTGTACTTAGATTTCCAGAAGGCATTTGATAAGGTGCCACATCAAAGGTTATTGCAGAAAATAAAAGCTCATGGTGTAGGGAGTAACATATTGGCATGGATAGAAGATTGGCTGGCTAACAGGAAGCAGAGAGTTGGCATAAATGAGTCTTTTTCTGGTTGGCAGGATGTGGCGAGTGGTGTGCCACAGGGATCAGTGCTGGGGCCTCAGCCTTTTACAAGTTATATAACTGACTTGGATGAAGGGACCGAAGGTATGGTTGCTAAATTTGCTAATGACACAAAGATACTGTATGAATCACAAAACGTTATTATGCAGGTACAGCAAGTAATTCGGAAAGCTAATAGAAAGTTATTATTTAATGTGAGGGGAATTGATCACAAAAGTAGGAAGATTATGCTTTAGTGTACAGGACATTAGTGAGACCACATCTGGAGTATTGTGTACAGTATTGGTCTCCTTATTTAAGGAAGGATGTAAATGTGTTGGAAGCAGTTCAGAGAAGGTTTGCTAGACTTATATCTGGAATAGGCGGATTGTTTTATGAGGAAAGGTTGGACAGGTTAGGCTTGTATCCACTGGAATTTAGAAGAGTAAGAGGCGACATAATGGAAACCTTTAAGATCCTGAGAGGTCTTGACAGGGTGGGTGTGGAGAGGATGTTTCCTCTTGTGGGAGATTCTAGTCACTGTTTAAAAATAAGATGTTGCCCATTTAAGACAGAGATGAGGAGAATTTTTTCTCTCAGAGGGTCCTGAGTCTTTGGAACTCTCTTCCTCAAAGGGAGGTGAAAGCAGAGTCTTTGAATATTTTTAAGGTAGAGCTAGATAGATTCTTGATTAACAAGGGGGTGAAAGGTTATCGGGGGTAGGCAGGAATGTGGGGTTGAGGTTACATTCAGATCAGCCATGATCTTATTGAACGGCAGAGCAGGCTTGAGGGGTCAAGTGGCCACTCCTGCTCCTAGTTGGTATGTTCATATAAAAGCAGGGTAGTCTTCCTACAACTGTACAGGACATTGGATGAGACCACACCTGGAGTACTGTGTACAGTTTTGGTCACCTTACTTAAGAAGGGATAATATTGCATTGGAAGCAGCTCAGAGAAGATTCACTTGACTGATTCCTGTGATGAAGGGATTTGTCTTATGAGGAAAGTTTGAGCAGGTTGGGCCTACAGACATTGGTGTTTAGAAGAATGAGTGGTGTTCTTATTGAAATGTATAAGATTCTTAGGGGGCTTGACAGGGTAGATGCTGAAAAGATGTTTCCCATTGTGCCAGAATCTAATTCAAAAATAAGGGCTCTTCAATTTAAGATGGGGATGAGGAGGAATTTCCTCTCTCAGCAGGTCGCTTGTCTTTGGAATTCTCTTCGCCAGAGAGCATTGGAGGTTGGGTCATTGAATATATGCAATGCTGGGTTAGACAGATTTTTGATTGACAAGGGAGTCAAGGACTATGGGATGTTAAGACCACAATCAGATCAACAAGGATCTTATTGAATGGCAGAGCAAGCTTGATGTGCTGAATAGCCTATTCCTGCTCCTATTTCTTATGATCATATATGGGACAGATAAGGAGTTCCGCCAGCCTAATGTCAAGTACATTCCATGTCAGGTAGAATCGATCTTACCCTAACTTTACTTTTTACTTTGCTTCAGTATATGCATCGACCTGGCTAGAGCAAATTGTGGATTCCAGCGAGTGCAAGCATGAGCCAAGTCAGACCAACCATCAGGCATACCTTCTATTGGTTTCACAATACACCATCGTTCCTCCAACTGTGGATCACTGTGGAAGTATACTTTTGCTGTGGGCCTGTATGCTCTGGGATTTGGCTAGAAGCTGGCAGCTGGGAGCTGTTACTGCCTGGAATGTGTTTCCTGCTCATGTGTATAAACACCAAGAAGCTGGGCTCAGAGTCAGAATCTAAAAATAAATCTGTTAAAACTTCCACTTATTCGTCTGTTGTTAACTGTGCAATTCCAGAGCACAGTCTGAACTTGCAGTTAGTACCTGCCCTACAGTCAAGTGTTTGCCAATGTTTCTCATATCCTGGGGAATAGCCCTGGACAGTCGGAGCTTTCAGTATCTGCCCTACACTATGCATTTTGCACTCGTGGATGAAATAAAGGCATTCAGTACAAAAGCAGGGAGGTTACACTGAACCTTTATAAAATTATGGTTAGGCCCCAACTAAAGTATTGTGTTCAGCTCTGGTCACCACACTTTAGGAAGGATGTGAGGGTCCTTGAGAATGTGTAGAGGAGAATTAACAAAATGGTTCCAGGGATCAGGGGGAGTTTGAGATACAAAGTTACTTTGGAAATGCTGGGGTTATTTTCCTTGGAGCAAAGGAGGTTGAGGGGAGATTTGATACAGGTGTACAAGATTATGACAGGCTTAGATAAAGTAGACAAGGTAAAACTCTTACTATCAATTGATGGTACAAGGACCAGGGGACACCAATTTAAGATTTTGGACAAGCGATGCAGGGGGGAATGTGAGAAAGAACTTTTTTTATGCGGTGCGTGGTAATGACCTGGAACTCGCTGCCATTGAGAGTGGTGGAAGATGATTTCAAAAGGAAATTGGATGGGCACCTGAAGGAGATAAACATGTAGGGCCACTGGTATCGAGCGAGAGAGTGGGACTGAATGGATTGCTCCAAGGGGAGTGGCATGGATTCGATGGGCTGAATGGCTCCTTCTTTGCTGTAAATGACTCCATGGCTCCTAAGTGAAGCGGATATAAGACCATAACATATAAGAACAGGAATAAACCATTCAGCCCCTTAAGCCTGCTCCCCCATTCAGTAAGATCATGGTTGATCTGATTGTGGCCTCAATTCCACTTTCCTACCTGTCCCCATAACCGTTAACTCCTTTGTAGGGTTCCAGATTTTTGACCCAGCGACAGTGAAGGAATGGCGATATAGTTCACGATGGCGTGTGACTTGAAGAGGGGAATGTGCAGGTAGTAATGTTTCTATATGCTTGCCTGCTGCCCTTATTTTCTAGGTGGTACAGATTGCAGGTTTGAAAGGTGCTGTCGAAGGAGCCTTGGTGAATTGCTGCAGTGCATCATTTATGGCCCTGCTGCCATTGTGGTGGAGGGAGTGAATGTTCAAGGTGGTGGATGGGGTGTTGTTCAAGTGGGTTGCTTTGTCCTGGATGGTGTCGAGCTTCTTGGGTGTTGTTGGAGCTTCACTCATCCAGGCAAGTGGGGAGTATTCCATCACACTCCTGATCTGTGCTTTGTAGATGGTGGAGAGGCTTTGGGCGGTCAGGAGGTGAGTTACCCAGGATGTTGATAGTGGGGGATTTAGTGATGGATTTTTAAAAATTCACTGATGTGATGTCGGCATCGCTGGCCAGGCCAGCATTTATTGCCCAACCCTAAATGCCCTTGAGAAGGTGAATGTGAGCTGCCTTCTTGAACTGCTGCAGTCCATGTAATGCCAATGACTGTCAAGAGGCAACGGTTAGGTTCTCTCTTGTTGGAAATGGTCATTGCCTGGCATTTGTGTGATGTAAATGTTACTCAGGAACATAGGAACAGGAGTAGACTGTTACACTTGCCAAGCCTGCTCTGTCATTCAATTAGATCATGGCTAATTATCGACCTCACCATCACTTTCCCACGCTATCCCCATATCCCTTGATGTCATGAGTTACTCACCACTTATTACACGGCTTTAATAGGATATACAACAGAGAAACAGGCCATTCAGATCAACCTGTCCACCCCAGTGTTTAAACTCCACTCCAACCTTCTCCCATCTTTCCTCATCTAAATCTATCACTTTTTCCCTTCTTCTTCAAATGCCTGACATGTTTCCCTATTCACTTCAACCACTTCCTGTGGTAGTGAGTCCCACATTCTCTCTACTCTTTGGTGAAGCAGTTTCTTCTCAGTTCCCCATTGGATTTATATTGATGGGCCTAGATCAATGCTAGGTGGTGTGTCTGGTTTCATTCATATTCAATATTTCTGTAGCAGTTTGATACAACTGAGTGGCTTACTAGGCTACTTCAGAGGGTAGTTAAGAGTCAACCACCTGTGGGTCTGGAGTCACGTGGAACCCAGACGGCAGATTTCCTTCCCTAAAGAACGTTAGTGAACCAGATGGGTTTTTACGACAATCCAGTAGTTTCATTGTCGTCATTACTGAGACCAACTTTTTATTCCATGTTTACTTATTAATTGAAGTTAAATTCCTCCATCTGCTGTGGTGGGATTTGAACTCCTATTTCTAGAGCATTAGCCTGGGCCTCTGAATTACAAGATCATTAACATTAACACTGCTACTGTTCCCCAAGTGGCTGGAGATATGAACTAAAAATGAGGCATTTATTCCTTTTAAGTCCAGACACTGAATGCTGCAGCACATGTTGTAGTTGCTTTCTGCCTCTGCTTCTTAGTTTGTCTGTTAGTTTGGTGGAAAAATTCGATAGTGGGACATTCCACAGTCCTTGGTCAAATACCAGACATAACTGAGGTTGCCCTGCTTCCTGCATGCCTCCCATTTTAATTTGTTGTTTTGATCGTGGCGCTGTGAGATGAGTTGGGTGGCCTTTCTGTGAAATGCTGTTACCGAGCTGTTTTTCAAGGCAAGGGCTTGGGAGATAAGGCTGTGGGGACAAATTATAGCTGCAAGTATGTGCATTATGATCAATTCCATGGAACCACAACCTCAGAACAGATCTGTGACTGAGACCTGTGCCACTCCATTGAAAAGATTTTAGTTCCTCCTGTGGGGGCAATTTGTGATTTATTACATGCAAGATGTGGGAGCCAAGACCCAATGACAAAATTAGAGAATCAGCGCATGCATTACACTTCCAAAAACTCCAATTTATAGCATCAGCTTTTGAGGTTAAAGCCCTCAGGAGAAAATCATGAGGCAAAAAAATCAATTTCCAGAGTGTGGTGCGAATGTTACTTGCCATTTGTCAGCCCAAGCCTAGATATTGTCCAGGTCTTGCTGCAATTGGACATGGACTGTTTCAGTATCTGAGGAGTCGCGAATGGTGCTGAACATTGTGTAATCATCAGCGAACATCCCCACTTCTGACCTTATGGTGGAAGGAAAGTCATTGATGAAGCAGCTGAAGATGGTTGGGCCAAAGACACTACCTTGAGGAACTCCTGCAGTGATATCCTGGAGCTGAGATGACTGATCTCCAACAACCACAACCATCTTCCTTTGTGCTGGGTATGACTCCAACCAGTGGAGAGTTTTCCCCCTGATTCCCATTGACTCCAGTTTTGCCAGGGCATCTTGATGCCACACTCAGTCAAATGCTGCCTTGATGTCAAGGGCAGTCACTCTCACCTCACCTGGGGAGTTCAGCTCTTTTGTCCACGTTTGAACCAAGGCTGTAACAAGATCAGGATCTGAATGGCCCTGGCGGAACCCATACTGGGCATCAGTGAGCAGGTTATTGCTACGTAAGTGCTGCTTGATAGCACTGTTGATGACCCCTTCCATTACTTTACTGATGATGGGGCGGTAATTGGCTGGGTTGGATTTGTCCTGCTTTTTATGTACAGGACATACCTGAACAATTTTCCACAGAGCCAGGTAGATGCTAGTGGTTGTAGCTGTACTGGAACAGCTTGGCTAGGGGCGCAGCAAGTTCTAGAGCACAAGTCTTCAGTACTATTGCTGGAATATTGTCAGGACCCATAGCCTTTGCAGTATCTAGTGCCTTCAGCCATTTCTTGATATCACGTGGAGTGAATTGAATTAGCTGAAGACTGGCATCTGTGATGCTGGGGACCTCCGGAGGAGGCCGAGATGGATCATCCACTCGGCACTTCTGGCTGAAGATTGTAGCAAATGCTTCAGCCTTATCTGTTGCACTGATGTGCTGGGCTCCTCCATCATTGAGGGCGGGGATATTTGTGGAGCCTCCTTCTCCAGTGAGTTGTTTAATTGTCCACCACCATTCACGACTGGATGTGGCAGGACTGCAGAACTTAGATCTGATCTGTTGGGTGTGGGATTGCTTAGCTCTGTCTATCACTTATTGCTTATGCTGTTTGGCATGCAAGTAGTCCTGTGTTATAGCTTCACCAGGTTGACACCTCATTTTTAGGTATGCCTGGTGCTGCTCCTGGCATACCCTCCTGCACTCTTCATTGAACCAGGGTTGATCCCCTGGCTTGATGGTAATGGTAGACTGGGGGATATGCCGGGCCATGAGGTTACAGATTGTGTTCAAGTACAATTCTGCTGCTGCTGATACATAAGAACATAAGAACTAGGAGCAGGAGTAGGCAATTCAGCCCCTCGAGCCTGTCCCGCCATTCAATGCAATCATAGCTGATCTCATTTTGGCCTCAACTCTGATTTCCGCCCTCTCCTCATAACCTTTCAACCCGTTACTAATTAAAAATCTGTCTATCCCCTCCTTAAATTTATTCAGTGTCCCAGCATCCACTGCACTCTGAGGTAGTGAATTCCACAGATTCACGACCCTTTGAGAAAAGTAATTCCTCCTCATCTCTGATTTAAATCTACCTCCCCTTAGCCTAAAACTATGGCCTCTCGTTCTAGAATACCCCACAAGGGGAAACATCTGCTCCATGTCTACTTTGTCTATCCCCTTTAGCATCTTATATACCTCAATTAGATCTCCTCTCATCCTTCTAAACTCTAGCGAATACAGGCCTAAACATGATGGCCCACAGCGCCTCATGGATGCCCAGTCTTGAGTTCCTAGATCTGTTTGAAATCTATCCCATTTAGCATGGTGGTAGTGTCACACAACACGATGGAGGATATCCTCAATGTGAAGGTGTGACTTTGTCTCCACAATGACTGTGTGGTGGTCACTCCTACCAATACTGTCATGGATAGATGCATCTGTGGCAGGCAGGTTGGTGTGGATGAGGTCAAGTATGTTTTTCCCTCTGTTGAGAGGTCATGAGGACTGGAAACATCAACTTTGCTCTTCTCCACTGATGCTGCCAGACCTGCTGAGTTTTTCCAGGTATTTCTGTTTTTGTTTTGGATTTCCAGCATCCACAGTTTTTTGTTTTTCCCTCTTGTTGGTTCCCTCTAGGACTTGGCCAGCTCAGTCAGTAGTGGTGCTACTGAGCCACTCTTGGTGATGGACGTTTAAGTCCCCCACCCAGAGTACATTCTGCGCCCTTGCCACGCTCAGTGCTTCCTCCAAGGAGTTTTCAACATGGAGGAGCACTGATTCATCAGCTGAGGGAGGGCGGTACGTGGTAATCAGCAGGACGTTTCCTTGCCCACATTTGACCTGATGCCGTGAGACTTCATGGGGTCCAGAGTCGATGTTGAGGACTTCCCAGGGCAACTCCCTCCTGTCTGTATACCACTGTGTCACCACCTCTGCTGGGTCTGTCCTGCTGGTGGGACATGACATACCCAGGGGTGGTGATGGTGGTGTCTGGGACATTATCTGTAAGGTATGATTCCGTGAGGATGACTATGTCAGGCTGGTGTGACAATAGCACCATGCCATCGAATCTCGCCACAGTAGATGCTGGAATTTGAATTCAATAAAAATCTGGAATTAAAAGTCTAATGATGTCCATGAAACCATTGCCAATTGTTGTAAAAACTCACCTGGGTCACTAATGTCCTTTAAGGAAGGAAATCTACTGTCCTTGAAAAAACTCAGCAGGTCTGGCAGCATCGGCGGAGAAGAAAAGAGTTGACGTTTCGAGTCCTCATGACCCTTCGACAGAACTTGCTCAAACTCTTTTCTTCTCCGCCGATGCTGCCAGACCTGCTGAGTTTTTCCAGGTAATTCTGTTTTTGTTTTGGATTTCCAGCATCCGCAGTTTTCTTTGTTTTCATCTACTGTCCTTATCTGGTCTGGGCTACATGTGACTCCAGACCCACGGTAATGTGGTTGACTCTTAAACGCCCTCTGAACAAGGGCAATTAGGGATGGGAATTAAATGCTGGCCGAGCCAGCGTCACCCACACCCCAAGAATAAAAAAAAAGCCCCACTGACTCTCCTTACCCCTCAACCCCACTTATCCACCATCTCCCCAAATGTCTCAACCCCACCTACCCAACTTCTCCCCGTATCCCTCAATCCCACCCACCCCACCATCGCCCCATATTCCTGAATCCCACCACACCCCCAAATCCCTCAATCCCACCATCTCCCCATACCCCTCAATCCCACTGACCCACATTCTCCCCATGTCCCTCAATCTCACATAGCCACTATAAGAACATAAGAAATAGGAGCCTGCACCGCCATTTAATAAGATCATGGCTGATTTGCCCCGGGCCTCCTCTTTTGTGCCAGATCCTCAAAGCTCTCAACCCCCCGATATTTCAAAAAATCTACCTACCTCCTCTTTAAATAATTTCAACGATCTAGCCTCCACAACTCTCTGGAGTAGAGAATTCCAGACATTCACTGCCCTCTAGAGAAGAAATTCCTTCGCATCTCGGTTTTAAATGAGTGTCCCCTTATTCTGTAACTATGTCCCCTAGTTCGAGATTTCCCTACTAGTGGAAGCATCTTCTCAACATCTACCCTACCAAGCCCCCTCAGAATCTTGTACGTTTCAACAAGATCACCTCTCATTCTTCTAAACTCTAATGAATAAAGGCCTAACCTGTTTAGCCATTCTTGATAAGTCAACCCCTTCACCCCATCTCTCCACATCCCTTAAACCCACCTACTCAACATCTCCCTGATCTCTAATCCTTGCCTACCCACCATCTCCCCATATCCCTCAAAGTCACCTACCCACTCACTCCCCATATCCCTCAACCCCACCATCCCTCCATCTCCCCATATCCCTCAATTACACCTTCCTACCATCTCTCCAGATCCCTCAATCCCACCTACCTACCATCTCTCACTATCCCTCAACCCCAACTACACACCATCTCCCCATATCCCTCAGCCCACCTACCCACCATCTCCCTATATCCCTAATCCCTACCTACCCACCATCTCCCCATGTCCCTCAATGTCACCTACCCACTCACTCCCCATATCCCTCAACCCCACCTTCCCTCCATCTCCCCATATCCCTCAATTACACCTTCCTACCATCTCTCCATATTCCTCAATCCCACCTACCTACCATCTCTCACTATCCCTCAACCCCAACTACACACCATCTCCCCATATCCCTTAGTCCACCTACCCACCATCTCTCCATATTCCTCAATCCCATCTTCTTCCCATAACCCCCTAATGAACTCACTGTGCTGTTTTTTGATGATATTGCTGATAACAACTTCCATCCCCTGTTTCCCTGACTGCTGTTCCTATTTCAGCTGAGGAATTTCCAGCAGTAAGGTCCAGCTCCACCGCCCTCTGCTGGAGGATTCTTCTGAGAGTAATATTCTGTTGTATTCTATCCTATATCACACTCTGACATTCTGTGTTTACATCCAGAGTCACACCCATGATCCTCAAGGTTGTACAAGCTTTAGGAATGAGAGACCCATTGCTCCATTGCTCCACACCTCGCAGTAACCGTTTAACACCAGGGGATATCATGGAGGAGGTCAACTGTTACAGCGACAGTGAGGGAGTCACAATTGGTTTCAGCACCCTTGGAGTTAACGCAATCAGTGCTTCATCTCCTTATCACTTTTGGAGACCGCCACCATTATCTGCCAGCTCACCACCACCTTCTCAAGGGCAATTAGGGATGGGCAATAAACGCTTGCCCAGCGAATCCCATATCCCGTGAATGATTAAAAAAAAAGAAATCCCTTTTTGCTCACTAATCAGCTCCCCCTCTTCTCTTACCCTTTTACTACTTACATGTTTCTGGAACAGGGTCAGCCAACATATAGCCTGTGGGCCAGAGTTAATCCAGCCTTTAAAATGTCATTGTGAGAACTCTTCCAACTGCTCCCAGAGGCAGGGTGTTTACACTGCAACCTACACTGACGTTGACATTGCCATTGGGCCAGTGTCCGGCTGTGCTGTTTCTGATTCTGATCTGCCAGTCACTAGTTGATGCTCTTGTTGGGTGAACAAAAAGGCACTAAAGGCCCAGCATCCACTGGTAGATTATTCTCAATCGTTTTATTTGTATCAGGCCACTGGCAACTGGGTGAGCGTGCCCCTGAATGATTACATTGGTTTTTGCAATTTTTAAAAAACTTTATCTTGTTTAGTAATTAACAATTTTCATTCAAGCACACAGGGACTGGGAAATATTAAAGTTTCAATTGGCTCCACTCTTCACATGCAATTTCTTAGTTAAATACTGGATCATATATTGGACTGCAGTCTCATCATTTGGAATCAAATTGTTTGCTGCAGATGGCATTGCCACCATTATAGCGGTGATGCACTGAAAAAGAGAAGTCACATTTTTTAATGTATCTTGCAGTTAGACAAACTAGTGAGAGTTTTTTTTTGTTCCAGGCTTTTAACTGTAGAAAGGATTTTTGTATTTGAGCGCTGCCTAAAGATGCCCATTTCCAATAAACAAAGTTCATCTTTGTGAACAGTTGATTCTCACTGACAGTGGTACAAACAGTAAAGTAATGGAAGGGGGTCATCAACAGTGCTATAAGCGACACTTGCTTAGCAATAACCTGCTCATTGATCCCCAGTTTGGGTTCCGCCAGAGCCGCAGCCCAGCTCCTGACCTCATTACAGCCTTGGTTCAAACATGGACAAAAGAGCTGAACCCCTGAGGTGAGGCGAGAGGAACCGCCTTGAAATCAAGGCAGCAGTGTGGCAACAAGCAAAACTGGAGTCAATGGGAATCAGGAGGAAACTCTCTGGTGGTTGGAGTCATACCCAGCACAAAGGAAGATGGTTATGGTTGTTGGAAGTCAGTCATCTCAGCTTCAGGACATCACCGCAGGAGTTCCTCAGGGTAGTGCGCTTGGCCCAACCATCTTCAGTGACCTTCAATGACCTTCCTTCTATCATAAGGTCAGAAGTCGGGATGTTCACTGATGATTGCACAATGTTCAGCACCGTTCACGACTCCCCAGATACTGAAGCAGTCCATGTCCAATTGCAGCAATATCCAGCAATATCCAGGCTTGGACTGACAAGTGGCAAGTAACATTTGCGCCACACAAGTGTCATGACCATCTCCAACAAGATAGAATCTAACCATTGCCCCTTGATGTTCAATGGCATTACCATCACTGGATCCCCCAGTATCAACATCCTGGGGGTTACCATCAACCAGAAACTGAACTGGACAGCCATATAAATACTGTGGCTACAAGAGCAGGTCAGAGACTAGGAATTGTTCGACAAGTAACTCACCTCCTGACTCCCCAAAGCCTGTCCACCATCTACAAGGGACAAGTCAGGAGTGTGATGGAATACTCCCCACTTGCCTGAATGAGTGCAGCTCACACAACACTCAAGAAGCTTGACACAGTCCAGGACAAAGCAGCCCGCGTGATTCGCACCCCATCTACAAACATTCACTTTCTCCAACACCAAATGGTAAGAATGACTGTCCTTGACACCAAGGCAGCATTTGACCGAGTGTGGCATCAAGGAGCCCTAGCAATACTGGAGTCAGTGGGAATCGGGGAAAACTCTACACTCATTGGAGTCATACCTAGCTCAAAAGAAGATGATTGTGCACAGTAGCAGCAGTGTGTACCACCTACAAGATGCACTGCAGGAATTCACCAAGGCTCCTTAGACAGTGCCTTCCAAACCCATGACCACTACCATCTAGAAGGACAAGGGCAGCAGATAGATGGGAACACCACCACCTGGAAGTTCCCCTCCAAGTCACTCACCATCCTGACTTGGAAATATATCACCGTTCCTTCATTGTCGCTGGGTCAAAATCCTGGAACTCCCTCCCTAATAGCACTGTGGGTGTACCTGCACCACATGGACTGCAGTGGTTCAAGAAGGCAGCTCACCACCATCTTGTTTTATGACCCTTCTGTTAAGAGAAATAGGTCAGACCTATTTATTCTATCCAGGCGCTTCACAATTTTACATATCTCAATCCACTCTACAACTCCCCAGTTCCAAGGAAAAACCCCAGCCTATCCAATCTTTCCTCAGCTAAAATGTTCCTGGCAACATCCTCGTAAATCTCCTCTGCACCCTCTCTAGCGCAATCACATCTTTCCTCTAATGTGGTAACCAGAACAGTGGTCTAACTAGTGATGTCTACAGTTCCAGCATAAACTCTCATATCCTATGCAAAAACAAAAATAGCTGGAAAAACTCAGCAGGTCTGACAGCATCTGTGGAGAGGAAGACAGAGTTAACATTTCGAGTTCGTATGACCCTTCATCAGAACCACATAGAAATGATGTGAAATATAAGCTGTTTAAAAGGGGTGGGACAGATGGAGCTGGAGAGAGGGCCAGTGATAGGTGGAGGCAAAGGAGAGATTGCCAAAGATGTCATAGACAAAAGGACAAAGGGGTGTTGACGGTGGTGATACTGGCTAAAGGATGTGTTAATGGTGACATTGAGGGTAGCAAGCAGGACAAGCAAGGTACAGATAGCCCTAGTGGGTGTGGGGTGGGGGGAAGGGATCGAAATAGGCTAAAAGGTGGACATAAAACAATAGATGGAAATAAATGTAAAAATAATAATAGAAATAGGTGGGAAAAGAAAAATATATTAAAAGAGTATAATAATTATTAGAAAAAAGGGGATCGGAAAGGGGGTGGGGATGAAGGAGAGAGTTCATGATCTGTAGTTGTTGAACTCAATGTTAAGTCCGGAAGGCTGTAAAATGTCTAATCAGAAGCACCTCATTTAAAAAGTACCTGGATGAGCACTTGGCACATCGTAACATTCAAGGCTGTGGGCCAAGTGCTGGTAAATGGGATTAGGTAGGTAGGTCAGGTGTTTCTCACGTGTCAGTGCAGACTCGATGGGCCGAAGGGCCTCTTCACTGTGTGATTCTGTGTTACTACCTTTTGAGATCCTACCCTTTAATTTCTTCCTAACTTCTTAAAACCTTTCTGCAGGACCTCATCCTTCTTTATATCTATGTCATTGGTATCAATATAGATCACAACAATTTATACTATAGGAGAAAAGAATGCTGATTGTTTGGCTGATCGGCTGAGGCATCACCATGGAGTATAAATTGTTGTGAACATTTGAAATTTAGCATTCTTGCGTTTGTCCTAATGAATTCAGCCACACGTCTCTCTTTTCAGCAATATTCAAGTTCTGTACTGCCAAGCGACTTTGTAAACGTCTGTCTGTTCCTCTAACTATAGAATATCCTATCATTGATGCTTTGCTAATCTTCCTCCTTCCCCCTTGTATAGGTGAGTCAGTCATGGTGTCATGGACTTGGCTTAGATTGCACTCCCCAGAGGAGCTAGCACTTTCACCATTATTAAGAACTGAATACAGGTTGGAGAGTGAGATGCATTCAGGGGACCCCTGCATCACCTGCCTGATCCTCCTTGACTGCCTGGTGGTCACCCATTCGCCCTCTCCCTGCATGTCCTTAAGCTGTGGGATGATCACATCCAGAAATGTGCTATCCGCACACGGATGTGCTACAGGGATGCCAGCTGCTGCTGAAGCTTCGAAACCCAGAGCTCGAGCTGCTGCAACTGGTGACACTTCCTGCACACTTGGCTGTCCAGGACATGAGAAGTGACCTGGAATTCCCATATGTTAACTCATTCAATGAGATTGAGATGCTGTATAAACTCTCCGCCCCATGTAGTTCCATGTGACCACCTGGGAGAAGAGAAAACCCAGATGAAAATCTGCAGGCTAATTAATGGGAAAAATATCTGCAAAATTCTTCTTCAACCACCCTAGGAGATCAAAACTTGTCCAGGAGATCACTCTGATGCCCTGTTAGTTTATACAGAACTGTACCTTTATTAGGAGAGCATTTCTGGCCTAGCCAGAAACAGGTCCAGTTACTGCTTAAAAAGTTCATTGAATCATCCTCTACCTCCCAAACCAGCAGCCTGTTTCAGAGAGAGGTTCACTGTTCCCTGGTTTGAAATACAGATTCAACTCAATGGTCTGAGCTGCAGGAGGTTCCTCAGATACTCATAACTATGATGGCTGCCTTCAGAAAGGGCAGAATAAACACCAGGCACCTAAATAACCTGTGGCCAGAACAGCTCTCTGCAGTTAAATAAATGATGGAAGGCAGAGTTTGGCGAGTTGTGTAAATGCAGCGCCTTTTCCTGATTTCACAGAATCTCACTGTGCAGAAGAGGCCCTTCGGTCCATCGAGTCTGCACTGACATGTGAGAAACACCTGACCTACGTATCTAATCTCATTTACCAGCACTTGGCCCATAGCCTCGAATGTTATGACGTGCCAAGTGCTCATCAGGTACTTTTTAAAGGATGTGAGGCAACCACTCTCCACCACCCTCCCAGGCAGCGCATTCCAGACCGTCACCACCCTCTGGGTAAAAAGGTTTTCCTCACATCTCCCCTAAACCTCCTGCCCCTCACCTTGAACTTGTGTCCCCTTGTGACTGACCCTTCAACTAAGGGGAACAGCTGCTCCCTCTCCACCCTGTCCATGCCCCTCATAACCTTGTACACCTCGATCAGGTCACCCCTCAGTCTTCTCTGCTCCAACAAAAACAACCCAAATCTATCCAACCTTTCTTCATAACTTAAATGTTTCTACCCAGGCGGCATCCTGGTGAATCTCCTCTGCACCCCCTCCAGTGCAATCACATCCTTCCTATAATGTGGCGACCAGAACTGCACACAGTACTCTAGCTGTGGCCTCACCAAGGTTCTATACAACTCCAACATGACCTCCCTACTTTTGTAATCTATGCCTCGATTGATAAAGGCAAGTGTCCCATATGCCTTTTTCACCACCCCACTAACATGCCCCTCTGCCTTCACAGATCTATGGACACACACGCCAAGGTCCCTTTGTTCCTCAGAATTTCCTAGTGTCATGCCGTTCATTGAATACTTCCTTGTCAAATTACTCCTTCCAAAATGTATCACCTTTTCAGGGTTAAACTCCACCTGCCACTTATCTGCCCATTTGACCATCCCGTCTATATCTTCCTGTAGCCCAAGACACTCAACCTCACTGTTAACCACCCGGCCAATCTTTGTGTCATCCGCAAACTTACTAATCCTACCCCCCACATAGTCATCTATGTTTATATAAATGACAAATAATAGGGGACCCAGCACAGATCCCTGTGGTACACCACTGGACACTGGCTTCCAGTCACTAAAGCATCCTTCTGTCATCACCCTCTGCCTCCTATAACTAAGCCAATTTTGAATCCACCTTATCAAATTACCCTGTATCCCATGTGCATTTGCCTTCTTTATAAGTCTCCAATGTGGGACCCTGTCAAAGGCTTTGCTGAAATCCATATAAACTACATCAACTGCACTACCCTCATCTACACACCTGGTCACCTCCTCAAAAAATTCAATCAAATTTGTTAGGCATGATTTCCCTCCCTCTCTCCCAGCAGTGGTTGGAAATTAATTGTTACTTTCTCTCTGACAGCGGAGAAGGTGACATCCCTCGGGAGGAACTGGCACCGGCCCTGCCTAAGGTGTGAGCGATGCCGAAAAACATTGACCCCTGGTGGCCATGCCCAGGTAAGTCATTCAGCTCTTTTCCTTCCCTATTGTGTGGGACGTGTAGGGTACCAGTGTGCTCACAACTGCCGAGTGGACTGAGTTATGGTGTGAAGGCTGATAGATTCTTAACACACCACGGGTTTAGATGGAATATTGAGAAAAGCTAAGGTTTGGAATCCTAGAGCAGCTTGGGCAGTGTTCTCTCTGTCAGCCCACTTGCAGGGATTGACAATTGTTCATTCCATAATACCGTGCGATCTGCTAACGGAGAATGTCATGGGGGGAGCTGCAGCTTTGTACCTGCAATTCTTCCTTTAGTGAAATCCAGAAATATTTAAGATTTTGTTGATTTTCCATAGGGCTTTATTGTTTCTGGTAAGGTCCTAGTTGCCCTTCAAAAGGGAGCAGTGAACCACCTTCTTGAACTGCTGTAGCCAGTGTGTTTAAGGTATTGTGCTGTTAAGTCAGGGGTTCCAGTGATTCAGTGATGATGAAGGACTGGTAATATAATTCCAAGTCAGGAAGATGTGTAACTTGGGAGCGAACTTGCTGCTGATGGTGTTCCCATGTGCCTACTGTTTTGTTTCTCTCAGCTGTGGAGCTTTCGGGTAGGAAGAAGCTGCAATACACCTTCTATGCCCCTATTAATAAAGCTCAGGATACTATATGCTTTATTGACTGCCCTCTCCACCTGTCCTGCACCTTCAATGATCTATGCACATTTACACCCAGGTCTTTCTGCTCCTGCACCACCATGTTATTATTAAACTATCTCTAATGGACATGGCTTCCTGTTATTAAAGTGATGCGAATGTTACCTGTCATTTGTCAGCCAGTTCTGCCTGTTATCCAGGTCCTGGTGTAAGCTGGTATGAGATGCATGATATGGAACTTCCAGATCCATGTTCTGAGTAAAGAGGCAGGACAGAGGGGAAGCAGCAGAGCAGAGGCTACAAATATTGTTCTTAGATTTCTCCATTGGGAAGGTTTGAGACTCAGAGGTGGAGGTTGTTGGTAAAAGACCATCATCTGTATACAGTTGTAAACTGAAACATCTTCTTTATTCTCTGCAGCATGAGGGGAAGCCCTATTGCCATGTTCCTTGCTATGGAATTTTGTTCGGACCCAAAGGTAAAAATGAATCAACTCTATTAATTCAAAACAAAGGTTTTCTGTAATTCTGACTGGAGCTTCTCTGCATAATGGTGGCTATAATCATGCAACTGTTATACTGCAGACATACATTTTATTTCATTCATAGAAACATAGAAACTAGGAGCAGGAGTAGGCCATTCAGCCCTTCGAGCCTGCTCCACCATTCATTATGATCATGGCTGATTATCCAACTCAATATCCTGCTCCCGCTTTCTCCCCATACCCTTTGATCCTTTTCACCCCAAGAGCGATATCTAACTCCTTCTTGAAAACATACAATGTTTTGGCCTCAACTACTTTCTATGGTAGTGAATTCCACAGGTTCAACGCTCTCTGGGTGAAGAAATTTCTCCTCATCTCAGTCCTAAATGGTCTACCCCGTATCATCAGACTGTGACCCCTGGTTCTGGATTCCCCCAACATTGGGAACATCCTTCCTGCATCTACCCTGAGTAGTCCTGTTAGAATTTTATAGGTTTCTATGAGATCCCCCCTCATTCTTCTGAACTCCAGCGAATATAATCCTAAATGACTCAACCACTCCTCATATGTCAGTTCTGCCATCCCAGGAATCAGTCTGGTAAACCTTCGCTGCACTCCCTCAATAGCAAGTACATCCTTCCTCAGATAAGGAGACCAAAACTGCACTCAATATTCCATGTGTGTTGTCACCAAGGCCCTTTATAATTGCATCAAGACATCCCTGCTCCTGTACTTAAATCCTCTGGCTATGAAGGCCAACATACCACTTGCCTTCTTTACCGCCTGCAGCACCTGCATGCTTATCTTCAACAACTGGTATACAAGGACACCCATGTCTCGTTGCACATTTCCCTCTCTCAATTTATAGCCATTCAGATAATAATCTGCCTTCCTGTTTTTGCTACCAAGGTGGATAACCTCACATTTACACACATTATACTGCATCTGCCATGCATTTGCCCACTCACTCAGCTTGTCCAAATCACACTGAAGCATTTCTGCATCCTCCTAACAGTTCACCCTCCTACCCAGCTTTGTGCCAACTGCAAATTTGGAGATATTACATTTAGTTCCCTCATCAAAATCATTAACATATATTGTGAATAGCTGGGGTCCCAGCACCGATTCCTGCAGTACCCCACTAGTCACTGCCTGCCATTTGGAAAAAGATCCGTTTATTCCTACTCTTTGTTTCCTGTCTGCCAACCAGTTTTCTATCCATCTCAATACACTACCCTCAATCCCATAATTTTACACACTAATTTCTTATGCGGGCCTTTGTTGAAAGTCTTCTGAAAGTCCAAATAAACCATATCCACTGGCTCCCCCTCATCAACATTATTAGTTACATTCTTGAAAAATTCCAGTAGATTTGTCAAACGTGATTTCCCTTTCGTAAATCCATGCTGACTGTGTCCAATTCTGCCACTGTTTTCCAAGTGCTCAGCTATTAGATCTTTTATAATGGGCTCTAGAATTTTCCCCACTACCGATGTCAGGCTGACTGGTCTATAATTCCCTGTTTTCTCTCTACCTCCCTTTTTAAATAGTGGGGTTACATTAGCTGCCCTCCAATCTGTAAGAACTGTTCCAAAGTCTATAGAAACTTGTCAGGGCCCTTAGCCTTTGCAGTATCCAGTGCCTTCAGCAGTTTCTTGATATCATGTGGAGTGAATCGATTTGTTGGTGACTGATGGTAATGCTGGGGTTCTCTGGAGGAGGCCAAGATGAATCATCCATTTGGCACTTCTGGCTAAAGATTGTAGCAAATGCCTTTTCTTTTGCACTGCTGTGCTGGGCTCCTCCATCATTGAGGATGGGAATATTTATGGAGCCTCATCCTCCAATGAGTTGTTTAATTGTCCACCACCATTCACGACTGGATGTGGCAGGACAGCAGATCTCAGATCTGACCCATTGGTTGTGGGATTGCTTAGCTCTATCACGTGTTGTACATGCTGTTTGACACGCAAGTAGTCCTGTCTTATAGCTTCACCAGATTGATCTCTCATTTTTAGATATGTCTGGTGCTGCTCCTGGCATGCCCCCCTGCACTCTTCATTGAACTAGGGTTGATCCACTGGCTTGGTGATAATGGTAGACTGGGGGACATGTCGGGCCATGTAGTTACAGATTGTGTTCGAGTACAATTCTGCTGCTGCTGATGGCCCACAGAACCTCATGGATGCCGAGTCTTGAGTTGCCAGATCTGTATGAAATCTATCCCATTTAGCACAGTGGTAGTGCCACACGACACGGTGGAGGGTATCCTCAATGTGATGGCGGGACTTCGCCTCCACAACATGCATCTCACTGCATTCAGAGAGCAGGACCATCAATCCATCCATCTCACTGCATTCGGAGAACAGGACCATCAATCCATCCATCTCACTGCATTCAGAGAACCGGACCATCAATCCATCCATCTCACTGCATTCGGAGAACAGTAACATCAATCCATCCATCTCACTGCATTCGGAGAACAGTAACATCAATCCATCCATCTCACTGCTCTCAGAGAACAGGACCATCAATCCATCCATCTCACTGCATTCAGAGAACAGGACCATCAATCCATCCATCTCACTGCATTCAGAGAGCAGGACCATCAATCCATCCATCTCACTGCATTCAGAGAACACTAACATCAATCCATCCATCTCACTGCATTCAGAGAACACTAACATCAATCCATCCATCTCACTGCATTCAGAGAAGAGGACCATCAATCCATCCATCTCATTGCATTCAGATACAAGGACCATCAAGCCATCCATCTCACTGCATTCAGAGAATAGGACCATCAATCCATCCATCTCACTGCATTCAGAGAACAGGACCATCAATCCATCCATCTCACTGCATTCAGAGAATAGGACCATCAATCCATCCATCTCACTGCATTCAGAGAACAGGACCATCAATCCATCCATCTCACTGCATTCAGAGAACAGGACCATCAATCCATCCATCTCACTGCATTCAGAGAACAGGACCATCAATCCATCCATCTCACTGCATTCAGAGAACAGGACCATCAATCCATCCATCTCACTGCATTCAGAGAGCAGGACCATCAATCCATCCATCTCACTGCATTCAGAGAACACTAACATCAATCCATCCATCTCACTGCATTCAGAGAGCAGGACCATCAATCCATCCATCTCACTGCATTCAGAGAACACTAACATCAATCCATCCATCTCACTGCATTCAGAGAAGAGGACCATCAATCCATCCATCTCATTGCATTCAGATACAAGGACCATCAAGCCATCCATCTCACTGCATTCAGAGAATAGGACCATCAATCCATCCATCTCACTGCATTCAGAGAACAGGACCATCAATCCATCCATCTCACTGCATTCAGAGAATAGGACCATCAATCCATCCATCTCACTGCATTCAGAGAATAGGACCATCAACCCATCCATCTTGCTGCATTCAGAGAACAGGACCATCAATCCATCCATCTCACTGCATTCAGAGAACAGGACCATCAATCCATCCATCTCACTGCATTCAGAGAACAGGACCATCAATCCATCCATCTCACTGCATTCAGAGAACAGGACCATCAATCCATCCATCACACTGCATTCAGAGAATAGGACCATCAATTCATCCATCTCACTGCATTCAGAGAACAAGACCATCAATCCATCCATCTCACTGCATTCAGAGAACAGGACAATCAATCCATCCATCTCACTGCATTCAGAGAACAGGACCATCAAGCCATCCATCTCACTGCATTCAGAGAATAGGACCATCAATCCATCCATCTCACTGCATTCAGAGAACAGGACCATCAATCCATCCATCTCACTGCATTCAGAGAACAGGACCATCAATCCATCCATCTCACTGCATTCAGAGAACAGGACCATCAATCCATCCATCTCACTGCATTCAGAGAACAGGACCATCAATCCATCCATCTCACTGCATTCAGAGAACAGGACCATCAATCCATCCATCTCACTGCATTCAGAGAACAGGACCATCAATCCATCCATCTCACTGCATTCAGAGAACAGGACCATCAATCCATCCATCTCACTGCATTCAGAGAACAGGACCATCAATCCATCCATCTCACTGCATTCAGAGAATAGGACCATCAATTCATCCATCTCACTGCATTCAGAGAATAGGACCATCAATCCATCCATCACACTGCATTCAGAGAATAGGACCATCAATTCATCCATCTCACTGCATTCAGAGAATAGGACCATGAATTCATCCATCTCACTGCATTCAGAGAATAGGACCATCAATTCATCCATCTCACTGCATTCAGAGAATAGGACCATGAATTCATCCATCTCACTGCATTCAGAGAACAGGACCATCAATACATCCATCTCGCTACATTCAGAGAACAGGACCATCAATTCATCCATCTCACTGCATTCAGAGAACAGTAACATCAATCCATCCATCTCACTGCATTCAGAGAACAGGACCATCAATCCATCCATCTCACTGCATTCAGAGAATAGGACCATCAATCCATCCATCTCACTGCATTCAGAGAACCGGACCATCAATCCATCCATCTCACTGCATTCAGAGAACAGGACCATCAATTCATCCATCTCACTGCATTGAGAGAATAGGACCATCAATCCATCCATCTCACTGCATTCAGAGAACAGGACCATCAATCCATCCATCTCACTGCATTCGGAGAACAGTAACATCAATTCATCCATCTCACTGCATTTAGAGAACAGGACCATCAATCCATCCATCTCACTGCATTCAGAGAATAGGACCATCAATTCATCCATCTCACTGCATTCAGAGAACAGGACCATCAATCCATCCATCTCACTGCATTCAGAGAACAGGACCATCAATTCATCCATCTCACTGCATTCAGAGAATAGGACCATCAATCCATCCATCTCACTGCATTTAGAGAACAGTAACATCAATCCATCCATCTCACTGCATTCAGAGAACAGGACCATCAATTCATCCATCTCACTGCATTCAGAGAACAGGACCATCAATTCATCCATCTCACTGCATTCAGAGAACAGGACCATCAATCCATCCATCTCACTGCATTCAGAGAACAGTAACATCAATCCATCCATCTCACTGCATTCAGAGAATAGGACCATCAATCCATCCATCTCACTGCATTCAGAGAGCAGGACCATCAATTCATCCATCTCACTTCTCTCGGAGGACAGGACCATCAATCCATCCATCTCACTGCATTCAGAGAACAGGACCATCAATCCATCCATCTCACTGCATTCAGAGAACAGTAACATCAATTCATCTATCTCACTGCATTCAGAGAATAGGACCATCAATCCATCCATCTCACTGCATTCAGAGAATAGGACCATCAATCCATCCATCTCACTGCATTCAGAGAACAGGGCCATCAATTCATCCATCTCACTGCATTTAGAGAACAGGACCATCAATCCATCCATCTCACTGCATTCAGAGAATAGGACCATCAATTCATCCATCTCACTGCATTCAGAGAACAGGACCATCAATCCATCCATCTCACTGCATTCAGAGAACAGGACCATCAATTCATCCATCTCACTGCATTCAGAGAATAGGACCATCAATCCATCCATCTCACTGCATTTAGAGAACAGTAACATCAATCCATCCATCTCACTGCATTCAGAGAACAGGACCATCAATTCATCCATCTCACTGCATTCAGAGAACAGGACCATCAATTCATCCATCTCACTGCATTCAGAGAACAGGACCATCAATCCATCCATCTCACTGCATTCAGAGAACAGTAACATCAATCCATCCATCTCACTGCATTCAGAGAATAGGACCATCAATCCATCCATCTCACTGCATTCAGAGAGCAGGACCATCAATTCATCCATCTCACTTCTCTCGGAGGACAGGACCATCAATCCATCCATCTCACTGCATTCAGAGAACAGGACCATCAATCCATCCATCTCACTGCATTCAGAGAACAGTAACATCAATTCATCTATCTCACTGCATTCAGAGAATAGGACCATCAATCCATCCATCTCACTGCATTCAGAGAATAGGACCATCAATCCATCCATCTCACTGCATTCAGAGAACAGGGCCATCAATTCATCCATCTCACTGCATTCAGAGAACAGGACCATCAATTCATCCATCTCACTGCATTCAGAGAACCGGACCATCAATTCATCCATCCCACTTCTCTCGGAGGACAGGACCATCAATCCATCCATCTCACTGCATTCAGAGAACAGGACCATCAATCCATCCATCTCACTGCATTCAGAAAACAGGACCATCAATTCATCCATCTCACTGCATTCAGAGAACAGGACCATCAATCCATCCATCTCACTGCATTCAGAGAACAGGACCATCAATCCATCCATCTCACTGCATTCAGAGAATAGCACCATCAATCCATCCATCTCACTGCATTCAGAGAACAGGACCATCAATCCATCCATATCACTGCATTCAGAGAACAGGACCATCAATCCATCCATCTCACTGCATTCAGAGAACAGGACCATCAATCCATCCATATCACTGCTCTGCTAGAGTAGGACCATCAACCCCCTCATCCCCAACCCCCAGCCCATTAGCATTGAATGTTCCTTTTCTCTATCTGAACGCCTTTCCCCTCTTTCATCTTTGCTCTCTATGATGCCTTATTTGAGGAAAACAATTTGATCATGTTTCCAGGTGTGAATATTGGTGACGTTGGCTGCTTCATTTACGATAACTAGACTGTGGTGGTCAACAAGTGCAGAACGCAGCCCTCTCAGGTAAGGAACTGTTATAACTGATGCAGTTGTTAAAGCGGAGTTATTTAAAAATCCAAAGGGGAAACTTTAAACAACTGTCATAACCTATAATTTGAAGTGTTATGATGTGACTCTAAAATCAGGGATCAGACCTGCAGTTTTCAACGTTTTACATTATATTAAATGAAATATTTTATTAATTTACATAGGTTAAAACATATGTACACATGGCTACAAATTACTACTATCATAACTTTTAAGAAATTCCCAAAATAATCTCCATTAAGGCAACAGCAACCCATAGACTTAACCAAACACCATGCAAAGCATTTTAACCTTATGACTTCAAAAATGTGTTTCTTTTCACCGTGGAGCCAGTTGGATGCTTACAGCTGCCTTTTGATCTCACATCGTCACTGGTCTGCACACCCGAAAACTGGTGAAGTTATACCTACCAGCCCTGATTGAATTCACATTCTCATTGTCTCACAAATCTCTTTGAACTTCACCTTTTAACAATGATACCCCTTTCATATTATCAACTTTATTAGCAATATAAACATAATGCTTGGTAGCTGCTAGAAAGGTGTCAGTTTTCACCCCCCTTCTTGAATACTCTATTCAAAAGATGCAAATGTACGTTACATCCTTTGCCCTCTCCGACAATGGTACCTGTCAATATCCTTTTAGCAAGTTAATCTTTGTGATAAATTTCGATTGTCCCACTTTCTCAATGCAATCTTTCAACTGTGGTATGGGATATGAATCCACTGTTGTCACTGCATTCACCCTTCGATAGTCCACACATTGTCTTTATGTTCCATTTAGTTTCTGTACCAGGACAATAGGCGAACTTCAGTTACTTCAACTAGACTCAATTATATCATTTTGAAGCATGAAATCAATTTCTTTTTGTACTTGTGATAACTTTGCCAGATTTAATCCAGAAGGTTGTTGCCTTATTGAAGACGATATTTCTATGCATACATCATGTAAAGCTAAATATGCCTTTCCCAATTTATTTCCACAAATAGATTTGTGTGACTGCAATAGCTTTTCTAAATCACTCTGACACTTGCTTGGAAGGTAACTAAATATTGCATTTATATTTTCAAGCACCCCCTCATTATCCAATTTGATGAGAGGAAAATCAATTTCACAGTCCTGCACTTCTACCTCTTTCTCATCATCCACCATCACTAACACCTCTTTTTGACCCCCTTCCCTGACAAAGTATTTTTAAAGCATATTTACATGACACATCCTCTGCTTCTTTCTTCTATCTGGAATATTTATTAAAAAATTTACTTCACTCAATTTCTTATCAATCATGTAAGGCCTCCAAGATCTTGCATTTAATGAATCTCCAAACATTGGTAACAAAACTAGTACTGTCTCCAGAAACAAAACTGAATTTTAGTCATCTTATCTGCTTTCACTTTCATCACTTGCTGTGAGATCTTTAAATTTGCCCTAGCCAACTCACATGCTCTGTTCAATCTTTCCCTGAAATTTGATGCATTATCCAAGAGAGTTGTTTCTGAATTTTGACCCACCAATTTCTCCTGAATCAATTTCAATGGTCCCCTTACTTCATGACCAAATACTAGTTCCAAAAAGGGCTAAAACCAGTCGATGCATTAGGAACGTCTCTAATAGCAAATAACAAGAATGGAATTCCAGTATCCCAATCCTGTGCATAATCCTGACAGTATGCTCTTATTATAGTTTTTAAAGTTTGATGCCATCTTTCCAAAGCTCCTTGTGACTCCGGATGATAAGCTGTTGACTTTAAACTGTTTATCCTCAAACTGTTCATTACTTCCTTAAACAGCTGTGACATGACATTTGACTCCTGATCTGATTGTATTTCCTTAAGTAAACTATATCTTGTAAAAAATTTAATTAACTCCTCCACAACCTTCTTAGTTGTAATATTTCTTAAAGATATTGATCGCTTCAGGAAACCTAGTAGACACATCCATTATTGTCAGTAAATAATGATTTCTACTTTTAGTCTTAGGCAGGGGTCCTACACAATCAATCCTGACCCTGGTAAAAGGTTCTTCAAATGCTGGTATTGGGATTAAAGGTGCTGGCTTAATCACTGCTTGTGGTTTTCCTGTTATTTGACATATATGACAGGTTCTACAGAATTTAACTACATCCCTATGCAATCCTGGCCAAAAAAATACCTCTGCATCTTTTCCTGTGTTTTCCTAATTCCTAAATGTCCCCCCATTGGAATTTCATGAGCAATCCTCAGAATCTCATTTCTATACCCTAATGGGATAACAATCTGATGCACCTCCCTCCAGATTTCATTTGCTGAGATGTAATCCAATCACCGTTTTCTCATTTATATATTCCCTTGAAGATAATAACAGACTGGAATACATTTTCTTCTGTTTCTGAATAATCTTTCTGATATAATTGTTTTAATTACAAATCATTTTTCTGTTATTCCACTAACCTCTTTGAGTTAAACACTTCAACTGAACTGTCCTGCATTCCTTCCTCCTGAACAATGTTAACACAGTGCCAGCTAATTGGATTTAGACACCACCTTCTTGCCTTTGAACTGCCTGCTTATCTTGTTTATCTTGTTCTTTCTGATGGACCTTTGATCTCGTTAGAACACGATCAGGAAACAATCCAGGATGTTCCTTCTGTAGCACTTCTGTTGAGAACACATCTTCAGGCTGCTAAACTACTATAGGCATCACCCACATTTGCGATCCAGCTTTTTCATTACCCAGAATAAATTGAACCCTTGCAATGGGCAATTTTTCCACCACCCGCCTTCCATGTACTCTTTAAGTTTACCCTCCACAACGGAATAGACTTTTCATCTCCATGAACCCCACTTATTAGTACCTACTCCTGTAACACTCCCTCTTAACAACAAATATCACTAGCCCACAACATTAAGGATTGACTAACCCCTGTGTCTCTTAAATTGTTAACAGCTTTACCTCCACCCTGTAAACATGGAAAGACTTTCCCTTACATACAAAGTCTTTAAACATTTCTGTAACCTGCTCCTCAGAATTCTCTTGAGTAAACTGTGAAGACATTCCCACTTCTTTACCTTTCACTGATTCTCCCTGTTTCACCTGTACACAAACCACTGGTTTCTCCAGTGCCTGAACTTCAGAAACCACAGTACTTTTACTTCCAGTGCATTTCTGTACCCCAATAATTCCTACAGATTTTCGCTGCAATCTCCAGCACACTGACTCCATGTGCCCAACTATATTACAATGAAAACATCTCACTTTTTGAATGTCGCTTCTACCTTCAGCACCTTCCTTTTTGTTCTGAGAAAAAAACTTTCTGGGAACTTCCAGCTACTCCTTCCCTTCCCTGACTACCTGCCTTACTTTCACCTTCCCACTTTTTACCCATTTCCAATTTGAAAGAGTGACAGAAAAAAGGTTTCACTCTATGAATTAACTCATAATCATCAGCTATCTCTGCTGCTTGTCTTACAGAATCAACCTTCTGTTCCTCCACATGTGTTCTTACTACCAAAGGGATTGAATCTTTAAATTCTTCCAAAAGAATGACTTCCCTAAGAGCTGCATAGGTTGTCTCTATTTTTAACGTCCGTATCCACCGGTCAAAATTACTTCGTTTTACTCTTTCAAACTCAATATAAGTTTTCCCAGGCTGTTTTCTCATATTCCTAAATTTCTACCTGTATGCTTCAGGAACCAACTCATATGCACTTAAAAGAGCTTTCCTCACCACATCAAAATTCACCGACATTTCTTCTGAAAGTGAAGCATATACATCAAGCCCCTACCTAACAACTGACCTAATGTCAGTTTTCCTGTGACCATTTCATCTGTTTAGCTAGCTCCTCAAATGAAATAAAGAATGCTTCAATATCTCTTTCCTCAAACTTTGGAAGAGCTTGTACAAATTTAAACATCTCCCCCTGGGTTCTACTCTAGAGATAAGTCCTTCCTCACCTACTGGCATCTCTTTTCTAACTGCCAACATTTGCAGTTGGAATTCTCTCTCTCTCTTTTTCTCTTTTCTCCTTCTCTATCTTCACAATTTCTAATTTGCTTTTAAAAGCCATTTCTCTGTCCTTTGCTTCAAATTCAAAATTTTTCAGTTCCTTTGCTTGTTCTAATTCCAGCGTCTTCATTTGTCACTGAAGTCTCACTACCTCCAGCAGTGACTCACTAGTGTAAGGTTTCACTTCCAACTGTAGATGCTGTGCTATGCTTTTAACTGTATCTGATTTCCTGGCTCCCACAGGTAACCCCAATTGTAACTTATCTGCCAACTCTGTTAACTTTCTTTTGGTTATTCTCCCCAACTCACTCAGAGTTATCTCTTCTACTCCAAGACAAGTCTTAGCAATTCCCAAGCCATCTTGCAGTCTCATCACTTCTAAAATACCTCACCAACTGCTGAATTCAAAGGGCCACTTGTACTTGAGATTCATCAATTCTTAACCAATCGAGCAATTAGAAATATAATTTATCCTGGCACAGCACCCAATTGTTATGACTGATGCAGTTGGTAAAGCGAAGTTGTTTAAAAATTCCAGAGGGAAACTTTAACTGTCATAACCCATAATTTTAAGTGTTATGTTTGGGATGCAACACTAAATTCAGGAATCAGACCATCAGTTCTTGAGGTTTTACATTAAATTAATTGAAACATTTTATTAATTTGCACAGGTTAATAATATTTATACACATGGCTATAAATTACTACTATCATAACATTTAACAAATTTCCAAACTAATCTCCATTAAGGCAACAGCAACCCATAGACTTAACCAAACACTAGGCAAAGCATTTTCACCTTACGGCTTCAAGAATAAGGTTCTTTTCACTGTGGAGCCAGTTAGACCACTTGGAGGCTCACAGCTGCCTTTTGACCTCAGATTGCCTCTGCTCTGCGCACCCAAAAACTACTGAAGTTATACCTACCACCACTGATTGAATTCAAATTCTCATTGTCTCACCAGCCTCTTTGAACTTTACCTTTTAACAATGAAAACCCTTTCATAGTAGCAATTTTATTAATAATGTAAACATATTGCTTGGTAGCTGCTAGAAAGGCATTAAGTTTTCATCCAACTTGAATGCGCTATTCAAAAAATACAAATGCATGCTATCTCTCTTACATATCAAAACTAGCACCCTTCAAAGCACCCAGACTAGCTGGCTTTAATCCAATTAAAATACACCCGCAGACTAAACCTCTATTTAAAAAGAAAAATATTTTCCAAAATATTATATATATTACTAGCTTCATGACAGGAACCTTTTCCTCGCAGCAACTCTGGGAGTTACAGTCCATGAGTGTGCTCAGTGGAAATTGAAAGGTAAATGGGAACAGACACTTAGGTTAGCTTTGGCACAGTATTTTTGCAGCAAGGGTAGCCTATCGTGCTGCTTCTAACCTGGTTACAGTGTAATATCACTGCCCACGCCACACACTTTTTGAATTGCCCTTCATTTGGGTTGCATTGACTACCTGAGATATTGTACACTAGCTCTGATTTCTATAACTATCCATCTGACTCTTGGTCACTCAAACTCAAAACACCACTTTTCTCTCTTACACTCGTTTCATATCCAGCTCTGTGTCAAATTCAAACTTCATCCCTTGGCTCTCTCCCCTCCTGAAACCTCATCGTAAACTCCTTAATCCTCTCACCATTCCTGACCCTTTCCCCCTGACCCTTAACCCTCCCCTTATTCCCTCTCACCTCTCCCTCATCCCTCATTCTCTCTCTCAAATCCCTAACCCCTTTTTAATTCCCTCCACTTACCTATTGCTCTTTTCTCCTGAAGATGTTTCAAACTCTCTTTGGTGAAAGTTTTGATCAGCTGCCCTAATTTTTCCTTATGTGGTTTTGTGCCAGTTTTTATTTATGACACTCCCATGAAGTGCCTTGGGATGTTTTATGACATTAAAGGCATTGTTACTGTTGACCTCAGAGTTGGGGTATCGTGGCTAAAACCTGCATTTATTGCCCATCCCTAACTGCTCTTGAGCAGGTGTTGGTGAGCCTTTTTCAGTCAGTTCTGTAATCTGTGTGATAAAGGTACTCCCGCAGTTCTGTTAAGCTGGGAATTACAGAATTTTGATCCAGCGGGAATGAAGGAAAAGACAATGAAGTTGCAAGTCAGGATGGTGTGTGACTTGGAAGCAGTGGTGTTCCCATACACTTCTAGATGATGGAGGGCGCAGGCCAGCGAAACCTTGGTGAGAGACTGCAGTATATCCTGTAGATTGTATACACTGCAGCCACAATGCACCTGTGGCGGAGGAAGTAAGTGTTGAGCCCAATAGCAGGGGTACTGATTAAGCAAAATGCTCTCCTGGATGCTGTCTAGATTCCTGGGTGTTGTTGGAGCTACATCCATCTAGGTGAGGGCAGAGTATTGAGCCACACTCCTGACTTGTACAGGGAGTAACGAAGTGAGTCATGTGATCTACTCTTGCAGTCATGAATTAATATTGCTGGTTTGGTTAGTTTCTGATTAGTGTTGAATGCTTTTCTCTGCTTCAGACTTTCTGTGTGGTCTCTCCATAGCACCCCACTCACTGACTTCCTGGTTTCAAACGCAAACACCTGATGGGAGAATGGAAATCCCAGCAAGATTCAAGTGACTGATTCATTGGTTCTGGGCTTAGTTTCAGTTTTATTGTGCATTGTTTATTGGTCATGAATGTGATACACAGCTAGCCTGTATCTCTAATGGTGCCTCTTGTGTCTCAGATGTGGATATTCCAGTTCATTGTATTATATATCATTCAGTTTCATTTTTCCTGTGATGTACGCCATTCTGCAGCCTCTCCCTGTGTTGTGTACCATTCAGTTTCCTTATCCTGTGATGTACGCCATTCTGTAGCCTCTCCCTGTGTTGTGTACCATTCAGCTCCATTTTTCCTGTGATGTACGCCATTCTGTAGCCTCTCCCTGTGTTGTGTACCATTCAGTTTCCTTATCCTGTGATGTACTCCATTCTGTAGCCTCTCCCTGTGTTGTGTACCATTCAGCTCCATTTTTCCTGTGATGTACGCCATTCTGTAGCCTCTCCCTGTGTTGTGTACCATTCAGCTCCATTTTTCCTGTGATGTACGCCATTCTGTAGCCTCTCCCTGTTTTGTGTGCCATTCAGTTCCTTCCCCTGTATTATACACTGCTCAGTTTGTTCCCAGTGCCTTTTGATTTAAACATTTGTGCTCTTGTGCACAGTGATCAATTTATTCCATCCTGCCTAAAGCTGTGCTATTTGTTCCCTGGATGGTAATGAAGAATTGAAGACTGTGATTTTGAAATCTTGAATGTTCCTGTTATTTTCGCATTCGACTATTGAGAACAACACTACACATATTCTAATAAAGATCAGCATAATTGTGTATATTCTCCCTCCTCACACAGAGGCCTATGGTCTATTCTTTCCCCTTACACAGTGAAATTGTGTATTCTTACCAAGTGATACTGATAGGTAATTGTGTATTCTGACTCAGCGATAGTAACAGGAAATTGTGCACTCTCACCCAGTGATAGTGACAGGGAATTGTGTATTCACATCCGCTGATAGTGAGAGGAAATTGTGTATTCTCACCCAATGATAGTGACACGTAATTGTGTATTCTCATCCAGTGCCATTGTTAGTAACAGGAAATGTTGTATTCTTACCCAGTGATAAAATCAGCAAATTGTATATTCTCACCCAATGATAATGACAGGAAATTGTGTGTTCTTACTTAGTGATAGTGACATCTAATTGTGTATTCTCATCCAGTGATAGTGACAGGGAATTGTGTATTCTAATCCAGTGATAACGGCAGGGAATTGTGTAATCTGATCCAGCAATTGACGCAGGAAATTGTGTATTCTCAACCAGAGACAGTGACAGGGAATTGTGTATTCTCACCCACAGATAGTGACAGGAAATTATGTATCTCACCCAGTGATAGTGACAGCAAATTGTGTATTCTCTTCCAGTCATAATGACAGGGAATTCTGTGCTCTGACCTAGTGATAGGGATGTGGAATTGTGTTTTCTGATCCAGTGATAGAGACAGGAAATTGTGTATTCTCATCCAGTATTTGTGAGAGCAAAATTGTGTATTTTCACCCAGTGAGAGTGACAGGAAAATGCGTATTCTCATCAGATGGCAGAGATAGGAAACTGTGTATTCTCACGCACTGATCATGACAAGGAATTGTGTATTCCCATCCATTGATAAAGACAGCAAATTGTGTGTTTGCACCCTATGCTAGAGGATTGTGTATTCTCACCCAGTGATAGTGACTGGAAATTGTGTATTCTCATCCAGTGCTGCTGACATGGAATTGTGTATTCTCATCCAGTAATAGTGACAGCAAATTCAGTATTCTCACTCGGTGATAGTGACAGGGAATTGTGAATCTCATTCAGTAAAATGATGGAGAATTGTGCATTCTCACTCAGTGATAGTGACAAGGAGTTGTCTATTCCCACCTAGTGATAGTGACAGCAAATTGTGTATTCTTATACAAAAACAAAAGTAGCTGGAAAAACTCAGCAGGTCTGACAGCATCTGCAGAGACGAATACAGTTAACATTTTGAGTCTATATGACTCTTCATCAGAACTAAAGATCCATTGATAGAGGCAGGAAATTGTGTAATCATATCCAGTGTTGTGACAGGAAATTGTGTTTTCACATCCAGTGTTGTTACAGGAAATTGTGTATTCTCACCCAGTGATATTAGCAGGAAATTGTGTATTTTCACCCAGTGATATTGGAGGAAATTGTGTATTCTTACCCTGTGATAGTGACAGGAAATTGTGTATTCTCACTCAGTGACAGAGAGAGAGAATTGTGTATTCTCACCGACTGACAGTGACAGGGAATTGTGTATTCTTACCTAGTGATAGTGGCAGTTAATTCTGTATTCTCATCCAGTGCAAGAGGACTGTGTACTCTCTCCCAGTGATAGTGGCAGGAAATTGTGTATTCTCAAAGGGATAGCGACAGGGAATTGTGTATTCTCACCCAATGATAGTGATAGGAAATTGTGTATTCTCACCCACTGATAAGAGGCAGGAAATTGTGTATTCACACCCAGTGATCGTGACAAGGAATTGTGTATTCTCACCCTATGTCCAGGGGATTGTGTATTCTCACGGTGATAGTGACAGGGAATTGCGAATCTCATTCAGTAAAATGACGGGGAATTGTGTTTTCTCACCCAGTGATAGTGACAAGGAATTGTCTATTCTCATCCAGTGATAGCGACAGCAAATTGGGTATTCTTATCTATTGATAGAGGCAAAAAAAGTTTGTATTCACATCCAGTGTTGTGACAGGAAATTGTGTATTCTCACCCAGCGATAGTGAGAAATTGTGCATTATCACCCAGTAATAGTGACAGGAAATTGTGTATTCTCACCCAGTGATAGTGACAGGAAATTGTGTATTCTCACCCAGTGATAGTGACAGGAAATTGTGCATTCACACCCAGTGATAGTGACAGGAAATTGTGCATTCACACCCAGTGATAGTGACAGGAAATTGTGTATTCTCACCCAGTGATAGTGACAGGAAATTGTGCATTCTCACCCAATGATAGTGACAAGAAATTGTGTATTCTCACCCAGCGATAGTGACAGGAAATTGTGCATTCTCACCCAGTGATAGTGACAGGAAATTGTGCATTCTCACCCAGCGATAGTGACAAGAAATTGTGTATTCTCACCCAGCGATAGTGACAGGAAATTGTGCATTCTCACCCAGTGATAGTGACTGCAACTTGTTGATTCTCACCAAGTGATAGTGACAGCTAATTATGTAATCTTACCCATTGATAGTGACAGGGAACTGTCTATTCTCACCTAGTGATAGTGACAGTGAATTGTCTATTCTTATCCGGTGATAGAGGCAGGAAAGTTTGTATTCACATCTAGTGTTGTGACAGGAAATTGTGTATTCTCACCCAGGGATAGTGACAGGAAATTGTTCATTCTCACCCAATGATAGTGACAGTGAATTGTGTATTCTCACCCATTGATACAGGGAGGAAATTTTATATTCTCACCCTGTGAGCGTGACAGGAAATTTTACATTCCCATTCAGTGATAGTGACAGAAAATTTTGTTTTCTCACCCTGTGATAGTGACGGGGAAATGTTTATTCTCATCCTATGATAGTGACATGGAATTTCGATTCTCACCCAGTGATAATGACATAGAATTGTGTAATCTTGTCTAGTGATTGAGGCAGAAAATTGTGTATTCTCATCCAGTGATTGAGGCAGGAAATTGTGTATTCTCATCCAGTGATTGAGGCAGGAAATTGTGTATTCTCATCCAGTGATTGAGTCAGGAAATTGTGTATTCTCACCCAGTGATAGTGAGAAGGAATTGTGCATTCTCATCCAGTGTAAGGGGTTGGTGTGTTCTCACCCAGTGATAGTGACAGGAAATTGTGTATCTCACCCACTGATAGAGGCAGGAAATTGTTTATTCTCAACCAGTGTTTGTGACAGGGAGTTGTGTATTCTTATCAAGCAATACCAAGAGCAAAATTATGTATTCTGACCCAGTGATAGTGACAGGGAATTGTGTATTCTCAGCCAGTGAGTGACAAGAAATTGCGTATTCTCATCAGGTGATAGTAACAGGAAATTGTACATTCTCACCTAGTGATAGTGACAGGAAATTCTGTATTCTTATTCAGCAAAAATGACAACGAAGTATGTATTCTCACCCAGCAATAGTGACAGGAAATTGTGCAATCTCATCCAGTGATGGCGACAACAAGTTGTGTATTCGCAGCCAGTGATAGTGGAAGGAAAGTGATGCAGTGATACTGATGATTAATTTTGTTTTCTCATCCAGTGCCAGAGGATTGTGTATTCTCACCCAGTGATAGTGTTTTTCCTTCCCCTGGTCTCTCAGTGACTCTATCTCTCTCCCTCTGCTGCTGCTGTTATCCCCGCTGTGTTTTCTACTCTCCCCTGTCTCTCAGTGAGTCTCTCTCTCTCTCTCTGCTGCTCCTGTTATCCCCGCTGTGTTTTCCACTCTCCCCTGTCTCTCAGTGACTCTCTCTCTCCCTCTGCTGCTCCTGTTATCCCCGCTGTGTTTTCCACTCTCCCCTGTCTCTCAGTGACTCTCTCTCTCCCTCTGCTGCTCCTGTTATCCCCGCTGTGTTTTCCACTCTCCCCTGTCTCTCAGTGACTCTCTCTCTCCCTCTGCTGCTGCTGTTATCCCCGCTGTGTTTTCCCCCTTCCCCTGGTCTCTCAGTGACTCTCTCTCTCTCCCTCTGCTGCTCCTGTTATCCCCGCTGTGTTTTCCACTCTCCCCTGTCTCTCAGTGAGTCTCTCTCTCTCTCTCTCTGCTGCTTCTTTTATCCCTTTCCACTCTCCCCTGGTCTCTCAGTGACTGTCTCTCTCTCTCTCTGCTGTTCCTTTTATCCCTGGTGTGTTTCCCCACTGCTCCTGTTGTCTCAGTGACTCCCTCTCTCTCCCTGCTGCTTCTTTTATCCCCACTGTGTTTTCCTCTCTCCCCCGCTCTCTCCGTGACTTTCTCTCGCTCTATTGCTCCTTTTATCCCCACTGTGTTTTCCCTTCTCCCCCAGGTCTTTTAGTGACTTTCTCTCGCTCTATTGCTCCTTTTACACTCGCTGTGTTTTCCCCTCTCCCCCTGGTGTAAAGAACATGTCTTTTTTTTTCTGTTGGACTGGATTAAAATTGCAATGGCTGCAGTTTGAAAGATATGTCCACTGGAAAAATGTGAGGGATATATACAATGTTGCTGTTCTGGTACAGAATGTGCCTTGAGAGACAGGATGGTGCCGAGGAGGAGTCTGGTCTAATGGGGAACTGCCTGGCAACAACATTTTAATTGGCTCCTAACCAGATGACCAGGGTTTGTGTGAGAGCAGTGCTCCGAGCCTGAAAAGTGAGAAGACCTAAAACCTCTTTCACGTGTGTGTGTAAGATTCCAGTTATTCTACAGTAATAGCTAGCTTTTTTCCCCCCTCAAATCTCTGTAATCTGCTCACTCTCTGAAAAATTCTGTCAAGAGAAAAAAGGGGAAAATCACTGTTAGTTTCTTTGAAAGGCAAGTACGCAACCAGTCAACTAAATACTGAAAGTGTTGGAAGCCCACCTCGTTTCATCAACAAAAGCTGAAAGGAATTTGGAAGACATCGATCAAATCCTGTATTCTGGAATTGGTGATATTGACCTGTTTTATCCCACTTTTAAAATCCATGTTTTTGGGTGTATTATGTGTTTTGTATGTGTTTATAGGGATTTAAGAAGGGGTAGGGTTTAGGTTATAGAGTTAGAAATTAGCAGTTCATATTTCTTTCTTTTGCCGCTGTTTAAAGACAGCTTGTTATTTACTTATTAAGTTTACAAACCAGGTGCACATATTCTGTTAACCTCAATTAATTTGAGGGAGCTGATGGCATGGTGGATTCGTCATTGGACTAGTAATCCAGAGACCCAGGGTAATGCTCTGGGGACCCGCGTTCGAATCCCACCATGGCAGATAGTGGGATTGAATTGAATATAAATCTGGAATTAAAAGTCTGATGATGATTTTTGATTGTTGTAAAAACTCACCTGGTCACTGATGCCCTTTTAGGGAACGAAATATGTCAACTTTACCTGGTCTGGCCTACGTGTGACACAACAATGTGGTTGACTCTTAGCAAGCCACTCAGTTGTAATAAACCACTACAAAGTCACAAAAAAGGAATGGGACTGGACAGACCACCCGGCATCAACCTAGGCACCTTAAGGGCAACTGCAAAGTCCTGCTTACTAACATCTGGGAGCTGAGCTGTCTCACAGACTAGTCAAGCAAACAGCCTCACGGAATCACACCTTACAGATAATGTCCCAGACACCACCATCACCATCCCTGGGTATGTCCTGTCCCACCGGCAGGACAGACCCAGCAGAGGTGGTGACACAGTGGTATACAGTCAGGAGGGAGTTGCCCTGGGAGTCCTCAACATCGACTCTGGACCCCATGAAGTCTCACGGCATCAGGTCAAACACCACTTGCAAGGGTGCAGATGCATCTGCAGCAGGCAGGTTGGTGAAGATGAGGTCAAGTATGTTTTTCCCTCTTGTTGGTTCCTTCACCACCTGCCACACACCCAGTCTAGCAGCTATGTCCTTTAGGACTCGGCCAGCTCGGTCAGTAGTGGTGCTACCGAGTCACACCTGGTGATGGACATTGAAGTTCCCCACCCAGAGTACATTCTGCACCCTTGCCACCCTCAGTGCTTCCTCCAAGTGGTGTTCAACATGGAGGAGGCACTGATTCATCAGCTGAGGGAGGGCGGTACGTGGTAATCAGCAGGAGGTTTCCTTGTCCATGTTTGACCTGATGCCATGAGACTTCATGGAGTCCTGAGTCGATGTTGAGGACTCCCAGGGCAACTCCCTCCTGTCTGTATACCACTGTGTCACCACCTCTGCTGGGTCTGTCCTGCTGGTGGGACAGGACATACCCAGGGGTGGTGATGGTGGTGTCTGGGACATTATCTGTAAGGTATGATCCCGTGAGGATGACTATGTCAGGCTGTTGCTTGACCAGCCTTTGAGACACTGTCCCCCAGATGTTAGTAAGGAGGACTTTGCAGGGTCAGTAGGGCTGAGGTTGCCATTGTCATTTCCGGTGCCTAGGTCAATGCCGGGTGGTCTGTCCGGTTTCATTCCTTTTTTGTGGCTTTGTAGCGGTTTGATACAACTGAGCGGCTTGCAAGGCCATTTTAGGCATTGAAGAGTCAACCACATTGCTGTGGGTCGAGAATCACATGTAGGTAAGGTAAGGATGACAGATTTCCTTCCCTAAAGGACATTAGTGAACCAGATAGGTTTTTACAACAATGGTTTCGTGATCATTATTAGGTGTTTATTGAATTCAAATTCCACCATCTGCCGTGGTGGGATTCGAACCCGGGTCCCCAGAGCATTACCCTGGGTCTCTGTGTTACCTCTCTCAGCTTTCACTGTCGACCGTTCCTCCTCTCTCAGCTTTCACTGTCGACCGTTCCCCCTCTCTCAGCTTTCACTGTCGACCGTTCCCCCTCTCTCAGCTTTCACTGTCGACCGTTCCCCCTCTCTCAGCTTTCACTGCCGACCGTTCCCTCTCTCTCAGCTTTCACTGCCGACCGTTCCCCCCTCTCTCAGCTTTCACTGTCGACCGTTCCCCCTCTCTCAGCTTTCACTGCCGACCGCTCCCCCTCTCTCAGCTTTCACTGCCGACCGTTCCCCCTCTCTCAGCTTTCACTGTCGACCGTTCCCCCTCTCTCAGCTTTCACTGTCGACCGCTCCCCCTCTCTCAGCTTTCACTGTCGACCATTCCCCCTCTCTCAGCTTTCACTGCCGACCGTTCCCCCTCTCTCAGCTTTCACTGTCGACCGTTCCCCCCTCTCTCAGCTTTCACTGTCGACCGTTCCTCCTCTCTCAGCTTTCACTGCCGACCGTTCCCCCCTCTCTCAGCTTTCACTGTTGACCGCTCCCCCTCTCTCAGCTTTCACTGTCGACCGCTCCTCCTCTCTCAGCTTTCACTGTCGACCGTTCCTCCTCTCTCAGCTTTCACTGTCGACCGTTCCTCCTCTCTCAGCTTTCACTGTCGACCGCTCTCCCCTCTCTCAGCTTTGACTGTCGACCGCTCCCCCCTCTCTCAGCTTTCACTGCCGACCGTTCCCCCCTCTCTCAGCTTTCACTGTTGACCGCTCCCCCTCTCTCAGCTTTCACTGTCGACCGTTCCTCCTCTCTCAGCTTTCACTGTCGACCGTTCCTCCTCTCTCAGCTTTCACTGTCGACCGTTCCTCCTCTCTCAGCTTTCACTGTCGACCGTTCCCCCCTCTCTCAGCTTTCACTGTCGACCGCTCCTCCTCTCTCAGCTTTCACTGTCAACCGTTCCCCCTCTCTCAGCTTTCACTGTCGACCGCTCCCCCTCTCTCAGCTTTCACTGTCGACCGTTCCCCCTCTCTCAGCTTTCACTGCCGACCGCTCCCCCTCTCTCAGCTTTCACTGTCGACCGCTCCCCCTCTCTCAGCTTTCACTGTCGACCGCTCCTCCTCTCTCAGCTTTCACTGTCGACCGTTCCTCCTCTCTCAGCTTTCACTGTCGACCGTTCCTCCTCTCTCAGCTTTCACTGCCGACCGTTCCCCCTCTCTCTCAGCTTTCACTGTCGACCGCTCTCCCCTCTCTCAGCTTTCACTGTCGACCGTTCCTCCTCTCTCAGCTTTCACTGCCGACCGTTCCCCCTCTCTCTCAGCTTTCATTGTCGACCACTCCCCCCTCTCTCAGCTTTCACTGTCGACCGTTCCCCCTCTCTCAGCTTTCACTGCCGACCGTTCCCCCCTCTCTCAGCTTTCACTGTCGACCGTTCCTCCTCTCTCAGCTTTCACTGTCGACCGTTCCCCCTCTCTCAGCTTTCACTGTCGACCGTTCCCCCTCTCTCAGCTTTCACTGTCGACCGTTCCCCCTCTCTCAGCTTTCACTGTCGACCATTCCCCCTCTCTCAGCTTTCACTGCCGACCGTTCCCCCTCTCTCAGCTTTCACTGTCGACCGTTCCCCCTCTCTCAGCTTTCACTGTCGACCGCTCCCCCTCTCTCAGCTTTCACTGTCGACCATTCCCCCTCTCTCAGCTTTCACTGCCGACCGTTCCCCCCTCTCTCAGCTTTCACTGCCGACCGTTCCCCCCTCTCTCAGCTTTCACTGTCGACCGTTCCCCCCTCTCTCAGCTTTCACTGTCGACCGTTCCCCCTCTCTCAGCTTTCACTGTCGACCGCTCCCCCTCTCTCAGCTTTCACTGTCGACCGTTCCCCCCTCTCTCAGCTTTCACTGTCGACCGCTCTCCCCTCTCTCAGCTTTCACTGTCGACCGCTCCCCCCTCTCTCAGCTTTCACTGTCGACCGCTCCCCCTCTCTCAGCTTTCACTGTCGACCGTTCCCCCTCTCTCAGCTTTCACTGCCGACCGTTCCCCCCTCTCTCAGCTTTCACTGTCGACCGCTCCCCCTCTCTCAGCTTTCACTGTCGACTGCTCTCTCCTCTCTCAGCTTTCACTGTCGACCGCTCCCCCTCTCTCAGCTTTCACTGTCGACCGTTCCCCCTCTCTCAGCTTTCACTGCCGACCGTTCCCCCCTCTCTCAGCTTTCACTGCCGACCGTTCCCCCCTCTCTCAGCTTTCACTGTCGACCATTCCCCCCTCTCTCAGCTTTCACTGTCGACCGTTCCCCCCTCTCTCAGCTTTCACTGTCGACCGCTCCCCCTCTCTCAGCTTTCACTGTCGACCGTTCCCCCTCTCTCAGCTTTCACTGTCGACCGTTCCCTCTCTCTCAGCTTTCACTGTCGACCGTTCCCCCTCTCTCAGCTTTCACTGTCGACCGCTCCCCCTCTCTCAGCTTTCACTGCCGACCGCTCCCCCTCTCTCAGCTTTCACTGACGACTGCTCCCCCTCTCTCAGCTTTCACTGTCGACCGCTCCCCCTCTCTCAGCTTTCACTGTCGACCGTTCCCTCTCTCTCAGCTTTCACTGTCGACCGTTCCCCCTCTCTCAGCTTTCACTGCCGACCGTTCCTCCTCTCTCAGTTTTCACTGCCGACCGCTCCCCCTCTCTCAGCTTTCACTGTCGACCGCTCCCCCTCTCTCAGCTTTCACTGTCGACCGCTCCCCCTCTCTCAGCTTTCACTGTCGACCGTTCCCCCTCTCTCAGCTTTCACTGTCGACCGCTCCCCCTCTCTCAGCTTTCACTGCCGACCGCTCCCCCTCTCTCAGTTTTCACTGTCGACCGCTCCTCCTCTCTCAGCTTTCACTGTCGACCGTTCCCCCTCTCTCAGCTTTCACTGTCGACCGTTCCCCCTCTCTCAGCTTTCACTGTCGACCGCTCCCCCTCTCTCAGCTTTCACTGCCGACCGCTCCCCCTCTCTCAGCTTTCACTGCCGACCGCTCCCCCTCTCTCAGCTTTCACTGTCGACCGTTCCCCCTCTCTCAGCTTTCACTGTTGACCGTTCCCCCCTCTCTCAGCTTTCACTGCCGACCATTCCCCCCTCTCTCAGCTTTCACTGTCGACCGCTCCTCCTCTCTCAGCTTTCACTGCCGACCGCTCCCCCTCTCTCAGCTTTCACTGCCGACCGTTCCCCCCTCTCTCAGCTTTCACTGTCGACCATTCCCCCTCTCTCAGCTTTCACTGTCGACCGCTCCTCCTCTCTCAGCTTTCACTGCCGACCGTTCCCCCTCTCTCAGCTTTCACTGTTTCTGAATGCTCCTCATTTTGAACACACCAGTACAGCACCTTTTTGCTAACTGTCATTGATTGGCTTACTCCCCCCGAGGTACAAACAATTTTGAAGCAGTATTCTGCTGTGATGGACTTTGCATTACCCACTGTACATCTACCTGCTGCTTTACTTGTATAAGCTTCCTGTATATTCATTCTAGGAAACATCCCAAAGACTGTCAATTGCTGGAGGCCAGGGTACCAGTTCTATCTAACCACCTAAAGAACTAGCTGTGCACTGCCACTAGCCAGCAGCTTGTTTACTGCTAATTAACCTTAGCTCATAGTTTCTTTCACACTGAGGAAGTTAAATTCAATGTCAATGCAGAACTAAATTTTAGAAAGCAAACAATCCTTAAAATTTCCTCACTCATCAAATTCCCTGAATTACGCCTTCTGTCAAAGAAGTACATCTTCTTCCTCAACCGAGGTCTCTTCCCCGCACTGTGGTTGACAGGGCCCTCAACCGTGTCCGGCCCATCTCCCGTGCCTCCGCCCTCACACCTTCTCCTCCCTCCCAGAACCATGATAGGGTCCCCCTTGTCCTCACTTATCACCTCACCAGCCTCCGCATTCAAAGGATCATCCTCCGCCATTTCCGCCAACTCCAGCATGATGCCACCACCAAACACATCTTCCCTTCACCCCCCACCCCGGCAGCATTCCACAGGGATCGTTCCCTCCGGGACACCCTGGTCCACTCCTCCATCACCCCCTACACCTCAAACCCCTCCCATGGTACCTTCCCATGCAACTGCAGAAGGTGCAACACCTGCCCCTTTACTTCCCCTCTCCTCACCGTCCAAGGGCCTAAACACTCCTTCCAAGTGAAGCAGCATTTCACTTGCACTTCCCTCAATTTAGTCTACTGCATTTGCTGCTCCCAATGTGGTCTCCTCTACACTGAAGAGACCAAACGCAGACTGGGTGACCGCTTTGCAGAACACCTGCGGTCTGTCCGCAAGCATTACCCAAACCTCCCTGTCACTTGCCATTTTAACACTCCATCCTGCTCTCTTGCCCACATGTCTGTCCTTGGCTTGCTGCATTGTTCCAGTGAAGCCCAACGCAAACTGGAGGAACAACACCTCATCTTCCGACTAGGCACCTTACAGCCTTCCGGTCTGAATATTGAGTTCAACAACTTTAGATCATGAACTCTCTCCTCCGTCCCCATCCCCTTTAATTTATTTACTTATTTACTTTAATGTTCTTTTATTTATTCTTTTATTTATATGTTCATTTTTTTATCCTTTTTCCCCACACCCCCTCCCCCTACAGGGCCATCTGCCCCTTGTTTCTATGTTGTGCTGACTCTTGCTCTGCTATTCACACATTCTGCGCTCTTACCTTTCAGCACCTCCTTTAGTCTTTAACACTACTTCACTCACTTTGGCTTGTATGCATGACATCTTTGTCAGTCTCACCCATCATTAGCCTTCTATCCAGTTTCACCTGCTCCACCCACCTTAAGCAGTAGAAATTCCAGCACATTTCAACTTCTCTCTAGCTCTGAAGAAGCCATACGGACTTGAAGGTTAACTCTGTTTCTCTCTCCACAGATGCTACCAGACCTGCTGAGTTTTTCCAGCATTTTCTGTTTTTACTTGCTCCAGGTAAACTTTGAAAAATTGAAGGTATTGTTGTCTGTCCCCACCACAAACGTTATAGCTTTGCAATCCTGGGGTCAGAAGCTGAGCTTGGATTTGACTCGAATGCCATGTCCTGTCCACTTGTGTAACATTGTCTGTCTCTGCCCGTCTCTGCTCATCTGCTGCCTTTGTTACCTCTAGCCTCGACTGTTCCAATGCTTCTCCTGGCTGACCTCCCACATTGCAACCTCTGTAAACTTCAGCTCATCTACCTGAACTTGCACCAGTCCCATTCATCCTGTTCTTACTGATCTACATGGACTCCCAGTCCAGTGATATCTCGATTTAAAAGCTCTTCTCCCTGCATTTGAGTGCCTTCATGCTCTTTCCCCATCCAATGCTACAATTGTGCCCCAATAGCTGTTCCAATCTGGTCTCTTGTGAATGCCCCCCACATTCTGCTCCCAGTGACCCACCATTGGTGCTTGTGCCTTCAGTTAGTTAACTTCCACTACCTGAATTCCCTCCCTAAAACTCCTCTGCCACTCCACCTCCCTCTCCTCCTTTCAGATCATCCTCATTGTCCAACTGCTTGGTTATCCTCCTCCTCTGGCCTGTCCATTGTCTCTGTGAATGGCCTCAGTTCCTCACAATCGACTCGCGTGCAAAGGGGATCTGTGTTAGGGCTGGAATTCCTCATCTTTGATCATGACACCAAACTGGGAGCAAGGCAAATTGTGACAAAGACTGCAGCTTGTGACTGATGATTTGTGAGAAACTGGCTGTTCTGATACACTTATCACCCTCTTTTTCAAATACGTGTAAATATTTGCTGAGTTCACCCTCTCCTTTTTCATTGGTTAGTTACCACATCACAGAATCTCAGAATTTTAACAGCACAGAAGGAGGCCATTCGGCCCATCGTGTCTGTACTGGCTTTCCAAATGAGGATTATGACTCAGTGCCATCTTCCCTGTACCCTGCATATTATTTCTATTCAAATAATCATCAAATGCTTCGACTGAACCTGCCTCCACATGAAGCGCTTGGAATCATCATTACCTATATGGGGCAGGCTAGAGATGATGCTCATTCTATGTGAACTCTTCCTCCTCACAACAGCACCAGTGGACTGAGAAAACTAGGATTCACTTCAGTTTGTTAGAGAGAAGAGGTGCAGGAAGAATTTTCTTCATTCATTCTTGAGCTGGGGGTGTCAGTGGCAAGGTCAACATTGATTGTCCATCCTATTTGACTTCTGGAACTGATAGTGTCATGGCAAAACTGAGTGGTTTGCTGGGCCTCCTCAGGGGCAGTTAAGAATTAACCACTTTGCTGTGGGTCTGGAGTCACATGTAGCCCAGACCGGGTAAGGACGGCAGAATTCCTTCCTTAAAGGACATTAGTGACCCAGATGGGTTTTTACAATAGTCTTGTAGATTCATGATCACTTTTACTGATAATGAAAAGCTACCTACAGATTCAGTCATGTTCTGTAATTGGTTCAGGCCTCTCCGTCACTAGCCTAGTAACAGAACCAGCTCTACCAGGGATTGAGAATATCTTTGGTTTTTTGCGTCTGGGGGCGCTCTCAACAGAGGACTATATTTCTCAAGGCTCTCCAGCAGTGGGGCTGTTCCAAACCTCATGTCTGGGCCATTTCTACATTATCGTTCTATCATTGTAACCTACCAGGACGGCCAAAGGCAAACTAAATGGAGCTTTATCAGTCCAGTGATTCTTATATCCCATGATCAGATTTTACAAAGTTAACTTCCCGGTTTCAAACACAGAGACCCTCCATTTCGCAACTAGGTCTGAAGGTTCCATTCCAAACTATAATGTGAAAAGTATTTCAGCATTGTAGCTGCTCTGGGCATTGAGCTCTCCCAAGTGTACAAGTGACCTCCTTTCCTGATCCCTGGTTAACTGGAGGAACAGGCCAGCTGGTCCTTGGCTCAGGCTGGGAAGCATTAGGGTTCGAAATACCAACCAGGCAATGAGGAAGGGACCGTCTCGATGCTGTGAACGTACGCTCAACATCCACACGAGGGAACAGCACATCCTGACTGGCGACAGTCTGCTGCTCATCAGTGTGAAAAAATATGTTAATTAACTTGATATTTGTGCAAATTATTTGCTGGTGCCCCTCGATTGTCTGATAATCACCCACTCGGTGCTGCTCATGCCAGAAACGCAAAATAAATGACACCATTCACGACGCTCAAGAAACCTTACACTCATCTGAAAACCTGTCTGTCTCAGACTTACATTCACCAAGCGTAGCAGAAAGTTAATTTCTGACAGCAGAACTGAAGACTTAGAAGCAAGCAATCTGATTTGTTTAATAGTAAACAAATGTTCAATCCCAGTCATTCTGCATTAAAATGCTGATATCTGATATGTATGGAAAAAGTATCGGAAGCAGAGTTCCCTTCCTGGATCAGTTACTGCTGCTTTATCCAGAATACAGAGCTCAGGTGGTAAAGCAGGAATGACTCTCTCTTACAAAGAGAGAGTGTTAGAACATTTGTAAACAGAATCTATCCAATGTTTTCTTGTGCATTACAAACAGGATGTGAAGGAAAAGATAGTCACATCACTGGTTCCTGCATTGGTCTGTAGTAATGAAACGGGACATGCCTTTTCCAGGTTTGCAGCTGATATAAGTGCCATGCAGTATACAATATTTTCCATTGTTTTTACATTCTATTTGCGATGTGTAAACATTAAAGTAGCTGCTTCATTTAAGTTAAGAAATATTCAGATATGTAGACTGCAAACCCCTGATCATACAATGATCCCTCTCGCCTAAACCGATGGCAACAGTATTTCACATTGTTAACAGCGATCACTGAGCTAGGAAAGAAACTGAACTGGGAGTACGGCTGAATTTGGTTTGCAAGACTGTCCAGTGCAGTAGCAGAGCCCACGCCAGGGCCATTTCTATGGCAGCTTGTCCTCATTTCATTCCCAGCTCACACTCATTCCAGCAGCTACCTGTTCATAGCTGGAGTCCTGATTCACACAATCATTGTCAGTAGTGTGTTCCATAGCCTGGAGTGCGCAGAATGAACTGAGTAATTGTACAAGGCAGGTACAAAGGGCAAAGGCCTCACAGAGTGAACCAGTCATGCATAGCATAAACTAGAAATTAAATTTGTTATTTCCCAATAGCAAGCCAGATACAAATGACCATGTTACACACAGGGTAGTGAGCAGAGTGAAGTGTGTTACACACAGGGTGATGGACAGAGAGAAGTGTGTTACACACAGGGTGATGGACAGAGTGAAGTGTGTTACACACAGGGTGATGGACAGAGTGAAGTGTGTTACACACAGGGTGATGGACAGAGTGAAGTGTGTTACACACAGGGTGATGGACAGAGTGAAGTGTGTTACACACAGGGTGATGGACAGAGAGAAGCATGTTACACAGGGTGATGGACAGTGAAGCGTGTTACACACAGGGTGATGGACAGAGTGAAGCATGTTACACACCGGGTGATGGACAGAGTGAAGCATGTTACACACAGGGTGATGGACAGTGAAGCGTGTTACACACAGGGTGATGGACAGTGAAGCGTGTTACACACAGGGTGATGGACAGTGAAGCGTGTTACACACAGGGTGATGGACAGAGTGAAGTGTGTTACACACAGGGTGATGGACAGAGAGAAGCGTGTTACACAGGGTGATGGACAGAGTGAAGTGTGTTACACACAGGGTGATGGACAGGGTGAAACATGTTACACACTGGGTGATGGACAGTGAAGCGTGTTACACAGGGTGATGGACAGAGTGAAGCATGTTACACACAGGGTGATGGACAGGGTGAAACATGTTACACACCGGGTGATGGACAGAGTGAAGCGTGTTACACACCGGGTGATGGACAGAGTGAAGCGTGTTACACACAGGGTGATGGACAGGGTGAAACATGTTACACAGGGTGATGGACAGAGTGAAGCATGTTACACACCGGGTGATGGACAGAGTGAAGCGTGTTACATACAGGGTGATGGACAGAGTGAAGCGTGTTACATACAGGGTGACGGACAGAGTGAAGCATGTTACACACCGGGTGATGGACAGAGTGAAGCGTGTTACATACAGGGTGATGGACAGAGTGAAGCGTGTTACACACAGGGTGATGGACAGAGTGAAGCGTGTTACACACCGGGTGATGGACAGAGTGAAGCATGTTACACACCGGGTGATGGACAGAGTGAAGCATGTTACACACCGGGTGATGGACAGAGTGAAGCGTGTTACATACAGGGTGATGGACAGAGTGAAGCGTGTTACATACAGGGTGATGGACAGAGTGAAGCGTGTTACACACAGGGTGATGGACAGAGTGAAGCGTGTTACACACAGGGTGATGGACAGAGTGAAGCATGTTACATACAGGGTGATGGACAGGGTGAAACATGTTACATACAGGGTGATGGACAGGGTGAAACATGTTACACACAGGGTGATGGACAGAGTGAAGCGTGTTACATACAGGGTGATGGACAGTGAAGCATGTTACACAGGGTAGTGAGCAGAGTAAAGCGTGTTACACACAGGGTGATGAACACAGTGAAGTGTGTTATACATAACAGTTGAGACATGTTACAGACAAGGCAACATGCCGCCATAGGTGGGTTTATGGTGGAAACTGCAGAAGTTGCAACTTGTTTTACCAAGGCGTTCTCTTCTATTGCATACAGCACAGTAAAGCTCCTTACAGGCTAACCATGGTCCTGTGTGTAACACAAAGGCTAATATACTGACCTGAATGCATTACACATGGAGCAGATGGGATAATGCACAGCATGTAACCAGCTACATGTTACATAGAGCAGAGTGAAATGAAACAGGATAACGCATAGCTCAGAGAGTGTTACACACAACTTTGTGCTCACCATACACAGACTGGAGTGTGTCACGCAGCATAACATACAGGCACAAGCATGTTATCAGTCCAGTATCAGGCAGTGTGAAACACACTTCACAAAGGATAGTATACAATGGAAATATCACAATGATAGGGGACTGCAACTCAACCCACGATCTGCAGCTTATTCAATATGGGAAACACACTGATTAACATATGTGAAGTATGTTAGAAACAGGATACTGCAGTGCAGTGTACAGAGACGGCTATTATACAGTCCTGAGTGTGTTAGATACTGGTTTTGGGCAGTTTGAACATGTTACAGTATATCAGACAGTAGTGATCTCATGTGTTATACACAAGAATAAACAGGCATAGAGCATATCATGCAGTCACACCTCACCACAAATACACCACAGATATCTCAAAATTACCTTGGCTCCAGGGTTTATGCACTTACTCTTTCTCTCTCTCTCTGATGTTTTCACACATTAACTATCGGTGGTCTATGAATTGCATGTAACAGACAGAGCTAAGCGATTCCACAACCAACGGATCAGATCTAAGCTCTGCAGTCCTGCCACATCTAGTTGTGAATGGTGGTGGACGATTAAGCAATGCACTGGAGGAGGAGGAGGCTCCACAAATACCTCATCCTCAATGATGGAGGAGCCCAGCACATCAGTGCAAAAGATAAGGCTGAAGCAGTTACTACAATATTCAGCCAGAAGTGCCAAGTGGATGATCCATCTCTGCCGCCTGAGATCCCCAGCATCACTGCCAGTCATCAACCAAATCGATCACTCCACCTGATATCAAGAAACGGCTGAAGACACCGGATATGGGCCCTGACAATATTCCGGCAATACCACTGAAGACTTGTGCTCCAGAACTTGCCGTGCCCCTAGCCAAGCTGTTCCAGTACAGCTACAACACTGGCATCTACCCGGCTATGTCACTGGGTTGAAATCCTGGGTCTCCCTTCCTAACAGCACTGTGGGTGTATCTACATCAGATGGACTGCAGCAGTTCAAGAAGACAGCTCACCACCACCTTCTCAAGGGCAACTAGGGACAGGCATTAAATGCTGGTCTAGCCAGTGATGCCCACATCTCATAAAAGAATAAAATAAAAACTCTCACTCTGCACTAGAACACCTTCCACCACGTCACACTCACTCTGAACTGTAACTCCCACCGCTTTCCCCCTCCCACCCCACCATCACCAGTCACACACACTCTGCATTACAAACCCCACCCCCCCACCCTGGTCACACTCACTTGACACTGTAACCCCGTCCACTCCCACTCTAACCCTGGTCACAATCACTCTGCACTGAAACCCCAGTCACTCTCACTCTGACCATCGTCACACTCACTCTGCACCGTAACCCCAGTCACACTCACTCCCAACATGGTCACTCACACTCCGCACTGTACCCCGGTCACTCTCACTCTGACCATGGTCATCCCCACTCCGCACTGTAACCCCGGTCACTCTCATTCTGCACTGTAACCCCGGTCACTCTCACTCTGACTATCGTCACACTCACTCTGCACCGTAACCCCAGTCACACTCACTGCCAACATGGTCACTCACACTCCGCACTGTACCCTGGTCACTCTCACTCTGACCATGATCATCCCCACTCCGCACTGTAACCCCGGTCACTCTCATTCTGCACTGTAACCCCGGTCACTCTCACTCTGACCATGGTCATCCCCACTCCGCACTGTAACTCCGGTCACTCTCATTCTGCACTGTAATCCCAATCACTTTCACTCTGACCATGGTCACTCCCACTATGCACTGTAACCCCGGTCACTCTCACTCTGACCATGGTCATTCCCACTCTGCACTGTAACTCCGGTCACTCTCATTCTGTACTGTAATCCCGGTCACTCTCACTCTGACCATGGTCACTCCCACTACGCACTGTAACCCCGGTCACTCTCACTCTGACCCTGATCACACTCACTGTGCACTGTAACCCCGGTCACTCTCTGACCCTTGTCACACACACTGTGCACTGTAATCACGGTCACACTCACTCTGCACTGTAACCCCAGTCACTCCCTGCACTGTAACCCCGGTCACACTCACTCTGCACTGTAACCAAGATCACTCTTATCCTGACCCTCGTCAGAATAACTCTGCACTGTAACACCAGTCACTCTCACTCTGCACTGTACTCCTGGACACTCTCACTCTGCACTGTAGCCCCGGTCACTCTCACTCTGCACTGTAGCCCCGGTCACTCTCACTCTGCACTGTAACCCCGGTCACTCTCACTCTGCACTGTAACGCCGGTCACTCTCACACTGCACTGTAACCCCGGTCACTCTCACTCTGCACTGTAACACCAGTCACTCTCACTCTGATGCTTGTCACTCTCACTGTGAACTGTAACCCCGGTCAGTCTGACTCCGCACTGTAATCCCGGTCACTCTCACTCTTCAGTGTAACCCCGGTCACTCTCAGCACTCTGACCCTGGTCACTCTCACACCATACGGTAACCCTGGTCACTCTCACTCTGAACTGTAACCCCAGTCACACTCTGTACTGTAACCCCGGTCACTCTCGCTCTGCACTGTAACCCCGGTCACTCTCACTCTGCACTGTAACCCCGGTCACTCTTACTCTGCATTGTAACCTCAGTCACTCCCAATGCGGACAGTAACCCCGGTCACTCCCACTCTGCACTGTAAAACCGGTCACTCTCACTCTGCACTGTAACCCCGGTCACTCTCACTCCGCACTGTAACCCCGGTCACTTAAACTCTGCACTGTAACCCCGGTCACTCACTCCGCACTGTAACCCTGGTCACGCTCACTCCGCACTGTAACCCCGGTCACTGCCACTCCGCACTGTAACCCCGGTCACTCTGCACTCTGGCCTCGGTCAATCTCACTCGGCACTGTAACCCCGGTTACGCACACCCTGCACTGTAACCCCGGTCACACTGCACTCTGACCCCGGTCTCTCTCACTCGGCACTCTGGCCCTGGTCACTCTCACTCGGCACTGTAGCCCTGGTTACGCTCACTCTGCACTGTAACTCCGGTAACTCTCACTCCACACTGCAACCCCGGTCATTCTCACTCTGAACTTGGTAACTCTCATTACACACTGCTACGCCGGTCACTCTCACTCCAGACTGCAACCCCGGTCACTCTCACTTTGCACTCTAATCCCGGTCACTCTCACTCTGCACTGTAACCCCGGTCACTCTCACTCTGACCTTTGTCACTCTCACTCTGCACTGTAACCCTGGTCACTCTAACTCTGACCCTAACTCTGACCCTTGTCACTCTCACTCTGCACTGTAACCCTGGTCACTCTCACTCTGACCCTTGTCACACTCACTCTGCACTGTAACCCTGGTCACTCTCACTCTGACACTTGTCACACCCACTCTGCACTGTAAAACCGGTCACTCTCACTCCACACTGCAACCCCGGTCATTCTCACTCTGAACTTGGTAACTCTCATTATACACTGCTACGCCGGTCACTCTCACTCTGGTCTGCAACCCCGGTCACTCTCACTTTGCACTCTAATCCCGGTCACTCTCACTCTGCACTGTAACCCCGGTCACTCTCACTCTGACCCTTGTCACTCTCACTCTGCACTGTAACCCTGGTCACTCAAACTCTGACCCTTGTCACTCTCACTCTGCACTGTAACCCTGGTCACTCTCACTCTGACCCTTGTCACACTCACTCTGCACTGTAACCCCAGTCACTCTCACTCTGACCCTTGCCACACCCACTCCGCACTGTAAAACTGGTCACTCTCACTCCACACTGCAACCCCGGTCACTCTCACTCTGAACCTGGTCACTCTCATTCCACACTGCTACCCTGGTCACTCTCACTCCGCACTGCAACCCCGGACACCACCACTCCGCACTCTAACCCCGGTCAATCTCACTCTTCAGTGTAACTCCAGTCACTCTCACTCCGACCCTGGTCACTCTTACTTTGCACTCTGACCCCGGTCACTCTCATCTGCACTGTAACCCCGGTCACTCTCACTCTGACCCTTGTCACTCTCACTCTGCACTGTAACCCTGGTCACTCTAACTCTGACCCTTGTCACACTCACTCTGCACTGCAACCCCGGTCACTCTCACTCTGCACTGTAACCCTGGTCACTCTCACTCTGACCCTTGTCACACTCACTCTGCACTGTAACCCCGGTCACTCTCACTCTGACCCTTGTCACACCCACTCCGCACTGTAAAACCGGTCACTCTCACTCCACACTGCAACCCCGGTCACTCTCACTCTGCACTGCAACCCCGGTCACTCTCACTCCGCACTCTAACCCCGGTCAATCTCACTCTTCAGTGTAACTGCAGTCACTCTCACTCCGACCCTGGTCACTCTTACTTTGCACTCTGACCCCGGTCACTCTCACACTGCACTGTAACCCTGGTCACTCTCACTCTTCAGTGTAACTGCAGTCACTCTCACACCGACCCTGGTCACTGTCACTCTGAACTGTAACCACGGTCACTCTCACTCCGCACGGTAAATCCGATCACTCTTACTCTGCACTCTAACCCCGGTCACTCTCACTCCGCACTCTAAACCTGGTCACTCTCACTCTTCAGTGTAACTGCAGTCACTCTCACTCCGACCCTGGTCACTGTCACTCTGAACTGTAACCCCGGTCACTCTCACACTGCACTGTAACCCCGGTCACTCTCACTCCGCACTCTAACCCCGGTCAATCTCACTCTTCAGTGTAACTGCAGTCACTCTCACTCCGACCCTGGTCACTGTCACTCTGAACTGTAACCCCGGTCACTGTCATTCTGAACTGTAACCCCGGTCACTCTCACTCCGCACTGTAAAACCAGTCACTCTCACTCGGCACTGTAACCCCAGTCACACTCACTCTGCACTGTAACCCCGGTCACTCTCATCCGCACTGTAACCCCGGTCACTCTCACTCCGACTCCGCACTGTAACCCCGGTCACTCTCACTCTGCACTGTAACCCCGGTCACTCCCACTCCGCACTGTCACCCGAGTCACTCTCACTCCGCACTGTAAGCTCGGTCACTCCCACTCCGCACTGTCACCCGGGTCACTCTCACTCCGCACTGTAAGCTCGGTCACTCCCACTCCGCACTGTAACCCCGGTCACTCTCACTCCGCACTGTAACCCCGGTCACTCTGCACTCTGGCCCCGGTCAATCTCACTCGGCACTGTAACCCCGGTTACGCTCACCCTGCACTGTAACCCCGGTCACACTGCACTCTGACCCCGGTCTCTCTCACTCAGCACACTGGCCCTAGTCACTCTCACTCGGCACTGAAGCCCTGGTCACACTCACTCTGCACGGTAACCCCGGTCACTCTCACTCCGCACAGTAACCCCGGTCACTCTCACTCTGACTCTGGACACCCCACTCCACACTGTAACTCTGGTCACTCTCACTCGGCACTGTAACCCCGTTCACTCTCACTCCGCAGTGTAACCCCGGTCACTCTCACTCCGCACTGTAACCCCGGTCACTCTCACTCTGCACTATAACTCCGGTCACTCTCACTCCGCACTGTAACACCGGTCGCTCTCATTCCGCACTCTAACCCCAGTCACTCTCACTCCGCACTGTAACCCCGGTCACTCTCACTCCGCACTGTAACCCCGGTCACTCTCACTCTGCACTGTAACCCCGGTCACTCTCACTCCGCACTGTAATTCCGGTCACTCTCACTCCACACTGTAACCCCGGTCACTATCACTCCGCTCGGCAACCCCGGTCACTCTCACTCCGCTCGGCAACCCCGGTCACTCTCACTCCGCTCGGCAACCCCGGTCACTCTCACTCCGCACGGTAAGCTCGGTCACTCCCACTCCGCACTGCAACCCCAGTCACTCTCACTCTGCACTGTAACCCCGGTCACTCTCACTCTGCACTGTAACCCCGGTCACTCTCACTCTGCACTGTAACCCCGGTCACTCTCACTCTGCACTGTAACCCCGGTCACTCTCACTCCGCACGGTAACCCCGGTCACTGTCACTGTGGACACCCAACTCCACACCGTAACACCGGTCACTCTCACTCCGCACTCTAACCCCGGTCACTCTCACTCTTCAGTGTAACTCCAGTCACTCTCACTCCGACCCTGGTCACTGTCACTCTGAACTGTAACCCCGGTCACTTTCACTCCGCACTCTAACCCCGGTCACTCTCACTCTTCAGTGTAACTCCAGTCACTCTCACTCCGACCCTGGTCACTGTCACTCTGCACTGTAACCGCTGTCACTCTCACTCCGCATTGTAACCCTGGTCAGTATCACTCGGCACTGTAACCGCGGTCACTCTCACTCCGCAGTGCAACCCTGGCCAGTATCACTCGGCACTGTAACCGCGGTCACTCTCACTCCACAGTGTAACCCCGTTCACTCTCACTCTGCACTGTAACCCCGGTCACTCTCACTCCGCACTGTAACCCCGGTCACTCTCACTCCGCACTGTAACCCCGGTCACTCTCACTCCACACTGCAACCCCGGTCACTCTCACTCTGACCCTGGTCACTCTCACTCTGCACTGTAAACCCCGGTCACTCTCATTCCGCACTCTAACCCCGGTCACTCTCACTCCGCACTGTAACCCCGGTCACTCTCACTCCGCACTGTAACCCCGGTCACTCTCACTCCACACTGCAACCCCGGTCACTCTCACTCCGCACTGCAACCCCGGTCACTCTCACGCCGCTCGGCAACCCCGGTTACTCTCATTTCGCACTCTAATTCCGCACGGTAAGCCCGGTCTCTCCCACTCCGCACTGTAACCCCGGTCACTCTCACTCCGCACTGTCACCCCGGTCACACTCACTCTGCACTGTAACCCTGGTCACTCTCACTCCGCACGGTAACCCTGGTCACACACACACTGCACTGTAAAACCGGTCACTCTCACTCCGCACTGTAACCCCGGTCACTCTCACTCCGCACTGTAACCCCGGTCACCCTCACTCCGCACTGTAACCCCATCACTCTCACTCTGCACTGTAACCCCGGTCATCTCACTCCACACTGCCACCCCGGTCACTCTCACTCTGCACTGTAACCCCGGTCACTCTCACTCGGCACTGTAACCCCTGTCACTCTCACTCTGCACTGTAACCCCGGTCACTCTCACTCGGCACTGTAACACCGGTCACTCTCACTCCGCACTGTAACCCCATCACTCTCACTCTGACCCTGGTCACTCTCACTCCGCAATGTAACCCCGGTCACACTCACTCTGCACTCTAAACCCGGTCACTCTCACTCCGCACTGTAACCCCGGTCACTCTCACTCGGCACTATAACCCCGGTCACTCTCACACTGCACGGTAACCCCGGTCACTATAACTCCGCACTGCAAACCCGGTCACTCTCACTCCGCACTGCAACCCCGGTCACTCAGAACTCTGGCCCCGGTCAATCTCATTCGGCACTGTAACCCCGGTGACGCTCACCCTGCACTGTAACCCCGGTCACACTGCACTCTGACCCCGGTCTCTCTCACTCAGCACTCTGGCCCCGGTCACTCTCATTCGGCACTGTAACACCGGTTACGCTCACTCTGACTCTTGTCACACTCACTCTGCACTGTAACCCCGGTCACTCTCACTCCGCACTGTAACCCCGGTCACACTCACTCTGCACTCTAAACCCGGTCACTCTCACTCCGCACTGTAACCCCTGTCACCCTCACTCTGCACTGTAACCCCAACACTCTCGCTCTGACCCTGGTCACTCTCACTTCGCAGTGTAAGCCCGGTCACTCTCACTTTGCACTGTAACCCTGGTCACACTCACACTGCACTGTAACACCGGTCACTCTCACTCCGCACGGTAACCCCAGTCACTCTCACTCGGCACTGTAACCCCAATCACTCTCACTCTGCACTGTAACCCCGGTCACTCTCACTCTGACCCTGGTCACTCTTACTCTGCACTCTGATCCCGGTCACTCTCACTCCGCACTGCAAACCCGGTCACTCTCACTCCGCACTGCAACCCCGGTCACTCAGAATTCTGGCCCCGGTCAATCTCATTCGGCACTGTAACCCCGGTGACGCTCACCCTGCACTGTAACCCCGTTTACACTGCACTCTGACCCCGGTCTCTCTCAGTCAGCACTCTGGCCCCGGTCACTCTCACTCGGCACTGTAACACCGGTTACGCTCACTCTGACCCTTGTCACACTCACTGTGCACTGAAACCCTGGTCACTTTCACTCTGCACTGTAAACCCGGTCACTCACACTCCGCACTGTAACCCCGGTCACTCTAACTCCGCACTGTCACCCCGGTCACACTCACTCTGCACTGTAACCCTGGTCACTCTCACTCCGCACGGTAACCCCGGTCACACACACTCTGCACTGTAAAACTGGTCACTCTCACTCCGCACTGTAACCCCGGTCACTCTCACTCCGCACTGTAACCCCGGTCACCCTCACTCCGCACTGTAACCCCATCACTCTCACTCTGCACTGTAACCCCGGTCACTCTCACTCCACACTGCCACCCCGGTCACTCTCATTCTGCACTGTAACCCCGGTCACTCTCACTCGGCACTGTAACCCCGGTCACTCTCACTCGGCACTATAACACCGGTCACTCTCACTCCGCACTGTAACCCCATCACTCTCACTCTGACCCTGGTCACTCTCACTCCGCAGTGTAAGCCCGGTCACTCTCACTTTGCACTGTAACCCTGGTCACTCTCACTCTGCACTATAACTCCGGTCACTCTCATTCTGCACTGTAATCCTGGTCACTCTCACTCTGCACTATAACTCCGGTCACTCTCACTCTGCACTATAACTCCAGTCACTCTCACTCCGCACTCTAACCCCAGTCACTCTCACTCCGCATGGTAACCCCGGTCACTCTCACTCTGCACTGTAACCCCGGTCACTCTCACTCTGCACTGTAACCCCTGTCAACCTCACTCTGCACTGTAACCCCATCACTCTCACTCTGACCCTGGTCACTCTCACTTCGCAGTGTAAGCCCGGTCACTCTCACTCTGCACTGTAACCCCGGTCACTCTCACTCCTCATTTTAACCCTGGTCACACTCACTCTGCACTATAAATCCGGTCACTCTCACTCTGCACTGTAACCCCGGTCACTCTCACTCTGCACTGCAACCCTGGTCACACTCACTCCGCACTGTAACCCCGGTCACTCTCACTCTGACCCCGGTCACACACACTCGGCACAGTAACCCCGGTCACTCTCACTTCGCACTGTAACCCCGGTCACTCTCACTCCGACCCTGGTCACTGTCACTCTGAACTGTAACCCCAGTCACTCTCACTCCGCACTGTAACCCCGGTCACTCTCACTCCGCACTGTAACCCCGGTCACTCTCACTCCGCACTGCAACCCCGGTCACTCTCACTCCACACTGTAACCCCGGTCACTCTCACTCCGCACTGTAACCCCGGTCACTCTCACTCCGCACTGCAACCCCGGTCACTCTCACTCCGCACTGCAACCCCGGTCACTCTCACTCCGCACGGTAAGCCCGGTCACTCCAACTCCGCACTGTAACCCCGGTCACTCTCACTCCGCACTGCAACCCTGGTCACTCTCACTCCGCACTGCAACCCCGGATACGCTCACCCTGCACTGTAACCCCGGACACATTGCACTCTGACCCCGGTCTCTCTCGCTCAGCACTCTGGCCCCGGTCACTCTCACTCGGCACTGTAACACCGGTTACGCTCACTCTGACCCTTGTCACACTCACTGTGCACTGAAACCCTGGTCACTTTCACTCTGCACTGTAACCCCGGTCACTCTCACTCTGCACTGTAACCCCGGTCACTCTCACTCTGCACTGAAACCCTGGTCACTCTCACTCCGCACTGTAACCCTGGTCACTCTCACTCCGCACTGTCACCCCGGTCACACACACTCTGCACTGTAACCCCGGTCACACTCACTCCGCACTGTAACCCCGGTCATTCTCACTCTGCACAGTAACCCCGGTCACTTCCACTCCGCACTGTAACCCCAGTCACTCTTACTCTGCACTGTAACCGCGGTCAGTCTCTCTCCGCATTGTAACCCTGGTCAGTATCACTCGGCACTGTAACCGCGGTCACTCTCATCCGCAGTGTAACCCCGTTCACTCTCACTCCGCAGTGTAACCCCGGTCACTCTCACTCCGCACTGCAAGCCCGGTCACTCTCACTCCGCACTGTAACCCCGGTCACACTCACTCCGCACTGTAACTCCGGTCACTCTCACTCCGCACTGTAACCCCGGTCATTCTGACTCCGCACTGTAACCCCGGTCACTAGCACTCCGCACTGCAACCTCGGTCGCTCTCACTGGACACTGCAACCCCGGTCACTCTCACTCCGCACTGCAACCCCGGTTACTCTCACTCCGCACGGTAAGCCCAGTCACTCTCACTCTAACCCTGGCCACTCTCACTCTGCACTGTAACTCTGGTCACTCCCACTCCGCACTGTATCCCCAGTCACTCTCACTCCGCACTGTAACCGCGGTCACTCTCACTCCGCACTGTAAACCCAGTCACTCTGCACTCTGACCCCGGTCTCTCTCACTCAGCACTCTGGCCCCAGTCACACTCACTCGGCACTGTAACCCCGGTTACGCTCACTCTGACCCTGGTCACTCTCAATCGGCACTGTAACCCCGGTCACTCTCACTCCGCACTGTAAACCCAGTCACTCTGCATGAAACCCTGGTCACTCTCACTCTGCACTGTAACCCCGGTCACTCTCACTCGGCACTGTAACCCCGGTCACTCTCACTCTGACCCTGGTCACTCTCACTCTGCACTGTAACCCTCGTCACTCTCACTCTGACCCTTGTCACTCTCACTCTGCACTGTAAACCCGGTCACTCTCACTCTGACCCTTGTCACACACACTCTGAACTGTAACCCTGGTCACTCTCACTCCACACTGTAACCCCGGTCACTCTCAATCTGCACTGTAACACCGGTCACTCTCACTCTGCACTGTAACCCCGGTCACTCTCACTCTGCACTGTAACACCAGTCACTCTCACTCTGCACTGTAACACCAGTCACTCTCACTCTGCACTGTAACCCCGGTCACTCTCACTCTGCACTGTAAGCCTGGTCACTCTCACTCCGCACTGTAACCCCGGTCACACTCACTCTGCACTGTAAACCCGGTCACTCTCAGTCCGCACTGTAACCCCGGTCACTTTCACTCTGCACTGTAACCCCGGTCACTCTCACTCCGCACGGTAACCCCGGTCACTGTCACTGTGGACACCCAAATCCACACTGTAACCCTGGTCACTCTCACTCCGCACTGTAACCCCGGTCACACTCACTCTGCACTATACCTCTGGTCACTCTCACTCTGCACTGTAACCCCGGTCACTCTCACTTTGCACTGTAACCCTGGTCACACTCACTCTGCACTATAACACCGGTCACTCTCACTCCGCACCGTAACCCCGGTCACTCTCACTCTGACTCTCAACACTCCACTCCGCACTGTAACCCCGGTCACTCCCACTCCGCACTGTAACCCCAGTCACTCTCACTCTAACCCTGGCCACTCTCACTCTGCACTGTAACCCCGGTCACTCTCACTCTGCACTGTAACCCCGGTCACTCTCACTCGGCACTGTAAACCCGGTCACTCTCACTCTGCACTGTAACCCCGGTCACTCTCAGTCTGCACTGTAACCCCGGACACACTCACTCTGCACTGTAACCCCGGTCACTCTCACTCTGCACTGTAACCCTGGTTACTCTCACTCTGCACTGTAACCCCGGTCACTCTCACTCCGCACGGTAACCCCGGTCATTCTCACTCTGACTCTCGACACTCCACTCCGCACTGTAACCCCAGTCACTCTCACACCGCACGGTAACCCCAGTCACTCTCACTCTACACTGTAACCCCAGTCACTCTCACGCCGCACGGTAACCCCAGTCACTCTCACTCTACAGTGTAACACTGGTTACGGTCACTCTTCACTGTAACCCCGGACACTCCCACTCTGCTTTGTCACACCGGTCACACCCACTCTGCACTGTAACCCCGGTCACTCTCACTCTGCACTGTAAACTCGGTCACTCACACTGCGCACTGTAAACCCGGTCACTCTCACTCCGCACGGTAACCCCGGTCACTCCCACTCTGCACGGTAACCCCGGTCACTCTCACACTGCACTGTAACCCCGGTCACTCTCACTCCGCACTGTAACCCTGGTAACTCTCACTCGGCACTGTAACCCCAGTCACTCTCACTCCTGACTGTAATCCCGGTCACTCTCACTCCGCAATGTAACCCCGGTCACACCCACTCTGCACAGTAACCCTGGTCACTCTCACTCGGCATTGTAACCCCAGTCACTCTGCACTCTGACCCCGGTCTCTCTCACTCTAACCCTGGTCACTCTCACTCTGCACTGTAACCCCGGTCACTCTCACTCTGACCCTGGTCACTCTCACTCCGCACTGTAACCCTGGTCACTCTCAATCTCACCCTGGTCACTCTCACTCTGCACTGTAACCCTGGTCAGTCTCACTCGGCACTCTAACCCCGGTCACTCGCACTCCGCACTGTAACCCCGGTCACGCTCACTCCGCACTGTAACCCCGGTCACGCTCATTCCGCACTGTAACTCCGGTCACTCTCACTCCGCACTGTAACCCCGGTCACTCTCACTCCGCACTGTAACCCCGGTCACTCTCACTCCGCTCTGTAACCCCGGTCACGCTCACTCCGCACTGTAACCGCGGTCACGCTCATTCCGCACTGTAACTCCGGTCACTCTCACTCCGCGCTGTAACCCCGGTCACTCTCACTCCGCACTGTAACCCCGGTCACTCTCACTCCGCACTGTAACCCCGGTCATTCTCACTCTGCACAGTAACCCCGGTCACTTCCACTCCGCACTGTAACCCCAGTCACTCTTACTCTGCACTGTAACCGCGGTCAGTCTCTCTCCGCATTGTAACCCTGGTCAGTATCACTCGGCACTGTAACCGCGGTCACTCTCATCCGCAGTGTAACCCCGTTCACTCTCACTCCGCAGTGTAACCCCGGTCACTCTCACTCCGCACTGCAAGCCCGGTCACTCTCACTCCGCACTGTAACCCCGGTCACACTCACTCCGCACTGTAACTCCGGTCACTCTCACTCCGCACTGTAACCCCGGTCATTCTGACTCCGCACTGTAACCCCGGTCACTAGCACTCCGCACTGCAGCCTCGGTCGCTCTCACTGGACACTGCAACCCCGGTCACTCTCACTCCGCACTGCAACCCCGGTTACTCTCACTCCGCACGGTAAGCCCAGTCACTCTCACTTTAACCCTGGCCACTCTCACTCTGCACTGTAACTCTGGTCACTCCCACTCCGCACTGTATCCCCGGTCACTCTCACTCCGCACTGTAACCGCGGTCACTCTCACTCCGCACTGTAAACCCAGTCACTCTGCACTCTGACCCCGGTCTCTCTCACTCAGCACTCTGGCCCCAGTCACACTCACTCGGCACTGTAACCCCGGTTACGCTCACTCTGACCCTGGTCACTCTCAATCGGCACTGTAACCCCGGTCACTCTCACTCCGCACTGTAAACCCAGTCACTCTGCATGAAACCCTGGTCACTCTCACTCTGCACTGTAACCCCGGTCACTCTCACTCGGCACTGTAACCCCGGTCACTCTCACTCTGACCCTGGTCACTCTCACTCTGCACTGTAACCCTCGTCACTCTCACTCTGACCCTTGTCACTCTCACTCTGCACTGTAAACCCGGTCACTCTCACTCTGACCCTTGTCACACACACTCTGAACTGTAACCCTGGTCACTCTCACTCCACACTGTAACCCCGGTCACTCTCAATCTGCACTGTAACACCGGTCACTCTCACTCTGCACTGTAACCCCGGTCACTCTCACTCTGCACTGTAACACCAGTCACTCTCACTCTGCACTGTAACACCAGTCACTCTCACTCTGCACTGTAACCCCGGTCACTCTCACTCCGCACTGTAACCCCGGTCACACTCACTCTGCACTGTAAACCCGGTCACTCTCAGTCCGCACTGTAACCCCAGTCACTTTCACTCCGCACTGTAACCCCGGTCACTCTCACTCCGCACGGTAACCCCGGTCACTGTCACTGTGGACACCCAACTCCACACTGTAACCCCGGTCGCTCTGACTCCGCACTGTAACCCCGGTCACTCTCACTCCGCAAGTAACCGCGGTCACTCTCACTCCGCAATGTAACCCCGGTCACTCTCACTCTGCAATGTAAACCGTGTCACTCTCACTCCGCAATGTAACCGCGGTCACTCTCACTCTGCAATGTAAACTGTGTCACTCTCACTCCGCACTGTAACCCCGGTCACTCTCACTCTGCAATGTAAACCGTGTCACTCTCACTCCACAATGTAACCCCGGTCACTCTCACTCTGCAATGTAACCCCGGTCACTCTCACTCGGCACTGTAAACCGTGTCACTCTCACTCCGCAATGTAACCCCAGTCACTCTCACTTCACAATGTAACCCCAGTCACTCTCACTCCGCAGTGTAACCCCGGTCACTCTCACTCTACAGTGTAAGCCCGGTCACTCTCACTCTGCACTGTAACCCCGGTCACTCTCACTCCGCACTGTAACCCTGGTAACTCTCACTCGGCACTGTAACCCCAGTCACTCTCACTCCTGACTGTAATCCCGGTCACTCTCACTCCGCAATGTAACCCCGGTCACACCCACTCTGCACTGTAACCCTGGTCACTCTCACTCCGCATTGTAACCCCGGTCACTCTCACTCTGCACTGTAACCCTGGTCACTCTCACTCGGCATTGTAACCCCAGTCACTCTGCACTCTGACCCCGGTCTCTCTCACTCTAACCCTGGTCACTCTCACTCTGCACTGTAACCCCGGTCACTCTCACTCTGACCCTGGTCACTCTCACTCCGCACTGTAACCCTGGTCACTCTCAATCTCACCCTGGTCACTCTCACTCTGCACTGTAACCCTGGTCAGTCTCACTCGGCACTCTAACCCCGGTCACTCGCACTCCGCACTGTAACCCCGGTCACGCTCACTCCGCACTGTAACCCCGGTCACGCTCATTCCGCACTGTAACCCCGGTCACGCTCACTCCGCACTGTAACCCCGGTCACGCTCACTCCGCACTGTAACCCCGGTCACGCTCATTCCGCACTGTAACTCCGGTCACTCTCACTCCGCGCTGTAACCCCGGTCACTCTCACTCCGCACTGTAACCCCGGTCACTCTCACTCTAACCCTGGCCACTCTCACTCTGCACTGTAACCCCGGTCACTCTCACTCTGCACTGTAACCCCGGTCACTCTCACTCGGCACTGTTAACCCGGTCACTCTCACACCGCACTGTAACCGCAGTCACTCCTACTCCGCACGGTAACCCCGGTCACTCTCACTCCGCAATGTAACCCCGATCACTCTCACTCCGCACTGTAACCCCGGTCACTCTCACTCTGCACAGTAACCCCGGTCACTTCCACTCCGCACTGTAACCCCGGTCACTCTCATTCCGCAATGTAACCCCGGTCACTCTCACTCATCAGTGTAACTCCAGTCACTCTCACTCTGACCCTGATCACTCTCACTCTGCACTGTAACCCCAATCACACTCACTCCGCACTGTAACCCCGGTCACTCTCACTCTGACCCTGGTCACTCTCACTCTGCACTGTAACCCCGGTCACTCTCACTCCGCACTGTAACCCCGGTCACTCTCACTCTGACACTGGTCACTCTTACTATGCACTCTGATTCCGGTCACTCTCACTCTGCACTGTAACTGCGGTCACTCCCACTCCGCTTTGTCACACCGGTCACTCCCACTCCGCACTGTAACCCCGGTCACTCTCACCCTGCACTGTAACCCCGGTCACTCTCACTCCGCACTGTAACCCCGGTCACTCTCACTTCGCACTGTAACCCCGGTCACTCTCACTCCGCACTGTAACCCCGGTCACTCTCACTCTGACCCTGGTCACTCTCCTCTGCACTGTAACCCCGGTCGCTCTGACCCCGCACTGTAACCCCGGTCACTCTCACTCCGCAATGTAACCGCGGTCACTCTCACTCCACAATGTAACCCCGGTCACTCTCACTCTGCAATGTAAACCGTGTCACTCTCACTCCGCAATGTAAACCGTGTCACTCTCACTTCACAATGTAACCCCAGTCACTCTCACTCCGCAGTATAACCCCGGTCACTCTCACTCTACAGTGTAAGCCCGGTCACTCTCACTCTGAAAGGGAACCACGGTCACTCTCACTCCGCAGTGTATCCCCAGTCACTCTCACTCCACACGGTAACCCTGGTCACACTCACTCCGCACTGTAACCCCGGTCACTCTCACTCTGCACTGTAATGCCGGTCACTCCCACTCTTCAGTGTAACCCCGGTCCCTCACACTCCACACTGTAACCCCGGTCACTCTCACTCCGCACTGTAACCCCGGTCACTCTCACTCCGCACTGTAACCCCGGTCACTCTCAGTCTGCACTGTAACCCCGGTCACTCACTCCGCACTGTAACCCCGGTCACTCTCACTCCACAATGCAACCCCTGTCACTCTCACTCCACAATGTAACCCCGGTCACTCTCACTCCGCACTGTAACCCCGGTCACTCTCACTCCACAATGTAACCCCAGTCACTCTCACTCCGAACTGTAACCCCGGTCGCTCTCATTCTGCACTGTAACCCTGGTCAATCTCACTCTGACCCTTGTCACACTCACTCTGCACTGTAACCCTGGTCACTCTCATTCTGCACTGTAATCCCAGTCACTCTCACTCTGCACTGTAAGCCTGGTCACTCTCACTCCGCACTGTAACCCCGGTCACTCTCAATCCGCACTGTAACCCCGGTCACTCTCACTCCGCACTGTAAACCGCGGTCACTCTCACTCCACAATGTAACCGCGGTCACTCTTACTCTGCACTGTAACCCCGGTAACTCTCACTCTGACCCTGCTCACTCTTACTCTGCACTGTAATCCCGATCACTTTCACTCTGCACTGTAACCCCGGTCACTCTCACTCCGCAGTGTAAGCCCGGTCACTCTCACTCCGCAGTGTAACCCCGGTACACTCTCACTCTACAGTGTAAGCCCGGTCACTCTCACTCTGCACTGGAACCACGGTCACTTTCACCCCGCAGTGTATCCCCAGTCATTTTCACTCTGCACTGTAACCCCGGTCACTCTCACTCCGCATTGTAACCCCGGTCACTCCCACTCCGCACTGTAAACCCGGTCACTCTCACTCCGCCCTGTAACCCCGGTCACTCTCACTCCGCACGGTAACCCCGGTAACTCTCACTCCGCACTGTAACCCCGGTCACTCTCGCTCCAAGATGTAACCCTGGTCACTCTCACTCCACAATGTAACCCTGGTCACTCTCACTCCGCACTGTAACCCCGGTCACTCTCACTCTGCACTGTAACCCTGGTCAATCTCACTCTGACCCTGGTCACTCTTACTCTGCACTCTGATCCCGGTCACTCTCACACCGCACTGTAAACCGCGGTCACTCCCACTCTGCACTGTAACCCCGGTCACTCTCACTCTGACCCTGGTCACTCTTACTCTGCACTCTGATCCCGGTCACTCTCACTCCGCACTGTAAAACCGGTCACTCTCACTCCACACTGTAACACCGGTCACACTCACTCTGCACTGTAACCCCGGTCACTCTCGCACCTCACTGTAACCCCGGTCACTCCCACTCTTCAGTGTAACCCTGGTCACTCACACTCCGCACTGTAACCCCGGTCACTTTCACTCCGCACTGTAACCCCGGTCACCCTCACTCTGCACTGTAACCCCGGTCACTCTCACTCTGCACTGTAAAACCGGTCACTCTCACACCGCACTGTAACCCCGGTCACTCTCACTCCGCACTGTAACTCCGGTCACTCTCACTCCGCCCTGTAAACCCGGTCACTCTCACTCCGCCCTGTAACCCCGGTCACTCTCACTCCGCACGGTAACCACAGTCAGTCTCACTCCTCACGGTAACCCCGGTCACTCTCACTCTGCACTGTAACCCCGGTCACACCCATTCTGCACTGCAACCCTGGTCACTCTCACTCGGCATTGTAACCCCGGTCACTCTGCACTCTGACCCCGGTCACTCTCACTCTAACCGTGGTCACTCTCCCTCTGCACTGTAACCCCGGTCACTCTCACTCTGGTCACTCTCACTCTGCACTGTAACCCTGGTCACTCTCACTCTGCACTGTAACCCCGGTCACTCTCACTCCGCACTGTAACCGCGGTCACTCCCACTCTGCACTGTAACCCCGGTCACTCTCACTCTGCAATGTAACCCCGGTCACTCTCACTCCACAATGTAACCGCGGTCACTCCCACTCCGCACTGTAACCCCGGTCACTCTCACTCAGCCCTGTAACCGCGGTCACTCTCACTCCGCACTGTAACCCCGGTCGTTCTCACTCTGTACTGGAACCCCGGTCATTCTCATTTCGCACTGTAACCCCGGTCACTCTTACTCTGCACTGTAACCCCGGTCAGTCATACTCCGACCCTGGTCACCCCACTCTGCAATGTAACCCCGGTAACTCTCACTCTGATCCTGGTCACTCTCACTCCGCACTGTAACCCCGGTCAGTCACATACTGACCCTGGTCACCCTACTCTGCAATGTAACCCCGGTAACACTTACTCTGTACTGTAACCCCAGTCACTCACACTCCGCACTGTTATCCCTGTCACTCTCACTTTGAACTGTAACCCCGGTCACTCTCACTCCGCAATGTAAGCCCGGTCACTCTCACTCCGCACTCTAACCCCGGTCACTCTCACTCTTCAGTGTAACTGCAGTCACTCTCACTCCGACCCTGGTCACTGTCACTCTGAACTGTAACCGCGGTCACTTTCACACCGCACTGTAAAACCGGTCACTCTCACTTCACACTGTAACCCCGGTCACACTCACTCCGCACTGTAACCCTGGTCAGTCTCACTCCGACCCTGGTCACTGTCACTCTGAACTGTAACCGCGGTCACTTTCACACCGCACTGTAAAACCGGTCACTCTCACTTCACACTGTAACCCCGGTCACACTCACTCCGCACTGTAACCCCGGTCACTCTCACTCCACACTGTAACCCCGGTCACTGCCACTCTTCAGTGTAACCCTGGTCACTCACACTCCGCACTGTAACCCTGGTCACCCTCACTCCGCAGTGTAACCCCAGTCACTCTCACTCCGCACTGTAACCCCGGTCACTCTCAATCTGACCCTGATCACTCTCACTCTGCACTGTAACCCTGGTCAGTCTCACTCGGCACTCTAACCCCGGTCACTCACACTCCGCAATGTAACCCCGGTCACTCTCACTCTGACCCTGGCCACTCTCACTCTGCACTGTAACCCCCGGTCACTCTCACTCTGACCCTGGCCACTCTCATTCTGCACTGTAACCCCGGTCACTCTCACTCTGACCCTGGCCACTCTCACTCTGCACTGTAACCCTGGTCACTCTCACTCCGCACTGTAATCCCGGTCACTCTAACTCTGCACTGTAAGCCTGGTCACTCTCACTCCGCATTGTAACCCCGGTCACTGTCACTCCGCACTGTGACCCGGTCACTCTCAATCCGCACTGTAACCGCGGTCACTCTAAATCTGCACTGTAAGCCTGGTCACTCTCACTCCGCATTGTAACCCCGGTCACTGTCACTCCGCACTGTAACCGCGGTCACTCTCACTCCGCACTGTAAACCCTGTCACTCTCACTCCGCAATGTAACCGCGGTCACTCTCACTCCACAATGTAACCGCGGTCACTCTCACTCTGCACTGTAACCCCGGTCGCTCACATTCCGCACTGTAAACCCGGTCACACTCTCCGCACGGTAACACCGGTCACTCTCACTCTGCACTGTAACCCCGGTCACACTGTCCGCACTGTAACCCTAGTCACTCTTACTATGCACTGTAACCCCGGTAACTCTCACTGTGACCCTGGTCACTCTTACTCTGCACTCTGATCCCGGTCACTCTCACTCCACACTGTAACTGCGGTCACTCCCACTCCGCTCTGTCACACCGGTCACTCCCACACCGCACTGTAACCCCGGTCACTCTCACCCTGCACTGTAATCCCGGTCACTCTCACTCCGCACTGTAACTGCGGTCACTCTCACTCCGCACTGTAATCCCGGTCACTCTCACTCCGCATTGTAACCCCGGTCACCCTCGCTCCGCACTGTAACCCTGGTCACTCTCAATCTGACCCTGGTCACTCTCACTCTGCACTGTAACCCTGGTCAGTCTCACTCGGCACTCTAACCCCGGTCACTCTCACTCTGACCCTGGCCACTCTCACTCTGCACTGTAACTCCGGTCACTCTCACTCTGACCCTGGCCACTCTCACTCTGCACTGTAACCCTGGTCACTCTCACTCTGACCCTGGCCACTCTCACTCTGCACTGTAACCCCGGTCACTCTCACTCTGACCCTGGCCACTCTCACTCTGCACTGTAACCCTGGTCACTCTCAATCTGACCCTGGTCACTCTCACTCTGCACTGTAATCCCGGTCACTCTCACTCCGCACTGTAACCCCGGTCACTCTCACTCTGACCCTGGTCACTCTCACTCCGCACTGTAACCCCGGTCACTTCCACTCCGCACTGTAACCCGGGTCACTCTCACTCTGACCCTGGTCACTCTCACTCTGCACTGTAACCCCAATCACACTCACTCCGCACTGTAACCCCGGTCACTCTCACTCTGACCCTGGTCACTCTCACTCTGCACTGTAACCCCGGTCACTCTCACTCGGCATTGTCACCCCAGTCACTCTCACTCTGACCCTGGTCACTCTCACTCTGCACTGTAACCCTGGTTACTCTCACTCGGCACTGTAACCCCGGTCACTCTCACTCCGCACTGTAACCCCGATCACTCTCACTCCGCACTGTAACCCCGGTCACTCTTACTCTGACCCTGGTCACTCTCACTCTGCACTGTAACCCCGGTCACTCTCACTCCGCACTGTAACCCCGGTCACTCTCACTCCGCACTGTAACCCCGGTTACTCTCACTCCGCACTGTAACCCCGGTCACTCTCACTCTGACCCTGGTCACTCTCACTCCGCACTGTAACCCCGGTCACTCTCACTCGGCACTGTAAACCCAGTCACTCTCACTCCGTACTGTAACCCCGGTCACTCTCACTCAGCATTGTAACACCGGTCACTCTCCCTCTACACTGTAACCCCGGTCACTCTCACTCCGCACTCTAAACCTGGTCACTCTCACTCTTCAGTGTAACTGCAGTCACTCTCACTCCGACCCTGGTCACTGTCATTCTGTACTGGAACCCCGGTCATTCTCATTTCGCACTGTAACCCCGGTCACTCTTACTCTGCACTGTAACCCCGGTCAGTCATACTCCGACCCTGGTCACCCCACTCTGCAATGTAACCCCGGTAACTCTCACTCCGACCCTGGTCACTCTCACTCTGCACTGTAACCCCGGTCACTCTCACTCCGTACTGTAACCGCCGTCAATCCCCTCCGCACAGTAACCCCGGTCACTCTCACTCAGCATTGTAACACCGGTCACTCTCCCTCTACACTGTAACCCCGGTCACTCTCACTCTGCACTGTAACCCCGGTCACTCTCACTCCGCACTGTAACCCCGGTTACTCTCAGTCTGCACTGTAAAACCGGTCACTCTCACTCCGCACTGTAACCCCGGTCACTCTCACTCCGCAATGTAACCGCGGTCACTCTCACTCTGCACTGTAACCGCGGTCACTTTCACTCCACAATGTAACCCCGGTCACTCTCACTCCACAATGTAGCCCCGGTCACTCTCACTCTGCACTGTAACACCGGTCGCTCTCATTCTGCACTGTAACCCCTGTCACTCTCACTCCGCACTGTAATCCCGGTCACGCTCACTCTGCACTGTAAGCCTGGTCACTCTCACTCTGCACTGTTAGCCGGTCACTCTCACTCCGCACTGTAATCCCAGTCACTCTCACTCTGCACTGTAAGCCTGGTCACTCTCACTCCGCATTGTAACCCCGGTCACTCTCACTCCGCACTGTAACCGCGGTCACTCCCACTCTGCACTGTAACCCCGGTCACTCTCACTCAGCCCTGTAACCGCGGTCACTCTCACTCCGCACTGTAACCCCGGTCGTTCTCACTCTGTACTGGAACCCCGGTCATTCTCATTTCGCACTGTAACCCCGGTCACTCTTACTCTGCACTGTAACCCCGGTCAGTCATACTCCGACCCTGGTCACCCCACTCTGCAATGTAACCCCGGTAACTCTCACTCTGATCCTGGTCACTCTCACTCCGCACTGTAATCCCGGTCAGTCACATACTGACCCTGGTCACCCTACTCTGCAATGTAACCCCGGTAACACTTACTCTGATCCTGGTCACTCTTACTCTGTACTGTAACCCCAGTCACTCACACTCCGCACTGTTATCCCTGTCACTCTCACTTTGAACTGTAACCGCGGTCACGCCCACACCGCAATGTAAGCCCGGTCACTCTCAATCTGACCCTGGTCACTCTCACTCTGCACTGTAACCCTGGTCAGTCTCACTCGGCACTCTAACCCCGGTCACTCGCACTCCGCACTGTAACCCCGGTCACTCTCACTCTGACCCTGGCCACTCTCACTCTGCACTGTAACCCCCGGTCACTCTCACTCTGACCCTGGCCACTCTCACTCTGCACTGTAACCCCGGTCACTCTCACTCTGACCCTGGCCACTCTCACTCTGCACTGTAACACTGGTCACTCTCACTCCGCACTGTAATCCCGGTCACTCTAACTCTGCACTATAAGCCTGGTCACTCTCACTCCGCATTGTAACCCCGGTCACTGTCACTCCGCACTGTGACCCGGTCACTCTCACTCCGCACTGTAACCGCGGTCACTCTAACTCTGCACTGTAAGCCTGGTCACTCTCACTCCGCATTGTAACCCCGGTCACTGTCACTCCGCACTGTGACCCGGTCACTCTCACTCAGACCCTGGCCACTCTCACTCTGCACTGTAACCCTGGTCACTCTCACTCTGACCCTGGCCACTCTCACTCTGCACTGTAACCCTGGTCACTCTCACTCTGACCCTGGCCACTCTCACTCTGCACTGTAACCCCGGTCACTCTCACTCTGACCCTGGCCACTCTCACTCTGCACTGTAACCCTGGTCACTCTCAATCTGACCCTGGTCACTCTCACTCTGCACTGTAATCCCGGTCACTCTCACTCCGCACTGTAACCCCGGTCACTCTCACTCTGACCCTGGTCACTCTCACTCCGCACTGTAACCCCGGTCACTTCCACTCCGCACTGTAACCCGGGTCACTCTCACTCTGACCCTGGTCACTCTCACTCTGCACTGTAACCCCAATCACACTCACTCCGCACTGTAACCCCGGTCACTCTCACTCTGACCCTAGTCACTCTCACTCTGCACTGTAACCCTGGTCACTCTCACTCCGCACTGTAATCCCGGTCACTCTAACTCTGCACTGTAAGCCTGGTCACTCTCACTCCGCATTGTAACCCCGGTCACTGTCACTCCGCACTGTGACCCGGTCACTCTCACTCCGCACTGTAACCGCGGTCACTCTCACTCCGCACTGTAACCGCGGTCACTCTAACTCTGCACTGTAAGCCTGGTCACTCTCACTCCGCATTGTAACCCCGGTCACTGTCACTCCGCACTGTGACCCGGTCACTCTCACCCGGCACTGTAACCGCGGTCACTCTCACTCCGCACTGTAAACCCTGTCACTCTCACTCCGCAATGTAACCGTGGTCACTCTCACTCCACAATGTAACCGCGGTCACTCTCACTCTGCACTGTAACCCCGGTCGCTCACATTCCGCACTGTAAACCCGGTCACACTCTCTGCATGGTAACCCCGGTCACTCTCACTCTGCACTGTAACCCCGGTCACACTGTCCGCACTGTAACCCTAGTCACTCTTACTATGCACTGTAACCCCGGTAACTCTCACTGTGACCCTGGTCACTCTCACTCTGCACTGTAACCCCGGTCACTCTCACTCTGACCCTGGCCACTCTCACTCTGCACTGTAACCCTGGTCACTCTCACTCTGACCCTGGCCACTCTCACTCTGCACTGTAACCCCGGTCACTCTCACTCTGACCCTGGCCACTCTCACTCTGCACTGTAACCCTGGTCACTCTCAATCTGACCCTGGTCATTCTCACTCTGCACTGTAATCCCGGTCACTCTCACTCCGCACTGTAACCCCGGTCACTCTCACTCTGACCCTGGTCACTCTCACTCCGCACTGTAACCCCGGTCACTTCCACTCCGCACTGTAACCCGGGTCACTCTCACTCTGACCCTGGTCACTCTCACTCTGCACTGTAACCCCAATCACACTCACTCCGCACTGTAACCCCGGTCACTCTCACTCTGCACTGTAACCCCGGTCACTCTCACTCGGCATTGTCACCCCAGTCACTCTCACTCTGACCCTGGTCACTCTCACTCTGCACTGTAACCCTGGTTACTCTCACTCGGCACTGTAACCCCGGTCACTCTCACTCCGCACTGTAACCCTGGTCACTCGCACTCCGCACTGTAACCCCGATCACTCTCACTCCGCACTGTAACCCCGGTCGCTCTTACTCTGACCCTGGTCACTCTCACTCTGCACTGTAACCCCGGTCACTCTCACTCCGCACTGTAACCCCGGTCACTCTCACTCCGCACTGTAACCCCGGTCACGCCCACACCGCAATGTAAGCCCGGTCACTCTCAATCTGACCCTGGTCACTCTCACTCTGCACTGTAACCCTGGTCAGTCTCACTCGGCACTCTAACCCCGGTCACTCGCACTCCGCACTGTAACCCCGGTCACTCTCACTCCGCACTGTAACCCCGGTCACTCTCACTCCGCACTGTAACCCCGGTCACTCTCACTCTGACCCTGGCCACTCTCACTCTGCACTGTAACCCCCGGTCACTCTCACTCTGACCCTGGTCACTCTCACTCTGCACTGTAACCCCGGTCACTCTCACTCTGACCCTGGCCACTCTCACTCTGCACTGTAACCCTGGTCACTCTCACTCCGCACTGTAATCCCGGTCACTCTCACTCCGCACTCTAACCCCGGTCACTCTCACTCTTCAGTGTAACTGCAGTCACTCTCACTCCGACCCTGGTCACTGTCACTCTGAACTGTAACCGCGGTCACTTTCACACCGCACTGTAAAACCGGTCACTCTCACTTCACACTGTAACCCCGGTCACACTCACTCCGCACTGTAACCCTGGTCAGTCTCACTCCGACCCTGGTCACTGTCACTCTGAACTGTAACCGCGGTCACTTTCACACCGCACTGTAAAACCGGTCACTCTCACTTCACACTGTAACCCCGGTCACACTCACTCCGCACTGTAACCCCGGTCACTCTCACTCCACACTGTAACCCCGGTCACTGCCACTCTTCAGTGTAACCCTGGTCACTCACACTCCGCACTGTAACCCTGGTCACCCTCACTCCGCAGTGTAACCCCAGTCACTCTCACTCCGCACTGTAACCCCGGTCACTCTCAATCTGACCCTGATCACTCTCACTCTGCACTGTAACCCTGGTCAGTCTCACTCGGCACTCTAACCCCGGTCACTCACACTCCGCAATGTAACCCCGGTCACTCTCACTCTGACCCTGGCCACTCTCACTCTGCACTGTAACCCCCGGTCACTCTCACTCTGACCCTGGCCACTCTCATTCTGCACTGTAACCCCGGTCACTCTCACTCTGACCCTGGCCACTCTCACTCTGCACTGTAACCCTGGTCACTCTCACTCCGCACTGTAATCCCGGTCACTCTAACTCTGCACTGTAAGCCTGGTCACTCTCACTCCGCATTGTAACCCCGGTCACTGTCACTCCGCACTGTGACCCGGTCACTCTCAATCCGCACTGTAACCGCGGTCACTCTAAATCTGCACTGTAAGCCTGGTCACTCTCACTCCGCATTGTAACCCCGGTCACTGTCACTCCGCACTGTAACCGCGGTCACTCTCACTCCGCACTGTAAACCCTGTCACTCTCACTCCGCAATGTAACCGCGGTCACTCTCACTCCACAATGTAACCGCGGTCACTCTCACTCTGCACTGTAACCCCGGTCGCTCACATTCCGCACTGTAAACCCGGTCACACTCTCCGCACGGTAACACCGGTCACTCTCACTCTGCACTGTAACCCCGGTCACACTGTCCGCACTGTAACCCTAGTCACTCTTACTATGCACTGTAACCCCGGTAACTCTCACTGTGACCCTGGTCACTCTTACTCTGCACTCTGATCCCGGTCACTCTCACTCCACACTGTAACTGCGGTCACTCCCACTCCGCTCTGTCACACCGGTCACTCCCACACCGCACTGTAACCCCGGTCACTCTCACCCTGCACTGTAATCCCGGTCACTCTCACTCCGCACTGTAACTGCGGTCACTCTCACTCCGCACTGTAATCCCGGTCACTCTCACTCCGCATTGTAACCCCGGTCACCCTCGCTCCGCACTGTAACCCTGGTCACTCTCAATCTGACCCTGGTCACTCTCACTCTGCACTGTAACCCTGGTCAGTCTCACTCGGCACTCTAACCCCGGTCACTCTCACTCTGACCCTGGCCACTCTCACTCTGCACTGTAACTCCGGTCACTCTCACTCTGACCCTGGCCACTCTCACTCTGCACTGTAACCCTGGTCACTCTCACTCTGACCCTGGCCACTCTCACTCTGCACTGTAACCCCGGTCACTCTCACTCTGACCCTGGCCACTCTCACTCTGCACTGTAACCCTGGTCACTCTCAATCTGACCCTGGTCACTCTCACTCTGCACTGTAATCCCGGTCACTCTCACTCCGCACTGTAACCCCGGTCACTCTCACTCTGACCCTGGTCACTCTCACTCCGCACTGTAACCCCGGTCACTTCCACTCCGCACTGTAACCCGGGTCACTCTCACTCTGACCCTGGTCACTCTCACTCTGCACTGTAACCCCAATCACACTCACTCCGCACTGTAACCCCGGTCACTCTCACTCTGACCCTGGTCACTCTCACTCTGCACTGTAACCCCGGTCACTCTCACTCGGCATTGTCACCCCAGTCACTCTCACTCTGACCCTGGTCACTCTCACTCTGCACTGTAACCCTGGTTACTCTCACTCGGCACTGTAACCCCGGTCACTCTCACTCCGCACTGTAACCCCGATCACTCTCACTCCGCACTGTAACCCCGGTCACTCTTACTCTGACCCTGGTCACTCTCACTCTGCACTGTAACCCCGGTCACTCTCACTCCGCACTGTAACCCCGGTCACTCTCACTCCGCACTGTAACCCCGGTTACTCTCACTCCGCACTGTAACCCCGGTCACTCTCACTCTGACCCTGGTCACTCTCACTCCGCACTGTAACCCCGGTCACTCTCACTCGGCACTGTAAACCCAGTCACTCTCACTCCGTACTGTAACCCCGGTCACTCTCACTCAGCATTGTAACACCGGTCACTCTCCCTCTACACTGTAACCCCGGTCACTCTCACTCCGCACTCTAAACCTGGTCACTCTCACTCTTCAGTGTAACTGCAGTCACTCTCACTCCGACCCTGGTCACTGTCATTCTGTACTGGAACCCCGGTCATTCTCATTTCGCACTGTAACCCCGGTCACTCTTACTCTGCACTGTAACCCCGGTCAGTCATACTCCGACCCTGGTCACCCCACTCTGCAATGTAACCCCGGTAACTCTCACTCCGACCCTGGTCACTCTCACTCTGCACTGTAACCCCGGTCACTCTCACTCCGTACTGTAACCGCCGTCAATCCCCTCCGCACAGTAACCCCGGTCACTCTCACTCAGCATTGTAACACCGGTCACTCTCCCTCTACACTGTAACCCCGGTCACTCTCACTCTGCACTGTAACCCCGGTCACTCTCACTCCGCACTGTAACCCCGGTTACTCTCAGTCTGCACTGTAAAACCGGTCACTCTCACTCCGCACTGTAACCCCGGTCACTCTCACTCCGCAATGTAACCGCGGTCACTCTCACTCTGCACTGTAACCGCGGTCACTTTCACTCCACAATGTAACCCCGGTCACTCTCACTCCACAATGTAGCCCCGGTCACTCTCACTCTGCACTGTAACACCGGTCGCTCTCATTCTGCACTGTAACCCCTGTCACTCTCACTCCGCACTGTAATCCCGGTCACGCTCACTCTGCACTGTAAGCCTGGTCACTCTCACTCTGCACTGTTAGCCGGTCACTCTCACTCCGCACTGTAATCCCAGTCACTCTCACTCTGCACTGTAAGCCTGGTCACTCTCACTCCGCATTGTAACCCCGGTCACTCTCACTCCGCACTGTAACCGCGGTCACTCCCACTCTGCACTGTAACCCCGGTCACTCTCACTCAGCCCTGTAACCGCGGTCACTCTCACTCCGCACTGTAACCCCGGTCGTTCTCACTCTGTACTGGAACCCCGGTCATTCTCATTTCGCACTGTAACCCCGGTCACTCTTACTCTGCACTGTAACCCCGGTCAGTCATACTCCGACCCTGGTCACCCCACTCTGCAATGTAACCCCGGTAACTCTCACTCTGATCCTGGTCACTCTCACTCCGCACTGTAATCCCGGTCAGTCACATACTGACCCTGGTCACCCTACTCTGCAATGTAACCCCGGTAACACTTACTCTGATCCTGGTCACTCTTACTCTGTACTGTAACCCCAGTCACTCACACTCCGCACTGTTATCCCTGTCACTCTCACTTTGAACTGTAACCGCGGTCACGCCCACACCGCAATGTAAGCCCGGTCACTCTCAATCTGACCCTGGTCACTCTCACTCTGCACTGTAACCCTGGTCAGTCTCACTCGGCACTCTAACCCCGGTCACTCGCACTCCGCACTGTAACCCCGGTCACTCTCACTCTGACCCTGGCCACTCTCACTCTGCACTGTAACCCCCGGTCACTCTCACTCTGACCCTGGCCACTCTCACTCTGCACTGTAACCCCGGTCACTCTCACTCTGACCCTGGCCACTCTCACTCTGCACTGTAACACTGGTCACTCTCACTCCGCACTGTAATCCCGGTCACTCTAACTCTGCACTATAAGCCTGGTCACTCTCACTCCGCATTGTAACCCCGGTCACTGTCACTCCGCACTGTGACCCGGTCACTCTCACTCCGCACTGTAACCGCGGTCACTCTAACTCTGCACTGTAAGCCTGGTCACTCTCACTCCGCATTGTAACCCCGGTCACTGTCACTCCGCACTGTGACCCGGTCACTCTCACTCAGACCCTGGCCACTCTCACTCTGCACTGTAACCCTGGTCACTCTCACTCTGACCCTGGCCACTCTCACTCTGCACTGTAACCCTGGTCACTCTCACTCTGACCCTGGCCACTCTCACTCTGCACTGTAACCCCGGTCACTCTCACTCTGACCCTGGCCACTCTCACTCTGCACTGTAACCCTGGTCACTCTCAATCTGACCCTGGTCACTCTCACTCTGCACTGTAATCCCGGTCACTCTCACTCCGCACTGTAACCCCGGTCACTCTCACTCTGACCCTGGTCACTCTCACTCCGCACTGTAACCCCGGTCACTTCCACTCCGCACTGTAACCCGGGTCACTCTCACTCTGACCCTGGTCACTCTCACTCTGCACTGTAACCCCAATCACACTCACTCCGCACTGTAACCCCGGTCACTCTCACTCTGACCCTAGTCACTCTCACTCTGCACTGTAACCCTGGTCACTCTCACTCCGCACTGTAATCCCGGTCACTCTAACTCTGCACTGTAAGCCTGGTCACTCTCACTCCGCATTGTAACCCCGGTCACTGTCACTCCGCACTGTGACCCGGTCACTCTCACTCCGCACTGTAACCGCGGTCACTCTCACTCCGCACTGTAACCGCGGTCACTCTAACTCTGCACTGTAAGCCTGGTCACTCTCACTCCGCATTGTAACCCCGGTCACTGTCACTCCGCACTGTGACCCGGTCACTCTCACCCGGCACTGTAACCGCGGTCACTCTCACTCCGCACTGTAAACCCTGTCACTCTCACTCCGCAATGTAACCGTGGTCACTCTCACTCCACAATGTAACCGCGGTCACTCTCACTCTGCACTGTAACCCCGGTCGCTCACATTCCGCACTGTAAACCCGGTCACACTCTCTGCATGGTAACCCCGGTCACTCTCACTCTGCACTGTAACCCCGGTCACACTGTCCGCACTGTAACCCTAGTCACTCTTACTATGCACTGTAACCCCGGTAACTCTCACTGTGACCCTGGTCACTCTCACTCTGCACTGTAACCCCGGTCACTCTCACTCTGACCCTGGCCACTCTCACTCTGCACTGTAACCCTGGTCACTCTCACTCTGACCCTGGCCACTCTCACTCTGCACTGTAACCCCGGTCACTCTCACTCTGACCCTGGCCACTCTCACTCTGCACTGTAACCCTGGTCACTCTCAATCTGACCCTGGTCATTCTCACTCTGCACTGTAATCCCGGTCACTCTCACTCCGCACTGTAACCCCGGTCACTCTCACTCTGACCCTGGTCACTCTCACTCCGCACTGTAACCCCGGTCACTTCCACTCCGCACTGTAACCCGGGTCACTCTCACTCTGACCCTGGTCACTCTCACTCTGCACTGTAACCCCAATCACACTCACTCCGCACTGTAACCCCGGTCACTCTCACTCTGCACTGTAACCCCGGTCACTCTCACTCGGCATTGTCACCCCAGTCACTCTCACTCTGACCCTGGTCACTCTCACTCTGCACTGTAACCCTGGTTACTCTCACTCGGCACTGTAACCCCGGTCACTCTCACTCCGCACTGTAACCCTGGTCACTCGCACTCCGCACTGTAACCCCGATCACTCTCACTCCGCACTGTAACCCCGGTCGCTCTTACTCTGACCCTGGTCACTCTCACTCTGCACTGTAACCCCGGTCACTCTCACTCCGCACTGTAACCCCGGTCACTCTCACTCCGCACTGTAACCCCGGTCACGCCCACACCGCAATGTAAGCCCGGTCACTCTCAATCTGACCCTGGTCACTCTCACTCTGCACTGTAACCCTGGTCAGTCTCACTCGGCACTCTAACCCCGGTCACTCGCACTCCGCACTGTAACCCCGGTCACTCTCACTCTGACCCTGGCCACTCTCACTCTGCACTGTAACCCCCGGTCACTCTCACTCTGACCCTGGTCACTCTCACTCTGCACTGTAAACCCGGTCACTCTCACTCTGACCCTGGCCACTCTCACTCTGCACTGTAACCCTGGTCACTCTCACTCCGCACTGTAATCCCGGTCACTCTAACTCTGCACTGTAAGCCTGGTCACTCTCACTCCGCATTGTAACCCCGGTCACTGTCACTCCGCACTGTGACCCGGTCACTCTCACTCCGCACTGTAACCGCGGTCACTCTAACTCTGCACTGTAAGCCTGGTCACTCTCACTCCGCATTGTAACCCCGGTCACTGTCACTCCGCACTGTGACCCGGTCACTCTCACTCCGCACTGTAACCGCGGTCACTCTCACTCCGCACTGTAAACCCTGTCACTCTCACTCCGCAATGTAACCGCAGTCACTCTCACTCCACAATGTAACCGCGGTCACTCTCACTCTGCACTGTAACCCCGGTCGCTCACATTCCGCACTGTAAACCCGGTCACACTCTCTGCATGGTAACCCCGGTCACTCTCACTCTGCACTGTAACCCCGGTCACACTGTCCGCACTGTAACCCTAGTCACTCTTACTATGCACTGTAACCCCGGTAACTCTCACTGTGACCCTGGTCACTCTTACTCTGCACTCTGATCCCGGTCACTCTCACTCCGCACTGTAACTGCGGTCACTCCCACTCCGCTCTGTCACACCGGTCACTCCCACTCCGCACTGTAACCCCAGTCACTCTCACCCTGCACTGTAATCCCGGTCACTCTCACTCCGCACTGTAACCGCGGTCACTCTCACTCCGCACTGTAATCCCGGTCACTCTCACTCCGCATTGTAACCCCGGTCACTCTCGCTCCGCACTGTAACCCTGGTCACTCTCAATCTGACCCTGGTCACTCTCACTCTGCACTGTAACCCTGGTCAGTCTCACTCGGCACTCTAACCCTGGTCACTCTCACTCTGATCCTGGCCACTCTCACTCTGCACTGTAACCCCGGTCACTCTCACTCGGACCCTGGCCACTCTCACTCTGCACTGTAACCCCGGTCACTCTCACTCTGACCCTGGCCACTCTCACTCTGCACTGTAACCCTGGTCACTCTCACTCTGACCCTGGCCACTCTCACTCTGCACTGTAACCCCGGTCACTCTCACTCTGACCCTGGCCACTCTCACTCTGCACTGTAACCCTGGTCACTCTCAATCTGACCCTGGTCACTCTCACTCTGCACTGTAATCCCGGTCACTCTCACTCCGCACTGTAACCCGGGTCACTCTCACTCTGACCCTGGTCACTCTCACTCCGCACTGTAACCCCGGTCACTTCCACTCCGCACTGTAACCCGGGTCACTCTCACTCTGACCCTGGTCACTCTCACTCTGCACTGTAACCCCAATCACACTCACTCCGCACTGTAACCCCGGTCACTCTCACTCTGACCCTAGTCACTCTCACTCTGCACTGTAACCCTGGTCACTCTCACTCCGCACTGTAATCCCGGTCACTCTAACTCTGCACTGTAAGCCTGGTCACTCTCACTCCGCATTGTAACCCCGGTCACTGTCACTCCGCACTGTGACCCGGTCACTCTCAATCCGCACTGTAACCGCGGTCACTCTAACTCTGCACTGTAAGCCTGGTCACTCTCACTCCGCATTGTAACCCCGGTCACTGTCACTCCGCACTGTTACCCGGTCACTCTCACTCCGCACTGTAACCGCGGTCACTCTCACTCCGCACTGTAAACCCTGTCACTCTCACTCCGCAATGTAACCGCGGTCACTCTCACTCCACAATGTAACCGCGGTCACTCTCACTCTGCACTGTAACCCCGGTCGCTCACATTCCGCACTGTAAACCCGGTCACACTCTCTGCATGGTAACCCCGGTCACTCTCACTCTGCACTGTAACCCCGGTCACACTGTCCGCACTGTAACCCTAGTCACTCTTACTATGCACTGTAACCCCGGTAACTCTCACTGTGACCCTGGTCACTCTTACTCTGCACTCTGATCCCGGTCACTCTCACTCCGCACTGTAACTGCGGTCACTCCCACTCCGCTCTGTCACACCGGTCACTCCCACTCCGCACTGCAACCCCGGTCACTCTCACCCTGCACTGTAATCCCGGTCACTCTCACTCCGCATTGTAACCCCAGTCACTCTCGCTCCGCACTGTAACCCTGGTCACTCTCAATCTGACCCTGGTCACTCTCACTCTGCACTGTAACCCTGGTCAGTCTCACTCGGCACTCTAACCCCGGTCACTCTCACTCTGATCCTGGCCACTCTCACTCTGCACTGTAACCCCGGTCACTCTCACTCGGACCCTGGCCACTCTCACTCTGCACTGTAACCCCGGTCACTCTCACTCTGACCCTGGCCACTCTCACTCTGCACTGTAACCCTGGTCACTCTCACTCTGTCCCTGGCCACTCTCACTCTGCACTGTAACCCTGGTCACTCTCAATCTGACCCTGGTCACTCTCACTCTGCACTGTAATCCCGGTCACTCTCACTCCGCACTGTAACCCCGGTTACTCTCACTCTGACCCTGGTCACTCTCACTCCGCACTGTAACCCCGGTCACTTCCACTCCGCACTGTAACCCGGGTCACTCTCACTCTGACCCTGGTCACTCTCACTCTGCACTGTAACCCCAATCACACTCACTCCGCACTGTAACCCCGGTCACTCTCACTCTGGCCCTAGTCACTCTCACTCTGCACTGTAACCCCGGTCACTCTCACTCGGCATTGTCACCCCAGTCACTCTCACTCTGACCCTGGTCACTCTCACTCTGCACTGTAACCCTGGTTACTCTCACTCGGCACTGTAACCCCGGTCACTCTCACTCCGCACTGTAACCCTGGTCACTCTCACTCCGCACTGTAACCCCGATCACTCTCACTCCGCACTGTAACCCCGGTCACTCTTACTCTGACCCTGGTCACTCTCACTCTGCACTGTAACCACGGTCACTCTCACTCCGCACTGTAACCACGGTCACTCTCACTCCGCACTGTAACCCCGGTTACTCTCACTCCGCACTGTAACCCCGGTCACTCTCACTCTGACCCTGGTCACTCTCACTCTGCACTGTAACCCCGGTCACTCTCACTCGGCACTGTAAACCCAGTCACTCTCACTCCGTACTGTAACCGCCGTCAATCCCCTCCGCACTGTAACCCCGGTCACTCTCACTCAGCATTGTAACACCGGTCACTCTCCCTCTACACTGTAACCCCGGTCACTCTCACTCCGCACTGTAACCCCGGTTACTCTCAGTCTGCACTGTAAAACCGGTCACTCTCACTCCACACTGTAACCCCGGTCACTCTCACTCCGCAATGTAACCGCGGTCACTCTCACTCTGCACTGTAACCCCGGTCACTCTCACTCCACAATGTAACCCCTGTCACTCTCACTCCGCACTGTAATCCCGGTCACGCTCACCCTGCACTGTAAGCCTGGTCACTCTCACTCCGCACTGTAATCCCAGTCACTCTCACTCTGCACTGTAAGCCTGGTCACTCTCACTCCGCATTGTAACCCCGGTCACTGTCACTCCGCACTGTGACCCGGTCACTCTCACTCCACACTGTAACCGCGGTCACTCTCACTCCGCACTGTTACCCGGTCACTCTCACTCCGCAATGTAACCGCGGTCACTTTCACTCCACAATGTAACCCCGGTCACTCTCACTCCACAATGTAACCCCGGTCACTCTCACTCCGCACTGTAACACCGGTCGCTCTCATTCTGCACTGTAACCCCTGTCACTCTCACTCCGCACTGTAATCCCGGTCACTCTCACTCCGCACTGTAACCCCAGTCACTCTCACTCCGCACTGTAACCCCTGTCACTCTCACTCTGCACTGTAAGCCTGGTCACTCTCACTCCGCACTGTAATCCCAGTCACTCTCACTCTGCACTGTAAGCCTGGTCACTCTCACTCCGCATTGTAACCCCGGTCACTCTCACTCTGCACTGTAACCCTGGTCACTCTCACTCGGCATTGTAAACCCAGTCACTCTGCACTCTGACCCCAGTCTCTCACAATCTAACCCTGGTCACTCTCACTCTGCACTGTAACCCCGGTCACTCTCACTCTGACCCTGGTCACTCTCACTCCGCACTGTAACCCCGGTCACTTCCACTCCGCACTGTAACCCGGGTCACTCTCACTCTGACCCTGGTCACTCTCACTCTGCACTGTAACCCCAATCACACTCACTCCGCACTGTAACCCCGGTCACTCTCACTTTGGCCCTAGTCACTCTCACTCTGCACTGTAACCCCGGTCACTCTCACTCGGCATTGTCACCCCAGTCACTCTCACTCTGACCCTGGTCACTCTCACTCTGCACTGTAACCCTGGTTACTCTCAGTCTGCACTGTAACCCTGGTCACTCTCACTTGGCACTGTAACCTCGGTCACTCTCACTCCGCACTGTAACCCCGGTCACTATCACTCCGCACTGTAACCCCAATCACTCTCACTCCGCACTGTAACCCCGGTCACTCTCACTCCACAATGTAACCCCGATCACTCCTACTCCGCACGGTAACCCCGGTCACTCTCACCCCGCACTGTAACCCAGGTCACTCTCACTCCGCACTGTAACCCCGATCACTCTCACTCCGCACTGTAACCCCGGTCACTCTCACTCTGACCCTGGTCACTCTCACTCCGCACTGTAACCCCGGTCACTCTCACTCCGCACTGTAACCCCGGTCACTCTCACTCCGCACTGTAACCCCGGTCACTCTCACTCCGCACTGTAACCCCGGTCACTATCACTCCGCACTGTAACCCCAATCACTCTCACTCCGCACTGTAACCCCGGTCACTCTCACTCCACAATGTAACCCCGATCACTCCTACTCCGCACGGTAACCCCGGTCACTCTCACTCCGCACTGTAACCCAGGTCACTCTCACTCCGCACTGTAACCCCGATCACTCTCACTCCGCACTGTAACCCCGGTCACTCTCACTCCGCACTGTAACCCCGGTCACTCTCACTCCGCACTGTAACCCCGGTCACTCTCACCCTGCACTGTAATCCCGGTCACTCTCACTCCGCACTGTAACCGCGGTCACTCTCACTCCGCACTGTAATCCCGGTCACTCTCACTCCGCATTGTAACCCCGGTCACTCTCGCTCCGCACTGTAACCCTGGTCACTCTCAATCTGAACCTGGTCACTCTCACTCTGCACTGTAACCCTGGTCAGTCTCACTCGGCACTCTAACCCCGGTCACTCTCACTCTGATCCTGGCCACTCTCACTCTGCACTGTAACCCCGGTCACTCTCACTCGGACCCTGGCCACTCTCACTCTGCACTGTAACCCCGGTCACTCTCACTCTGACCCTGGCCACTCTCACTCTGCACTGTAACCCTGGTCACTCTCACTCTGACCCTGGCCACTCTCACTCTGCACTGTAACCCCGGTCACTCTCACTCTGACCCTGGCCACTCTCACTCTGCACTGTAACCCTGGTCACTCTCAATCTGACCCTGGTCACTCTCACTCTGCACTGTAATCCCGGTCACTCTCACTCCGCACTGTAACCCGGGTCACTCTCACTCTGACCCTGGTCACTCTCACTCCGCACTGTAACCCCGGTCACTTCCACTCCGCACTGTAACCCGGGTCACTCTCACTCTGACCCTGGTCACTCTCACTCTGCACTGTAACCCCAATCACACTCACTCCGCACTGTAACCCCGGTCACTCTCACTCTGACCCTAGTCACTCTCACTCTGCACTGTAACCCTGGTCACTCTCACTCCGCACTGTAATCCCGGTCACTCTAACTCTGCACTGTAAGCCTGGTCACTCTCACTCCGCATTGTAACCCCGGTCACTGTCACTCCGCACTGTGACCCGGTCACTCTCAATCCGCACTGTAACCGCGGTCACTCTAACTCTGCACTGTAAGCCTGGTCACTCTCACTCCGCATTGTAACCCCGGTCACTGTCACTCCGCACTGTTACCCGGTCACTCTCACTCCGCACTGTAACCGCGGTCACTCTCACTCCGCACTGTAAACCCTGTCACTCTCACTCCGCAATGTAACCGCGGTCACTCTCACTCCACAATGTAACCGCGGTCACTCTCACTCTGCACTGTAACCCCGGTCGCTCACATTCCGCACTGTAAACCCGGTCACACTCTCTGCATGGTAATCCCGGTCACTCTCACTCTGCACTGTAACCCCGGTCACACTGTCCGCACTGTAACCCTAGTCACTCTTACTATGCACTGTAACCCCGGTAACTCTCACTGTGACCCTGGTCACTCTTACTCTGCACTCTGATCCCGGTCACTCTCACTCCGCACTGTAACTGCGGTCACTCCCACTCCGCTCTGTCACACCGGTCACTCCCACTCCGCACTGCAACCCCGGTCACTCTCACCCTGCACTGTAATCCCGGTCACTCTCACTCCGCACTGTAACCGCGGTCACTCTCACTCCGCACTGTAATCCCGGTCACTCTCACTCCGCATTGTAACCCCAGTCACTCTCGCTCCGCACTGTAACCCTGGTCACTCTCAATCTGACCCTGGTCACTCTCACTCTGCACTGTAACCCTGGTCAGTCTCACTCGGCACTCTAACCCCGGTCACTCTCACTCTGATCCTGGCCACTCTCACTCTGCACTGTAACCCCGGTCACTCTCACTCGGACCCTGGCCACTCTCACTCTGCACTGTAACCCCGGTCACTCTCACTCTGACCCTGGCCACTCTCACTCTGCACTGTAACCCTGGTCACTCTCACTCTGTCCCTGGCCACTCTCACTCTGCACTGTAACCCTGGTCACTCTCAATCTGACCCTGGTCACTCTCACTCTGCACTGTAATCCCGGTCACTCTCACTCCGCACTGTAACCCCGGTTACTCTCACTCTGACCCTGGTCACTCTCACTCCGCACTGTAACCCCGGTCACTTCCACTCCGCACTGTAACCCGGGTCACTCTCACTCTGACCCTGGTCACTCTCACTCTGCACTGTAACCCCAATCACACTCACTCCGCACTGTAACCCCGGTCACTCTCACTCTGGCCCTAGTCACTCTCACTCTGCACTGTAACCCCGGTCACTCTCACTCGGCATTGTCACCCCAGTCACTCTCACTCTGACCCTGGTCACTCTCACTCCGCACTGTAACCCTGGTCACTCTCACTCCGCACTGTAACCCCGATCACTCTCACTCCGCACTGTAACCCCGGTCACTCTTACTCTGACCCTGGTCACTCTCACTCTGCACTGTAACCACGGTCACTCTCACTCCGCACTGTAACCACGGTCACTCTCACTCCGCACTGTAACCCCGGTTACTCTCACTCCGCACTGTAACCCCGGTCACTCTCACTCTGACCCTGGTCACTCTCACTCTGCACTGTAACCCCGGTCACTCTCACTCGGCACTGTAAACCCAGTCACTCTCACTCCGTACTGTAACCGCCGTCAATCCCCTCCGCACTGTAACCCCGGTCACTCTCACTCCGCACTGTAACCACGGTCACTCTCACTCCGCACTGTAACCCCGGTTACTCTCACTCCGCACTGTAACCCCGGTCACTCTCACTCTGACCCTGGTCACTCTCACTCTGCACTGTAACCCCGGTCACTCTCACTCGGCACTGTAAACCCAGTCACTCTCACTCCGTACTGTAACCGCCGTCAATCCCCTCCGCACTGTAACCCCGGTCACTCTCACTCAGCATTGTAACACCGGTCACTCTCCCTCTACACTGTAACCCCGGTCACTCTCACTCCGCACTGTAACCCCGGTTACTCTCAGTCTGCACTGTAAAACCGGTCACTCTCACTCCACACTGTAACCCCGGTCACTCTCACTCCGCAATGTAACCCCGGTCACTCTCACTCCGCACTGTAACACCGGTCGCTCTCATTCTGCACTGTAACCCCTGTCACTCTCACTCCGCACTGTAATCCCGGTCACTCTCACTCCGCACTGTAACCCCAGTCACTCTCACTCCGCACTGTAACCCCTGTCACTCTCACTCTGCACTGTAAGCCTGGTCACTCTCACTCCGCACTGTAATCCCAGTCACTCTCACTCTGCACTGTAAGCCTGGTCACTCTCACTCCGCATTGTAACCCCGGTCACTCTCACTCTGCACTGTAACCCTGGTCACTCTCACTCGGCATTGTAAACCCAGTCACTCTGCACTCTGACCCCAGTCTCTCACAATCTAACCCTGGTCACTCTCACTCTGCACTGTAACCCCGGTCACTCTCACTCTGACCCTGGTCACTCTCACTCCGCACTGTAACCCCGGTCACTTCCACTCCGCACTGTAACCCGGGTCACTCTCACTCTGACCCTGGTCACTCTCACTCTGCACTGTAACCCCAATCACACTCACTCCGCACTGTAACCCCGGTCACTCTCACTCTGGCCCTAGTCACTCTCACTCTGCACTGTAACCCCGGTCACTCTCACTCGGCATTGTCACCCCAGTCACTCTCACTCTGACCCTGGTCACTCTCACTCTGCACTGTAACCCTGGTTACTCTCAGTCTGCACTGTAACCCTGGTCACTCTCACTTGGCACTGTAACCTCGGTCACTCTCACTCCGCACTGTAACCCCGGTCACTATCACTCCGCACTGTAACCCCAATCACTCTCACTCCGCACTGTAACCCCGGTCACTCTCACTCCACAATGTAACCCCGATCACTCCTACTCCGCACGGTAACCCCGGTCACTCTCACCCCGCACTGTAACCCAGGTCACTCTCACTCCGCACTGTAACCCCGATCACTCTCACTCCGCACTGTAACCCCGGTCACTCTCACTCTGACCCTGGTCACTCTCACTCCGCACTGTAACCCCGGTCACTCTCACTCCGCACTGTAACCCCGGTCACTCTCACTCCGCACTGTAACCCCGGTCACTCTCACTCCGCACTGTAACCCCGGTCACTATCACTCCGCACTGTAACCCCAATCACTCTCACTCCGCACTGTAACCCCGGTCACTCTCACTCCACAATGTAACCCCGATCACTCCTACTCCGCACGGTAACCCCGGTCACTCTCACTCCGCACTGTAACCCAGGTCACTCTCACTCCGCACTGTAACCCCGATCACTCTCACTCCGCACTGTAACCCCGGTCACTCTCACTCCGCACTGTAACCCCGGTCACTCTCACTCCGCACTGTAACCCCGGTCACTCTCACTCCGCACAGTAACCCCGGTTACTCTCACTCCGCACTGTATCCCCGGTCACTCTCACTCTGACCCTGGTCACTCTCACTCTGCACTGTAAACCCGGTCACTCTCACTCCATACTGTAACCGCTGTCAATCCCCTCCACACTGTAACCCCGGTCACTCTCCCTCTGCACTGTAACCCCGGTCACTCTCACTCCGCACTGTAACCCCGGTCACTCTCAGTCTGCACTGTGAAACAGGTCACTCTCACTCCGCACTGTAACCCCGGTCACTCTCACTCCGCACTGTAACCCCGGTCACTCTCAGTCTGCACTGTAAAACCAGTCACTCTCACTCCGCACTGTAACCCCGGTCACTCGCACTCCACAATGTAACCCCGGTCACTCTCACTCTGCACTGTAACACCGGTCGCTCTCATTCTGCACTGTAACCCCGTCACTCTCACACCGCACTGTAATCCCGGTCACGCTCACTCTGCACTGTAAGCCTGGTCACTCTCACTCCGCATTGTAAACCCGGTCACTCTCACTCTGCACTGTTACCCGGTCACTCTCACTCCGCACTGTAACCCCGGTCACTCTCACTCCGCACTGTAATCCCGGTCACGCTCACTCCGCACTGTAATCCCAGTCACTCTCACTCTGCACTGTAAACCCGGTCACTCTCACTCCGCCCTGTAACCCCGATCACTCTCACTCCGCACGGTAACCACAGTCAGTCTCACTCCTCACGGTAACCCCGGTCATTCTCACTCTGCACTGTAACCCCGGTCACACCCATTCTGCACTGCAACCCTGGTCACTCTCACTCGGCATTGTAACCCCGGTCACTCTGCACTCTGACCCCGGTCACTCTCACTCTAACCGTGGTCACTCTCACTCTGCACTGTAACCCCGGTCACTCTCACTCTGGTCACTCTCACTCTGCACTGTAACCCTGGTCACTCTCACTCTGCACTGTAACCCCGGTCACTCTCACTCCGCACTGTAACCGCGGTCACTCCCACTCTGCACTGTAACCCCGGTCACTCTCACTCAGCCCTGTAACCGCGGTCACTCTCACTCCGCACTGTAACCCCGGTCGTTCTCACTCTGTACTGGAACCCCGGTCATTCTCATTTCGCACTGTAACCCCGGTCACTCTTACTCTGCACTGTAACCCCGGTCAGTCATACTCCGACCCTGGTCACCCCACTCTGCAATGTAACCCCGGTAACTCTCACTCTGATCCTGGTCACTCTCACTCCGCACTGTAACCCCGGTCAGTCACATACTGACCCTGGTCACCCTACTCTGCAATGTAACCCCGGTAACACTTACTCTGTACTGTAACCCCAGTCACTCACACTCCGCACTGTTATCCCTGTCACTCTCACTTTGAACAGTAACCGCGGTCACGCCCACACCGCAATGTAAGCCCGGTCACTCTCAATCTGACCCTGGTCACTCTCACTCTGCACTGTAACCCTGGTCAGTCTCACTCCGACCCTGGTCACTGTCACTGAACTGTAACCGCGGTCACTTTCACTCCGCACTGTAAAACCGGTCACTCTCACTTCACACTGTAACCCCGGTCACACTCACTCCGCACTGTAACCCCGGTCACTCTCACTCCACACTGTAACCCCGGTCACTGCCACTCTTCAGTGTAACCCTGGTCACTCACACTCCGCACTGTAACCCTGGTCACCCTCACTCCGCACTGTAACCCCGGTCACTCTCACTCCGCACTGTAACCCCGGTCACTCTCAATCTGACCCTGGTCACTCTCACTCTGCACTGTAACCCTGGTCAGTCTCACTCGGCACTCTAACCCCGGTCACTCGCACTCCGCACTGTAACCCCGGTCACTCTCACTCTGACCCTGGCCACTCTCACTCTGCACTGTAACCCCCGGTCACTCTCACTCTGACGCTGGCCACTCTCACTCTGCACTGTAACCCCGGTCACTCTCACTCTGACCCTGGCCACTCTCACTCTGCACTGTAACCCTGGTCACTCTCACTCCGCACTGTAATCCCGGTCACTCTAACTCTGCACTGTAAGCCTGGTCACTCTCACTCCGCATTGTAACCCCGGTTACTGTCACTCCGCACTGTGACCCGGTCACTCTCACTCCGCACTGTAACCGCGGTCACTCTAACTCTGCACTGTAAGCCTGGTCACTCTCACTCCGCATTGTAACCCCGGTCACTGTCACTCCGCACTGTGACCCGGTCACTCTCACTCCGCACTGTAACCGCGGTCACTCTCACTCCGCACTGTAAACCCTGTCACTCTCACTCCGCAATGTAACCGCGGTCACTCTCACTCCACAATGTAACCACGGTCACTCTCACTCTGCACTGTAACCCCGGTCGCTCTCATTCCGCACTGTAAACCCGGTCACACTCTCCGCACGGTAACCCCGGTCACTCTCACTCTGCACTGTAACCCCGGTCACACTCTCCGCACTGTAACCCTGGTCACTCTTACTATGCACTGTAACCCCGGTAACTCTCACTGTGACCCTGGTCACTCTTACTCTGCACTCTGATCCCAGTCACTCTCACTCCGCACTGTAACTGCGGTCACTCCCACTCCGCTCTGTCACACCGGTCACTCCCACTCCGCACTGTAACCCCGGTCACTCTCACCCTGCACTGTAATCCCGGTCACTCTCACTCCGCACTGTAACTGCGGTCACTCCCACTCCGCTCTGTCACACTGGTCACTCCCACTCCGCGCTGTAACCCCGGTCACTCTCACCCTGCACTGTAATCCCGGTCACTCTCAGTCCGCACTGTAACCGCGGTCACTCTCACTCGGCACTGTAACCCCGGTCACTCTCACCCTGCACTGTAATTCCGGTCACTCTCACTCCGCACTGTAACCGCGGTCACTCTCACCCTGCACTGTAATCCCGGTCACTCTCACTCCGCACTGTGACCACGGTCACTCTCACCCTGCACTGTAATCCCGGTCACTCTCACTCCGCACTGTAACCGCGGTCACTCTCACTCCGCACTGTAAACCCTGTCACTCTCACTCCGCAATGTAACCGCGGTCACTCTCACTCCACAATGTAACCGCGGTCACTCTCACTCTGCACTGTAACCCCGGTCACTCTCACTCCGCAATGTAACCGCGGTCACTTTCACTCCACAATGTAACCCCGGTCACTCTCACTCCACAATGTAACCCCGGTCACTCTCACTCTGCATTGTAACACCGGTCGCTCTCATTCTGCACTGTAACCCCTGTCACTCTCACTCCGCACTGTAATCCTGGTCACTCTCACTCCGCACTGTAACCCCAGTCACTCTCACTCTGCACTGTAAGCCTGGTCACTCTCACTCCGCATTGTAACCCCGGTCACTCTCACTCTGCACTGTAACCCTGGTCACTCTCACTCGGCATTGTAACCCCAGTCACTCTGCACTCTGACCCCAGTCTCTCACAATCTAACCCTGGTCACTCTCACTCTGCACTGTAACCCCGGTCACTCTCACTCTGCACTGTAACCCTGGTCACTCTCACTTGGCACTGTAACCCCGGTCACTCTCACTCCGCATTGTAACCCCGGTCACTATCACTCCGCACTGTAACCCCAATCACTCTCACTCCGCACTGTAACCCCGGTCACTCTCACTCCACAATGTAACCCCGATCACTCCTACTCCGCACGGTAACCCCGGTCACTCTCACTCCGCACTGTAACCCAGGTCACTCTCACTCCGCGCTGTAACCCCGATCACTCTCACTCCGCACTGTAACCCCGGTCACTCTCACTCTGACCCTGGTCACTCTCACTCCGCACTGTAACCCCGGTCACTCTCACTCCGCACTGTAACCCCGGTCACTCTCACTCCGCACTGTAACCCCGGTCACTCTCACTCCGCACTGTAACCCCGGTTACTCTCACTCCGCACTGTAACCCCGGTCACTCTCACTCTGACCCTGGTCACTCTCACTCTGCACTGTAAACCTGGTCACTCTCAGTCTGCACTGTAAAACAGGTCACTCTCACTCCGCACTGTAACCCCGGTCACTCTCAGTCTGCACTGTAAAACCGGTCACTCTCACTCCGCACTGTAACCCCGGTCACTCGCACTCCACAATGTAACCCCGGTCACTCTCACTCTGCACTGTAACACCGGTCGCTCTCATTCTGCACTGTAACCCCTGTCACTCTCACTCCGCACTGTAATCCCGGTCACGCTCACTCTGCACTGTAAGCCTGGTCACTCTCACTCCGCATTGTAAACCCGGTCACTCTCACTCTGCACTGTTACCCGGTCACTCTCACTCCGCACTGTAACCGCGGTCACTCTCACTCCGCACTGTAAACCCTGTCACTCTCACTCCGCAATGTAACCGCGGTCACTCTAACTCTGCACTGTTACCCGGTCACTCTCACTCCGCATTGTAACCCCGGTCACTCTCACTCTGCACTGTAACCCCGGTCACTCTCACTCTGCACTGTAACCCCGGTCACTCTCACTCTGCACTGTAACCCCGGTCACTCTCACTCTGCACTGTTACCCGGTCACTCTCACTCTGCACTGTTACCCGGTCACTCTCACTCCGCACTGTCACCCCAGTCACTCTCACTCTGCACTGTAAACTCGGTCACTCTCACTCCACCCTGTAACCCCGGTCACTCTCACTCCGCACGGTAACCACAGTCAGTCTCACTCCTCACGGTAACCCCGGTCACTCTCACTCTGCACTGTAAGCCTGGTCACTCTCACTCCGCATTGTAACCCCGGTCACTGTCACTCCGCACTGTGACCCGGTCACTCTCACTCCACACTGTAACCGCGGTCACTCTCACTCCGCCCATGTTACCCGGTCACTCTCACTCCGCAATGTAACCGCGGTCACTCTCACTCTGCACTGTAACCCCGGTCACTCTCACTCCGCAATGTAACCGCGGTCACTTTCACTCCACAATGTAACCCCGGTCACTCTCACTCCACAATGTAACCCCGGTCACTCTCACTCTGCATTGTAACACCGGTCGCTCTCATTCTGCACTGTAACCCCTGTCACTCTCACTCCGCACTGTAATCCTGGTCACTCTCACTCCGCACTGTAACCCCAGTCACTCTCACTCTGCACTGTAAGCCTGGTCACTCTCACTCCGCATTGTAACCCCGGTCACTCTCACTCTGCACTGTAACCCTGGTCACTCTCACTCGGCATTGTAACCCCAGTCACTCTGCACTCTGACCCCAGTCTCTCACAATCTAACCCTGGTCACTCTCACTCTGCACTGTAACCCCGGTCACTCTCACTCTGCACTGTAACCCTGGTCACTCTCACTTGGCACTGTAACCCCGGTCACTCTCACTCCGCATTGTAACCCCGGTCACTATCACTCCGCACTGTAACCCCAATCACTCTCACTCCGCACTGTAACCCCGGTCACTCTCACTCCACAATGTAACCCCGATCACTCCTACTCCGCACGGTAACCCCGGTCACTCTCACTCCGCACTGTAACCCAGGTCACTCTCACTCCGCACTGTAACCCCGATCACTCTCCCTCCGCACTGTAACCCCGGTCACTCTCACTCTGACCCTGGTCACTCTCACTCCGCACTGTAACCCCGGTCACTCTCACTCCGCACTGTAACCCCGGTCACTCTCACTCCGCACTGTAACCCCGGTCACTCTCACTCCGCACTGTAACCCCGGTTACTCTCACTCCGCACTGTAACCCCGGTCACTCTCACTCTGACCCTGGTCACTCTCACTCTGCACTGTAAACCTGGTCACTCTCACTCCGTACTGTAACCGCTGTCAATCCCCTCCGCACTGTAACCCCGGTCACTCTCACTCAGCACTGTAACACCGGTCACTCTCCCTCTGCACTGTAACCCCGGTCACTCTCACTCCGCACTGTAACCCCGGTCACTCTCAGTCTGCACTGTAAAACAGGTCACTCTCACTCCGCACTGTAACCCCGGTCACTCTCACTCCGCACTGTAACCCCGGTCACTCTCAGTCTGCACTGTAAAACCGGTCACTCTCACTCCGCACTGTAACCCCGGTCACTCGCACTCCACAATGTAACCGCGGTCACTCTCAGTCCACAATGTAACCCCGGTCACTCTCTCTCCGCACTGTAACCCCGGTCGCTCTCATTTTGCCCTGTAACCCCGGTCACTCTCACTCCGTACTGTAATCCCGGTCACTCTCACTCTGCACTGTAAGCTTGGTCACTCTCACTCCACACTGTAACACCGGTCACTCTGAATCTGCACTGTAACCCCGGTCACTCTCACTCCGCACTGTAAACCGTGTCACTCTCACTCCGCAAAGTAACCGCGGTCACTCTCACTCCACAATGTAACCGCGGTCACTCTCACTCTGCACTGTAACCCCGGTCACTCTCACTCCGCAATGTAACCGCGGTCACTTTCACTCCACAATGTAACCCCGGTCACTCTCACTCCACAATGTAACCCCGGTCACTCTCACTCTGCATTGTAACACCGGTCGCTCTCATTCTGCACTGTAACCCCTGTCACTCTCACTCCGCACTGTAATCCTGGTCACTCTCACTCCGCACTGTAACCCCAGTCACTCTCACTCTGCACTGTAAGCCTGGTCACTCTCACTCCGCATTGTAACCCCGGTCACTCTCACTCTGCACTGTAACCCTGGTCACTCTCACTCGGCATTGTAACCCCAGTCACTCTGCACTCTGACCCCAGTCTCTCACAATCTAACCCTGGTCACTCTCACTCTGCACTGTAACCCCGGTCACTCTCACTCTGCACTGTAACCCTGGTCACTCTCACTTGGCACTGTAACCCCGGTCACTCTCACTCCGCATTGTAACCCCGGTCACTATCACTCCGCACTGTAACCCCAATCACTCTCACTCCGCACTGTAACCCCGGTCACTCTCACTCCACAATGTAACCCCGATCACTCCTACTCCGCACGGTAACCCCGGTCACTCTCACTCCGCACTGTAACCCAGGTCACTCTCACTCCGCGCTGTAACCCCGATCACTCTCACTCCGCACTGTAACCCCGGTCACTCTCACTCTGACCCTGGTCACTCTCACTCCGCACTGTAACCCCGGTCACTCTCACTCCGCACTGTAACCCCGGTCACTCTCACTCCGCACTGTAACCCCGGTCACTCTCACTCCGCACTGTAACCCCGGTCACTCTCACTCCGCACTGTAACCCCGGTCACTCTCACTCTGACCCTGGTCACTCTCACTCTGCACTGTAAACCTGGTCACTCTCAGTCTGCACTGTAAAACAGGTCACTCTCACTCCGCACTGTAACCCCGGTCACTCTCAGTCTGCACTGTAAAACCGGTCACTCTCACTCCGCACTGTAACCCCGGTCACTCGCACTCCACAATGTAACCCCGGTCACTCTCACTCTGCACTGTAACACCGGTCGCTCTCATTCTGCACTGTAACCCCTGTCACTCTCACTCCGCACTGTAATCCCGGTCACGCTCACTCTGCACTGTAAGCCTGGTCACTCTCACTCCGCATTGTAAACCCGGTCACTCTCACTCTGCACTGTTACCCGGTCACTCTCACTCCGCACTGTAACCGCGGTCACTCTCACTCCGCACTGTAAACCCTGTCACTCTCACTCCGCAATGTAACCGCGGTCACTCTAACTCTGCACTGTTACCCGGTCACTCTCACTCCGCATTGTAACCCCGGTCACTCTCACTCTGCACTGTAACCCCGGTCACTCTCACTCTGCACTGTAACCCCGGTCACTCTCACTCTGCACTGTAACCCCGGTCACTCTCACTCTGCACTGTTACCCGGTCACTCTCACTCTGCACTGTTACCCGGTCACTCTCACTCCGCACTGTCACCCCAGTCACTCTCACTCTGCACTGTAAACTCGGTCACTCTCACTCCACCCTGTAACCCCGGTCACTCTCACTCCGCACGGTAACCACAGTCAGTCTCACTCCTCACGGTAACCCCGGTCACTCTCACTCTGCACTGTAAGCCTGGTCACTCTCACTCCGCATTGTAACCCCGGTCACTGTCACTCCGCACTGTGACCCGGTCACTCTCACTCCACACTGTAACCGCGGTCACTCTCACTCCGCCCTGTTACCCGGTCACTCTCACTCCGCAATGTAACCGCGGTCACTCTCACTCTGCACTGTAACCCCGGTCACTCTCACTCCGCAATGTAACCGCGGTCACTTTCACTCCACAATGTAACCCCGGTCACTCTCACTCCACAATGTAACCCCGGTCACTCTCACTCTGCATTGTAACACCGGTCGCTCTCATTCTGCACTGTAACCCCTGTCACTCTCACTCCGCACTGTAATCCTGGTCACTCTCACTCCGCACTGTAACCCCAGTCACTCTCACTCTGCACTGTAAGCCTGGTCACTCTCACTCCGCATTGTAACCCCGGTCACTCTCACTCTGCACTGTAACCCTGGTCACTCTCACTCGGCATTGTAACCCCAGTCACTCTGCACTCTGACCCCAGTCTCTCACAATCTAACCCTGGTCACTCTCACTCTGCACTGTAACCCCGGTCACTCTCACTCTGCACTGTAACCCTGGTCACTCTCACTTGGCACTGTAACCCCGGTCACTCTCACTCCGCATTGTAACCCCGGTCACTATCACTCCGCACTGTAACCCCAATCACTCTCACTCCGCACTGTAACCCCGGTCACTCTCACTCCACAATGTAACCCCGATCACTCCTACTCCGCACGGTAACCCCGGTCACTCTCACTCCGCACTGTAACCCAGGTCACTCTCACTCCGCACTGTAACCCCGATCACTCTCCCTCCGCACTGTAACCCCGGTCACTCTCACTCTGACCCTGGTCACTCTCACTCCGCACTGTAACCCCGGTCACTCTCACTCCGCACTGTAACCCCGGTCACTCTCACTCCGCACTGTAACCCCGGTCACTCTCACTCCGCACTGTAACCCCGGTTACTCTCACTCCGCACTGTAACCCCGGTCACTCTCACTCTGACCCTGGTCACTCTCACTCTGCACTGTAAACCTGGTCACTCTCACTCCGTACTGTAACCGCTGTCAATCCCCTCCGCACTGTAACCCCGGTCACTCTCAATCAGCACTGTAACACCGGTCACTCTCCCTCTGCACTGTAACCCCGGTCACTCTCACTCCGCACTGTAACCCCGGTCACTCTCAGTCTGCACTGTAAAACAGGTCACTCTCACTCCGCACTGTAACCCCGGTCACTCTCACTCCGCACTGTAACCCCGGTCACTCTCAGTCTGCACTGTAAAACCGGTCACTCTCACTCCGCACTGTAACCCCGGTCACTCGCACTCCACAATGTAACCGCGGTCACTCTCAGTCCACAATGTAACCCCGGTCACTCTCTCTCCGCACTGTAACCCCGGTCGCTCTCATTTTGCCCTGTAACCCCGGTCACTCTCACTCCGTACTGTAATCCCGGTCACTCTCACTCTGCACTGTAAGCTTGGTCACTCTCACTCCACACTGTAACACCGGTCACTCTGAATCTGCACTGTAACCCCGGTCACTCTCACTCCGCACTGTAAACCGTGTCACTCTCACTCCGCAAAGTAACCGCGGTCACTCTCACTCCACAATGTAACCGCGGTCACTCTCACTCTGCACTGTAACCCCGGTCACTCTCACTCCGCAATGTAACCGCGGTCACTTTCACTCCACAATGTAACCCCGGTCACTCTCACTCCACAATGTAACCCCGGTCACTCTCACTCTGCATTGTAACACCGGTCGCTCTCATTCTGCACTGTAACCCCTGTCACTCTCACTCCGCACTGTAATCCTGGTCACTCTCACTCCGCACTGTAACCCCAGTCACTCTCACTCTGCACTGTAAGCCTGGTCACTCTCACTCCGCATTGTAACCCCGGTCACTCTCACTCTGCACTGTAACCCTGGTCACTCTCACTCGGCATTGTAACCCCAGTCACTCTGCACTCTGACCCCAGTCTCTCACAATCTAACCCTGGTCACTCTCACTCTGCACTGTAACCCCGGTCACTCTCACTCTGCACTGTAACCCTGGTCACTCTCACTTGGCACTGTAACCCCGGTCACTCTCACTCCGCATTGTAACCCCGGTCACTATCACTCCGCACTGTAACCCCAATCACTCTCACTCCGCACTGTAACCCCGGTCACTCTCACTCCACAATGTAACCCCGATCACTCCTACTCCGCACGGTAACCCCGGTCACTCTCACTCCGCACTGTAACCCAGGTCACTCTCACTCCGCGCTGTAACCCCGATCACTCTCCCTCCGCACTGTAACCCCGGTCACTCTCACTCTGACCCTGGTCACTCTCACTCCGCACTGTAACCCCGGTCACTCTCACTCCGCACTGTAACCCCGGTCACTCTCACTCCGCACTGTAACCCCGGTCACTCTCACTCCGCACTGTAACCCCGGTTACTCTCACTCCGCACTGTAACCCCGGTCACTCTCACTCTGACCCTGGTCACTCTCACTCTGCACTGTAAACCTGGTCACTCTCAGTCTGCACTGTAAAACAGGTCACTCTCACTCCGCACTGTAACCCCGGTCACTCTCAGTCTGCACTGTAAAACCGGTCACTCTCACTCCGCACTGTAACCCCGGTCACTCGCACTCCACAATGTAACCCCGGTCACTCTCACTCTGCACTGTAACACCGGTCGCTCTCATTCTGCACTGTAACCCCTGTCACTCTCACTCCGCACTGTAATCCCGGTCACGCTCACTCTGCACTGTAAGCCTGGTCACTCTCACTCCGCATTGTAAACCCGGTCACTCTCACTCTGCACTGTTACCCGGTCACTCTCACTCCGCACTGTAACCGCGGTCACTCTCACTCCGCACTGTAAACCCTGTCACTCCCACTCCGCAATGTAACCGCGGTCACTCTAACTCTGCACTGTTACCCGGTCACTCTCACTCCGCATTGTAACCCCGGTCACTCTCACTCTGCACTGTAACCCCGGTCACTCTCACTCTGCACTGTAACCCCGGTCACTCTCACTCTGCACTGTAACCCCGGTCACTCTCACTCTGCACTGTTACCCGGTCACTCTCACTCTGCACTGTTACCCGGTCACTCTCACTCCGCACTGTCACCCCAGTCACTCTCACTCTGCACTGTAAACTCGGTCACTCTCACTCCACCCTGTAACCCCGGTCACTCTCACTCCGCACGGTAACCACAGTCAGTCTCACTCCTCACGGTAACCCCGGTCACTCTCACTCTGCACTGTAAGCCTGGTCACTCTCACTCCGCATTGTAACCCCGGTCACTGTCACTCCGCACTGTGACCCGGTCACTCTCACTCCACACTGTAACCGCGGTCACTCTCACTCCGCCCATGTTACCCGGTCACTCTCACTCCGCAATGTAACCGCGGTCACTCTCACTCTGCACTGTAACCCCGGTCACTCTCACTCCGCAATGTAACCGCGGTCACTTTCACTCCACAATGTAACCCCGGTCACTCTCACTCCACAATGTAACCCCGGTCACTCTCACTCTGCATTGTAACACCGGTCGCTCTCATTCTGCACTGTAACCCCTGTCACTCTCACTCCGCACTGTAATCCTGGTCACTCTCACTCCGCACTGTAACCCCAGTCACTCTCACTCTGCACTGTAAGCCTGGTCACTCTCACTCCGCATTGTAACCCCGGTCACTCTCACTCTGCACTGTAACCCTGGTCACTCTCACTCGGCATTGTAACCCCAGTCACTCTGCACTCTGACCCCAGTCTCTCACAATCTAACCCTGGTCACTCTCACTCTGCACTGTAACCCCGGTCACTCTCACTCTGCACTGTAACCCTGGTCACTCTCACTTGGCACTGTAACCCCGGTCACTCTCACTCCGCATTGTAACCCCGGTCACTATCACTCCGCACTGTAACCCCAATCACTCTCACTCCGCACTGTAACCCCGGTCACTCTCACTCCACAATGTAACCCCGATCACTCCTACTCCGCACGGTAACCCCGGTCACTCTCACTCCGCACTGTAACCCAGGTCACTCTCACTCCGCACTGTAACCCCGATCACTCTCCCTCCGCACTGTAACCCCGGTCACTCTCACTCTGACCCTGGTCACTCTCACTCCGCACTGTAACCCCGGTCACTCTCACTCCGCACTGTAACCCCGGTCACTCTCACTCCGCACTGTAACCCCGGTCACTCTCACTCCGCACTGTAACCCCGGTTACTCTCACTCCGCACTGTAACCCCGGTCACTCTCACTCTGACCCTGGTCACTCTCACTCTGCACTGTAAACCTGGTCACTCTCACTCCGTACTGTAACCGCTGTCAATCCCCTCCGCACTGTAACCCCGGTCACTCTCACTCAGCACTGTAACACCGGTCACTCTCCCTCTGCACTGTAACCCCGGTCACTCTCACTCCGCACTGTAACCCCGGTCACTCTCAGTCTGCACTGTAAAACAGGTCACTCTCACTCCGCACTGTAACCCCGGTCACTCTCACTCCGCACTGTAACCCCGGTCACTCTCAGTCTGCACTGTAAAACCGGTCACTCTCACTCCGCACTGTAACCCCGGTCACTCGCACTCCACAATGTAACCGCGGTCTCTCTCAGTCCACAATGTAACCCCGGTCACTCTCTCTCCGCACTGTAACCCCGGTCGCTCTCATTTTGCCCTGTAACCCCGGTCACTCTCACTCCGTACTGTAATCCCGGTCACTCTCACTCTGCACTGTAAGCTTGGTCACTCTCACTCCACACTGTAACACCGGTCACTCTGAATCTGCACTGTAACCCCGGTCACTCTCACTCCGCACTGTAAACCGTGTCACTCTCACTCCGCAAAGTAACCGCGGTCACTCTCACTCCACAATGCAACCGCGGTCACTCTCACTCTGCACTGTAACCCCGGTCGCTCTCATTCCGCACTGTAAACCCGGTCACACTCTCCGCACGGTAACCCCGGTCACTCTCACTCTGCACTGTTACCCCGGTCACACTCTCCGCACTGTAACCCTGGTAACTCTTACTCTGCACTGCAACCCCGGTAACTCTCACTCTGACCCTGGTCACTCTTACTCTGCACTGTAATCCCGGTCACTCTCACTCTGCACTGTAACCCCGGTCACTCTCACTCCGCAGTGTAAGCCCGGTCACTCTCACTCCGCAGTGTAACCCCGGTCACTCTCACTCTGCACTGTAAACCCGATCACTCTCACTCTGCACGGGAACCACGGTCACTCTCACCCCGCAGTGTATCCCCAGTCACTCTCACTCCACACGGTAACCCCGGTCACACTCACTCCGCACTGTAACCCCGGTCACTCTCACTCTGCACTGTAACGCCGGTCACTCCCACTCTTCAGTGTAACCCCGGTCCCTCACACTCCACACTGTAACCCCGGTCACTCTCACTCCGCCCTGTAACCCCGGTCACTCTCACTCCGCACGGTATCCCCGGTCACTCTCACTCCGCACGGTAACCCCGGTCACTCTCACTCCGCACTGTAACCCAGGTCACTCTCACTCCGCACTGTAACCCTGATCACTCTCACTCCGTACTGTAACCCCGGTCACTCTCACTCTGACCCTGGTCACTCTCACTCCGCACTGTAACCCCGGTCACTCTCACTCCGCCCTGTAACCCCGGTCACTCTCACTCCGCACGGTAACCACGGCCAGTCTCACACCGCACGGTAACCCCGGTAACTCTCACTCCGCACTGTAAATCCGGTCACTCTCACTCCGCACTGTAATCCCGGTCGCTCTCACTCTGCACTGTAAGCCAGGTTACTCTCACTCCGCACTGTAACCGCGGTAACTCTCACTCCGCACTGTTACCCCGGTCACTCTCACCCTGCACTGTAATACCGGTCACTCTCACTCCGCACTGTAACCGCGGACACTCTCACCCTGCACTGTAATCCCGGTCACTCTCACTCCGCACTGTAACCGCGGTCACTCTCACTCTGCACTGTAACTCCGGTCACTCTCACTCTGCCTTGTAACCCCGGTCACTCTCACTCCGCAGTATAAGCCCGGTCACTCTCACTCCGCACTATAACCCCGGTCACTCTCACTCTACAGTGTAAGCCCGGTCACTCTCACTCTGCACTGGAACCACGGTCACTTTCACCCCGCAGTGTAACCCCAGTCACTCTCACTCTGCACTGTAACACCGGTCACTCTCACTCCGCATTGTAACCCCGGTCACTCCCACTCCGCACTGTAACCCCGGTCACTCCCACTCTGTACTGTAAACCCGATCACTCTCACTCTGCACTGTAACCCCGGTCACTCTCACTCTGACCCTGATCACTCTTACTCTGCACTCTGATCCCGGTCACTTTCACTCTGCACTGTAACCCCGGTCACTCTCACTCTGTCCCTGGTCACTCTTACTGTGCACTCTGATCCCGATCACTCTCACTCCGCCCTGTAAAACCGGTCACTCTCACTCCACACTGTAACACCGGTCACACTCACTCTGCACTGTAACCCCGGTCACTCTCACTCCGCACTGTAACCCAGGTCACTCTCATTCTTCAGTGTAACCCCGGTCACCCTCATTCTGCACTGTAACCCCGGTCACTCTCACACTGCACTGTAAAACCGGTCACACTCAGTCTGCACTGTAACCCCGGTCACTCTCACACTGCACTGTAAAACCGGTCACACTCAGTCTGCACTGTAAAACCGGTCACTCTCACACCGCACTGTAACCCCGGTCACTCTCACTCCGCACTGTAAACCCTGTCACTCTCACTCCACAAGGTAACCCCGATCACTCCCACTCCGCACTGTCACCCCAGTCACTCCCACTCTGTACTGTAAACCCGGTCACTCTCACTCCGCCCTGTAACCCCGGTCACTCTCACTCCGCACGGTAACCACAGTCAGTCTCACTCCTCACGGTAACCCCGGTCACTCTCACTCTGCACTGTAACCCCGGTCACACCCATTCTGCACTGCAACCCTGGTCACTCTCACTCGGCATTGTAACCCCGGTCACTCTGCACTCTGACCCCGGTCACTCTCACTCTAACCGTGGTCACTCTCACTCTGCACTGTAACCCCGGTCACTCTCACTCCGCACTGTAACCGCGGTCACTCCCACTCTGCACTGTAACCCCGGTCACTCTCACTCAGCCCTGTAACCGCGGTCACTCTCACTCCGCACTGTAACCCTGGTCACTCTCACTCTGTACTGTAACCCCGGTCATTCCCATTTCGCACTGTAACCCCGGTCACTCTCACTCTGTACTGTAACCCCGGTCATTCTCATTTCGCACTGTAACCCCGGTCACTCTCACTCTGCACTGTAACCCCGGTCAGTCATACTCCGACCCTGGTCACCCCACTCTGCAATGTAACCCCGGTAACTCTCACTCTGATCCTGGTCACTCTCACTCCGCACTGTAATCCCGGTCAGTCACATACTGACCCTGGTCACCCTACTCTGCAATGTAACCCCGGTAACACTTACTCTGATCCTGGTCACTCTTACTCTGTACTGTAACCCCAGTCACTCACACTCCGCACTGTTATCCCTGTCACTCTCACTTCGCACTGTAACCCTGGTCACTCTCACTCCGCACTGTAACCCTGGTCACTCTCACTCCGCACTGTAACCCCGGTCACTCTCACTCCGCACTGTAACCCCGGTCACTCTCACTCTGCACTGTAACCCCGGTCACTCTCACTCCGCACTGTAACCTCGGTCACTCTCACTCCGCACTGTAAACCCTGTCAGTCTTATTCCGCAATGTAACCGCGGTCACTCTCACTCCACAATGCAACCGCGGTCACTCTCACTCTGCACTGTAACACCGGTCACTCTCACTCCACAATGTAACCGCGGTCACTCTCACTCTGCACTGTAACACCGGTCGCTCTCATTCCGCACTGTAACCCCGGTCACTCCGCACTGTAACCCCGGTCACTCCGCACTGTAACCCCGGTCACTCTCACTCTGCACTGTAACCCCGGTCACTCTCACTCTGCACTGTAACCCCGGTCACAATCTCCGCACTGTAACCTCGGTCACTCTCACTCTGACCCTGGTCACTCTTACTCTGCACTCTGATCCCGGTCACTCTCACTCCGCACTGTAACTGCGGTCACTCCCACTCCACTCTGTCACACCGGTCACTCCCACTCCGCACTGTAACCCCAGTCATTCTCACCCTGCACTGTAATCCCGGTCACTCTCACTCCGCACTGTAACCGCGGTCACTCTCACTCTGCACTGTAACCCCGGTCACTCTCAATCTGCAGTGTAAGCCCGGTCACTCTCACTCTGACCCTGGTCACTCTCACTCTGCAGTGTAAGCCCGGTCACTCGCACCCCGCACTGTAATCCCGGTCACACACACTCTACAGTGTAAGCCCGGTCACTCTCACTCTGCACCGGAACCACGGTCACTCTCACTCTGCACTGTAACCCTGGTCACTCTCACTCCGCATTGTAACCCCGATCACTCCCACTCCGCACTGTCACCCCAGTCACTTCCACTCTCTCCTGTAAACCCGGTCACTCTCACTCCGCCCTGTAACCCCGGTCACTCTCACTCCGCACGGTAACCACAGTCAGTCTCACTCCTCACGGTAACCCCGGTCACTCACTCTGCACTGTAACCCCGGTCACACCTACTCTGCACTGCAACCCTGGTCACTCTCACTCGGCATTGTAACCCCGGTCACTCTGCACTCTGACCCCGGTCACTCTCAATCTAACCGTGGTCACTCTCACTCTGCACTGTAACCCTGGTCACTCTCACTCTGCACTGTAACCCCGGGCACTCTAACTCTGGTCACTCTCACTCTGCACTGTAACCCTGGTCACTCTCACTCTGCACTGTAACCCTGGTCACTCTCACTCCGCACTGTAACCGCGGTCACTCCCACTCCGCACTGTAAACCCGGTCACTCTCACTCAGCCCTGTAACCGCGGTCACTCTTACTCTGCACTGTAACCCCGGTCAGTCATACTCTGACCCTGGTCACCCCACTCTGCACTGTAACCCCGGTCACTCTCACTTTGCACTGTAACCCCGGTCACACTCAGTCTGCACTGTAAAACCGGTCACTCTCACTCCGCACTGTAAACCCTGTCACTCTCACTCTGCATTGTAACCCCGGTCACTCTCACTCCGCAATGTAACCACGGTCACTTTCACTCCACAATGTAACCCCGGTCACTCTCACTCCACAATGTAACCCCGGTCACTCTCACTCTGCACTGTAACACCGGTCGCTCTCATTCTGCACTGGAACCCCTGTCACTCTCACGCTGCACTGTAATCCCGGTCACTCTCACTCTGCACTGTAAGCCTGGTCACTCTCACTCCGCACTGTAATCCCAGTCACTCTCACTCCGCACTGTAACCGCGGTCACTCTCACTCCGCACTGTTACCCGGTCACTCTCACTCCGCACTGTAAACTCTGTCACTCTCACTCCGCAATGTAACCGCGGTCACTCTCACTCCACAATGTAACCGCAGTCACTCTCACTCTGCACTGTAACCCCGGTCACTCTCATTCCGCACTGTAAACCCGGTCACACTCTCCGCACGGTAACCCCGGTCACTCTCACTCTGCACTGTAACCCCGGTCACACTCTCCGCACTGTAACCCTGGTCACTCTTACTATGCACTGTAACCCCGGTAACTCTCACTGTGACCCTGGTCACTCTTACTCTGCACTCTGATCCCGGTCACTCTCACTCCGCACTGTAACTGCGGTCACTCCCACTCCGCTCTGTCACACTGGTCACTCCCACTCCGCACTGTAACCCCGGTCACTCTCACCCTGCACTGTAATCCCGGTCACTCTCACTCCGCACTGTAACCCTGGTCACTCTCATTCCGCACTGTAACCCCGGTCACTCTCACTCCGCACTGTAACCCCGGTCACTCTCACTCCGCACTGTAACCTCGGTCACTCTTACTCCGCACTGTAAACCCTGTCAGTCTTATTCCGCAATGTAACCGCGGTCACTCTCACTCCACAATGTAACCGCGGTCACTCTCACTCTGCACTGTAACACCGGTCGCTCTCATTCCGCACTGTAACCCCGGTCACTCTCACTCCGCACTGTAACCCCGGTCACTCTCACTCTGCACTGTAACCCTGGTCAATCTCACTCTGACCCTGATCACTCTTACTCTGCACTCTGATCCCGGTCACTCTCACTCCGCACTGTAAACCGCGGTCACTCCCACTCTGCACTGTAACCCCGGTCACTCTCACTCTGACCCTGGTCACTCTTACTCTGCACTCTGATCCCGGTCACTCTCACTCTGCCCTGTAAAACCGGTCACTCTCACTCCACACTGTAACACCGGTCACACTCACTCTGCACTGTAACCCCGGTCACTCTCACTCTGCACTGTAACCCCGGTCACTCTCACTCCGCACGGTAACCCCGGTCACTCTCACTCTGCACTGTAAAACCGGTCACTCTCACACCGCACTGTAACCCCGGTCACTCTCACTCCGCAAGATAACCACGGTCACTCTCACTCCGCACTGTAACCCCGGTCACTCTCACTCCGCACTGTAACCCTGGTCACTCTCACTCTGCACTGTAAGCCCTGTCAGTCTTATTCCGCAATGTAACCGCGGTCACTCTCACTCCACAATGTAACCGCGGTCACTCTCACTCTGCACTGTAACACCGGCCGCTCTCATTCCGCACTGTAACCCCGGTCACTCCGCACTGTAACCCCGGTCACTCTCACTCCGCACTGTAACCCCGGTCACTCTCACTCCGCACTGTAACCCCGGTCACTCTCACTCTGCACTGTAACCCCGGTCACTCTCATTCCGCACTGTAACCCCGGTCACTCCGCACTGTAACCCCGGTCACTCTCACTCCGCACTGTAACCCTGGTCACTCTCACTCCGCACTGTAACCCCGGTCACTCTCACTCTTCAGTGTAACCCCGGTCACTCTCACTTCGCACTGTAACCCTGGTCACTCTCACTCCGCACTGTAACCCTGGTCACTCTCACTCCGCACTGTAACCCCGGTCACTCTCACTCCGCACTGTAACCCCGGTCACTCTCACTCTGCACTGTAACCCCGGTCACTCTCACTCCGCACTGTAACCTCGGTCACTCTCACTCCGCACTGTAAACCCTGTCAGTCTTATTCCGCAATGTAACCGCGGTCACTCTCACTCCACAATGCAACCGCGGTCACTCTCACTCTGCACTGTAACACCGGTCGCTCTCATTCCGCACTGTAACCCCGGTCACTCCGCACTGTAACCCCGGTCACTCCGCACTGTAACCCCGGTCACTCTCACTCTGCACTGTAACCCCGGTCACTCTCACTCTGCACTGTAACCCCGGTCACAATCTCCGCACTGTAACCTCGGTCACTCTCACTCTGACCCTGGTCACTCTTACTCTGCACTCTGATCCCGGTCACTCTCACTCCACACTGTAACCGCGGTCACTCTCACTCCGCACTGTAAACCCTGTCACTCTCACTCCGCAATTTAACCGCGGTCTCTCTCATTCCACAATGTAACCGCGGTCACTCTCACTCTGCACTGTAACCCCGGTCGCTCTCATTCCGCACTGTAAACCCGGTCACACTCTCCGCACGGTAACCCCGGTCACTCTCACTCTGCACTGTAACCCCGGTCACACTCTCCGCACTGTAACCCTGGTCACTCTTACTATGCACTGTAACCCCGGTAACTCTCACTGTGACCCTGGTCACTCTTACTCTGCACTCTGATCCCGGTCACTCTCACTCCGCACTGTAACTGCGGTCACTCCCACTCCGCTCTGTCACACTGGTCACTCCCACTCCGCACTGTAACCCCGGTCACTCTCACCCTGCACTGTAATCCCGGTCACTCTCACTCGGCACTGTAACCGCGGTCACTCTCACTCGGCACTGTAACCCCGGTCACTCTCACCCTGCACTGTAATCCCGGTCACTCTCACTCCGCACTGTGACCGCGGTCACTCTCACCCTGCACTGTAATCCCGGTCACTCTCACTCCGCACTGTAACCGCGGTCACTCTCACTCCGCACTGTAACCGCGGTCACTCTCACTCCGCACTGTAACTCCGGTCACTCTCACTCTGCATTGTAACCCCGGTCACTCTCACTCCGCAGTGTAAGCCTGTTCACTCTCACTCCACACTATAACCCCAGTCACTTCCACTCTGTACTGTAAACCCGGTCACTCTCACTCCGCCCTGTAACCCCGGTCACTCTCACTCCGCACGGTAACCACAGTCAGTCTCACTCCTCACGGTAACCCCGGTCACTCTCACTCTGCACTGTAACCCCGGTCACACCCACTCTGCACTGCAACCCTGGTCACTATCACTCGGCATTGTAACCCCGGTCACTCTGCACTCTGATCCCGGTCACTCTCACTCCGCACTGTAACTGCGGTCACTCCCACTCCGCTCTGTCACACCGGTCACTCCCACTCCACACTGTAACCCCGGTCACTCTCACCCTGCACTGTAATCCCGGTCACTCTCACTCTGCACTGTAACCGCGGTTACTCTCACTCTGCACTGTAACCCCGGTCACTCTCACCCTGCACTGTAATCCCGGTCACTCTCACTCCGCACTGTAACCGCGGTCACTCTCACCCTGCACTGTAATCCCGGTCACTCTCACTCTGCACTGTAACCCCGGTCACACCCACTCTGCACTGCAACACTGGTCACTCTCACTCGGCATTGTAACCCCGGTCACTCTGCACTCTGACCCCGGTCACTCTCAATCTAACCGTGGTCACTCTCACTCTGTACTGTAACCCTGGTCACTCTCACTCTGCACTGTAACCCCGGTCATTCTCACTCTGGTCACTCTCACTCTGCACTGTAACCCTGGTCACTCTCACTCTGCACTGTAACCCCGGTCACTCTCACTCCGCACTGTAACCACGGTCACTCCCACTCCGCACTGTAACCCCGGTCACTCTCACTCAGCCCTGTAACCGTGGTCACTCTCACTCAGCCCTGTAACCGCGGTCACTCTCACTCCGCACTGTAACCCCGGTCGTTCTCACTCTGTACTGGAACCTCGGTCATTCTCATTTCGCACTGTAACCCCGGTCACTCTTACTCTGCACTGTAACCCCGGTCGTTCTCACTCTGTACTGGAACCCCGGTCATTCTCATTTCGCACTGTAACCCCGGTCACTCTTACTCTGCACTGTAACCCCGGTCAGTCATACTCTGACCCTGGTCACCCCACTCTGCAATGTAACCCCGGTCACTCTCACTCTTCAGTGTAACCCCGGTCACTCTCACTCTGCACTGTAACCCCGGTCACTCTCACTCCACAATGTAACCACGGTCACTTTCACTCCGCACTGTAACCCCGGTCACACTCAGTCTGCACTGTAAAACCGGTCACTCTCACTCCGCACTGTAAACCCTGTCACTCTCACTCTGCACTGTAACCCCGGTCACTCTCACTCCACAATGTAACCACGGTCACTTTCACTCCACAATGTAACCGCGGTCACTCTCACTCCACAATGTAACCCCGGTCACTCTCACTCCGCACTGTAACACCGGTCGCTCTCATTCTGCACTGTACCCCCTGTCACTCTCACTCCGCACTGTAACCCCTGTCACTCTCACTCCGCACTGTAATCCCGGTCACTCTCACTCTGCACTGTAAGCCTGGTCACTCTCACTCCGCATTGTAACCGCGGTCACTCTCACTCTGCACTGTTACCCGGTCACTCTCACTCCGCACTGTAAACCCCGGTCACTCTCACTCTGCACTGTAACCCCGGTCACTCTCACTCCGCACTGTAACCGCGGTCACTCTCACTCCGCACTGTAAACCCTGTCACTCTCACTCCGCAATGTAACCGCGGTCACTCTCACTCCACAATGTAACCGCGGTCACTCTCATTCTGCACTGTAACACCGGTCGCTCTCATTCCGCACTGTAAACCCGGTCACACTCTCCGCACGGTAACCCCGGTCACTCTCACTCGGCACTGTAACCCCGGTCACACTCCCCGCACTGTAACCCTAGTCACTCTTACTATGCACTGTAACCCCGGTAACTCTCACTGTGACCCTGGTCATTCTTACTCTGCACTCTGATCCCGGTCACTCCCACTCTGCTCAGTCACACCGGTCACTCCCACTCCGCACTGTAACCGCGGTCACTCTCACCCTGCACTGTAATCCTGGTCACTCTCACTCCACACTGTAACTCCGGTCACTCTCACTCTGCATTGTAACCCCGGTCACTCTCACTCCGCAGTGTAAGCCCGGTCACTCTCACTCCGCACTATAACCCCGGTCACTCTCACTCTACAGTGTAAGCCCGGTCACTCTCACTCTGCACTGGAACCACGGTCACTTTCACCCCGCAGTGTAACCTCAGTCACTCTCACTCTGCACTGTAACCCCGGTCACTCTCACTCCACAATGTAACCCTGGTCACTCTCACTCCGCACTGTAACCCCGATCACTCTCACTCTGCACTGTAACCCCGGTCAATCTCACTCTGACCCTGATCACTCTTACTCTGCACTCTGATCCCGGTCACTCTCACTCCGCACTGTAAACCGCGGTCACTCACACTCTGCACTGTAACCCCGGTCACTCTCACTCTGACCCTGGTCACTCTTACTCTGCCCTGTAAAACTGGTCACTCTCACTCCGCACTGTAACCCCGGTCACTCTCACTCCGCCCTGTAAAACCGGTCACTCTCACTCCGCACTGTAACACCGGTCACACTCACTCTGCACTGTAATCCCTGTCACTCTCACTCCGCCCTGTAAAACCGGTCACTCTCACTCCGCACTGTAACCCCGGTCACTCTCACTCCGCCCTGTAAAACCGGTCACTCTCACTCCGCACTGTAACACCGGTCACACTCACTCTGCACTGTAACCCCGGTCACTCTCATCCGCACTGTAACCCTGGTCACTCTCATCCGCACTGTAACCCCGGTCACTCTCACTCTGCACTGCAACCCCGGTCTCTCTCACTCCGCACTGTAACCCCAGTCACTCTCACTCCGCTCTGTAAACCCTGTCAGTCTTATTCCGCAATGTAACCGCGGTCACTCTCACTCCACAATGTAATCCCGGTCACTCTCACTCTGCACTGTAACACCGGTCGCTCTCATTCCGCACTGTAACCCCTGTCACTCTCACTCCGCACTGTAATCCCGGTCACGCTCACTCTGCACTGTAAGCCTGGTCACTCTCACTCCGCATTGTAACCCCGGTCACTCTCACTCCGCACTGTAACCGCGGTCACTCTCACTCCGCAATGTAACCGCGGTCACTCTCACTCCACAATGTAACCGCGGTCACTCTCACTCTGCACTGTAACCCCGGTCGCTCTCATTCCGCACTGTAAACCCGGTCACACTCTCCGCACGGTAACCCCGGTCACTCTCACTCTGCACTGTAACCCCGGTCACACTCTCCGCACTGTAACCCTGGTCACTCTTACTATGCACTGTAACCCCGGTAACTCTCACTGTGACACTGGTCACTCTCATTCTGCACTGTAACCCCTGTCACTCTCACTCCGCACTGTAATCCCGGTCACGCTCACTCTGCACTGTAAGCCTGGTCACTTTCACCCCGCAGTGTAACCCCGGTCACTCTCCCTCCGCACTGTAAATCCGGTCACTCTCACTCCAAAATGTAATCCTGGTCACTCTCACTCCACAATGTAATCCTGGTCACTCTCACTCCGCACTGTAACCCCGGTCACTCTCACTCTGCACTGTAACCCTGGTCACTCTCGCTCCGCACTGTAACCCCGGTCACTCTCACTCCATACTGTAGCCCGGTCACTCTCACTCTGCACTGTAACCCCGGTCACTCTCACTCCACACTGTAAAACTGGTCACTCTCACTCCACAATGTAACCCTGGTCACTCTCACTCCGCACTGTAACCCTGGTCACTCTCACTCTGCACTGTAACCCTGGTCACTCTCACTCCGCACGGTAACCCCGGTCACTCTCACTCCACACTCTGACCCCAGTCATCTCACTCCACACTCTGACCCTGGTCTCTCTCACCCCGCACACTGACCCCGGTCACTCTCACCCTGCACTCTGACCCCAGTCCCTCTCTCACTTCATTCTGACCCCGGTCTCTCTCACTCTGCACTCTGACCCGGTCTCTCTCACTCTGCACTCTGACCCCGGTCTCTCTCACTCTGCACTCTGACCCCGGTCACTCTCACTCTGCACTTTGACCCCGGTCACTCTCACTCTGCACTGTAAAACCGGTCACTCTCACTCCGCACTGTAAACCCTGTCACTCTCACTCTGCACTGTAACCCCGGTCACTCTCACTCCACAATGTAACCACGGTCACTTTCAGTCCACAATGTAACCCCGGTCACTCTCACTCCACAATGTAACCCCGGTTACTCTCACTCTGCACTGTAACACCGGTCGCTCTCACTCTGCACTGTAACACCGGTCGCTCTCATTCTCCACTGTAACCCCTGCCACTCTAACTCCGCACTGTAACTGTGGTCACTCCCACTCCACTCTGTCACACCGGTCACTCCCACTCCGCACTGTAACCCCGGTCACTCTCACCCTGCACTGTAATCCCGGTCACTCTCACTCCGCACTGTAACCGCGGTCACTCTCACTCCGCACTGTAACCCCGGTCACTCTCACCCTGCACTGTAATCCCGGTCTCTCTCACTCCGCACTGTAACCGCGGTCACTCTCACCCTGCACTGTAATCCTGGTCACTCTCACTCCGCACTGTAACCGTGGTCACTCTCACCCTGCACTGTAATCCCGGTCACTCTCACTCCGCACTGTAGCCGCGGTCACTCTCACTCCGCACTGTAACCGCGGTCACTCTCACTCCGCACTGTAACTGCGGTCACTCTCACTCCGCACTGTAACTCCGGTCACTCTCACTCTGCATTGTAAGCCCGGTCACTCTCACTCCGCAGTGTAAGCTCGGTCACTCTCACTCCGCAGTGTAAGCGGTGTCACTCTCACTCCGCACTATAACCCCGGTCACTCTCACTCTACAGTGTAAGCCCGGTCACTCTCACTCTGCACTGTAACACCGGTCACTCTCACTCCGCATTGTAACCCCGGCCACTCCCACTCCGCACTGTAACCCTGGTCACTCTCACTCCGCACTGTAAACCCGATCACTCTCACTCTGCACTGTAACCCTGGTCAATGTCACTATGACCCTGATCACTCTTACTCTGCACTCTGATCGCGGTCACTCTCACTCCGCACTGTAAACCGCGGTCACTCACACTCTGCACTGTAACCCCGGTCACTCTCACCCTGCACTGTAATCCCGGTCACTCTCACTCCGCACTGTAACCACGGTCACTCTCACCCTGCACTGTAATCCCGGTCTCTCTCACTCCGCACTGTAACCGCGGTCACTCTCACCCTGCACTGTAATCCTGGTCACTCTCACTCCGCACTGTAACCGTGGTCACTCTCACCCTGCACTGTAACCGCGGTCAGTCTCACTCCGCACTGTAACTGCGGTCACTCTCACTCCGCACTGTAACTCCGGTCACTCTCACTCTGCATTGTAAGCCCGGTCACTCTTACTCCGCAGTGTAAGCCCGGTCACTCTCACTCCGCAGCGTAAGCGGTGTCACTCTCACTCCGCACTATAACCCCGGTCACTCTCACTCTACAGTGTAAGCCCGGTCACTCTCACTCTGCACTGAAACACCGGTCACTCTCACTCCGCATTGTAACCCCGGTCACTCCCACTCCGCACTGTAACCCTGGTCACTCTCACTCCGCACTGTAAACCCGATCACTCTCACTCCGCACTGTAACCCCGGTCACTCTCACTCTGCACTGTAACACCGGTCACTCTCACTCTGCACTGTAACCCCGGTCACTCTCACTCCGCACTGTAACCCTGGTCACTCTCACTCCGCACTGTAACCCCGGTCACTCTCACTCTGCACTGTAACACCGGTCACTCTCACTCTGCACTGTACCCTGGTCAATGTCACTATGACCCTGATCACTCTTACTCTGCACTCTGATCGCGGTCACTCTCACTCCGCACTGTAACCCCGGTCACTCTCACTCTGTCCCTGGTCACTCTTACTCTGCACTCAGTCCCGGTCACTCTCACACCGCCCTGTAACCCCGGTCACTCTCACTCTGTCCCTGGTCACTCTTACTCTGCACTCAGTCCCGGTCACTCTCACACCGCCCTGTAAAACCGGTCACTCTCACTCCACACTGTAACACCGGTCACTCTCACTCCGCACTGTAAAACCGGTCACTCTCACTCGGCACTGTAACCGCGGTCACTCTCACTCTTCAGTGTAACCCCGGTCACTCTCACTCCGCAATGTAACCGCGGTCACTCTCACTCTGCACTGTAAAACCGGTCACACTCAGTCTGCACTGTAAAACCGGTCACTCTCACACCGCACTGTAACCCCGGTCACTCTCACTCCGCAACGTAACCGCGGTCACTCTCACTCCGCAACGTATCCACGGTCACTCTCACTCCACAATGTAACCCCGATCACTCTCACTCCGCACTGTAACCCTGGTCACTCTCACTCTGCACTGTAACCCCGGTCACTCTCACAATCTAACCCTGGTCACTCTGCACTCTGACCCCAGTCTCTCACAATCTAACCCTGGTCACTCTCACTCTGCACTGTAACCCCGGTCACTCTCACTCTGACCCTGGTCACTCTCACTCTGCACTGTAACCCCGGTCACTCTCACTCTGACCCTGGTCACTCTCACTCTGCACTGTAAGCCCGGTCACTCTCACTTCGCACTGTAACCCCGGTCACTCTCACTCCGCACTGTAACCCCGGTCACTCTCACTCTTCAGTGTAACCCCGGTCACTCTCACTCCACACTGTAACACCGGTCACACTCAGTCTGCACTGTAAAACCGGTCACTCTCACACCGCACTGTAACCCTGGTCACTCTCACTCCGCACTGTAACCCTGGTCACTCTCACTCCGCACTGTAACCCCGGTCACTCTCACTCCACAATGTAACCCCGGTCACTCTCACTCTGCACTGTAACACCGGTCGCTCTCATTCTGCACTGTAACCCCGTCATTCTCACTCCGCACTGTAAGCCTGGTCACTCTCACTCCGCATTGTAACCCCGGTCACTCTCACTCCGCACTGTTACCCGGTCACTCTCACTCCACACTGTAACCGCGGTCACTCTCACTCCGCACTGTAAACCCTGTCACTCTCACTCCGCAATTTAACCGCGGTCTCTCTCATTCCACAATGTAACCGCGGTCACTCTCACTCTGCACTGTAACCCCGGTCGCTCTCATTCCGCACTGTAAACCCGGTCACACTCTCCGCACGGTAACCCCGGTCACTCTCACTCTGCACTGTAACCCCGGTCACACTCTCCGCACTGTAACCCTGGTCACTCTTACTATGCACTGTAACCCCGGTAACTCTCACTGTGACCCTGGTCACTCTTACTTTGCACTCTGATCCCGGTCACTCTCACTCCGCACTGTAACTGCGGTCACTCCCACTCCGCTCTGTCACACCGGTCACTCCCACTCCACACTGTAACCCCGGTCACTCTCACCCTGCACTGTAATCCCGGTCACTCTCACTCCGCACTGTAACCACGGTCACTCTCACTCCGCACTGTAACCGCGGTCACTCTCACTCTGCATTGTAACCCCGGTCACTCTCACTCCGCAGTGTAAGCCCGGTCACTCTCACTCCGCACTATAACCCCGGTCACTCTCACTCTACAGTCTAAGCCCGGTCACTCTCACTCTGCACTGGAACCACGGTCACTTTCACCCCGCAGTGTAACCCCAGTCACTCTCACTCTGCACTGTAACACCGGTCACTCTCACTCCGCTTTGTAACCCCGGTCACTCCCACTCCGCACTGTAACCCCGGTCACTCCCACTCTGTACTGTAAACCCGGTCACTCTCACCATGCCCTGTAACCCAGGTCACTCTCACTCCGCACAGTAACCACGGTCAGTCTCACTCCGCACGGTAACCCCGGTCACTCTCACTCCGCACTGTAAATCCGGTCACTCTCACTCCAAAATGTAATCCTGGTCACTCTCACTCCACAATGTAATCCTGGTCACTCTCACTCCGCACTGTAACCCCGGTCACCCTCACTCTGCACTGTAACCCCGGTCACTCTCGCTCCGCACTGTAACCCCGGTCACTCTCACTCCACACTGTAGCCCGGTCACTCTCGCTCCGCACTGTAACTCCCGTCACTCTCACTCCATACTTAACCCCGGTCACTCTCACTCTGCACTGTAACCCCGGTCACTCTCACTCCGCACTGTAAAACTGGTCACTCTCACTCCACAATGTAACCCGGGTCACTCTCACTCCGCACTGTAACCCTGGTCACTCTCACTCCGCACGGTAACCCCGGTCACTCTCACTCCACACTCTGACCCCAGTCATCTCACTCCACACTCTGACCCTGGTCTCTCTCACCCCGCACACTGACCCCGGTCACTCTCACCCCGCACTCTGACCCCAGTCCCTCTCTCACTGCACTCTGACCCCGGTCTCTCTCACTCTGCACTCTGACCCGGTCTCTCTCACTCTGCACTCTGACCCTGGTCTCTCTCACTCTGCACTCTGACCCCGGTCACTCTCACTCTGCACTTTGACCCCGGTCACTCTCACTCTGCACTCTGACCCTGGTCACTCTCACTCTGCACTCTGACCCCGGTCACTCTCACTCTGCACTCTGACCCCGGTCACTCTCACTCTGACCCTGGTCTCTCTCACTCCGCTCTCTGACCCCGGTCACTCTCACTCTGACCCTGGTTATAATCACTCTGCACTCTGACCCCAGTCAGTAACACTCTATTGTGGGTGTGAATCAAATGTCTGGAGGACTCCAGACTTACGATAAGAATTAGAGGTGTTGGCTGTTGTCAAATTGAGGTTTTCGCGGATTAGTAACTTGACGAGGTTCAGTTCTGGTTTCATTCAGCACGAGACAGTCAGGCACTCGTCTGATTTATTTTTCTGAGCCTTGGAGCTTCTCTGGTGACTGTAGAAACGGTGTGTGGCTTCTCAAATCTCAGCGTGGATGGACAATTTCATATATATATATATAATATATATATATGTATATACATACATAACCGACACACAAAGACATACACACCCACAGACAGACAGACAGAGACACACCTACTCACACACAGACTGACAAACACACACACACACAGGCACAGATGCTCACACACAAAGACTGACACACACACACACCCACACACACACAGATACAGATGTCCGACCACACACACACAGTGACACACTGTCATGCACACACTCACAGACTGGCACACACGCACAGGTATACACACACACACACACACACACACGGATACACATACACACAGGCTGACACACACACACAGATATACACACTCACACACCCACCCACACAGAGACTGATACACACAGACTGACACAGACACACATCAGGAACAAGGCTCAGTGTAAAGCTTATAATTTCAATCAGTTACAGTGAGGATGAGAAGAGGTTTTGTATCAATACTGATGGGAACATTCATGGTTACAGGGGAATGAATGATGGGTTACAAGCATGTCCAGTGTCAGTGAGTGAACAACATCATCCTGCACTGTCAATACCCTCACCCAGGACAGGTCACCCCTTCAAACCCCCACCCCAACACTGCCACATTCCTGTGTCTTCATTCAGCACATTCCCCTGGACCCTCTCCCTCAGTCCCCGGAACCCTACTCACTCACTCACTCACCCTCTCAGTCCCATCGCCCTGTCATTGTCCAGCCCATGTTAAGGATGTTTTTTAACAATATACCTCATTCCTGATGCGTTCTGCTTGGGTTGGTTTACAGCGATTGTACCCGATGTGAGTGTGCTACTTATTTGATGAGTTTTTAGTGCTAATGCATGACCGCTCGCAAAGTGTTCCTCACACACTGAGAGCTCACAGGAGCCTGGCTGAAGGTGAGTTTGAGCTCAGTTTGAGAAACCAGTCTTTGCTGGTAGAATCTGCAGCCAGCTCTGCTGGGGCTTTCACACACACTGTATTATCTCGCTGCCTGTTGGCCACTACTGGCCAACTGTCTTCCTTTGGTTGCAGGGGACTGGCAGTGGGGTCCAGTCGCAGGGTAGGCCGTGTTGAGCCTGCGGCGTCGGCATGGTGATGGGCTGTCAGTCCTTGACAGGGGCCGGATTCGAGGGGAGGCACTAAGGCTCCTTGCCTGGAAGATGAAGCCTCTCGGGGCGAGGCCGGGGCTGGGAGAGCGGAGTGATCCACGATGGGAACCAGGACTCGCTGGGCGATGAACAGCCTGTTTCAACCGGGAGTCAGTCTCAGGAGTCGGGCTTGGAATACAAGAAAATCTGTCCGGAAAAAACCTGAAAAACAGAATGAAAGTGAACCGGGAGCATAGAACAACAACAGAGAGAGAATCAGAGGGACAGGGTACGGAGAGAGAATCAGAGGGACAGGGTACGGAGAGAGAATGAGAGGGACAGGGTACGGAGATAGAATCAGAGGGACAGGGTACAGAGAGAGAATCAGAGGGACAGGGTACGGAGAGAGAATGAGAGGGACAGGGTACGGAGAGAGAATGAGAGGGACAGGGTACGGAGAGAGAATCAGAGCGACAGGGTACAGAGAAAGAATCAGTACCGTACCCTGTCCCCACCAGTACTGTACCCCAGTGTTATACAGTGACAGACCTGTCCCCACCAGTACTGTACCCCAGTGTTATACAGTGACAGACCAGTCCCCACTAATACTGTACCCCAGTGTTATACAGTGACAGACCTGTCCCCACCAGTACTGTACCCCAGTGTTATACAGTGACAGAGCAGTCCCCAGCAGCACTGTACTCCAGTGTTATACAGTGACAGACCAGTCCCCACCAGTACTGTACCCCAGTGTTATACACTGACAGACATGTCCCCACCAGTACTGTACCCCAGTGTTATACAGTGACTGACCAGTCCCCACCAGTACTGTACCCCAGTGTTATACAGTGACAGACCTGTACCCACCAGTATTGTACCCCAGTGTTATACAGTGACTGACCAGTCCCCAGCCGTACTGTACCCCAGTGTTATACAGTGACAGACCGGTCCCCACCAGTACTGTACCCGTGTTATACAGTGACAGACCTGTCCCCACCAGTACTGTACCCCGGTGTTATACAGTGACAATCCTGTCCCCACCAGTACTGTACCCCAGTGTTATACAGTGACAGACCTGTCCCCACCAATACTGTACCCCAGTGTTATACAGTGACAGACATGTCCCCACCAGTAATGTACACCAGTGTTATACAGTGACAGACCCGTCTCCACCAGTACTGTACCCCAGTGTTATACAGTGACAGACCTGTCCCCACCTGTACTGTACCTCAGAGTTATACAGTGACAGACCTGTCTCCACCAGTACTGTACCCCAGTGTTATACAGTGACAGACCTGTCCCTACCAGTACTGTACCCTAGTGTTATACAGTGACAGACATGTCCCCAACAGTACTGTACCCCAGTGTTATACACTGACAGACCTGTCCCCACCAGTACTGTACCCCAGTGTTATACTCTGAAAGACCTGTCCCCACCAGTACTGTATCCCAGTGTTATACAGTGACAGACCCGTCCCCACCAGTACTGTATCCCAGTGTTATACAGTGACAGTCCTGTCCCCACCAGTACTGTACCCCAGTGTTATAGATTGACAGACCTGACCCACTAGTACTGTATACCAGTGTTATACAGTGACAGACCTGTCCCCACCAGTACTGTACCCCAGTGTTATACAGTGACAGACATGTCCCCACCATTACTGTACCCCAGTGTTATACAGTGACAGACCTGTCCCCACTAATACTGTACCCCAGTGTTATACAGTGACAGACATGTCCCCACCAGTACTGTACACCAGTGTTATACAGTGACTGACCAGTCCCCACCAGTACTGTACCCCAGTGTTATACAGTGACAGACATGTCCCCACCAGTACTGTACCCCAGTGTTATACAGTGACAGACCTGTCCCCACCAGTAATGTACACCAGTGTTATACAGTGACAGACATGTCCCCACCAGTACTGTACCCCAGTGTTATACAGTGACAGACCTGTCCCCACCAGTACTGTGCCCGAGTGTTATACAGTGACAGACCTGTCCCCACCAGTACTGTACCCCAGTGTTATACTGTGACAGACCTGTCCCCACCAGTACTGTACACCAGTGTTATACAGTGACAGACATAGCCCCACCAGTACTGTACCCCAGTGTTATACAGTGACAGACCAGTCCCCACCAGTACTGTACCCCAGTGTTATACAGTGACAGACATGTCGCCACCAGTACTGTACCCCAGTGTTATACAGTGACAGACCTGTCCCCACCAGTAATGTACACCAGTGTTATACAGTGACAGACATGTCCCCACCAGTACTGTACACCAGTGTTATACAGTGACTGACCAGTCCCCACCAGTACTGTACCCCAGTGTTATACAGTGACAGACATGTCCCCACCAGTACTGTACCCCAGTGTTATACAGTGACAGACCCGTCTCCACCAGTACTGTAACCCAGTGTTATACAGTGACAGACCTGTCCCCACCAGTACTGTACCCCAGTGTTATAAAGTGACAGACCTGTCCCCACCAGTACTGTACCCTAGTGTTATACAGTGACAGACCCGTCCCCACCAGTACTGTACCCCTGTGTTATACAGTGACAGATCTGTCCCCACCAGTACTGTACCCCAGTGTTATACAGTGACAGACCTGTCCCCACCAGTACTGTACACCAGTGTTATACAGTGACAGTCCTGTCCCCACCAGTACTGTACCCCAGTGTTATACAGTGACAGACCTGTCCCCACCAGTACTGTACCCCAGTGTTATACAGTGACAGACCTGTCCCCACCAGTACTGTACCCCAGTGTTATACAGTGAGAGCTGTCCCTACCAGTACTGTGCCCCAGTGTTATACAGTGACAGACCTGTCACCACCAGTACTGTACCCGTGTTATACAGTGACAGACCTGTCCCTACCAGTACTGTTCCCCAGTGTTATACAGTGACAGATCTGTCCCCACCAGTACTGTACCCCAGTGTTATACAGTGACAGTCCTGTCCCCACCAGTACTGTACCCCAGTGTTATACAGTGACAGTCCTGTCCCCACCAGTACTGTACCCCAGTGTTATACAGTGACAGACCTGTCCCCACCAGTACTGTACCCCAGTGTTATACAGTGACAGACCTGTCCCCACCAGTACTGTACCCCAGTGTTATACAGTGACAGACCTGTCCCCACCAGTACTGTACCCTAGTGTTATACAGTGACAGACCTGTCCCTACCAGTACTGTTCCCCAGTGTTATACAGTGACAGATCTGTCCCCACCAGTACTGTACCCCTGTGTTATACAGTGACAGATCTGTCCCCACCAGTACTGTACCCCAGTGTTATACAGTGACAGACCTGTCCCCACCAGTAGTGTACCCCAGTGTTATACAGTGACAGTCCTGTCCCCACCAGTACTGTACCCCAGTGTTATACAGTGACAGACCTGTCCCCACCAGTACTGTACCCCAGTGTTATACAGTGACAGACCTGTCCCCACCAGTACTGTACCCCAGTGTTATACAGTGAGAGCTGTCCCTACCAGTACTGTGCCCCAGTGTTATACAGTGACAGACCTGTCCCCACCAGTACTGTACCCGTGTTATACAGTGACAGACCTGTCCCTACCAGTACTGTTCCCCAGTGTTATACAGTGACAGACCTGTCCCCACCAGTACTGTACCCCAGTGTTATACAGTGACAGTCCTGTCCCCACCAGTACTGTACCCCAGTGTTATACAGTGACAGTCCTGTCCCCACCAGTACTGTACCCCAGTGTTATACAGTGACAGACCTGTCGCCACCAGTACTGTACCCCAGTGTTATACAGTGACAGACCTGTCCCCACCAGTACTGTACCCCAGTGTTATACAGTTAGAGCTGTCCCTACCAGTACTGTGCCCCAGTGTTATACAGTGACAGACCTGTCACCACCAGTACTGTACCCGTGTTATACAGTGACAGACCTGTCCCTACCGGTACTGTTCCCCAGTGTTATACAGTGACAGATCTGTCCCCACCAGTACTGTACCCCAGTGTTATAAAGGTACAGACCTGTCCCCACCAGTACTGTACCCCAGTGTTATACAGTGACAGACCTGTCCCCACCAGTGCTGTACCCCAGTGTTATACAGTGACAGAGCTGTCCCTACCAGTACTGTGCCCCAGTGTTATACAGTGACAGACCTGTCACCACCAGTACTGTACCCGTGTTATACAGTGACAGACCTGTCCCCACCTGCACTGTACCCTGGTGTTATATAGCGACAGACATGTCCCCACCTGCACTGTACCCCAGTGTTATACAGTGACAGTCCTGTCCCCACCAGTACTGTACCCCAGTGTTATACACTGACAGAGCTGTCCCTACCAGTACTGTTCCCCAGTGTTATACAGTGACAGAGCTGTCCCTACCAGTACTGTTCCCCAGTGTTATACAGTGACAGACCTGTCCCCACCAGTAATGTACCCCAGTGTTATACAGTGACAGACCTGTCCCCACCAGTACTGTACCACAGTGTTATACAGTGACAGACCTGTCCCCACCTGTACTGTACCCCTGTTATACAGTGACAGACCTGTCCCTACCAGTACTGTACCCCAGTGTTATACAGTGACAGACCTGTCCCCACCAGTACTGTACCCCAGTGTTATACAGTGACAGACATGTCTCCACCAGTACTGTACCCCAATGTTATACAGTGACAGACCTGTGAGACTGGTCCTCTGCTCCAGGAGTCCTGTTGATCCAACCTCCTCTGCCTGGTGTGTTGTGTCTCTGGGCTGCTCTGATGCCCTTTGTGATTGGGCTGCTCATGGCACCTTATCAGGTTTAACTTCATATTAAGGAACAAATCTGAGAGAGTACTCACTTTCAAGTAAGTTAGACCAGCCTGTTAAACAGGGAGCTGCCTGGTACTGGCACTTATCTGTCTATCACCTAAAAGCGGTTGGCTCTTTTTGTACTAATTACAGTCACAGGAAGCTAAACTAGCTTGTGACTCTTCAGAGGGTCGATAAAAGAGATGGGTTTTTCAAACCACACGATCAGTAAGGGGTGCATGAAGAATCAGGTGACTCTGCTGGAGTGAGACGGGGGCTGTGTGTGTGGTGAATAAGGTTCATGTAGGAATTCGGCACATGGGGTTGGAGAGCTGTGGTATACATTGGAATTATTTCAAATTAATTAATTAACTAAAGTAAGATAAGTAACAATGGTGGGACAAGTGTTATGTTGCAGCTGTGGAATGTGGGAGCTTTTGGACGCCAAGGTGATCCGTGACAAACAGGTCTGCAGGAAGTGTAAGCAGCTTGAGGAATTCTGGATCAGGATTATTGATCTGGAAACCGAAATGCAGGTACTGCACAACATAAGGGAGGGGGAGAAACACCTGGATACTTTGTTCCAGAAGACAGTCACTCCTCTTAGAAGAGGGTCAACTGTTTTGGTCAGCAGTGAGGGACAGGAGGATGTGACTGTCAGTGAGGCAGGTAATGGGACTGAGCAGACAGTAGGGGAGGAGCCTCAGACTTTGCAATTGTCAAACAGGTTTGAGGTGCTCACAACCTGGGTGGATGAAAGTGAAGTCTGCAAGGTGGATGAGCTGGCTGGTCATGGCACTGTGCTACAGGAAGCAGTTCAAGCAGGGGGAGCAAAAAGGAATGTACTGGTAGTAGGGGATAGTATAGGGAGGGGATTGACGCTGTTCTCTGTAGCAAAGACCAGGAGTCCAGATGGCTGTGTTGCATGATCAAGGCTGGGCTGGAACTTGCAGTGGGAGGGGCAGGATCCAGTCGTTGTGGTCCATGTAGGTACCACAACATAGGCAGGACGAGGAAGGAGGTTCTGCAAAGTCAGTATGAGGAGCTAGACACCAAATTAAGAAGCAGAACCTCAAAAGTAACAATCTCTGGATTATTACCTGAGCCACGTGCAAATTGGCATAGGGCAAATAAGATTAGAGAGATGAACGTGTGGCTGAAAGACCGGTGTGGGAGAAGTGGGTTCCAGTTTGTGGGGCACTGGCATCAGTACTGGGGAAAGTGGGGGCTGTACCATTGGGACGGTTTACACCTGAGCCGTGCTGGAACGAGTGTCCTCGCAAATCACATAACCAGGGAAGTAGAGAGGGGCTTTAAACTAAACAAGAGGAGTGAGGGAACAAGTTTGGGCAGATGTGGCAAATCAAGAGGTAGATTCAAAGCAGCAGAACAAAATAGTAATATGAGAAATGAGGGTCAGAGAATAGCAGAAAGGGACAGAGAGAAAAAAACCCTAAGGATACATCAACAGTCAAGACTGGATGTCACAAAGATAACAAAAAGACAAAACTAAAGGCTCTCTATCTGAATGCACATCGCATTCATAACAAAGTAAATGAAATGAGGACCCACATTGAAGTAAATAAATATGATCTGATAGCAATTATGGAGAATAGCAGGGGAAAGAAGTCATTAGTGAGAGTGGTCTACAGGCTCCCTAACAGTAGCCACAATGTAGGACAAAGTATTCAAGAGAAAATATAGTGTGCTTGTGATAAACGTTCAGCAATAATCATGGGTGACTTTAATCTACACATAAACTGGAAACATCAGATTGGTGGTAGTAGTAGCCTGGATGAGGAGCTCTTAGAAAGCTTTCGAGATAGTTTCTTAGAGCAGCAAATTATGGAAGCAACCAAAAAGCAGGCTATATTAGACTTGGAATTGTGTAATCACAGAGTGCAGAAGAGACCCTTCAGCCCATCGAGTCTGCACCAACACATGAGAAACACCTGACCTACCTACCTAATCCCATTTACCAGCACTTGGCCCACAGCCTTGAATGTTATGACGTGCCAAGTGCTCATCCAAGTACTTTTTAAAGGATGTGAGGCAACCCACCTCCACCACCCTCCCAGGCAGCGCATTCCAGACTCTCACCACCCTCTGGGTAAAAAAGTTTTTCCTCACATCCCCCCTAAATTCCTGCCCCTCACCTTGAACTTGTGTCCCCTTGTGACTGACCCTTCAACTAAGGGGAACAGCTGCTCCCTATCCACCCTGTCCATGCCCCTCATAATCTTGTACACCTCGATCAGGTCGCCCCTCAGTCTTCTCTGCTCCAACAAAAACAACCCAAGTCTATCCAACCTCTCTTCATAACTTAAATGTTTCATCCCAGGCAACATCCTGGTAAATCTCCTCTGCACCCCCTCCAGTACAATCACATCCTTCCTATAATGTGGCGACCAGAACTGCACACAGTACTCCAGCTGTGGCCTCACCAAGGTTCTATACAACTCCAACATGACCTCCCTACTTTTGTAATCTGTGCCTCGATTGATAAAGGCAAGTGTCCCATATGCCTTTTTCACCACCCCACTAACATGTCCCTCTGCCTTCACAGATCTATGGACACACACGCCAAGGTCCCTTTGTTCCTCAGAACTTCCTAGTGTCATGCCATTCATTGAATACTTCCTTGTCAAATTACTCCTTCCAAAGTGTATCACCTCACACTTTTCAGGTTTAAACTCCATCTGCCACTTATCTACCCATTTGACCATCCCGTTTATATCTTCCTGTAGCCCAAGACACTCAACCTCACTGTTAACCACCCAGCCAATCTTTGTGTCATCCGCAAACTTACTAATCCTACCCCGCACCCCACATAGTCATCTATGCCATTTATATAATGTGACAGGATTAATTAATGATCTCAGAGTGAAGGCACTCTGAGGTAACAGTGACCACAATACGACTGAATTTTACATGCAGTTTGAAAGGGAGAAGAATGGGCCTAAGACTAGTATCTCAAATTTAAATAAGAGCAACTAGGTGAGGAAAGCTGAGCTACCTGAAGTGAACTGGGAAACTAGGCCAGAGGACAGACCAATAGTGAAGCAGTAGTAGACAGCTCAGGGGATATTCCGGAGTATTCAGAATAAGTATATTTCCAGTGGGATTGCCCCTCCTCCTGGTGCCCTGTGGGATTGCCCCTCCCCCTGGTGCCCTGTAGGATTGCCCCTACCTCTGGTTCCATGTGTGATTGCCCCTCCCCCTGGTGTCCTGTGGGATTGCCCCTCCCCCGGTGTCCTGTGGGATTGCCCCTCCCCCGGTGTCCTGTGGGATTGCCCCTCCCCCTGGTGTCCTGTAGGATTGCCCCTACCTCTGGTTCCATGTGTGATTGCCCCTCCCCCTGGTGTCCTGTGGGATTGCCCCTCCCCCGGTGTCCTGTAGGATTGCCCCTCCCTCTGGTTCCATGTGTGATTGCCCCTCCCCCTGGTGTCCTGTGGGATTGCCCCTCCCCCGGTGTCCTGTGGGATTGCCCCTCCCCCTGGTGTCCTGTGGGATTGCCCCTCCCCTTGGTGTCCTGTGGGATTGCCCCTCCTCCTGGTGTCCTGTGGAATTGCCAGTAGAATTTATTTGAGGTGACTGTGGTAGAAAATGGTTGTTTATCTGTCTTGTTCCAGAAGATATGTAACCACGTTCGACATGAGGCTTCTCACAAAACTGCCTTTCTAACTGCAATGGAGACGACTACTGAGCGAGAAAGTTAACTGAAACAAAAACAGAATTACCTGGAAAAACTCAGCAGGTCTGGCAGCATCGGCGGAGAAGAAAAGAGTTGACGTTTCGAGTCCTCGTGACCCTTCAACAGAACTACAATTTTAGTTCTGTCAAAGGGTCATGAGGATTCGAAACGTCAACTCTTTTCTTCTCCGCCGATGCTGCCAGACCTGCTGAGTTTTTCCAGGTAATTCTGTTTCTGTTTTGGATTTCCAGCATCCGCAGTTTTTTGTTTTTTGTTTTTATCTGAGAAAGTTAACTGGTTTGGTGGGAGGAGACCGCCAGTCTGGATAATGGGGGTGTGGCTCTGACCCCTGGACAGCGGCAGCAGCTTCTCAGGTGACTTTGCTGGAGGACTGGAGGCAGCAGCATGTCCGAGTTTACTGATGACACCGAGTTAAGATGTCCTGTGAATATCTGAGGTTACAAAGGGACATCAATAGATTCAGTGATGTGGGGAAAGCAGTAGCTGCTGGAATTCAATGTGAGGAAGCGAGAAAGATCATCCACTTTGAATGGAAGAGGGGTAGATCCATGTATTATAAAAGCAAAATACAGCGGATGCTGTAAATCTCAAACAAAAACATAAATTGCTGGAGAAACTCAGCAGGTCTTACAGCATCTGGAGAGAGAGACAGAGTTAACGTTTCGAGTCTCTGAAGAAGAGTCATACGGACTCGAAACGTTAACTCTTTCTCTCTCTCCACATATGTTGTCAGACCTGCTGAGTTTTTCCAGCTAGTTTTATTTTTGTTTCAGATCCAAGTATTGTTTAAGCGGTGAGAAGCTGGGAACTGTGAATATCCAGAGAGATTTAGGGATCAAAATACAGAGATCACTAACAGATGGTGAATAGATTCAGAGTAGAATGAGGCAGACTGACAGAATGTTGGCCTTTACCTGCAGTGGAAGTGATGTTATAGCCTGTACACAGCTCTGGTTAGAGCCCATTAACTGAGTCCAGTTCTGGGCCCCACACCTCAGGAGAGATATCTCGTTCTTGGAGGGGGTGCAGTGCAGATTCACCAGAATGGTCAAAAGGGTTAAATTACGTGGAGAGCTTACACAGACCCACCTTGTATTCCCTTGAGTGCAGAAGATGAAGGGGTGACCTAATCGAGGGGTTAATGATAATTCAAGGACATGATCGGGTCAATAGAAGGAAAGAATTTCCTCTGCTGTGAACAACGGGGCAGAATCTTAAAAATTGAGCCAGACCATTCGGGGTTGATGCCAAGAAACACTTCACACTGCAGCAATCTGAAACTCTCTCCTCCCGAAAAGCCATTCAGGCTGAGATTGACAGAGTTTTGCTGGGTAAGGGGATTAAGGGTTAAGGATCCCAGGTGGGTAGGTGGGAGTTAAGAGACAGATCAGCCATGACCTGACTAAATGGTGGAACAGACTTGAGCTGAATGGCCTCCTCCTGTTCCCATGACACTTTAGGGCTCCCCCATCGCTGCTGCTTACCTTTGAGTAGGTGGAGTTTTCAATGGGCTGGTGTTTGGGGAGCTGTGCACTGGGGACACCTTGACAGGGGGTGATAGGCCGTGGAATCTTGCTCTTGCTGTCCAGTGCCCGCTTCTGCCTGCCAGCAAGTGAGTGGGCCTCGCTTCCCTTCCCTGCTCTGTTGAGGGAACTTTCGGAGTTTGTGTCCTCCTCAGAGGCTGTGGCTGGTGAACTCCCTGAGCCCTGTCTGCAATCCTCTCCTGAGGAGGCAGAGGAGGAGGTCACTGAGGACAGGTGTATCAGCCGACTCTGCCTCTTGTCCATCAGCAAGCGAGCCAAATCCAAGTGCTTGGACCTCCTGTGGATCAGTCTGTCCTTGAAGGAAAGAGGTGCTGAATGCTCTGACCTTGTATCCTCCTCAGACACCAACACTGGAATCCGACTCTTCCATTGGGATCTAGCTGGTGTCCTGAGATGGGCACCTCCGGTCACTGGTCTGCTGCCTTCTCCCTCCCTTCCCTGGGTGGACTCTTGCTCAGGAAAATGGCCGGTCCCCACAAGGCCTAGAGGTTCTGGCTTCACTGTCCTCTCCGGCAAGCCTGCTCCAATCCCCACCCCATTCTGGGCTCTTGGCGCTCCAGCTTGGGTCCTGAGTTGGAGTAGAGTTGGAGGAGGAGCCTCAGCCTCTCCCTCTGCCATGGGCCAGTTCCCGTTCTCTGGCTCTCGGGTCTGGAAGAACTCGTAATGGTCCTGAGGCAGGAGCTGCCCAGTGGAGGACATGACGTTGAGATGTGTCTTCTCAGCAATGTGCAGGAACGTTCGCTCAACCTTGGTGAAGGGGCAGGAGGCTGCTGCAGCTATAACAGGGCAGGGTGGTTTAGCTTCCGACTTGATGATGGAGGAGAGGGTCCCTGGCTCGGAGACATCTAGCTGACTACCCAGAGCCTGAGGTTTCTCACTCTGAGGTGTCATGGCAGCCAAGGTCCCCATGTCTGCATCTGGTGCCAAGTCGCCAGTCGTGGGTGATTTGTGGATATCACCTGGTGAGAACAGCACCAGTGTTTTGGAGCCTTCCTCTAGCTCCTGCTCACCGTCTGCCCCGGAGGTCCGGCAGCGCCCCTCTCTCTGATCATCAGCCAGGAGTGTGGAAGGAGCAGCTTCCTGGCTGCACTCAGTGCTTTTCTCACTCTCCTCGCTGCTAGACTCACTCTGTTCCATCCCTCCCTCACTCTGCTCCTTCGTTCCTTCCTTTCCTCCCTCTCTCCACTCCTTCACACCCTCAATCTCCTCTTCGTCTCTATTGAAACGGTCTGACTCCAGGTCAAAGGTTGCTGTTAAGACCACATTGGAGAAGTCAACCCGCCTCGGGCGAGTCTGGAGATCTCTCTCACTGTCGGTATCTCTGGGAGGGACTGCCCGGCCAATGGGCAGACATCTCAACCGCAAAGGGCAAGGAAGATCTCCAACCACAACTGCTGGCACAGCGTCCAGTTCATCTGTTTTGCTGATCAATACCTGAAATCAAAAGACAGATTTTATTTCTGAAATATCCCACACTCTCCCTCATTCTTCAGAAACTGCCCATCCCTCATTACCCTGAGAAGGTGGTGGTGAGTCTTGCATTGCAGATGTAGTAACACAATGACTTACGAGGGAACTTTCCGGAGCTGAATGACTGCTACACACAGGACAGCGTGGACTCTGCACTGGACCAATTGGAGCCTTTAGCAACGGCCAGAGCTCTGTTGTTTAATCCAATCAAAGGACATGGGTAAGACCAACATTTACAGCCAATTTTTCATTGCCCTTGGACAATGGGACAAGATTGTAAGAGGGCGAGGGGGGTATAGTTCAGTGGAGGCTGAAACAGGCACATGAAGTGGCAGCAACAACTCTGTAGAACAGATGCAGAGATGGAGGGCAGAAAGACAGACTGGATTGGGGGGGGGGCGGGGGGATGGGGAGACGGACTGTGTGGGGGGTGGGGAGACAGACTGGCGAGGGGAAGGGTGGAGGAAGGGGGGAGGGATGGGGGGATGGGGGAAAGGGGGAGAAACATAGAAACTAGGAGCAGGAGTAGGTCATTCAGCCCTTCGAGCCTGCTCCGCCATTCATTATGATCATGGCTGATCATCCAACTCAATAGCCTGCTCCCACTTTCCCCCCATACCCTTTGATCCCTTTTGCCCCAAGAGCTATATCTAACTCCTTCTTGAAAACATACAATGTTTTGGCCTCAACTACTTTCTATGGTAGTGAATTCCACAGGTTCAACGCTCTCTGGGTGAAGACATTTCTCCTCATCTCAGTCCTAAATGGTCTACCCCGTATCATCAGACTGTGACCCCTGGTTCTGGATTTCCCCAACATTGGGAACATCCTTCCTGCATCTACCCTGTCTAGTCCTGTTAGAATTTTATAGGTTTCTATGAGATCCCCCTCATTCTTCTGAACTCCAGCGAATATAATCCTAAACGACTCAATCTGTCCTCATATGTCAGTCCCACCATCCCAGGGATCAGTCTGGTAAACCTTCGCTGCTCTCCCTCTATAGCAAGAACATCCTTCCTCAGATAAGGAGACCAAAACTGCACACACTATTCCAGGTGTGGTCTCACCAAGGCCCTGTACAATTGCAGCAAGACATCCCTGTTCCTGTACTCGAGTCCTCTGGCTATGAAGGCCAACATACCATTTGCCTTCTTTACTGCCTGGAGGGACAGGGGGAGAGGAGGGGAGGAGGAAGGGGTGAGAGGGGACGGGGAGGAGGAAGGAAGGATGGGGGTAGGGGAAAGGAGATAGGAGCAGGAGAGGCGGGCAGGAGAGGGGGGAGGGCAGGTGGAGAGGAGAGGAGGAGTGGGAGAGAGGAGAGGCGGGAGGAGAGGGGGGAGGACAGGTGGAGAGGAGAGGAGGAGTGGGAGAGAGGAGAGGCGGGAGGAGAGGGGGGAGGACAGGTGGAGAGGAGAGGAGGAGTGGGGAGAGAGGAGAGGCGGGAGGAGAGGGGGGAGGACAGGTGGAGAGGAGAGGAGGAGTGGGAGAGAGGAGAGGCGGGAGGAGAGGGGGGAGGACAGGTGGAGAGGAGAGGAGGAGTGGGAGAGAGGAGAGGCGGGAGGAGAGGGGGAGGACAGGTGGAGAGGAGAGGAGGAGTGGGAGAGAGGAGAGGCGGGAGGAGAGGGGGGAGGACAGGTGGAGAGGGAGAGGAGGAGTGGGAAGAGGAGAGGCGGGAGGAGAGGGGGGAGAACAGGTTGAGATGAGAGGCTGGTAAGGAGGGAGGAGAACGGGGAGGAGGGGAGAGAGGTAGGAGGAATGGGAAAAAGGAGGAGGGATTGGGAGGAGGGGTGAGGGACAGGGAGGGAGGGACGGGTGATGGGGGTGGGATGGGGAGGGGAGGACGGGGGGGAGCGAGGGGAGAGAGGCAGGGAGGGGGGAGGGGGAGGAGAGGCGGGGAGGGAGGAGGGGGGGAGGAGAGGTGGGGAGAGGGGAGGAGAGGGGGAGGGGAGGGGGAGGAGAGGGGGAAGGGGGAGGAGAGGCGGGGAGGGGAGGAGAGGGGGAGGGGGGATGAGAGGGGGGGAGGGGGAGGCGGAAGGAGAGGCGGGGGAGGGGGAGAAGAGGGTGGAGGAGAGGGGGGAGTGGGAGGGGGGAGGAGAGGGGAGGAGAGGCGGAGGGAGGGGGGAGGAGAGGCAGGGGGAGGGGAGGGGCGAGGAGAGGCGGGGAGAGGGGAGGAGAGGTGGAGGGAGGGGTGAGGGCGAGGGGGGAGGGACGGGTGATGGGGGTTGGGATGGGGAGGGGGAGGAACGGGGGAGCGAGGGGAGAGAGGCAGGGAGGGGGGAGGACAGTTGGGGGAATAGGGAGGAGAGGCTGGAGGGAGGATGAGGGACGGGGAAGAGAAGCAGCGGAGAGGGAAGAAGAGGCAGGGAGGGGAAGGAGAGGGGGAGGGGGGATGAGAGGGGGGAGGGGGGAGGCGGAAGGAGAGGCGGGGAGGGGGAGAAGAGGGTGGAGGAGAGGGGGGAGTGGGAGGGGGGAGGAGAGGGGAGGAGAGGCGGAGGGAGGGGGGAGGAGAGGCAGGGAGAGGGGAGGGGGGAGGAGAGGCGGGGAGGGGGAGGGGGGGAGGAGAGGCAGGGGGAGGGGGCGAGGAGAGGCGGGGAGGGGGGAGGGGAAGGAGAGGTGGGGAGGGGGAGGAGAGGTGGAGGGGAGGGGGTGGAGAGGCGGTGGTGGAGGGGGAAGAGAGGCGGGGAGGGGGGAGGAGAGGCGGGGAGGGAGGAGGGGGAGGAGAGGTGGGGAGAGGGGAGGAGAGGGGGAGGGGGAGGGGGAGTAGAGGGGGAGGGGGAGGAGAGGCGGGGAGGGGGAGGAGAGGGGGAGGGGGGATGAGAGGGGGGAGGGGGAGGCGGAAGGAGAGGCGGGGAGGGGGAGAAGAGGGGTGGAGGAGAGGGGGGGAGGTGGGAGGGGGGAGGAGAGGGGAGGAGAGGCGGAGGGAGGGGGGAGGAGAGGCAGGGAGAGGGGAGGGGGAGGAGAGGCGGGAGGGGCGAGGAGAGGCGGGGGAGGGGGGGAGGGGAAGGAGAGGCGGGGAGGGGGGAGGAGAGGCGGGGGAGGGGAGGGGGAGGAGAGGCGGGGAGGGGCGAGGAGAGGCGGGGAGGGGGGAGGGGAAGGAGAGGTGGGGAGGGGGAGGGGGAGGAGAGGCGGAGGGAAGGGGAGGAGAGGTGGAGGGAGGGGGCGGAGAGGCGGAGGGAGGGGGTGAGGGCGAGGGGGGAGGGGAGGAGAGGCAGAGGGAGTGGGAGGAGGCAGGGAGGGGGAGGAGAGGCAGAGGGAGGGGGAGGAGAGGCGGAGGGAGGGGGAGGACGAGGTGGAGGGAGGGGGGTGGAGAGGGGGAGGGGGGATGAGAGGGGGGAGTGGGAGGGGAGGGGGAGGAGAGGGGGGAGGGGGGAGGAGAGGCAGGGAGGTGGGAGGAGAGGCGGAGGGAGGGGGAGGAGAAGCGGAGGGAGGAGAGGCGGAGGAGGGGGAGGAGAGGCGGGGAGGGGGGAGGAGAGGCGGGGAGGGGGAGGAGAGGAGGGGAGGAGAGGCGGGGAGGGGGGGGGAAGAGAGGCGGGAGGAGAGGCGGGGGAGGGGAAGGGGGGAGGGGGGAGGAGAGGCGGGGATGGGGAAGAGAGGCGGGAGGAGAGGCGGGGGAGAGGGAGGAGAGGCGGGGAGGGGGAGGGGGAGGAGAGGCGGAGGGAGGGGGAGGGGGGGAGGAGAGGCGGAGGGAGGGGGAGGGGGGAGGAGAGGCGGAGGGAGGGGGAGGGGGGGAGGGAGAGGCGGAGGGAGGGGGAGGGGGGAGGAGAGGCGGAGGGAGGGGGAGGGGGGAGGAGAGGCGGAGGGAGGGGGTGGAGAGGCGGGGAGGAGAGGCGGGGAGGGGGAGGAGAGGGGGAGGGGGGATGAGAGGGGGGAGTGGGAGGGGAGGGGGGAGGAGAGGCGGAGGGAGGGGGAGGAGAGGCAGGGAGGGGGGAGAGAAGAGGCAGGGAGAGGGGAGGGGGGAGGGGCAGGAGAGGCGGGGAGGGGGGAGGAGAGGCGGAGGGAGGGGGAGGAGAGGGGGGAGGGGGAGGAGAGGCGGAGGGAGGGGGAGGAGAGGCAGGGAGGGGGGAGGAGAGGCAGGGAGAGGGGAGGGGCAGGAGAGGCGGGGAGGGGGGGAGGAGAGGCGGAGGGAGGGGGAGGAGAGGCGGGGAGGGGGGAGGAGAGGCGGGGAGGGAGGAGGGGGAGGAGAGGCGGGGAGGGGGAGGAGAGGGGGAGGGGGGATGAGAGGGGGAGGGGGAGGCGGAAGGAGAGGCGGGGAGGGGGGAGGAGAGGGGGAGGGGAGGGGGAGTAGAGGGGGAGGGGGAGGAGAGGGGGAAGGGGGGAGGAGAGGCGGGGAGGGGGAGGAGAGGGGGAGGGGGAGGAGAGGGGGAGGGGGGATGAGAGGGGGGAGGGGGAGGCGGAAGGAGAGGCGGGGAGGGGGAGAAGAGGGTGGAGGAGAGGGGGGAGTGGGAGGGGGAGGAGAGGGGAGGAGAGGCGGAGGGAGGGGGAGGAGAGGCGGGGAGGGGGGAGGAGAGGCAGGGAGAGGGGAGGGGGAGGAGAGGCGGGGAGGGGCGAGGAGAGGCGGGGAGGGGGGAGGGGAAGGAGAGGCGGGGAGGGGGGAGGAGAGGCAGGGGGAGGGGAGGGGGAGGAGAGGCGGGGAGGGGCGAGGAGAGGCGGGGAGGGGGGAGGGGAAGGAGAGGTGGGGAGGGGGAGGGGGAGGAGAGGCGGGGAGGGGGGAGGAGTGGCGGGGAGGGGGAGAAGAGAGGGGAGTGGGAGGGGAGTGGGGGGGAGGAGAGGGGAGGAGAGGCGGAGGGAGGGGTAGGAGAGGCGTGGAGGGGGAGGAGAGGCGGGGAGGGGGGAGGGGAAGGAGAGGCGGGGAGGGGGGAGGAGAGGCGGGGAGGGGGGAGGAGAGGCGGGGAGGGGGGAGGAGAGCCCATTCAGCCCTTCAAGCCTGCATTCATATTGATCATGGCTGATCATCCAACTCAATATCCTGCTCCCGCTTTCTCCCCATATCCTGTGATTCCTTTCGCCCCAAGAGCTATATCTAACTCCTTCTTGAAAACATACGATGTTTTGGTGTCAACTACTTTGTGTGGTAGCGAATTCCACAGGCTCTCCACTCTCTGGGTGAAGACATGTCTCCTCATCTCAAAAAATTAATTAATTAAAAGTGGTGTCACGGTAAATCAGGGACCTGATTGGCTGGTAGAGAATCTACACTGAATTTGAAACTAAAACATTGCTAAGCTGATTAAACCTAATAAATTAATCACTTAATTAATAAGTAGACGGTTTCTAGACCAGAATCAGGGGATTACAGTTTTTAGAATTTAGCATCTGTAGTAGAAATCTAGTCCTAAGGAACGTATAGTTAATAAGGAGTCAATAAGCAGTTATTAGATGTAAATTGATTTATTAAATAGTTCTAGAAATGGCAGTTGCTGGGGTGAAGTGCTTCACCTGTGGATGTGGGAAATCTGTGTCTTCAAGTGTCTCGGACAACTACATCTGCAGGAAGTGTACCCAATTGCAGCTCTTCACTGACCGCATGGATCGATTGGAGCAGCAGTTATGATGCACTTAGGAGCATTCAGGTGGCGGAGAGCATCATAGACAGGAGTTTTACAGATGTGGTCACACCCAAGGTACAGACAGGTAGATGGGTGACCGCTAGAAGGGGCAGGCAGTCAGTGCAGAAATCCCCTGTGGCTGTCCCCCTCTCTAACAGTTATACTGTTTTGGATAAAAACAAAGAAAACTGCGGATGCTGGAAATCCAAAACAAAAGCAGAATTACCTGGAAAAACTCAGCAGGTCTGGCTGTCGAAGGGTCATGAGGACTCGAAACGTCAACTCTTTTCTTCTCCGCCGATGCTGCCAGACCTGCTGAGTTTTTCCAGGTAATTCTGTTTATACTGTTTTGGATACTGTTGGGGGGGATGGCCTATCAGGGGAAAACAACAGCAGTAGCCAGAGCAGTGGCACCACGGCTGTTTCTGTTGTTCAGCAGGGGGGGGGTCAAAGCACAGAAGAGCAATTGTCATAGGGGACTCTATAGTTTAGGGGCTCAGATAGGCGCTTCTGTGGTCGTGAAAGAGATACCAGGATGGTATGTTGCCTCCCTGGTGCCAGGGTCCAGGATGTCTCTGATCGGGTACAGGACATTCTGAAGGGGGAGGGAGAATAGCCAGAGGTCGTGGTACACATTGGTACTATGACATAGGTAGGAAGAGTGACGAGGTCCTGCAGCAGGAGTTCAGGGAGTTAGGCAGAAAGTTAAAAAACAGGACCTCTAGGGTTGTAATCTCAGGATTACTCCCTGTGTCACGTGCCAGTGAGACTAGAAATAGAAAGATAGTGCAGCTGAACACGTGGCTGAACAGATGGTTTAGGAGGGAGGGTTTCTGATATCTGGATAAGTGGGATCTCTTCCGGGTCAGGTGGGACCTGTACAAGAAGGACGGGTTGCATCTAAACTGGAGGGACACCAATATCCTGGCTGCGAGGTTTGCTAGTGTCATTCAGGAGGGTTTAAACTAGTATGGCAGGGGGGTGGGAACCAGAGCAATAGGTCAGCAGGTGAAATAAATGACTGGGAACCAGTGAATATGGCCAGTAGGACTAAGAGGAAGGGCAGGCAGGGAGAAATTACTGAACACAGTGGGACTGGGGGTCTGAAATGCTTTTGTTTCAATGCGAGAAGTATAACAGGCAAGGCAGATGAGCTTAGAGCTTGGATTAGTACTTGGGACTATGACGTTATTGCTATTACAGAGACTTGGTTGAAGGATGGCAGATAAATATTCCAGGATTTAGATGTTTCAGGCAGGATAGAGAGGGATGTAGAAGAGGTGAGGGAGTTGCACTGCTGGTTAAGGGGAATATCACAGCTGTACCACAGGAGGACACCTCGTTGGGCTCATGCAGCGAGGCAATATGGGTAGAGCTCCGGAATAGGAAGGGTGCAGTCACAATGTTGGGGGTTTACTATAGGCCTCCCAATTGCCAACGGGAGATTGAGGAACAGTTATGTAGGCAGATTTTGGAAAAATGTAAAAGCAATAGGGTTGTTGTGGTGGGGTGATTTTAACTTTCCCTATATTGACTGGGAATCACTTAGTGCTAGCGGTTTGGATGGTGCAGAATTTGTAAGGTGCATCCAGGAGGGCTTCCTGAAACAATATGTAGATAGTCCAACTAGGGAAGGGGCAATACTGGACCTGGTATTAGGGAATGAACCTGGCCAGGTAGTCGAAGCTTCAGTAGGGGAGCATTTTGGGAAAAGTGACCATAATTCAGTAAGTTTCAAGGTACTGGTGGATAAGGATAACAGGAGTCCTCGGGTTAAGGTGCTGAATTGGGGGAAGGCTAATTATAACAATATTAAGCAGGAACTGAGGAATCTAGACTGGAGGCGGATGTTTGAGGGCAAATCAACAACTGACATGTTTTGAAACGTCAGTTGATAAGAATTCAGGACCGGCATGTTCCTGCTAGGATGAAGGATAAGTATGGCAAGTTTCAGGAACCTTGGATAATGAAGGATATTGTGAGATTAGTCAAAAAGAAAAGGGAAGCATTCGTAAGGGCTAGAAGGCTGGGAACAGATGAAGCCCCTGGAGAATATAAAGAAAGTAGGAAGAAACTTAAGCAAGGAGTCAGGAGGGTTAAAAGGAGTCATGAAAAGTCACTGGCAACCAGGACTAAGGAAAATCCCAAGGCCTTTTATACATATGTAAAAAGCAAGAGGGTAGTCAGGGAAAGGGTAGGCTCACTCAGGGACAGGGGTGGGAATGTGTGTGTGGAGCCAGAAGAAATGGGAGAGATACTAAATGAATACTTCTCATCAGTATTCACCAAAGAGAAGGACTTAGCAGTCGATTTGTCTAGGGAAGAGTGTGTAGATAGCCTGGATCATGTTGAGATCAAAAAAGAGAGGTGTTAGGCGTCTTGAAGAATATTAAGGTGGATAAGTCCCCAGGGCCAGATGGGATCTACCCCAGAGTACTGAGGGAGGCAAGGGAGGAGATTGCTGGGGCCTTGACAGAAATCTTTGTATCCTCTTTGTGTTCTTTTGTACCATTGTCGCTGACATCTTTTGATGATCTGCTTCTATCACTGCTTGTTTGTCTACACAACCACCTCTCTCTCTCTCTATCTCTCCGCCCCACACACACACCTTAAACCAGCTTATATTTCAACTCTTTCTTGGACTCGAAATCAAGTTCTGTCGAAGGGTCATGAGGACTCGAAACGTCAACTCTTTTCTTCTCCGCTGATGCTGCCAGACCTGCTGAGTTTTTCCAGGTAATTCTGTTTTTGTTTTGGATTTCCAGCATCCGCAGTTTTTTTTGTTTTTGTTTTTATCTTTGTATCCTCACTGGATATGGGTGAGGTCCCAGAGGACTGGAGAATGGCCAATGTTGTTCCATTGTTTAAGAAGGGTAGCAGGGATAATCCAGGAAATTACTTGATAGAAGTTTACAAAATTATGAGTGACATGGACAGAGTAGATAGTCAGAAGCTTTTTCCCAGGGTGGAAGAGTCAATTACTAGGGGACATAGATTTTAGGTGAGAGTAGAAAACTATAGAGGAGATGTGCAGGGCAAGTTTTTTTACACAGAGGGTCTGGAATTCGCTGCCAGAGGAGGTGGTGGAAGCAGGTACCACAGTGGTATTTAAGAGGCAGCTTGACAAATAGGATGGGAATAGAGGGATATGGACCCTGGAAGTGCAAAATGTTTTAGTTGACGGGCAATATGATCAGCGCAGGCTTGGAGGGCCGAAGGGCCTGTTCCTCTGCTGTACTTTTCTTTGTTCTTTGTTCTCCTAAATGGTCTATCCCATATCCTCAGACAGTGACCCCTGGTTCGGGACTCCGAATATAATCCTAACCGACTCATATAAGGAGAGATTTATGTCAGTCCCACCATCCCAGGAATCAGTCTGGAAAACCTTCTCTGCCTCCCTCTATAGCAAGAACATCCTTCCTCAGATAAAGAGACCAAAACTGCACACAATATTCCAGGTGTGGTCTCACCAAGGCCCTGTACAATTGCAGCAAGACATCCCTGCTCCTGTACTCCAATCCTCTGGCTATGAAGGCCAACATACCATTTGCCTTCTTTACCACCTGGAGGGGGAGGGCGAGGGGGAGGGGGAGGGGGAGGGGGAGGGGCAGGGGGAGGGGAGGGGCAGGGGCAGGGGGAGGGGCAGGGGAGGGGGAGGGGTGGGGGAGGGGTGGGGCAAGGGGAGGGGAGGGGGAGGGGCAAGGGGAGGGGAGGGGCAGGGGGAGCGGGAGCAGAGGGGATGGGGCGGGAGCGGAGGGGAGGGGGCGGGAGCGGAGGGGAGGGGGCGGGAGCGAAGGGGGAGGGGGCGGGACCAGAGGGGAGGGGGCGGAGGGGGCGGGACCGGAGTGGAGGGGGCGGGAGCAGAGCGGAGGGGGCAGGAGCGCAGGGCAGGGGGCGAGGGGGAGGGGGCGGGAGCGGAGGGGGCGGGAGCGGAAGGGGAGGGGGCGGAGCGGTGGGGGCGGGAGGGGGAGCGGAGGGGGGCGGGATGGGAGGGGGCGGGAGGGGAGCGGAGGGGGCGGGAGGGGAGTGGAGGGGGCGGGAGGGGAGGGGGCGGGTACAGAGGGGGCGGGAGTGGAGGGGGCGGGAGCGGAGGGGGCGGGAGCAGAGGGGGCGGGAGCAGAGGGGGGCGGGGAGCGGCGGAGCGGGAGGGGAGAGGGCAGGAGCGGAGCGGAGGGGGCGGGAGCGGAGGGGGAGGGGGCGGGAGCGGAGGGGGAGGGGGCGGCGCGGAGGGGGCGGGAGGGGAGCGGAGGGGGCGGGAGGGGAGCGGAGGGGGCGGGATGGGAGGGGGTGGGAGGGGAGTGGAGGGGGCGGGAGGGGAGAGGAGGGGGCGGGAGCGGAGGGGGCGGGAGCGGAGGGGAGGGGGCGGGAGGGGAGAGGAGGGGGCGGGAGCGGAGGGGGCGGGAGCGGAGGAGTGGGAGGGTAGAGGGCGGGAGCGGAGCGGAGGGGGTTGGAGCGGAGGGGGTGGGAGGGGAGGGGGCGGGAGTGGAGGAGTGGGAGGGGAGAGGGCGGGAGCGGAGCGGAGGGGGCGGGAGCGGAGGGGAGGGGGTGGGAGCGGAGGGGGCGGGAGGGGAGGGGAGGGGGCGGGAGGGGAGGGGCAGGAGGGGAGGGGGCGGGAGCGGTGGGGAGGGGTACGGAGGGGAGGGGGCGGGTACGGAGGGGGCTGGAGCGGAGGGGAGGGGGCGGGAGCAGAGCAGAGGGGGCGGGTACGGAGGGGGTGGGAGTGGAGGGGGCGGGAGCGGAGGGGAGGGGTACGGAGGGGAGGGGGCGGGTACGGAGGGGGCTGGAGCGGAGGGGAGGGGTACGGAGGGGAGGGGGGGCGGGTACGGAGGGGGCTGGAGCGGAGGGGAGGGGGCGGGAGCGGAGGGGGCTGGAGCGGAGGGGAGGGGGCGGGAGCGGAGGGGAGGAGTACGGAGGGGGGCGGGAGCGGAGCGGAGGGGGCGGGTACGGAGGGGACGGGGGCGGGTACGGAGGGGGGCGGGAGCGGAGGGAAGGGGGCGGGAGCGGAGGGGCGAGGATGGGTACGGAGGGGGCTGGAGCGGAGGTGGCGGGAGTGGAGGTGGCGGAAGCGGAGGGGGCTGGAGCGGAGGTGGCGGGAGCGGAGGTGGCGGGAGGGGAGGGGGTGGGAGCGGAGGGGGCAGGAGGGGAGGGGGCAGGAGCGGAAGTGGCGGGAGCGGAGGTGGCGGGAGGGGAGGTGGCGGGAGGGGAGGGGGCGGGAGCGGAGGGGGCGGGAGCGGAGGGGGCGAGAGCGGAGCGGAGGGGAGCGGAGGGGGTGGGAGCGGAGGGGACAGGAGCAGAGGGGGCGGGAGCGGAGGGGACAGGAGCAGAGGGGGGCGGGTACGGAGGGAACAGGAGCAGAGGGGGCGGGAGCGGAGGGGACGGGAGCAGAGGGGGTGGGAGCGGAGGGGACAGGAGCAGAGGGGGCGGGTACGGAGGGGGCGGGAGTGGAGGGGGCGGGAGCAGAGCGGAGGGGACAGGAGCAGAGGAGGCGGGTACGGAGGGGGCGGGAGCGGAGGGGGCAGGAGCAGAGCGGAGGGGGCAGGACTGGAGGGGAGGGGAGGGTGTGGGAAGGGAAGTGGGAGGATGGAGGTAGAGGAGGAGGGTGGAATAGGGAGGAAGAGGGAGGGATGGAGGAGGTGGGGGTAGGGAGAGGGTAGAGAAGGGGGAGGGACCTAGAGAAAGAGGGGAGAGACAGGGGTGAGGGACGGGTGAAGGCAGAGTAATTGGGCGCGGAGGAGAGGTGGGGGGAGTAGACAGGGAGGGAGGAGGGAGCGGGGAGGGGAAGTAGGGCAGAGGGGAACAGGAGAGGAGGTGAAGGGGAGGGGGAGTGGGAATAGAGGCGGGGAGGGGGGAAGAGAGGCTGGGGACTGGGGTGGAGGCACAGGGGAGGGGGAGATGAGGCGAGGAGGGAGGAGCAGAGGCAGCTGAGGGGGGAGGAGAGGTGGGGGCAGGGGGGAAGAGGAGAGGGGATAGGGGATAGGGAGGGGGAGGTGAAGAGAGGAAGGAAAGGAGGAGTGGAAAGGTGGATGAGAGGAGTGTGATGGGGCCAGGAGAGGTGCAGGGAGGGGAGGTGGGGGAGGGGAAGGAGGCTGGGAGGCAGCTTGGGGGGAGGAGACGTGTGGGAGTGGGGAGGGGAGGCAAGGGTGGGGAGGCAGGGAGGGGAACGAAAGGCGGGGGGATGGGGAGGAGAGGCGGGGGGTTGGGGAGGAGGACGAGAGGCGGGGATGGGGTGGAGGGGAGGAGAGGCGGGGAGCGGGGAGCAGAGGTGGGGCGGGGGGAAGAGGAGGGGAAGGGGAGAGGCTGGGGAGGGTGGAGCAGAGGTCTGGAGAGGGTAAGAGCAATGTGGGAGGGGGTAAGAGTGTTGGGGGAGTGAGGAGGAGTGTGTAAGAGTGGTGGAGGAGGGGTTAGGAGTGGCGGAGGAGGGGGTAGGAGTGGGGGGAGGGAGTGGCATGGGAGAGGTTAGGAGCAGCAGGCAGTGGGGACTGATGGTGGGGAATAGGGAGGAGCACCGAGGGCGGGAGGGAGTGACATAGATCGATTAACGTGGAGAAGGGAGGGAGGGGGAGGAAGTGAAGGGTGGCTGGTGTGAGGTTTCAGAGGGAGTGATGGGCAAGAGGGAATGAATGTTTAAGTTGGTGGATGTGGTACCAATCAAGCGGGAGGTGATGACGTGGTCATCGGCCAGACTAGTCAAGCAACAGTTGGATATAGTCATCCTCACGGGATCATACCTTACAGATAATGTCCCAGACATCACCATCACCATCACCATCCCTGGGTATGTCCTGTCCCACCAGCAGGACAGACCCAGCAGAGGTGGTGACACAGTGGTATACAGTCAGGAGGGAGTTGCCCTGCGAGTCCTCAACATCGACTCTGGACCCCATGAAGTCTCATGGCATCAGGTCAAACATGGACAAGGAAACCTCCTGCTGATTACCACGTACCGCCCTCCCTCAGCTGATGAATCAGTGCCTCCTCCATGTTGAACACCACTTGGAGGGAGCACTGAGGGTGGCAAGGGCACAGAATGTACTCTGGGTGGGGACTTCAATGTCCATCACCAAGTGTGGCTCGGTAGCACCACTACTGACCGAGCTGGCCGAGTCCTAAAGGACATAGCTGCTAGACTGGGTCTGCGGCAGGTGGTGAGGGAACCAACAAGAGGGAAAAACATACTTGATCTCATCCTCACCAACCTGCCTGCTGCAGATGCATCTGTCCATGACAGTATCGGTAGGAGTGACCACCACACAGTCATTGTGGAGACAAAGTCCCACCTTCACATTGAGGATTCCCTCCATCGTGTTGTGTGGTACTACCACTGTGCTAAATGGGATAGATTTCACACACATCTAGCAACTCAAGACTGGGCATCCATGAGGTGCTGTGGGCCATCAGCAGCAGCAGAATTGTACTCGAACACAATCTGTAACCTCATGGCCCGGCATATCCCCCAGTCTACCATTACCATCAAGCTAGGGGATCAACCCTGGTTCAATGAAGAGTGCAGGAGGGCATTCCAGGAGCAGCACCAGGCAGACCTAAAAATGAGGTGTCAACCTGGTGAAGCTATAACACAGGACTACTTGCATGTCAAACAGCATAAGCAGCAAGTGATAGACAGAGCTAAGCGATCCCATATCCAATGGATCAGATCTAAGCTCTGCAGTCTTGCCACATCCAGTCGTGAACGGTGGTGGATAATTAAACAACTCACTGGAGGAGGTGGCTCCACAAATATCCCCATCCTCAATGATGGAGGAGCCCAGCACATCAGTGCAAAAGATAAGGCTGAAGCATTTGCAACAATTTTCAGCCAGAAGTGCCAAGTGGATGATCCATCTCAGCCTCCTCCAGAGGTCCCCAGATGCCAGTCTTCAGCCAATTTGATTCACTCCACGTGATGTCAAGAAATGGCTGAAGGCACTGGATAAGGCCCTGACAATATTCCAGCAATAGTACTGAAGACTTGTGCTCCAGAACTTGCCGTGCCCCTAGCCAAGCTGTTCCAGTACAGCTACAACACTGGCATCTACCCAACTATGTGGAAAATTGCCCAGTTATTTCCTGTACACAAAAAGCAGGACAAATCCATCACATTCCTGACTTGTCCCTTGTCGATGGTGGACAGACTTTGCGGAGTCAGGAGCTGAGTTACTTGCCGCAGGATTCCAAGCCTCTGACTTGCTCCTGTAGCCACAGTATTTATATGGCTAGTCCAGTTCAGTTTCTGGTCAATGGTAACCCCCAGGATATTGATGGTGGGGGATTCAGTGATGCTAATGCTATTGAACATCAAGGGGCAATGGTTGGATTCTCTCTTGTTAGAGACGGTCATTACCTGACACTTGTGTGGTGTAAATGTTCTGGTTTTGCCAATGTTTGAACCAAGGCTGCAATGAGGTCAGGAGCTGAGTGGCCCTGGCAGAACTCAAACTGGGCGTCAGTGAGCAGGTTATTGCTAAGCAAGTGCTGCTTGATAGCACTGTTGATGACCCCTTCCATTACTCCTGATGATTGAAAGTAGACTGATGCGACGGTAATTGGCCGGGTTGGATTGGGGATATTTGTGGAGCCTCCTCCTCCAGTGAGTTGTTTAATTGTCCACCACCATTCACAACTGTGACAGGACTGCAGAGCTTAGATCTGATCCATTGGTTGTGGGATCGCTTAGCTCTGTCTATCACTTGCTGCTTATGCTGTTTGACATGCAAGTAGTCCTGTGTTATAGCTTCACCAGGTTGACACCTCATTTTTAGGTGTGCCTGGTACTGCTCCTGGAATGCCCTCCTGCACTCTTCATTGAACCAGGGTTGATCCTCTGGCTTGATGGTAATGGTAGAGTGGGGGATATGCTGGGCCATGAGGTTACAGATTGTGTTCGAGTACAATTCTGCTGCTGCTGATGGCCCACAGCACCTCGTGGATGCCCAGTCTTGAGTTGCTAGATGTGTTTGAAATCAATCCCATTTAGCACAGTGGTAGTACCACACAACATGATGGAGGGTATCCTCAGTGTGAAGGTGGGACTTTGTCTCCACAATGACTGTGTGGTGGTCACTCCTACCGATACTGTCATGGACAGATGTATCTGCAGCAGGCAGGTTGGTGAGTATGAGGTCAAGTATGTTTTTCCCTCTTGGTTCCCTCATCACCTGCCGCAGACCCAGTCTAGCAGCTATGTCCTTTAGGACTTGGACAGTAGTGGTGCAACTGAGCCACTCTTGGTGACGGGTATTGAAGTCCCCCACCCAGAGTCATTTAGGACTCGGTCATTTAGGACTCAGCCAGCTCGGTCAGTAGTGGTGCTACCGAGCCACACTTGGTGATGGACACTGAAGTCCCCACCCAGAGTACATTCTGCGCCCTTGCCACCCTCAGTGCTTCCTCCAAGTGGTGTTCAACATGGAGGAGGCACTGATTCATCAGCTGAGGGAGGGCGGTACGTGGTAATCAGCAGGAGGTTTCCTTGTCCATGTTTGACCTGATGCCATGACACTTCATGGGGTCTGGAGTCGATGTTGAGGACTCCCAGGGCAACTCCCTCCCGACTGTATACCACTGTGTCACCACCTCTGTTGGTCTGTCTTGCTGGTGGGACAGGACATACCCAGGGTGGTGATGGTGGTGTCTGGGACATTGGCTATAATGTATGGTTCTGTTGCATAAGTCGACTGTGGGATAGGTCTCCCAGTGAAGCACTCCCTCAATACTGACCCTCCGACAGTGCAGCACTCCCTCAGTACTGACCCTCTGACAGTGCAGCACTCCCTCAGTACTGACCCTCCGACAGTGCAGCACTCCCTCAGTACTGACCATCCGACAGTGCAGCACTCCCTCAGTACTGACCCTCTGACAGTGCAGCGCTCTCTCAGTACTGACCCTCCGACAGTGTAGCACTCCTTCAGTACTATCCCTCTGACAGTGCAGCACTCCCTCAGTACTGACCCTGTGACAGTGCAGCAGTTCCTCAGTACTGACCCTCTGACAGAGCAGCACTCCTTCAGTACTGACGCTCTGACAGTGCTGCACTCCCTCAGTACTTACGCTGTGACAGTGCAGCACTCCTTCAGTGCTGTATTGCTGTGTTTGGCTGGATCAAGGATTGATGTTTCTTCCCTGAGGGATATTGAGAAATATTAATTTCATTGTGATATTGCAAAATATTACTATTTCATTGATTTGTGAAATGAGAGTATCGCTGGCTGGGCCCAGCATTTATTGCCCATCCCTAGTTGCCCTTGAGAAGGTGGTGGTGAGCTGCCTTCTTGAACCGCTGCAGTCCATGTGGTGTGGGTACACCCACAGTGCTATTAGGGAGGGAATTCCAGGATTTTGACCCAGCGACAGTGAAGGAACAGTGATATATTTCCAAGTCAGATGGTGAGTGACTGGGAGGGGAACTTCCAGGTGGCGATGTTCCCATCTATCTGCTGCCCTTGTCCTTCTAGATGGTAGTGATTATGGGTTTGGAAGGTGCTGTCTAAGGAGCCTTGGTGAATTCCTGCAGTGCATCTTGTAGATGGTACACATACTGCTGTTACTGTGCGTCGGTGGTGGAGGGAGTGAATGTTTGTGGATGTGGTGCCAATCAAGCAGCTGCTTTGTCCTGGATGGTGTCCAGCTTCTTGGGTGTTGTGGGAGCTGCGTTCACTCAGGCAATGGGGGAGTATCCCATTACACTCCTGACTTGTGCCATGTAGATGATGGACAGGCTTTGGGGAGTCAGGAGGTGAGTTACTCCTCGCAGGATTCCTGGTCTCAGAGCTGTGGCTCGAGTTGTTCTAATTTTTGCATAGTGAGAGTCAGTGGTGGCAGGGTTGCTATAGCAAACATTTATAAAGATTTAAAGGATAATTGTATTGGCCCTGTGATGTGTAATCACAGCGTATAGTTCCAACTATACTGTCCCAGGGCAGGTACAGCACAGGGTTAGATACAGAATAAAGCTCCCTCTGCACTGTCCCCATCCAACACTCCCAGGACGGGTACAGCACGGGGTTAGATACAGAGTAAATCTCCCTCTAAACTGTCCCCATCAAACACTCCCAGGACAGGTACAGCATGGGGTTAGATACAGAGTAAAGCTTCCTCTACACCGTCCCCATCAAACACTCCCAGGACAGGTACAGCACGGGGTTAGATACAGAATAAAGCTCTCTCTACACTGTCCCCATCAAACACTCCCAGGGCTGGTACAGCAAGAGGTTAGATACAGAGTAAATCTCCTTCTACACTGTCCCCATCAAACACTCCCAGGACAGGTACAGCACGAGGTTAGATACAGAGTAAAGCTCACTCTACACCGTCCCCATAAAACACTCCCAGGACAGGTACAGAACGGGGTTAGATAGAGTAAAGCTCCCTCTACACTGTCCCCATCAAACACTCCCAGGACAGGTACAGCACGGGGTTAGATACAGAGTAAAGCTCTCTCTACACTGTCCCCATCAAACACTCCCAGGACAGGTACAGGGCGGGGTTAGGTACAGAGTAAAGCTCGCTCTACACTGTCCCCATCAAACACTCCCAGGACAGGTACAGCGAGGGGTTAGATACAGAGTAAAGCTCTCTCTACACTGTCCCCATCAAACACTCCCAGGACAGGTACAGAATGGGGTTAGATACAGAGTAAAGCTCCCTCCACACTGTCCCCATCAAACACTCCCAGGACAGGTACAGCACAGGGTTAGATACAGAGTAAAGCTCCCTCTACACTGTCCCCATCAAACACTCCCAGGACAGGTACAGCACGGGGTTAGATACAGAGTAAAGCTCCCTCTACACTGTCCCCATCAAACACTCCCAGGACAGGTACAGCACGAGGTTAGATACAGAGTAAAGCTCACTCTACACTGTCCCCATAAAACACTCCCAGGACAGGTACAGAACGGGGTTAGATAGAGTAAAGCTCCCTCTACACTGTCCCCATCAAACACTCCCAGGACAGGTACAGCACGGGGTTAGATACAGAGTAAAGCTCCCTCTACACTGTCCCCATCAAACACTCCCAGGACAGGTACAGCACGGGGTTAGATACAGAGTAAAGCTCCCTCTACACTGTCCCCATCAAACACTCCCAGGACAGGTACAGCACGGGGTTAGATACAGAGTAAAGCTCCCTCTACACTGTCCCCATCAAACACTCCCAGGACAGGTACAGCACAGGGTTAGATACAGAGTAAAGCTCCCTCTACACTGTCCCCATCAAACACTCCCAGGACAGGTACAGCACGGGGTTAGATACAGAGTAAAGCTCCCTCTACACTGTCCCCATCAAACACTCCCAGGACAGGTACAGCACGGGGTTAGATACAGAGTAAAGCTCCTTCTACACTGTCCCCATCAAACACTCCCAGGACAGGTACAGCACGGGGTTAGATACAGAGTAAATCTCCCTCTACACTGTCCCCATCAAACACTCCCAGGACAGGTACCGCACGGGGTTAGATACAGAGTAAAGCTCCTTTTACACCGTCCCCATCAAACACTCCCAGGACAGGTACAGCATGGGGTTAGATACAGAGTAAATCTCCCTCTACACTGTCCCCATCAAACAGTCCCAGGACAGGTACAGCACAGGGTTAGATACAGAGTAAAGCTCCCTCTACACCGTCCCCATCAAACACTCCCAGGACAGGTACAGCACGGGGTTAGATACAGAGTAAAGCTCCCTCTATACTGTCCCCATCAAACACTCCCAGGACAGGAACAGCACAGGGTTAAATACAGAGTAAAGCTCCCTCTACACCGTCCCCATCAAACACTCCCAGGACAGGTACAGCACGGGGTTAGATACAGAGTAAAGCTCCCTCTACACCGTCCCCATCAAACACTCCCAGGACAGGTACAGCACGGGGTTAGATACAGAGTAAAGCTCCCTCTATACTGTCCCCATCAAACACTCCCAGGACAGGAACAGCACAGGGTTAAATACAGAGTAAAGCTCCCTCTACACCGTCCCCATCAAACACTCCCAGGACAGGTACAGCACGGGGTTAGATACAGAGTAAAGCTCCCTCTACACCGTCCCCATCAAACACTCCCAGGACAGGTACAGCACGGGGTTAGATACAGAGTAAAGCTCCCTCTATACTGTCCCCATCAAACACTCCCAGGACAGGAACAGCACAGGGTTAAATACAGAGTAAAGCTCCCTCTACACCGTCCCCATCAAACACTCCCAGGACAGGTACAGCACGGGGTTAGATACAGAGTAAAGCTCCCTCTACACCGTCCCCATCAAACACTCCCAGGACAAGTACAACACGGGGTTAGATACAGAGTAAAGCTCCCTCTACACTGTCCCCATCAAACACTCCCAGGACAGGTACAACACGGGGTTAGATACAGAGTAAAGCTCCCTCTACACTGTCCCCATCAAACACTCCCAGGACAGGTACAGCACGGGGTTAGACACAGAGTAAAGCTCCCTCTACACTGTCCCCATCAAACACTCCCAGGACAGGTACAGCACGGGGTTAGATACAGAGTAAAGCTCCCTCTACACCGTCCCCATCAAACACTCCCAGGACAGGTACAGCACGGGGTTAGATACAGAGTAAAGCTCCCTCTACACTGTCCCCATCAAACACTCCCAGGACAGCTACAGCATGGGGTTAGATACAGAGTAAAGCTCCCTCTACACTGTCCCCATCAAACACTCCCAGGACAAGTACAGCATGCGGTTAGATACAGAGTAAAGCTCCCTCTACACTGTCCCCATCAAACACTCCCAGGACAGGTACAGCACGGTGTTAGATACAGAGTAAAGCTCCCTCTACACTGTCCCCATCAAACACTCCCAGGACAGGTACAGCATGGGGTTAGATACAGAGTAAAGCTCCCTCTGCACTGTCCCCATCCAACACTCCCAGGACAGGTACAGCATGGGGTAAGATACAGAGTAAAGCTCCCTCTACACTGTCCCCATCAAACACTCACAGGACAGGTACAGCACGGGGTTAGATACAGAATAAAGCTCCCTCTACACTGTCCCCATCAAACACTCCCAGGACAGGTACAGCACGGGGTTAGATACAGAGTAAAGCTCCCACTACACTCTCCCCATCAAACACTCCCAGGACAGGTACAGCACGGGGTTAGATACAGAGTAAATCTCCCTCTTCACTGTCCCCATCAAACACTCCCAGGACAGGTACAGCACGGGGTTAGATACAGAGTAAATCTCCCTCTACACTGTCCCCATCAAACACTCCCAGGACAGGTACAGCACGGGGTTAGATACAGAGTAAATCTCACTCTACACTGTCCCCATCAAACACTCCCAGGACAGGTACAGCACGGGGTTAGATACAGAGTAAAGCTCCCTCTACACTGTCCCCATCAAACACTCCTAGGACAGGTACAGCACGGGGTTAGATACAGAGTAAAGCTCCGTCTGCACTCCGGCACTTTTCCAATTCTGTGTTTGTTTTCTATTGGAGTGAGAAACTGGTTACTGGGATCTTCGTGCTTCTCCCTGTGCTCCGGTCTCTCCTGTGGGCAGGTGGTTGTGGGCCAGGGTGGGAAGAAGGGGAGGAGGAGGTGGGAGCAGTGATTCCACAGTTGTTCAAACCCTTAGGTTTGGTTTTTTGGTCACAGTTGCTGGTGCAAAGACTTTGACTTGGAAGCTGAGAGCTCATGCTTAAAGCTGCTGAGAGAGGAATCTGTACAGGGTATCACAGACCCAACTACTGAGCAAGGGAAACTGGTGTACATCCAGAGCAGGTCCACTTCCCCCCTCCCCCCATCTCACACCGTTTCCCCTCCCTGCCCTATCCCTCAGCTGCTGGACATGTGAGATAGGCCTGGGTGGACTGTTGGAGCAGAGCGGGTGGAGGCGCTGGTGAAGTCTATGCTGAGAATTGCTTACTCCTGTTCCGACGCACATTGTTTTAATTAGGGGGGGTGGGGAGGGGAGGGGAGCGCTTCAACTGTTCCAGACAAGGCATCCCGCGAAAGATCTCGCTCCGAGAAACCTGTCTGAAAACAAAAGACGAGACTGTAAAGATGAATTTGTGCCTTTGCTGATCTGTGGGTTTGGCCCCATGCTGGTGTCTGGATTGCCCCAGGCAGAGTGACATCCCCACCCTCACCCTCATGGCCCAGCAGGGCAGTGTGAATATGCTGAGCTCAGAGTTGGTGCTGGCCTCTCTACCCTCCCCTGTGCCTGTGCTAGACCCTGCTTCAGTTAGGCATTCAGCCTTGGAGACTGACTCTGCACAGACGCTTGTGTAAATTCTAAAACAGAGGAGGAGAGAGGAGGAGGAAGGAGGGAACGTTTGGTCAGTCTGGAATGAACCAAACGAAGAACAGCAAATTACTGATCAATGAAAGAGACAAGTCAGTCTAAGAACAGACAAAGGCAACTACAGAAAAGGTCTGATCTGAAAAGCTTTAATATGATCTAGGGAAATATACAGCTGATATTCCAGATGGTTTACATTCCATACAAGGGAGAAAAGGCACAAATTCAAGTTTACAGTTTCGTTTAAATCGTGTCCATTTGTATAGCAAGCATGTCCTTTTAGAAATTATATTTTACAATAATTTGGCAATATTTACAGGTCAAACAGGTCATTCCATGCAAATGAATAGTCCCGCTGGCATATACAGTACATTATTATCCAAGTAGCTCTTTGCAAAAGCCAAGATATCCGAGAGAGGACAGCTTGAGAAACATGCATGGGTTCCCCACTCCTTATTCACAGTATTAAAACCCCAATTCAAAGAGGATTGCAGAAGGAATATGATTAAATTAGTGAGCTAGACTAGAACGCTACAGTTCACTAAATAAAAAAAACCAACAGGCATCCGTTCAACACTAATCTGATAGACAGAAAGGTATAAATCTCCAGATTCCCAGTACAGTGTACCCTCTCTGTATACAATCTCCAGATTCCCAGTACAGTGTAGCCCGGTGTATACAATTCCTAGATTCCCAGTCCAGTGTACCCTCTCTGTATACAATCACCAGTTTCCCAGTACAGTGTACCCAATCTGTATACAATCCCCAGATTCCCAGTACAGTGTACCCTCTCTGCATACAATCCCCAGATTCCCAGTACAGTGCACCCTCTCTGTATACAATCTCCAGATTCCCAATACAGTGTAGCCCGGTGTATACAATTCCCAGATTCCCAGTCCAGTGTACCCTCTCTGTATACAATCTCCAGATTCCCAGTCCAGTGTACCCTCTCTGCATACAATCTTCAGATTCCCAGTACAGTGTACCCTCTCTGTATACAATCTCCAGATTCCCAGTACAGTGTAGCCCGGTGTATACAATTCCCAGATTCCCAGTCCAGTGTACCCTCTCTGTATACAATCTCCAGATTCCCAGTACAGTGTACCCTCTCTGTATACAATCTCCAGATTCCCAGTACAGTGTACCCTCTCTGTATGCAATCTCCAGATTCCCAGTACAGTGTGGCCCGGTGTATACAATCTCCAGATTCCCAGTATAGTGTACCCTCTCTGCATACAATCTCCAGATTCCCAGTACAGTGTACCCTCTCTGTATACAATCTCCAGATTCCCAGTACAGTGTACCCTCTCTGTATACAATCTCCAGATTCCCAGTACAGTGTAGCCCGGTGTATACAATCTCCAGATTCCCAGTATAGTGTACCCTCTCTGCATACAATCTCCAGATTCCCAGTACAGTGTACCGTCTCTGCATACAATCTCCAGATTCCCAGTACAGTGTACCCTCTCTGTATACAATCTCCAGATTCCCAGTACAGTGTACCCTCTCTGTATACAATCTCCAGATTCCTAGTACAGTGTACCCTCTCTGTATACAATCTCCAGATTCCCAGTCCAGTGTACCCTCTCTGTATACAATCTCCAGATTCCCAGTCCAGTGTACCCTCTCTGTATACAATCTCCAGATTCCCAGTACAGTGTACCCTCTCTGTATACAATCTCCAGATTCCCAGTCCAGTGTACCCTCTCTGCATACAATCTCCAGGTTCCCAGTACAGTGTAGCCCGGTGTATACAATCTCCAGATTCCCAGTCCAGTGTACCCTATCTATGTACAATCTCCAGATTCCCAGTACAGTGTACCCTCTCTGTGAAAAATCTCCAGCTTCCCAGTACAGTGTACCCACTCTGTATACAATCACCAGTTTCCCAGTACAATGTACCCAATCTGTATACAATCTCCAGATTCCCAGTACAGTGTACCTAATCTGTATACAATCTCCAGATTCCCAGTACAGTGTACCCACTCTGTATACAATCACCAGTTTCCCAGTACAGTGTACCCACTCTGTATACAATCACCAGTTTCCCAGTACAGTGTACCCACTCTGTATACAATCACCAGTTTCCCAGTACAGTGTACCAAATCTGTATACAATCTCCAGATTCCCAGTACAGTGTACCCTCTCTGTGTACAATCTCCAGATTCCCAGTACAGTGTACCCTCTCTGTGTACAATCTCCAGGTTCCCAGTACAGTGTACCCACTCTGTATACAATCTCCAGATTCTCAGTACAGTGTACCCTCTCTGTATACAATCACCAGTTTCCCAGTACAGTGTACCCACTCTGTATACAATCACCAGTTTCCCAATACAGTGTACCCAATCTGTATACAATCACCAGTTTCCCAGTACAGTGTACCCAATCTGTGTACAATCTCCAGATTCCCAGTACAGTGTACCCACTCTGTATACAATCTCCAGTTTCCCAGTACAGTGTACCCAATCTGTATACAATCTCCAGATTCCCAGTACAGTGTACTCTCTCTGTATACAATCTCCAGATTCCCAGTACAGTGTAGCCCGGTGTATACAATCTCCAGATTCCCAGTACAGTGTACCCTCTCTGCATACAATCTCCAGATTCCCAGTACAGTGTAACCTCTCTGTATACAATCTCCAGATTCCCAGTACAGTGTAGCCCAGTGTATACAATCTCCAGATTCCCAGTACAGTGTACCCTCTCTGCATACAATCTCCAGATTCCCAGTACAGTGTACCCTCTCTGTGTACAATCTCCAGGTTCCCAGTACAGTGTACTCACTCTGTATACAATCTCCAGATTCTCAGTACAGTGTACCCTCTCTGTATACAATCACCAGTTTCCCAGTACAGTGTACCCACTCTGTATACAATCACCAGTTTCCCAATACAGTGTACCCAATCTGTATACAATCACCAGTTTCCCAGTACAGTGTACCCAATCTGTGTACAATCTCCAGATTCCCAGTACAGTGTACCCTCTCTGTATACAATCAACAGTTTCCCAGTACAGTGTACCCACTCTGTATACAATCTCCAGTTTCCCAGTACAGTGTACCCAATCTGTATACAATCTCCAGATTCCCAGTACAGTGTACTCTCTCTGTATACAATCTCCAGATTCCCAGTACAGTGTAGCCCGGTGTATACAATCTCCAGATTCCCAGTACAGTGTACCCTCTCTGCATACAATCTCCAGATTCCCAGTACAGTGTAACCTCTCTGTATACAAGCTCCAGATTCCCAGTACAGTGTACCCTCTCTGCATACAATCTCCAGGTTCCCAGTCCAGTGTACCCTCTCTGCATACAATCTTCAGATTCCCAGTACAGTGTACCCTCTCTGTATACAATCTCCAGATTCCCAGTACAGTGTAGCCCGGTGTATACAATTCTTAGATTCCCAGTCCAGTGTACCCTCTCTGTATACAATCTCCAGATTCCCAGTACAGTGTACCCTCTCTGTATACAATCTCCAGATTCCCAGTACAGTGTACCCTCTCTGCATACAATCTCCAGATTCCCAGTACAGTGTACCCTCTCTGTATACAATCACCAGTTTCCCAGTACAGTGTACCCAATCTGTATACAATCCCCAGATTCCCAGTACAGTGTACCCTCTCTGCATACAATCCCCAGATTCCCAGTACAGTGCACCCTCTCTGTATACAATCTCCAGATTCCCAATACAGTGTAGCCCGGTGTATACAATTCCCAGATTCCCAGTCCAGTGTACCCTCTCTGTATACAATCTCCAGATTCCCAGTCCAGTGTACCCTCTCTGCATACAATCTTCAGATTCCCAGTACAGTGTACCCTCTCTGTATACAATCTCCAGATTCCCAGTACAGTGTAGCCCGGTGTATACAATTCCCAGATTCCCAGTCCAGTGTACCCTCTCTGTATACAATCTCCAGATTCCCAGTACAGTGTACCCTCTCTGTATACAATCTCCAGATTCCCAGTACAGTGTACCCTCTCTGTATACAATCTCCAGATTCCCAGTACAGTGTGGCCCGGTGTATACAATCTCCAGATTCCCAGTATAGTGTACCCTCTCTGCATACAATCTCCAGATTCCCAGTACAGTGTACCCTCTCTGTATACAATCTCCAGATTCCCAGTACAGTGTACCCTCTCTGTATACAATCTCCAGATTCCCAGTACAGTGTAGCCCGGTGTATACAATCTCCAGATTCCCAGTATAGTGTACCCTCTCTGCATACAATCTCCAGATTCCCAGTACAGTGTACCGTCTCTGCATACAATCTCCAGATTCCCAGTACAGTGTACCCTCTCTGTATACAATCTCCAGATTCCCAGTACAGTGTACCCTCTCTGTATACAATCTCCAGATTCCTAGTACAGTGTACCCTCTCTGTATACAATCTCCAGATTCCCAGTCCAGTGTACCCTCTCTGTATACAATCTCCAGATTCCCAGTCCAGTGTACCCTCTCTGTATACAATCTCCAGATTCCCAGTACAGTGTACCCTCTCTGCATACAATCTCCAGATTCCCAGTACAGTGTAACCTCTCTGTATACAATCTCCAGATTCCCAGTACAGTGTAGCCCAGTGTATACAATCTCCAGATTCCCAGTACAGTGTACCCTCTCTGCATACAATCTCCAGATTCCCAGTACAGTGTACCCACTCTGTATACAATCACCAGTCTCCCAGTACAGTGTACCCACTCTGTATACAATCACCAGTTTCCCAGTACAGTGTACCCTCTCCGTATACAATCTCCAGATTCCCAGTACAGTGTACTCTCTCTGCATACAATCTCCAGTTTCCCAGTACAGTGTACACTCTCTGTATACAATCTCCAGATTCCCAGTACAGTGTACCCTCTCTGTATACAATCTCCAGATTCCCAGTACAGTGTACCCTCTCTGTATACAATCACCAGTTTCCCAGTACAGTGTACCCTCTCTGTATACAATCTCCAGTTTCTCAGTACAGTATACCTTCTCTGTATAGAATCACCAGTTTCCCAGTAGATTGTACCTCATTGTATACAATCTCCAGATTCACAGTCGTGTACCTTGTCTGTAAAGCATCAGCTGGTTCCCAGTACAGTGCATCATCTCTGTATACAACCTCCAGGTTCCCAGTACAGTGTACCCTCTCTGTATACAATCTCCAGATTCCCAGTACAGTGTACCCTCTCTGCATACAATCCCCAGATTCCCAGTACAGTCTAACCTCTCTGTAGCCAATCCCAGTTTCCCAGTACAGTGTGCCCTCTATGTATACAATCTTCTGATTCCCAGCACAGTGTACTCTCTTGTATGCAATCCCCAGATTCACAATAGCGTACTCTCCCTGTAAAAAATCCATAGTTTTCCAGCACATTGTATGGTCTCTGTATACAATCCCCAAATTACCAGCACAGTGTACCCTCCCTATATAAAATCTCCAGATTCCCAGTGCAGTATGTCCTCTCTGTATAAATTCCCCAGTTTCACAATACGATGTACCTTTCAACCCGCCTCCACCACCCTCCCAGGCAGCGCATTCCAGACCATCACCACCCTCTGGGTAAAAAAGTTTTTCCTCACATCCCCACTAAACCTCCTGCCCCTCACCTTGAACTTGCGTCCTCTCGTGACTGACCCTTCAACTAAGGGGAACAGCTGCTCCCTATCCACCCTGTCCATGCCCCTCATAATCTTGTACACCTCGATCAAGTCACCCCTCAGTCTTCTTTGCTCCAACAAAAACAACCCATGTCTATCCAACTTAAATGTTTCATCCCAGGCAACATCCTGGTGAATCTCCTCTGCACCCCCTCCAGTGTAATCACATCCTTCCTATAATGTGGCGACCAGAACTGCACACAGTACCCCAGCTGTGGCCTCACCAAGGTTCTATACAACTTCAACATGACCTCCCTACTTTTGTAATCTATGCCTCGATTGATAAAGGCAAGTGTCCCATATGCCTTTTTCACCACCCCACTAACATGCCCCTCCGCCTTCAGAGATCTATGGACACACACGCCAAGGTCCCTTTGTTCCTCAGAACTTCCTAGTGTCATGCTGTTCATTGAATACTTCCTTGTCAAATTACTCCTTCCAAAGTGTATCACCTCACACTTTTCAAGGTTAAATTCCACAACTGCCACTTATCTGCCCATTTGACCATCCCGTCTATATCTTCCTGTCGCCCAAGACACTCAACCTCACTGTTAACCACCCGGCCAATCTTTATGTCATCCGCAAACTTACTAATCCTAACCCCACATAGTCATCTATGTCATTTATATAAATGACAAATAATAGGGGACCCAGCACAGATCCCTGTGGTACACCACTGGACACTGGCTTCCAGTCACTAAAGCATCTTTCTGTCAACATCCTCTGTCTTCTACAACTAAACCAATTTTGAATCCGCCTTATCAAATTACCCTGTATCCCATGTGCATTTGCCTTCTTTATAAGTCTCCCATGTGGGACTTTGTCAAAGGCTTTGCTGAAATCCATATAAACTACATCAACTACACTACCCTCATCTACACACCTGGTCACCTCCTCAAAAAATTCAATCACATTTGTCAGGCATGACCTCCCTCTGACAAAGCCATGCTGACTATCCCTGATCAAACCTTGCCTCTCCAAGTGGAGATAGATTCTCTCCTTCAGAAATTTCTCGAATAGTTTCCCTTCCATTGACGTGAGACTCACTGGCCTGTAGTTCCCTGGCTTATCTCTTTAACCCTTCTTAAATAGCGGAACCACATTAGTTGTACTCCAGTCCTCTGGCACCTCCTCCGTGGCCAGAGAGGAATTAAAAAATTGGGTCAGAGCCCCTGCGATCTCCCTTGCCTCCCTCAGCAGCCTGGGACACAAATCATCTGGACCTGGAGATTTGTCCACTTTTAAGCCTGCCAACACCTCCAATACCTTGTCACTCCTTATGTCAATTTGTTCAAGAACCTCACAGTTTCTCCCCCTGAGTTCCATACCTTCATCCTCATTCTCTTGGGTAAAGACGGATGTGAAGTATTCGTTCAACACTCTACCGATGTCCTCTGGCTCCACTCATAGATTGCCCCCTTGGTCCCTAATGGGCCCTACTCTTTCCCTGGTTATCCTCTTCTCATTGATATACTTATAGAATTGGGATTTTCCCTACTTTTACCAGCCAGAGCTTTCTCATATCCCCTCTTTGCTCTCCTAATTGCTTTCTTAAGCTCCACCCTGCACTTTCTGTACTCCACTAATGCTCTCCTGAACAAGGAGACAAAAAGGCAAGCGAGCACATTGCATAGGAAACAGCTTGTTATCTGGAGATAGACTGAGTCCCTGGTTTGTACTGTAAACCTTCATTGGGTGGTGCTGCAATAGGTCAAGGACAGAGGATGGGAGCAGAACTGATGGTTTTAAACCTAACAGGTATCTCCTCACCACAGCTTTCAAACACTGCAGCCATCTGCTAGATTTCTCCAACTGCAACAATCCCAATGGATTGAGCTGTCACAGCCTGGAATGAAAGGCAGCATCAAAAAAACAGGGCATTGGGTGAGGGTCGGGGGTTGGGGGGGTGGGGGGGGTGGGCAGAGGGGCCATCAACATGTGACAGGCAAGTTCACATGTAAGAGACTCAAAAATCCAACACTAGCATCAATTGACCCCCAACACAAAACCCACCCAGCCCAACACTGCCATCATCCCACACAAAATAGAGCTCACCCAATCTACATACATACAAACATATGAATTAACAGCAGGAGGAGGCCATTTGGCCCCTCGAGCCTGCTCTGCCGTTCAATAAGATCACAGCTGATCTGAATGTAATCTCAACCCCACATTCCTGCCTTCCCCCGATAACCTTTCACCCCCTTGTTAATCAAGAATCTATCCAGCTCTGCCTTAAAGATATTCAGACTCTGCTCCCACCAAACACTCTCAAACCTCTGAGAGAAAACATTTCTCCCCATCTCTGTCTTAAATGAGCGACCCGGTTATTTTTAAACAGTGACCCCCTAGTTCTAGATTCTCCCACAAGAGGAAACATCCTTCCCACATCCACCCTGTCAAGACCCCTCAGGATCTTAAAGGTTTCAGCTAAGTCACCTCTTACTCTTCTAAACTCCAGTGGATACAAGCCTAACCTGTCCAGCCTTTCCTCATAAGACAACCCACCCAATCCTGGTATTAGTCAGGTAAACCTTCTCTGAACTGCTTCTAATGCATTTACATCTTTCTTTAAATAAGGAGACCAGTACTGTACCCAATACTCCAGATGTGGTCTCACCAATGCCCTGTACAACTGACGCATAACCTCCCTACTTTTGTAATCAATTCCCTTCACATTAAATAACATTCTATTAGCTTTCTGAATTACCTCCTATACCTGCAAACTAACCTTTTGTGATTCATGCACTAGGACACCCAGATCCCTCTGAATCTCAGAGCTCTGCAATCTCTCACCATTTAGATAATAAGCCTCTTTTTTATTCTTACTGCCAAAATGAACAATTTCACATTTGCCAGATCTTTGCCCACTCACACTGGATGTTGCACCCAACACAAGCCAAAACTGGCATCATGACCCACAGACACCAGAAAGTCCATCCAACTGCACAATATTCAGCACCATTCGCAACTCCTCAGATATCGAAGCAGCCCATGTCCAAATGCAGCAAGACCTGGACAATATCCAGGCTTGGGCTGACAAGTGGCAAGTCTCAGGCAGTGACCATCTCCAACAAGAGAGAATCTAACCATCGCTCCTTGACATTCAATGACATTACCATCACTGAATCCCCCACTATCAGCATCCTGGGGGTAACCATTGACCAGAAACTGAACTGGACTAGCCATATAAACACTGTGGCTACAAGAACATGTCAGAGGCTCGGAATTCTGCAGTGAGTAATTCACCTCCTGACTCCCCAAAGCCTGTCCACCATCTACAAGGCACAAGTCAGGAGTGTGATGGAATACTCCCCACTTGCCTGGATGAGTGCAGCTCCCACAACACTCAAGAAGCTGGACACCATCCAGCACAAAGCAGCCGCTTGATTGGCACCCCATCCACAAACATTCACTCCCTCCACCACCGACGCACAGTAGCAGCAGTGCGTGTACCATCTACAAGATGCACTGCAGGAATTCACCAAGGCTCCTTCGACAGCACCTTCCAAACCCACGACCACTACCATCTAGAAGGACAAGGGCAGCAGATAGATGGGGACACACCACCTGGAAGTTCCCTTCCAAGTCACTCACCACCTTGACTTGGAAATATGCCGTTCCTTCACTGTTGCTGGGTCAAAATCCTGGAACTCCCTCCCTAACAGCACTGTGGATGTACCTACACCACATGGACTGCAGCGGTTCAAGAAGGCAGCTCACCACCACCTTCTCAAGGGCAATTAGGGATGGGCAATAAATGCTGGCCCAGCCAGCAAAGCCCACCTGTGAAGGAATTTTTAAAAATCCAACACTGGCATCATTGTCATAGACACAAGACAGAATAGTCCCTCCTGTTTCTGTGTAACAGACTCGAAGGACTGAATGGCCTCCCCCTGTTTCTGTGTTTCAGGCTCGAGCGGCTGAATGGTCTCCTCCTGTTCCTGTGTAACAGGCTTGAGGGAGCCGAATGACCTCCTCCTGTGCCCGCTTAACATGTTCAAAAGGGGCTGAATGGCCTCCTCCTGTTCCTAATGCAACAGACTCGAGGGGCAAAAGATTTGGCAGCAGGACAGGGTGAGAGGTTCTGAACATGTAGGATGATGCAGAGGTTTAGAAAGAAGGGTCTGTGGTTTGGGGTATGGGTGTATGGTTTTTAGAATTGTGGAATGTTTAGCAACTGCTATTCAATGCCGCAATGTTCTGGAAAGAGGGGCAGTGAGATGAAGAATAAGGACTGGAGTGCTGCCTTTGGGCTACATTTGAATGCATCAGTTGGAGCTTGGTGATAGGGGGAGTTTGCTGAAGAGGGAAGGAGGTGATCCTTTCATTTTCTACAGTTCCTCAGTAAAAGCAGCAGAGGCCTTGGTAAGTAGGACCTTGTGAGTATTCCCTCTGTCCTTAATATTCTCTAAACTAGAGCAAAGTAAAAGTAATCGGAGTAATTTAAGGGTAAGTCATGGTAGGGTAGCTTGGCCAAGGGGAATGCTCCTCCTGTGCGATGTGGGAAGTCAGGGACACTTCCAGTGTCCATGGCAACCATGCGTGCAGGAAGTATCTCCAGCTGCAGCTACTTGAAATCTGCGTTTCGGAGCAGAGGCTGTGGCTGGAGTCACTGTGGAGCATCCACAAGGATGAGATCTTTGTGGATGGCACGTACAGTCAGGTGGTCACATCGCAGGTAAAAAGTGCACAGGTAGAAAGGGAATGAGTGACCTTCAGACAGAATTAAAAAACTTGGCAGGCAGTGCAAGAGTCCCCTGGGTCCATTACCCTCTCTAACAGATTTTCCATTTTGGAGATGGTTTCTCAGGGGAATGCAACAAGAGCCAAGTCCGTGGCACCACCAGTGGCTCAGCTGCATGGGGTGGGGGGAGAGAGTTGGGGAGCAGTAGTGATAGGGAACTCTATCATAAAGGGAACAGATAGACGTTTCTGCAGCCGCAGTCATGACACAGGATTGTGTGTTGCCTCCCTGGTGCCAGGGTCAAGGATGTCACTGAGCGGCTGCAGGACATTCTGAATGGAGAGGGTGAATAACTAGAGGTCGTGGTCCATATCGGTACCAACGACATAGGTAAAAAGAGGGATAAAGTCCTGAAAGCAGAATACAGGGAGCTAGAAAATAAATTAAAAAGCAGGGCCTCAAAGGTAGTAATCTCAGGATTACTCCCACGTGCTAGCGAAATCAGGAATAGGAGAATAGACCAGATGAATGCTTGACTGGAGATATGGTGTAGGAGGGAGGGATTTCGATTCCTGAGATACTGGGACCGATTCTGGGGAAGATGGGATCTGTACAAGCTGGATGGGTTGCACCCCAGCAGGACCGAGACGAACATCCTTGCAGAGGTACCCACTAGTACTGTGGGGGAGGGTTTAAAATAGATTGGCAGGGGGATGGGAACCTGAGCGGGGAGACACAAGATAGAGAAACAAAGATAGGAATGAAGGACAGAGAAGTAAAAAGCAAATGTGGAAGGCAGAGGAAACAACAGGTGGCGGCAAATAGGGCCATAGTACAAAAAAGATGTGTAAAAATGCTAAAAATAACAAGTCTAAAGGCTCTGTATCTGAATGCATGGAGCATTCACAATAAAGTGGATGAATTAACAGCGCAAATAGATGTAAACAGGTATGATATAATTGTGATTACGGAGACATGGCTGCAGGGTGACCAAGGCTGGGAACTGAATATCCAAGGGTACTCGATGTTTATGATGGACAGGCAAAAAGCAAAAGGAGGTGGGGTGGGATTGTTAGTTAAGGATGAAATCAGTGCAAAAGTGAGAAAGGATATTGGCTCAGAAAATCTAGATGCAGCGTCAATCTGGGTGAAGCTAAGAAGCAACAAGGGGCAGAAAACATTAGTGGGAGTTGTCGATAGGCCTCCAAACAGTAGGGATGAAGTAGGGGACGGCATTAAACAGGAAATTAGAGATGCATGTAACAAGGGTGCTACAGTAATCCTGGGTGTCTTTAATCTACATATAGACTGGGCAAACCAAATTAGCAATAATACTGTGGTGGATGAATTCCTGGAGTGTGTACGAGATGGCTTTTCAGACCAGAACATTGAGGAACCAACTAGGGAAGAGGCTATCCTAGATTTGGTTTTGTGCAATGAGAAGGGGTTAATGAATAATCTTGTTGTATGTTCCCTTTAGGGAACAGTGAGCATAACGTGGTAGAATTCTTCATTAGGATGGAAAGTGAAGTAGTCCAATCCAGATCTAGGAACCTAAATCTAAACAAAGGAAACTACAAAGATGTGAGGTGTGAACTGGCTAAGATAGATTGGAAAATTTAATTAAAGGGATGACCAATGTTTAATAGGCAATAGCTAATGTTTGTAAAAAGGGAGGGAGTCCAGACTGATTCCTGGGATGGCGGGACTGACATATGAGGAGAGATTGAGTCGGTTAGGATTATATTTGCTGGAGTTCAGAAAAATGAGGGGGGATCTCATATATAGAAACCTATAAAATTCAAATAGGATTAGACAGGGTAGATGCAGGAAGGATGTTCCCGATGGTGGGGGAGCCCTGAACCAGGGGTCTCAGTCTGAGGATACGGGGTAGACCATTTAGGACTGAGATGAGGAGAAATTTCTTCACCCAGAGAGTGGTGAGTCTGTGGAATTCGCTACCACAGAAAGTAGTTGAGGCCAAAACATTGTATGTTTTCAAGAAAGTTCGATGTAGCTCTTGGGGTGAAAGGGATCAAAGGGTATGGGAAGAAAGCGGGAGCAGGCTATTGAGTTGGATGATCAGCCATGATCATAATGAATGGCGGAGCAGGCTCGAAGGGCTGAATGGCCTATTCTTGCTCCTAGTTTCTATGTTGCTATGATCCGAATGTACGCATTGCAACAGTTAAAGATTCCTTTCTGGCACAAAAACACAACAGGAAAAGCAGACCACCCATGGCTAACAAAAGAAATTAAGGATAGTATCAGATCCAAAGAGGAGTCATATAAAATTGCAAGAAAAAGTAGCAAGCCTGAGGATTGGGAGCAGTTTCGAATTCAGCAAAGGAGGACCAAGAGATTGATTAAGAGGGAAAAATAGAGGATTGAGAGTAAACTTGCAAGGAACATAAAAGCAGACCTGTAACTTTTACGGGCATCCATAAGTATATAAAAAGAAAAAGATTAGTGAAGAGAATGTAGGTCCTTACAGTCTGAAACAGGAGAATTCATAAAAGAGAACAAGGAAGTGGCACAGCAATTAAACAACTCCTTCAGCTCTGTCTTCAGAGAGGAAGACACAAATAACTTCCCAGAAATAGGGAACCAAGGGTCTAGTGGGAATCGAAGGAAATTAGTATTACTAAAACAACAGTGCTAGAGAAATTAATGGGACTTATTAATTAATCCCTAGGGCCTGATAATCTACATCCCAGGGTATTGAATGTGGAAATAGTGGATGCATTGGTTGTCATCTTCCAAAATTCTGTAGATTCTGGAACAGTCCCAGCAGATTGGAGGGTGGCAAATGTAACCCCACTATTTAAAAAAGGAGGGAGGGAGCGAATGACAGACTGGTTAGCCTAACCTCAGCAGTAGGGAAAATGCTAGGGTCTATTATAAAGGATGTGATAACAGGACACTTAGAAAATACCAACGGGAATAGACAAAGTCAACATGGGTTTATGAAAGGGAAACCATATTTGACAAACCCACTGGAGTTTTTTTGAAATAGCAGAATAGATAAGGAGGAACCAATGGGTGTGGTGTATTTGGATTTTCACAAGGCTTTTGATAAAGTCCCATATAAGAGGTTAGTGTGTAAAATTAAAGCACATGGGATTGGGGGTAACATATTGGAATAAATTGAGAATTGGTTAGCATACAGGAAACAGAGGAATAAATGGGGTCTTTTTTTGGAGTGGCAGGTGGTGACTAGTGGGGTACCGCAGGGATCAGTGCTTGGACCCCAGCTATTCACAATATATATCAGTGATTTGGATGAGGGAACCAAATGTAATATTTCCATGTTTGCTGACAACACAAAACTAGGTGGGAATGTGAGTAATGAGGAGGGGGTTAAGAGGCTTCAAGATGATTTAGACAGGTTGAGTGAGTGGGCAAATTGCAGATGCAGTATAACGCGGATAAGTGTGAAGTTATCCACTTTTGTAGAGTATTACTTAAATGGTGATAGATTGGGAAATGTTAATGTACAAAGGGACCTGGGTGTCCTTGTACACCAATCACTGAAAGCAAGCATGCAGGTGCAGCAAGCAGTTAAGAAGGTAAATGGTATGTTGGCCTTCATTGCCAAAGGATTTGAGTACAGGAGCAAGGATGTCTTACTGCAGCTGTACAGGGCCTTGGTGAGACCATACCTGGAGTATTGTGTGCAGTTTTGGTCTCCTTACCTAAGAAAGGATATATTTGCCATAGAGGGAGCACACAGAAGGTTCACCAGACTGATTCCTGGGATGGCAGGATTATCGTATGAGGAAAGATTGGGCCGACTAGGTTGTATTCACTGGAGTTTAGAAGAATGAGAGGAAATCTCATTGAAACATATAAAATTCTGTCAGGAATGGACAGACTGGACGCAGGGATGATATTTCCTCTGGCTGGGGGTCTAGAACAAGGATACAGGGTAGACCATTTAGGACTGAGATGAGGAGAAACTTCTTCACGCAAGAGGGTGGTGAACCTGTGGAATTCTCTACCACAGAAGCTGTGGATGCCAAGTCATTGAATATATTTAAGAGGGAAATAGTTAGATTTCTGGAGTCTAAAGGCATCAAGGGGTATGGGGAGACAATGGGAGTGTAGCGTTGAGATAGAGAATCAGCCATAATCGTAGTAAATGGCACAGCAGGCTCGGAGGGCCCAATGACCTACTCTTGCTCCAATTTTCTTTGTTTCTCTGACAGGAGGAGGCCATTCAGCCCGTGAACCAATTCCACCATTCAATTCCAACATTACTGAGCAGTATCTGACTTTGCTGCATATCTCTTAACAACTTTACCTCAATAAAACCAATAGATCAGTGTGGATAACTGGGGTACACCAGGTCGAACCATCTTCAGCTGCTTCATCAATGAACAATGAGAAATGGGGATGTTCACTGATGATTGCACAATGTTTAGCACTATTCACGACTCCTCAGATACTGAAGCAGTCCATGTCCAAATGCAGCAAGACCTGGACAATATTCAGGCTTGGGCTGACAAGTGGCAAGAAACATTTGCGCCACATAAGGCCCAGGCAATGACCATCTCTGACAAGAGGGAATACAACCATCTGTCCTTGACATTCAATGGCATTACCAACACTGAATTCCCCACTATCACCATCCTGGGGGGATTAACATTGACCAGAAACTGAACTGGACGAGCAATGTAAATACCGTGGCTACAAGAGCAGGTCAGAGGCTAGGAATCGTGTGACGAGTAACTCACCTCCTGACTCCCCAAAGCCTGTCCACATTCTACAAGGCACAAGTCAGGAGTGTGATGGAATACTCCCCACTTGCCTGAATGAGTACAGCTCCTACAATACTCAAGAAGCTGGACATCATCCAGGACAAAGCAGCTGCTTGATTGGCACCACATCCACAAACATTCACTCCCTCCACCACCGACGCACAGTAGCAGCAGTGTGTGTACCATCTACAAGATGCACTGCAGGAACTCACCAAGGCTCCTTAGACAGCACCTTCCAAATCCACAACCACTACCATCTAGAAGGACAAGGGCAGCAGATAGATGGGAACACCACCACCTGGAAGTTCCCCTCCAAGTTACTCACCATCCTGACTTGGAAATACGCCGTTCCTTCACTGTCGCTGAGTCAAAATCCTGGAACTTCCTTTCTAACAGCACTGTGGGTGTACCTACACCACATGGACTGCAGCGGTTCAAGAAGGCAGCTCACCACCATGGGCAATGAGGGATGACCAATAAATACTGCCTGAGCCAGCAAAGCTAAAATGCAGTGAATGAAAAAAAAGCTCCCCTCCCCCACCCTGATCACACTGGGACATCCCACACTGAACTCCCCTCCCCCACCCTGATCGCACTGGGACATCCCACACTGAACTCCCCTCCCCCACCCTGATCGCACTGGGACATCCCACACTGAACTCCCCTCCCCCACCCTGATCACACTGGGACATCCCACACTGAACTCCCCTCCCCCACCCTGATCGCACTGGGACATCCCACACTGAACTCCCCTCCCCAACCCTGATCGCACGGGGACATCCCACACTGAACTCCCCTCCCCCACCCTGATCGCACTGGGACATCCTACACTGAACACCCCTCCCCCACCCTGATCGCACTGGGACATCCCACACTGAACTCCCCTCCCCCACCCTGATCGCACTGGGACATCCTACACTGAACTCCCCTCCCCCACCCTGATCGCACTGGGACATCCCACACTGAACTACCCTCCCCCACCCTGATCGCACTGGGACATCCTACACTGAACTCCCCTCCCCCACCCTGATCGCACTGGGACATCCTACACTGAACACCCCTCCCCCACCCTGATCGCACTGGGACATCCTACACTGAACACCCCTCCCCCACCCTGATCGCACTGGGACATCCCACACTGAACTCCCCTCCTCCACCCTGATCGCACTGGGACATCCTACACTGAACACCCCTCCCCCACCCTGATCGCACTGGGACATCCCACACTGAACTCCCCTCCCCCACCCTGATCGCACTGGGACATCCTACACTGAACACCCCTCCCCCACCCTGATCGCACTGGGACATCCCACACTGAACTCCCCTCCCCCACCCTGATCGCACTGGGACATCCTACACTGAACTCCCCTCCCCCACCCTGATCGCACTGGGACATCCCACACTGAACTCCCCTCCCCCACCCTGATCGCACTGGGACATCCTACACTGAACTCCCCTCCCCCACCCTGATCGCACTGGGACATCCTACACTGAACACCCCTCCCCCACCCTGATCGCACTGGGACATCCTACACTGAACACCCCTCCCCCACCCTGATCGCACTGGGACATCCCACACTGAACTCCCCTCCTCCACCCTGATCGCACTGGGACATCCTACACTGAACACCCCTCCCCCACCCTGATCGCACTGGGACATCCCACACTGAACTCCCCTCCCCCACCCTGATCGCACTGGGACATCCTACACTGAACACCCCTCCCCCACCCTGATCGCACTGGGACATCCCACACTGAACACCCCTCCCCCACCCTGATCGCACTGGGACATCCCACACTGAACACCCCTCCGCCACCCTGATCACACTGAGACATCCCACACTGAACACCCCTCCCCCACCCTGATCGCACTGAGACATTTCCATAAGACCACAAGACATAGGAGCAGAAATTAGGCCATTCAGCCCATCGAGTCTGCTCCGCCATTCAATCATGTATAAGTTTCTCAACCCCATTCTCCCGCCTTGTCCCCGTAACCTTTGATCCCCTTACCAATCAAGAACCTATCTATCTCTGTCTTAAATACATTCAATTACCTGGCCTCCACAGCCTTCTGTGGCAATGAATTCCATAGATTCACCACTCTCTGACTAAAGCAGTTCCTCCTCATCTCTGTTCTAAAAGGTCTTCCCTGTACTCTGAGGCTGTGCCCTCATGTCCTAGTCTCTCCTACTAATGGAAACATCTTCCCCACGTCCACTCTATCCAGGCCTTTCAGTCTTCTGTAAGTTTCAATCAGATCCCCCCTCATCCTTCTAAACTCCATCGAGTATAGACCCAGAGTCCTCAAACGTTGCTCATATGTTAAGCCTTTCATTCCTGGGATCATTCTCGTGAACCTCCTCTGGACCCTCTCCAGGGCCAGCACATCCTTCCTGAGATACGGGGCCCAAAATTGCTCACAATATTCTAAATGTGGTCTGACCGGAGCCTTATAAAGCCTCAGAGCACATCCCTGCTTTTATATTCTGGTCCTCTTGAAATAAATGCCAACATTGCATTTGCCTTCCTAACTACCGACTCAAACTGCAAGTTATCCTTAAGAGAATCCTGGACTAGGACTCCCAAGTCCTTTGCACTCCAGATTTCTGAATTCTCTCCCCACTTAGAAAATAGTCTGTGCCTCTATTCTTCCTACAAAGTGCATGACCTCACACTTTCCCACGTTGTATTCCATCTGCCACTTCTTTGCCCATTCTCCTAACCTGTCCAAATCCTTCTGCAGCCTCCCCACCTCCTCAATACTACCTGTCCCTCCACTATCTTTGTATCATCTGCAAACTTAGCCAGGATGCCCTCAGTTCCTTCATCTAGATCATTAATGTATAAAGTGAAAAGTTGTGGTCCCAACACTGACCCCTGCGGAACTCCACTAGTCACCAGCCGCCATCCTGAGAAGGACCCCCTTATCCCCACTCTCTGCCTCCTGCCAGACAGCCAATCTTCTATCCATGCTAGTACCTTGCCTCTAACACCATGGACTCTTATCTTACTGAGCAGCCTCCTGTGCGGCACCTTGTCAAAGGCCTTCTGGAAGTCCAAGTAGATAACATCCATTGGCTCTCCTCTGTCTAACCTGCTCGATACCTCCTCAAAGAATTCTAACAGATTTGTCAGGCATGACCTCCCCTTGATGAAACCATGCTGACTTTGCCCTATTTTACCATGCACTTCCATGTATTCTGAAACCTCATCCTTAATAATGGACTCTAAAATCTTACCAACGACCGAGGTCAGGCTAATCGGCCTATAATTTCCCGTCTTTTGCCTCACTCCCTTCTTAAACAGGGGGGTTACATTAGTGATTTTCCAGTCCGTTGGGACACTCCCTGACTCCAGTGATTCCTGAAAGATCACCATTAATGCCTCCACTATCTCTTCAGCTATCTCCTTCAGAACTCTGGGGTGTAATCCATCTGGTCCAGGTGATTTATCCACCTTCAGACCTTTCAGTTTTCCTAGCACCTTCTCCTTGGTAATGGCCACCATACTCACCTCTGCCTCCCCGACTCTCCTGAACTTTGGGGATGTCACTCAAAGATTTCAAACTGAACTCCCCTCCCCCATCCTGATCGCACTGGGACATCCCACACTGAACTCCCCTCCCCCACCCTGATCGCACTGGGACATCCCACACAGAACTCCCCTCCCCCACCCTGATCGCACTGGGACATCCTACACTGAACACCCCTCCCCCACCCTGATCGCACTGGGACATCCTACACTGAACTCCCCTCCCCCACCCTGATCGCACTGGGACATCCCAGACTTAACACCCCTCCCCCACCCTGATCGCACTGGGACATCCTACACTGAACACCCCTCCCCCACCCTGATCGCACTGGGACATCCTACACTGAACACCCCTCCCCCACCCTGATCGCACTGGGACATCCTACACTGAACACCCCTCCCCCACCCTGATCGCACTGGGACATCCTACACTGAACACCCCTCCCCCACCCTGATCGCACTGGGACATCCTACACTGAACACCCCTCCCCCACCCTGATCGCACTGGGACATCCTACACTGAACACCCCTCCCCCACCCTGATCGCACTGGGACATCCTACACTGAACTCCCCTCCCCCACCCTGATCGCACTGAGACATCCTACACTGAACTCCCCTCCGCCACCCTGATCGCACTGGGACATCCTACACTGAACACCCCTCCCCCACCCTGATCGCACTGAGACATCCCACACTGAACTCCCCTCCCCCACCCTGATCGCACTGGGACATCCCACACTGAACTCCCCTCCCCCACCCTGATCGCACTGAGACATCCTACACTGAACACCCCTCCGCCACCCTGATCGCACTGAGACATCCCACACTGAACTCCCCTCCCCCACCCTGATCGCACTGAGACATCCTACACTGAACACCCCTCCCCCACCCTGATCGCACTGGGACATCCTACACTGAACTCCCCTCCCCCACCCTGATCGCACTGAGACATCCTACACTGAACTCCCCTCCCCCACCCTGATCGCACTGAGACATCCTACACTGAACACCCCTCCCCCACCCTGATCGCACTGGGACATCCCACACTGAACTCCCCTCCCCCACCCTGATCGCACTGGGACATCCCACACTGAACACCCCTCCCCCACCCTGATCGCACTGAGACATCCCAGACTGAACTCCCCTCCCCCACCCTGATCGCACTGGGACATCCTACACTGAACACCCCTCCCCCACTCTCGTATTGTACTGAACACCTCTGATATAACGCGGTGGAACATCCTCTCCTCCTGCTTCAGCCACCCTCCCCAGTACCACTGGGCTTTCCATTCCTGGGTGTTCTTTTTCTCGCTGGAGATACATCAACCTTTCAGCTAAGCATTAAACATTTTTGGCAACTGTAGGTTTTAGGAAATGATAGTGTTTTTTGGTTTGGAAGCTGAGCACAGTGTGTTATAAGAGAATTAGTGTGTAAGCACGAGTGCATGTGTATGTGTGTAGGGCTTTGACTCAGTATTTTCTGTGTCGCTCTGGGAGTGCCCGGGTATGTGTGCAGTGACTGTATGGACAGAAGTTTGTTTGCCTGGTGTGAATGAGACTATGTGCATATCACGTTTGTGCATGAGGGACACACTGTAAGAATGAGTATTTCTGTACAGATCTGAATCTTTCTGTTGATTCAGAAGCAGACGGTATTGCTAGATTTGACATGGGATTTCCCCCTTCAAGCCCAGTGATTGCAACAATTGCTCCCAGAAAATACAGACAGTTCCCTCCTCCCTGGATAACGCAGACCCTCCCTCCCTCCTCCCCGGATAACACAGTCCCTCTCACCCTCCCCGGATAACGCAGACCCTCCCTCCCTCCTCCCCGGATAACGCAGACCCTCCCTCCCTCCTCCCCGGATAACGCAGACCCTCTCTCCCTCCTCCCCGGATAACGCAGTCCCTCCCACCCTCCCCGGATAACGCAGTCCCTCCCTCCCTCCTCCCCGGATAACGCAGTCCCTCCATCCCTCCCCGGATAACGCTGACCCTCCCTCCCTCCTCCCTGGATAAGGCAGTCCCTCTCACCCTCCTCCCCGGATAACGCAGTCCCTCCCTCCCTCCTCCCCGGATAACGCAGTCTCGCTCCCTCCTTCCCGTATAACCCTGTCCCTCCCTCCCTCCTCCCAGGATAACGCAGTCTCTCGCTCCCTCCTCCCCCGATAACACAGTCTCTCCAGGGTCACTGAGATTGTGGATCTTTTGTTGAGGTGGTGAGGGATCAATGAGATTGGGCGTCACATGCAGTGAAGGATCACAGAGATTGAGGATCACATGTAGTGAAGGATCCCTGAGATTGGGGATCACATGTAGTGAAGGATCCCTGAGATTAGGGATCACTGTAGTGAAGGATCACTGAGATTGGAGATCACATGTAGAGCTGAAGGATCATTGAGATTGGGGATCACGTGTAGTGAAGGGTCACTGAGATTGGGGATGACTTGTAGAGATGGTGAAGGGTCACTGAGATTGGGGATGACGTATAGAGGTGGTGAAGGGTCACTGAGATTGGGGATGACGTGTAGAGGTGGTGAAGGGTCACTGAGATTGGGGATGATGTGTAGAGATGGTGAAGGGTCACTGAGATTGGGGATGATGTGTAGAGATGGTGAAGGATCACGGAGATTGGGGATGACTTGTAGAGATGGTGAAGGGTCACTGAGATTGGGGATGACATGTAGAGATGGTGAAGGATCACGGAGATTGGGGATGACATGTAGTGATGGTGAATGATCACTGAGATTGGGGATCACATGTAGTGATGGTGAAGGATCAGTGAGGTTCGATGACATGTAGTGAATGATCACGGAGATTGGGGATGACGTAGAGATGGTGAAGGATCAGGGAGATTGGGGATGACATGTAGAGATGGTGAAGGATCACAGAGATTGGGGATGACATGCAGTGAAGGGTCACTGAGATTGGGGATGACATGTAGAGGTGGTGAAGGGTCACTGAGATTGGGGATGACATGTAGATGTGGTGAAGGGTCACTGAGATTGGGGATGACATGTAGAGATGGTGAAGGGTCACTGAGATTGGGGATGACATGTAGAGATGGTGAAGGATCACAGAGATTGGGGATGACATGTAGTGAAGGGTCACTGAGATTGGGGATGACGTAGTGAAGGGTCACTGAGATGGGGGATGACGTGTAGTGAAGGGTCACTGAGATTGGGGATGACATGTAGATGAGGTGAAGGATCAGGGAGATTGGGGATGACATGTAGAGGTTGTGAAGGATCACGGAGATTGGGGATGACATGTAGTGAAGGGTCACAAAGATTGGGGATGACATGTAGATGTGGTGAAGGATCACAGAGATTGGGGATGACATGTAGAGGTGCTGAAGGATCACGGAGATTGGGGATGACATGTAGTGAAGGGTCACTGAGATTGGGGATGACATGTAGATGTGGTGAAGGGTCACGGAGATTGGGGATGACATGTAGAGATGGTAAAGGGTCACAGATTGGGGATGACGTGTAGTGAAGGGTCACTGAGATTGGGAATGACGTGTAGAGGTGGTGAAGGGTCACTGAGATTGGGGATGACATGTAGTGAAGGGTCACTGAGATTGGGGATGACATGTTGATGTGGTGAAGGATCACGGAGATTGGGGATGACGTGTAGAGGTGGTGAAGGGTCACTGAGATTGGAGATGACATGTAGAGATGGTGAAGGGTCACTGATATTGGGAATGACATGTAGAGATGGTGAAGGGTCACTGAGATTGGGGATGACATGTAGAGATGGTGAAGGATCACTGAGATTGGGGATGACATGTAGAGATGGTGAAGGGTCACTGAGATTGGGGATGACATGTAGATGTGGTGAAGGGTCACTGAGATTGGGGATGACATGTAGAGATGATGAAGGGTCACTGAGATTGGGGATGACATGTAGAGATGGTGAAGGGTCACTGAGATTGGGGATGATATGTAGAGATGGTGAAGGATCACGGAGATTGGGATGACATGTAGTGAAGGGTCACTGAGATTGGGGATGACATGTAGATGTGGTGAAGGATCACAGAGATTGGGGATGACATGTAGAGGTGGTGAAGGATCACGGAGATTGGGGATGACATGTAGTGAAGGGTCATTGAGATTGGGGATGACATGTAGATGTGGTGAAGGATCACAGAGATTGGGGATGACATGTAGAGATGGTGAAGGGTCACTGAGATTGGGGATGACGTGTAGTGAAGGGTCACTGAGATTGGGAATGACATGTAGAGGTGGTGAAAGGTCACTGAGATTGGGGATGACGTGTAGTGAAGGGTCACTGAGATTGGGGATGACGTGTAGTGAAGGGTCACTGAGATTGGGGATGATGTGTTGAGGTGGTGAAGGGTCACGGAGATTGGGGTGACATGTAGTGAAGGGCCACAGAGATTGGGGATGACATGTAGATGTGGTGAAGGATCACTGAGATTGGGGATGACGTGTAGAGATGGTGAAGGGTCACTGAGATTGGGGATGACATGTAGTGAAGGGTCACGGAGATTGGGGATGATGTGTAGAGGTGGTGAAGGGTCACTGAGATTGGGGATGACGTGTAGAGATGGTGAAGGGTCACTGAGATTGGGGATGACATGTAGAGATGGTGAAGGATCACGGAGATTGGGGATGACATGTAGATGTGGTGAAGAGTCATTGAGATTGGGGATGACATGTAGAGATGGTGAAGGGGCGCTGAGATTGGGGATGACATGTAGAGATGGTGAAGGATCACGGAGATTGGGGATGATGTGTAGAGGTGGGAAGGGTCACTGAGATTGGGGATGACATGTAGAGATGGTGAAGGATCATGGAAATTGGGGATGACATGTAGATGTGGTGAAGGGTCACTGAGATTGGGGATGACATGTAGAGATGGGGAAGGGGCGCTGGAATTGGGGATGACATGTAGAGATGGTGAAGGATCACGGAGATTGGGGATGACATGTAGTGAAGGGTCACTGAGATTGGGGATGACGTGTAGTGAAGGGTCACTGAGATTGGGGATGACGTGTAGAGGTGGTGAAGGGTCACTGAGATTGGGGATGACGTGTAGAGGTGGTGAAGGGTCACTGAGATTGGGGATGACGTGAAGAAATGGTGAAGGGTCACTGAGATTAGGGATGATGTGTAGAGATGGTGAAGGGTCACTGAGATTGGGGATGACGTGTAGCGAAGGGTCACTGAGTTTGGGGATGACGTGTAGAGGTGGTGAAGGGTCACTGAGATTGGGGATGACGTGTAGAGATGGTGAAGGGTCACTGAGATTGGGGATGACGTGTAGAGATGGTGAAGGGTCACTGAGATTAGGGATGACGTGTAGAGATGGTGAAGGGTCACTGAGATTGGGGATGACGTGTAGAGATGGTGAAGGGTCACTGAGATTGGGGATGACGTGTAGAGGTGGTGAAGGGTCACTGAGATTGGGGATGATGTGTAGAGATGGTGAAGGGTCACTGAGATTAGGGATGACGTGTAGAGATGGTGAAGGGTCACTGAGATTAGGGATGATGTGTAGAGATGGTGAAGGGTCACTGAGATTGGGGATGACGTGCAGTGAAGGTTCACTGAGTTTGGGGATGACATGTAGAGGTGGTGAAGGGTCACTACGATTGGGGATGCCGTGCAGACGTGGTGAAGGATCACTGAGATTGTGGATGACGTGTAGAGGTGGTGAAGGGTCGCTGAGATTAGGGATGACATGTAGTGAAGGGTCACGGAGATTGGGGATGACGTGTAGAGGTGGTGAAGGGTCACTGAGATTGGGGATGACGTGTAGAGATGGTGAAGGGTCACTGAGATTGGGAATGACATGTAGAGATGGTGAAGGGTCACTGAGATTAGGGATGACATGTAGAGATGGTGAAGGGTCACTGAGATTGGGGATGACGTGTAGTGAAGGGTCACTGAGTTTGGGGATGATGTGTAGAGGTGGTGAAGGGTCACTGAGATTGGGGATGATGTGTGGTGAAGGGTCACTGAGTTTGGGGATGACGTGTAGTGAAGGGTCACTGAGTTTGGGGATGATGTGTAGAGGTGGTGAAGGGTCACGGAGATTGGGGATGATGTGTGGTGAAGGGTCACTGAGTTTGGGGATGATGTGTAGAGGTGGCGAAGGGTCACTGAGGTTGCGGATGATGTGTGGTGAAGGGTCACTGAGTTTGGGGATGACATGTAGATGTGGTGAAGGATCACGGAGATTGGGCATGACATGTAGAGGTGGTGAAGGATCACGGAGATTGGGGATGACGTAGTGAAGGGTCACTGAGTTTGGGGATGATGTGTAGAGGTGGTGAAGGGTCACGGAGATTGGGGATGATGTGTGCTGAAGGGTCACTGAGTTTGGGGATGACGTGTAGAGGTGGTGAAGGATCACTGAGATTGGGGATGACATGTAGTGAAGGGTCACTGAGATTGGGGATGACGTGTGGAGATGGTGAAGGGTCACTGAGATTGGGGATGATGTGTAGTGAAGGGTCACTGAGTTTGGGGATGACGTGTTGAGGTGGTGAAGGATCACGGAGTGTTGTGCTGGGTGTCCATAGCCAAGTGTGATTGCACCTGCTGTGTGTATGAAACAATATTATATACAATCTATACATTGCATAAACCCTCTCAGAGCTCCTCAGCTCAGTCTGTGAAACATGCAGATTGAAACTGCTGGCCTCTCATGTCTGGCATTCAGTGTAAACTCTGCAGTATCTTCCTCTGCTGAACTGAGCCAAGCTTCAGAGTACTGCTGTTGGCAGCCTGCAGAATTTGGCCAGCACCTGTCCCTGCTCCCCCTGCCCCCCTCAACCCACCGCCCTGGGTCAGCTCTTGGACACAAAGCGAGCCCACACTTGCTGCAGCTGTGTCCGCGAAATACGGAGGACAGAGGGCATCAGTCGGTGGCTGCCTGGGATCAGGGGCATGTGTCTCCGTGACGATGGTGACATGCGTGCCGGGCTGCTCTCTGCTGAGCGGCTCCTCTGCAGGAAGGTGACGCTCGTGTGAGGATAATGTTCAGTCTCCAGGGAAGAGGAGGAGAACACAGAGGAAGCCAGTCTCCTGAGCGGGCTGTACCGCGGGACAGAGTGCAGTGGCAGCTGGTCAGCTTCCTCCTCCTCAAACTGAAAGACAAACCGAGGGCCGAGGCCACAGTCAGAGAGGCGAGAATACTGGGCAAATAGCTCCACCGCTCAGCCTCAGGACCCAGAGAGTTTGAGCTCGAATCGCCCCGGGCAGTCTGCAGATCGGAATTCACTTGCAGGAACGTGTTCACAAAAGGGTGGGCAGCTGTAAAGGTGACTGTGAAGCAGCTGGATCCGCGTTCAAAACCCAGCTGCTTCACTCATATGTCATTCAGGCAAGAAAAGCTGCCATTCTAACCTGGCCTGAGCTGCAGACACTGTTCAAACCCAAACAGCAGGGTCAGCTCTGAGGGAGCCCCTCTAAACACTCAATTAGATTAAAATAGCGTCGCTTCAGGAAAACTCACTGCCAACAACTCCACACAAGCAGGGATTGGTAATAAATGCAGGCCTGGCCTGGCCAGCGAGGCCCACATCCCGAGACTCAATGAAAAAGCAGCTGGCAATGGGGTGGGAAGCGCAGGCCTTACCCTTGGGAAGGCTGAGCCGGGTGACACACACTCCAGGAGCTGCGAGTAAGGCATGGCTCCTCCACACTCAATCTGAGGGTCGTGCTGTCTGAGGAACGCAAGGCGGGGGCAAGGCGAGGCGAGGCGGGGAGGGGCGAGGCAGGGTGGGGCGAGGCGGGGCGGGGCGAGGCAGGGTGGGGTGAGGCAGGGTAGGGCGAGGCAGGGTGGGGCGAGGCAGGGTGGGGCGAGGCAGGGCGGGGTGAGGCAGGGCGGGGCGAGGCAGGGTGGGGCGAGGCAGGGTGGGGCGAGGCAGGGTGGGGCGAGGCGGGGCGGGGCAAGGCAGGGTGGGGCAAGGCGGGGTGGGGCAAGGTGGGGCAAGGCAAGGCAGGGTGGGGCAAGGCGGGGCGGGGCAAGGCAGGGCGGGGCAAGGCGGGGTGGGGCAAGGTGGGGTGGGGCAAGGCAAGGCAGGGCGGGGCAAGGAGGGCGGGGCAAGGCGGGGTGAGGCAAGGCGGGGTGGGGCAAGGTGGGGCAAGGCAAGGCGGGGAGGGGCAAGGTGGGGCAAGGCAGGGCGGGGTGGGGCAAGGCGGGGTGGGGCAAGGCAGAGCAGGGCAAGGCAGGGCGTGGCAAGGCGTGGCGGGGCAAGGCAGGGCGGGGCAAGGCAGGGCGGGGCAAGGCAGGGCGGGGCAAGGCAGTGCGGGGCGGGGCAGAGAGGGGCAAGGCGGGGCGGGGCAAGGCAGAGCGGGGCAAGGCAGAGCGGGGCAAGGCGGGGCAGGGGCGGGGCAAGGTGGGGCAAGGCGGGGCGGGGGCGGGGTGAGGTGGGGCAAGGCGGGGCGAGGTGGGGAAAGGCGGGGCAGGGGCGGGGCAATGTGGGGCGGGGCGGGGCGATGCGAGGTGGGGCAAGGCGGGGTGGGGGCGGGGCGAGGTGGGGCAAGGCGGGGCGGGGCAAGGCAGGGCGGGGGCAAGGCAGGGCGAGGCAAGGCACAGCGGGGCAAGGCGAGTTGGGGCAAGGCAGGGCGAAGTGGGGTGGGGCGGGGGGCAAGGTAGGGTGGGGCCAGGCAGGGTGGGCCGAGGCAGGGCGGGGCGAGGCAGGGCGGGGCGAGGCAGGGCGGGGCAAGGCGGGGTGAGGCAGGGCGGGGCAAGGCAGGGTGGGGCAAGGCGGGTCGAGGCAAGGCGGGGTGGGGCAAGGCAAGGCGGGGTGGGGCAAGGTGGGGCAAGGCAAGGCGGAGTGGGGCAAGGCGGGGTGGGGCAAGGTGGGGCAAGGCAAGGCGGGGTGGGGCAAGGCAGAGCGGGGCAAGGCGGGGTGGGGCAAGGCAGAGCGGGGCAAGGCGGGGTGGGGCGAGGCGGGGTGTGGCGAGGCAGGGCGGGGCGAGGCAGGGCGGGGCGAGGCAGGGCGGGGCGAGGCAGGGCGGGGCGAGGCAGGGCGGGGCAAGGCGGGGCGGGGCAAGGCGGGGCGAGGCAAGGCGGGGCAAGGCAGAGTGGGGCAAGGCGGGGTGGGGCAAGGCGGGGTGGGGCAAGGCGGGGTGGGGCAAGGCAAGACGGGGTGGGGCAAGGTGGGGCAAGGCAAGGCAGGGTGGGGCAAGGTGGGGCAAGGCAAGGCAGGGTGGGGCAAGGCGGGGTGGGGCAAGGTGGGGCAAGGCAGGGCGGGGTGGGGCAAGGCGGGGTGGGGCAAGGCAGGGCGGGGTGGGGCAAGGCGGGGCGGGGCAAGGCGGGGTAAGGCGGGGCGGGGTAAGGCGGGGCGGGGCAAGGTGGGGCGGGGCAAGGTGGGGCGGGGCAAGGCTGGCGGGAGCAGGGCGAGGTGGGGCAAGACAAGGCGGGGGGCGGGTCAGGCGGGACAAGGCGGGGCGGTTCGGTGCAGTGCGAGGGGGGGGCAGGGCGAGGGGGTGCACAGCGAGGGGGTGCAGGGTGAGGGGGGTGCAGGGCGAGGGGGTGCAGGACGAGGGTGTGCAGTGCGAGGGGGTGCACGGCGAGGGGGTGCAGGACGAGGGGGTGCACGGCGAGGGGGTGCACAGCGAGGGGGTGCAGGACGAGGGGTAGCAGGACAAGGGGGTGCAGGGCGAGGGGGTGCAGGGCGAGGGGGTGCACGGCGAGGGGGTGCAGGGCGAGGGGGTGCAGGGCGAGGGGGTGCAGGGCGAGGGGGTGCAGGGCGAGGGGGTGCATGGTGAGGGGGTGCACGGCGACGGGGTGCAGGGCGAGTGGGGTGCAGGGCGAGGGGGTGCAAGGCGAGGGGGTGCACGGCGAGGGGGTGCAGGACGAGGGGGTGCAGGACAAGGGGGTGCAGGACAAGGGGGTGCAGGGCGAGGGGGTGCAGGGCGAGGGGGTGCAGGGCGAGGGGGTGCACAGCGAGGGGGTGCAGGACGGGGGGTGCAGGACGAGGGGGTGCAGGGCGAGGGGGTGCAGGGCGAGGCGGTGCAGGGCGAGGGGGTGCAGGGCGAGGGGTGCAGGGCGAGGGGGTGCACGGTGAGGGGGTGCCGGCCGAGGGGGTGCGGGGCGAGGGGGTGCGGGGCGAGGGGGTGCATGGTGAGGGGGTGCACGGCGAGGGGGTGCAGGGCGAGGGGGGTGCACGGCGAGGGAGTGCACGGCGAGGGGGTGCAGGGCGAGGGGGTGCAGGGCGAGGGGGTGCAGGGCGAGGGGGTGCAGGGTGAGGGGGTGCAGGGTGAGGGGGTGCAGGGTGAGGGGGTGCATGGCGAGGGGGTGCAGGGCGAGGGGGTGCAGGACGAGGGGGTGCAGGGCGAGGGGGTGCAGGGCGAGGGGGTGCAGGGCGAGGGGCTGCAGTGCGAGGGGGTGCAGGGCGAGGGGGTGCAGGGTGAGGGGGTGCAGGGTGAGGGGGTGCAGGGCGAGGGTCTGCAGGGCGAGGGGCTGCAATGCGAGGGGGTGCAGGGCGAGGGGGTGCAGGGTGAGGGGGTGCACGGCGAGGGGGTGCAGGGCGAGGGGCTGCAGGGTGAGGGGGTGCAGGGTGAGGGGGTGCACGGTGAGGGGGATGCAGGGTGAGGGGTGCAGGGCGCGGGGGTGCAGGGCGAGGGGGTGCAGGGCGAGTGGGTGCAGGACGAGGGGGTGCAGGGCGAGGGGGTGCACGGCGAGGGGGTGCACGGCGAGGGGGTGCAGGGCGAGGGGGTGCAGGGCGAGGGGGTGCAGGGCGAGGGGGTGCAGGGCGAGGGGGTGCAGGACGAGGGGGTGCAGGGCGAGGGGGTGCAGGGTGAGGGGGTGCACGGCGAGGGGGTGCAGGGCGAGTGGGTGCAGGGCGAGGGGGTGCAGGGCGAGGGGGTGCAGGGCGAGGGGGTGCAGGGCGAGGGGGTGCAGGGTGAGGGGTGTGCACAGCGAGGGGGTGCAGGGCGAGGTGGTGCATGGCGAGGGGGGTGCCGGGCGAGGGGGTGCAGGGCGAGGGGGTGCAGGGCGAGGGGGTGCAGGACGAGGGGTTGCACAGCGAGGGGGGTGCACGGCGAGGGGGTGCAGGGCGAGGGGGTGCAGGGCGAGGGGGTGCAGGGCGAGGGGTGCAGGACGAGGGGGTGCAGGGCGAGGGGGTGCAGGGTGAGGGGGTGCAGGACGAGGGGGTGCACGGCGAGGGGGTGCAGGGCGAGGGGGTGCAGGGCGAGGGGGTGCAGGGCGAGGGGGTGCAGGGCGAGGGGGTGCAGGGCGAGGGGGTGCAGGGCGAGGGGGTGCAGGGCGAGGTGGTGCATGGCGAGGGGGTGCAGGGTGAGGGCCAGGGGGAGAATTTTCCTGTACGGCTTTGTGAGGGATTATCAGTTTACTCGGGCTGGTGCTGACCGATGGGGCTGTGCCTGTTCCTTGTGCCCACCCGGGGGGTGCCCAACATTGCCACCACTCACCTGTGGCTCAGAGCCTGAAAGGTCGGACTCTCGCCTCCTGCAGCGGGGAACTGGCTGAGAATGGTGTAACGGTGAGTGTCCAGGGCTCGGAGCCCGAGCCTCCCTGGCGCTCTCTCTGTGCACGCTCTCCTGTTCTCCCTTTGCCCTCACATCCTGGCTCTTGGGGCGGACAGCTGCCTCTGCTCCCTCCAGGGGTCGCAGCTCCTCGGGCTCCTCATCGGTTGTCCCTGATGAACTTGCTTCCACTCCAGGGTGAAAATCTTTGAGTTCAGTCCTGTCGATGATGACCCAGTCCTTACTGTCAAAGTCTTCCTCCTCAGCCAGAGGTACTGATCGAAAGGCTGTGCTCAGAGCCTCATGCTCCACTGAGGCTGACGCTTCCATCTTGCCACTGTACTGCTTCTCCCCTGGGGCCTGCCCCATGTTCACTGACAGCATCTGTGCGTGTTGTGAGGAGTAGACCTGTCGAGATGGAGAGCCCATGTAGTCCATCCGTGACCTATAACACGCCAACAGTCCATGTCAGAGACAAACCAAGCTATAACGCCTACATTTCTATCATTATTAACAACGCGGTCACACATTACATCACACTCACTCGAGGAGGAGCAGGTCACATCGTCCCTAAGACAGCTCCATTATCAATATCATCATCAATGGCTGAACGGCTAGCTCCACTCAGCTACTGTTGTAACACAGTAATCACAACAACCAATTTGCAGACAGCAAGCTCCCAGAAACACCAGGGCATAGCAGCAGGGCAATAATATTAGTATGGGATTGATACAGGTCAAGGGGAGGGCAGGTGCCATGGCATTAGTTTTGCAATTGATTGAGGGTTTAGACGGTGACTGTGGGATTAATTTGAGATTGATTCAGTCTGCTCTGTATCAATCCCCAAAATAAACCCACTGACCTACTCTGTCCCTATACCCTGTATCAATCCCCAAACTAATCCCACTGCCCCGCTCTCTCCCCATAGCCCTGTATCAATTCCCAAACTAATCCCACTGCCCCGCTCTCTCCCCATAGCCCAGTATCAATCCCCAAACTAATCCCACTGCCCCGCTCTCTCCCCATAGCCCTGTATCAATCCCAAACAAATTCCACTACCCCGCTCTCTCCCCATAGCCCTGTATCAATCCCAAACTAATCCCACTGCCCCGCTCTCTCCCCATAGCCCTGACTATGGATTAGGGATTAGTTTGGGTTTGATACAGGGAGAGAGTGGGCAGTGGGATTAGATTGGGGATTGATACAGGGCTATGGGGAGAGAGCGGGGCAGTGGGATTAGTTTGGGGATTGATACAGGGCTTTCGGGAGAGAGTGGCGCAGTGGGATTAGTTTGGGGATTGATACTGGGCTATGGGGAGAGAGAGGGGCAATGGGATTAGTTTGGGATTGATACAGGGATATGGGGAGAGAGCGGGGCACTGGAATTAGTTTGGGTTTGATACAGGGCTATGGGGAGAGAGCGGGGCAGTGAGATTAGTTTGGGATTGATACAGGGCTATGGGGAGAGAGCGGGGACAGTGGGATTAGTTTGGGATTGATACAGGGCTATGGGGAGAGAGTGGGGCAGTGGGATTAGATAGGGGATTGATACAGGGCTATGGGGAGAGAGCGGGGCAGTGGGATTAGTTTGGGGATTGATACAGGACTATGGGGAGAGAGTGGGGCAGTGGGATTAGTTTGGGATTGATACAGGGCTATGGGGAGAGAGCGGGGCAGTGAGATTAGTTTGGGATTGATACAGGGCTATGGGGAGAGAGCTGGGACAGTGGGATTAGTTTGGGATTGATACAGGGCTATGGGGAGAGAGCGGGGCAGTGGGATTAGATTGGGGATTGATACAGGGCTATGGGGAGACAGTGGGGCAGTGGGATTAGATTGGGGATTGATACAGGGGTATGGGGAGAGAGCGGGGCATTGGGATTAGTTTGGGGATTGATACAGCGCTCTGGGGAGAGTGCCGGGTAGTGGAATTAGTTTGGGATTGATACAGGGCTATTGGGAGAGAGTGGGGCAGTGGGATTAGTTTGGGATTGATACAGGGCTATGGGGAGCGAGTGAGGCAGTGGGATTAGTTTGGGATTGATACAGGGCTATGGGGAGAGGGTGAGGCAGTGGGGTTAGTTTGGGATTGATTCAGGGGTATGGGGTGAGAGTGGGACAGTGGGATTAGTTTGGGATTGATACAGGGCTATGGGGAGAGAGTGAGGCAGTGGGATTAGTTTGGGATTGATTCAGGGGTATGGGGTGAGAGTGGGACAGTGGGATTAGTTTGGGATTGATACAGGGCTATGGGGAGAGAGTGAGGCAGTGGGATTAGTTTGGGATTGATACAGGGCTATGGGGAGAGAGCGGGACAGTGGGATTAGTTTGGGGATAGATAGAGGGCTATGGGGTGAGAGTGGGGCAGTGGGATTAGTTTGGGATTGATACTGGGCTATGGGGTGAGAGTGGGGCATTGGGATTAATTTGGGATTGATACAGGGCTATGGGGAGAAATTGGGGACAGTGGGATTAGTTTGGGATTGATACAGGGCTATGGGGAGAGATCGGGGCAGTGGGATTAGTTTGGGGTTTGATACAGGGCTATGGGGAGAGAGTGAGGCAGTGGGATTAGTTTGGGATTGATACAGGGCTATGGGGAGAGAGCGGGACAGTGGGATTAGTTTGGGGATTGATACAGGGCTATGGGGAGAGATGGGAAGTGGGATTAGTTTGGGATTGATACAGGGCTATAGGGAGAGAGTAGGGACAGTGGGATTAGTTTGGGACTGGTACAGGGCTATGGGGAGAGTGGGGCAGTGGAATTAGTTTGGGTTTGATACAGGGCTATGGGGAGAGAGCGGGACAGTGGGATTAGTTTGGGGATATATACAGAGCTATGGGGAGAGAGTGGAGCAGTGGGATTAGCTTGGGGATTGATACAGGGCTATGGGGAGAGAGGGGCAGTGGGATTAGTTTGGGGTTTGATACAGGGCTATGGGGAGAGGGTGAGGCAGTGGGATTAGTTTGGGGATTGATACAGGGCTATGGGGAGAGAGTGGGGCAGTGGGATTAGTTTGGGGTTTGATACAGGGCTATGGGGAGAGAGTGAGGCAGTGGGATTAGTTTGGGATTGATACAGGGCTATGGGGATTGATAGAGGGCTATGGGGAGAGAGCGGGACAGTGGGATTAGTTTGGTATTGGTGCAGGGCTATGGGGAGAGAGCAGAGCAGTGGGATTAGTTTGGGGATTGATACTGGGCTATGGGGAGAGAGCGGGGCAGTGGGATTAGTTTGGGGATTGATACTGGGCTATGGGGAGAGAGCGGGGCAGTGGGATTAGTTTGGGGATTGATACAGGGCTATGGGGAGAGAGTGACACAGTGGGATTAGATTGGGGATTGATACTGGGCTATGGGGACAGAGAGGAGCAGTGGGATTAGTTTGGGGATTGATGCAGGGCTATGGGGAGAGAGTGGGGCAGTGGGATTAGTTTGGGGATTGATACAGGGCTATGGGGAGAGAGTGGAGCAGTGGGATTGGTTTGGGATTGATACAGGGCTATGGGGAGAGAGCGGGGCAGTGGGGTTGATTGGGTTTGATACAGGGCTTTCGGGAGAGAGCAGGGCAGTGAGATTAGTTTGGGATTGATACAGGGCTATGGGGAGAGAGTGGGGCAGTGGGATTAGTTTGGGATTGATACAGGGCTATGGGGAGAGAGCAGGGCAGTGAGATTAGTTGGGGATTGATACAGGGCTATGGGGAGAGAGCAGGGCAGTGGGATTAGATTGGGGATTGATACAGGGCTATGGGGAGAGAGCGGGACAGTGGGATTAGTTTGGGATTGATACAGGGCTATGGGGAGAGATGGGAAGAGGGATTAGTTTGGGATTGATACAGGGCTATGGGGAGAGAGTAGGGACAGTGGGATTAGTTTGGGGATTGATACTGGGCTATGGGGAGAGAGCGGGGCAGTGGGATTAGTTTGGGGATTGATACAGGGCTATGGGGAGAGAGTGACACAGTGGGATTAGATTGGGGATTGATACTGGGCTATGGGGACAGAGAGGAGCAGTGGGATTAGTTTGGGGATTGATGCAGGGCTATGGGGAGAGAGTGGGGCAGTGGGATTAGTTTGGGGATTGATACAGGGCTATGGGGAGAGAGTGACACAGTGGGATTAGTTTGGGACTGATACAGGGCTATGGGGAGAGAGTGGGGCAGTGGGATTAGTTTGGGATTGATACAGGGCTATGGGGAGAGAGTGGAGCAGTGGGATTGGTTTGGGATTGATACAGGGCTATGGGGAGAGAGCGGGGCAGTGGGGTTGATTGGGTTTGATACAGGGCTTTCGGGAGAGAGCAGGGCAGTGAGATTAGTTTGGGATTGATACAGGGCTATGGGGAGAGAGTGGGGCAGTGGGATTAGTTTGGGATTGATACAGGGCTATGGGGAGAGAGCAGGGCAGTGAGATTAGTTGGGGATTGATACAGGGCTATGGGGAGAGAGCGGGGCAGTGGGATTAGTTTGGGAACAAAAACAGAATTACCTGGAAAAACTCAGCAGGTCTGGCAGCATCGGCGGAGAAGAAAAGAGTTGACGTTTCGAGTCCTCATGACCCTTCAACAGAACTTGATTTCGAGTCCAAGAAAGAGTTGAAATATAAACTGGTTTAAGGTGTGTGTGTGGGGGGCGGAGAGATAGAGAGAGAGAGAGGTGCTTGTGTAGACAGACAAGCAGTGATAGAAGCAGATCATCAAAAGATGTCAACGACAATGGTACAAAAGAACACATAGGTGTTAAAGTTAAAGTTGGTGATATTATCTAAACGAATGTGCTAATTAAGGATGGATGGTAGGGCACTCAAGGTACAGCTCTAGTGGGGGTGGGGGGAGCATAAAAGATTTTAAAATATTTAAAAATAATGGAAATAGGTGGGAAAAGAAAAATCTACAGGGCTTTCGGGAGAGAGCAGGGCAGTGAGATTAGTTTGGGATTGATACAGGGCTATGGGGAGAGAGCAGGGCAGTGGGATTAGTTTGGGGATTGATACTGGGCTATGGGGTGAGAGTGGGGACAGTGGGATTAGTTTGGGATTGATACAGGGCTATGGGGAGAGAGCGGGGCAGTGGGATTAGTTTGGGGTTTGATACAGGGCTATGGGGAGAGAGTGAGGCAGTGGGATTAGTTTGGGATTGATACAGGGCTATGGGGAGAGAGCGGGACAGTGGGATTAGTTTGGGATTGATACAGGGCTATGGGGAGAGATGGGAAGAGGGATTAGTTTGGGATTGATACAGGGCTATGGGGAGAGAGTAGGGACAGTGGGATTAGTTTGGGACTGATACAGGGCTATGGGGTGAGAGTGGGGCATTGGGATTAGTTTGGGATTGATACAGGGCCACGGGGAGAGATTGGGGACAGTGGGATTAGTTTGGGATTGATACAGGGCTATGGGGAGAGAGCGGGGCAGTGGGATTAGTTTGTGGTTTGATACTTGGCTATGGGGAGAGAGCGGGGCAGTGGGATTAGTTTAGGGATTGATACTGGGCTATGGGGAGAGAGCGGGGCAGTGGGATTAGTTTGGGGATTGATACAGGGCTATCGGGAGAGAGTGGCGCATTGGGATTAGTTTGGGGATTGATACTGGGCTATGGGGAGAGAGAGGGGCAGTGGGATTAGTTTGGGATTGATACAGGAATATGGGGAGAGTGGGGCAGTGGAATTAGTTTGGGTTTGATACAGGGCTATGTGGAGAGAGTGGGACAGTGGGATTAGTTTGGGGATATATACAGTGCTATGGGGAGAGAGTGGAGCAGTGGGATTAGCTTGGGGATTGATACAGGGCTATGGGGAGAGAGTGGGGCAGTGGGATTAGTTTGGGGATTGATACAGGGCTATGGGGAGAGAGTGGGGCAGTGGGATTAGTTTGGGGATATATACATGGCTATGGGGATTGATACAGGGCTATGGGGAGAGTGGGGCAGTGGGATTAGTTTGGGGTTTGATACAGGGCTATGGGGAGAGAGTGAGGCAGTGGGATTAGTTTGGGATTGATACAGGGCTATGGGGATTGATAAAGGGCTATGGGGAGAGAGCGGGACAGTGGGATTAGTTTAGTATTGATACAGGGCTATGGGGAGAGAGCGGAGCAGTGGTATTAGTTTGGGATTGATACAGGGCTATGGGGAGAGAGTGGGACAGTGGGATTAGTTTGGGATTGATACAGGGCTATGGGGAGAGAGCAGGATAGTGGGATTAGTTTGGGGATAGATACAGGGCTATGGGGAGAGAGTGGGATTAGTTTGGGGATTGATACAGGGCTAAGGGGAGAGAGCGGGACAGTGGGATTAGTTTGGGGATTGATACAGGGCTAAGGGGAGATAGCGGGACAGTGGGATTAGTTTGGGATTGATACAGGGCTATGGGGAGAGAGTGGGGCAGTGGGTTTAGTTTGGGATTGATACAGAGCTATGGAGAGAGAGCAGGATAGTGGGATTAGTTTGGGGATAGATACAGGGCTATGGGGAGAGAGTGGGATTAGTTTGGGGATTGATACAGGGCTAAGGGGAGAGAGCGGGACAGTGGGATTAGTTTGGGGATTGATACAGGGCTAAGGGGAGATAGCGGGACAGTGGGATTAGTTTGGGATTGATACAGGGCTATGGGGAGAGAGTGGGGCAGTGGGTTTAGTTTGGGATTGATACAGAGCTATGGAGAGAGAGCAGGACAGTGGGATTAGTTTGGGATTGATACAGGGCTATGGGGTGAGAGTGGGGCAGTGGGATTAGTTTGGGGATTGATACAGGGCTATGGGGTGAGAGTGGGGCAGTGGGATTAGTTTGGGGATTGATACAGGGCTATGGGGAGAGAGGGGCAGTGAGGTTGGTTGGGTTTTATACAGGGCTATGGGGAGAGAGTGGGACAGTGGGATTAGTTTGGGATTGATACAGGGATATGGGGGAGCGCGGGGACAGTGGGGTTGGTTGGGTTTTATACAGGGCTATGGGGAGTGACCGAAGCAGTGTCAAGTACACATTGACAGTCCTGCAAACCTTGATGTTCCTTTCACACTGTGCACCCACATGGTGAAACGATCCCCTTGTGCAATGCTCCTCTCCCAGTCCCGCCATTTCCTGCCACCTATTCCCAGGCAGACCTTCACCCTACACCTACTGAACACCCTCGAATCATCGCTCACCGCTTCTCCAGCCCATCAGCCCGGGCGTCTGCAGTCGACAGCCTGTCAGACTCGGGGCTGTTTACACGCCGATATCTCAGTGAGGGTTGCCGTTCAGGTACAGGGGAGCCGGGACATGGACCTCGACTCAGCTCCTCATCCAACACACACTGAGTCTGTATCAACACAGAGAGAGAGAATCATTACAATGTATCTTGAATGATGATCCAGCACCCTAACACAGTAACCTGGTTACTGACTGTATCTCTACTGATGTTAATCCAGCTCCATCACACTGTCACTCAGTAACCCCTCTCCCCCCAGCGCCCTGTGTTACTGACTGTATCTCTACTGATGTTAATCCAGCTCCCTCACACTGTCACTCAGTAACCCCCCTCCCCCCGCCCAGCGCCCTGTGTTACTGACTGTATGTCTACTGATGTTAATCCAGCTCCCTCACACTGTCACTCAGTGACCCCTCTCCCCCAGCACCCTGTGTTACTGACTGTATCTCTTCTGATGTTATCCAGCTCCCTCACACTGTCACTCAGTAACCCCTCTCCCCCCAGCGCCCTGTGTTACTGACTGTATCTCTTCTGATGTTAATCCAGCTCCCTCACACTGTCACTCAGTAACCCCTCTCTCCCAGTGCCCTGTGTTACTGACTGTATCTCTACTGATGTTAATCCAGCTCCCTCACACTGTCACTCAGTAACCCCCCTCCCCCCGCCCAGCGCCCTGTGTTACTGACTGTATGTCTACTGATGTTAATCCAGCTCCCTCACACTGTCACACAGTAACACCTCTCTCCCCAGCGCCCTGTGTTACTGACTGTATCTCTACTGATGTTAATCAGCTCCCTCACACTGACACTCAGTAACCCCCCTCCCCCCGCCCAGCGCCCTGTGTTACTGACTGTATGTCTACTGATGTTAATCCAGCTCCCTCACACTGTCACTCAGTAACCCCCCTCCCCCCGCCCAGCGCCCTGTGTTACTGACTGTATGTCTACTGATGTTAATCCAGCTCCCTCACACTGTCACTCAGTAACCCCCTCTCCCCCAGCGCCCTGTGTTACTGACTGTATCTCTACTGATGTTAATCCAGCTCCCTCGCACTGTCACACAGTAACCCCTCTCCCCCAGCGCCCTGTGTTACTGACGGTTTCTGTCCTGATGTTAATCCAGCTCCCTCACACTGTCACACAGTAACCCCCCTCCCCCCGCCCAGCGCCCTGTGTTACTGACTGTATGTCTACTGATGTTAATCCAGCTCCCTCACACTGTCACTCAGTAACCCCCCTCCCCCGCCCAGCGCCCTGTGTTACTGACTGTATGTCTACTGATGTTAATCCAGCTCCCTCACACTGTCACTCAGTAACCCCTCTCCCCCAGCGCCCTGTGTTACTGACGGTTTCTGTCCTGATGTTAATCCAGCTCCCTCACACTGTCACACAGTAACCCCTCTCCCCCCCTTCCCCCACCCCCTATTCCCCCTGCCCTCTTCCCCTTTCCCCCTGTCCCTCTCCCTACTTCCCCTACCCTCTATTCCCCCTCAGCCCTCTCCCCTCCCTCACCCCCAATTCCCCTCAGCCCTCTCCCCCCTCCCCCACCCCCAATTCGCCCGCCCCCTTCCTCTTTCTCCCTGGCCCTCTCCCCCCCTCACCTACCCCCTATACCCCCGCCCCCCGCTCCCTGACCTTGCTGATGCTAATCCTGAGTTTGTTCCTGTTGATGTCAGTCTCGTCCCAGGCCTCAGTTTCGAACACCAGGTTTGGGGGAGCTGCGGAGTGCTCAGCCGGTCTCCCTGGTAAAATTGGAGGAGCATTCTCCTGGTCACTCAGATGTTCATCCTGTAAGACATCATCCGTATTCTCCCGAAGGACATCACCTGGGACTGGCGTAACGTTAATCACCCTGGAACAGGAGAACATACCTACTGTTTGGCAATGAGTCCTGACCCAGCTGACCCGAGACCCCGGCCCCCTTCCCCGAGACCCCATCCCCGAGACCCGGACCCCTTCCCCGAGACCCCGGCCCCCTTCCCCGAGACCCCATCCCCGAGACCCCTTCCCCGAGACCCCTTCCCCGAGACCCCTTCCCCGAGACCCCTTCCCCGAGACCCCTGCCCCGAGAACCCTTCCCCGAGACCCCTTCCCCGAGACCCCTGCCCCGAGAACCCTTCCCCGAGACCCCTGCCCCGAGAAACCCTTCCCCCGAGACCCCCTGCCCCGAGACACCGGCCCCCTTCCCCAAGACCCCTTCCCCGAGACCCCTGCCCCGAGAACCCTTCCCCGAGACCCCTGCCCCGAGACACCGGCCCCCTTCCCCAAGACCCCTTCCCCGAGACCCCTGCCCCGAGAACCCTTCCCCGAGACCCTGCCCCGAGACACCGGCCCCCTTCCCCAAGACCCCTTCCCCGAGACCCCTTCCCCGAGACCCGGCCCCCTTCCCGGAGACCCGGCCCCCGAGACCCGGCCCCCTTCCCCGAGACCCCTTCCCCGAGACCCCTTCCCCGAGACCCCGGCCCCCCTTCCCCGAGACCCGGCCCCGAGACACCGGCCCCCTTCCCCGAGACCCTGACCCCAAGACCCCGGACCCGAGACCCCGGACCCGAGACCCTGGACCCAGGCCCAAGACCCCGGACCCGAGACCCCGGACCAAGCCCAAGACGCCGGACCCAAGACCCCAACTCCGAGACCCTGGACCCAGGCCCGAGACACCGGCCCCCTTCCCCGAGACCCTGACCCCAAGACCCCGGACCCGAGACCCTGGACCCAGGCCCAAGACGCCGGACCCGAGACCCGGGTCCCGAGACCCGGCCCCGAGACCCCAACTCCGAGACCCCGGACCCAGGCCCAAGACGCCGGACCCGAGACCCGGCCCCGAGACCCGGGTCCCGAGACCCCGGACCCAAGCCCAAGACGCCGGACCCAAGACCCCAACTCCGAGACCCCGGACCCAGGCCCAAGACGCCGGACCCGAGACCCCGGACCCGAGACCCGGCCCCGAGACCCCGACCCGAGACCCTGGCCCTGAGACCCCGGCCCCCTTCCCCGAGACCCCGGCCTCGAGACCCCTGCCCCGAGACTCCGGCCCCCTTCCCCGAGACCCCGACACCGAGATCCCTGCCCCGAGACCCCAGCCCCCTTCCCCGAGACCCCGACCCCGAGACCCCGGAACCCTTCCCCGAGACCCTGACCCCAAGACCCCGGACCCGAGACCCCGGACCCGAGACCCCGGCCCCCTTCCCCGAGAGCCCGACACCGAGATCCCTGCCCCGAGACCCCAGCCCCCTTCCCCGAGACCCCGACCCCGAGACCCCGGAACCCTTCCCCGAGACCCGGCCCCGAGACCCCGGCCCCCTTCCCCGAGACCCTGACCCCAAGACCCCGGACCCGAGACCCCGGACCCGAGACCCCGGCCCCCTTCCCCGAGACCCCGGCCCCCTTCCCCGAGACCCTGACCCCAAGACCCCGGACCCGAGACCCCGGCCCCCTTCCCCGAGACCCCGGCCCCCTTCCCCGAGACCCTGACCCCAAGACCCCGGACCCGAGACCCCGGACCCGAGACCCCCGGCCCCCTTCCCCGAGACCCTGACCCCAAGACCCCGGACCCGAGACCCCGGACCCGAGACCCTGGCCTCAAGACCCCGGACCCGGCCCCCTTCCCCGAGACCCCGAACCCGAGACCCCTTCCCCGAGACCCCTTCCCCGAGACCCCGGACCCGAGACCCCTGCCCCGAGACCCCAGCCCCCTTCCCCGAGACCCCAACCCCGAGACACTGGCCCCCTTCCCTGAGACCCGGCCCCATACCCCGGCCCCCTTTCCTGAGACCCCGACCCTGAGACCCCTGCCCTGAGACCCCGGACCCGAGACCCGGCCCCGAGACCCCTTCCCCGAGACCCCGGACCCGAGACCCCTTCCTCGAGACCCTTTCCTCGAGACCCTGGCCCCGAGACCCCGTCCCCGAGACCCCGGCCCCCTTCCCCAAGACCCCGACCCCGAGACCCCGACCCCGAGACACTGGCCCCCTTCCCTGAGACCCGGCCCCATACCCCGGCCCCCCTTTCCTGAGACCCCGACCCTGAGACCCCTGCCCTGAGACCCCGGACCCGAGACCCGGCCCCGAGACCCCTTCCCCGAGACCCCGGACCCGAGACCCCTTCCTCGAGGACCCTTTCCTCGAGACCCTGGCCCCGAGACCCCGGACCCGAGACCCCCGGCCCCCTTCCCCGAGACCCCGGCCCCCTTTCCCAAGACCCCGACCCCGAGACCCCATCCCCGAGACCCCGGCCCCCTTCCCCAAGACCCCGACCCCGAGACCCCTTCCCCGAGACCCCGACCCCGAGACCCCTGCCCCGAGACCCCTTCACCGAGACTCAGCCCCGAAACCCCAGCCCCCTTCCCCGAGACCCCGGCCCAAAGACCCCTTCCCCGAGACCCTGACCCCCTTCCCCGAGACCCCAACCCCGAGACCTCTGCCCCGAGAACCCGGACCCAAGACCCTGGCCCTGAGACCCCGGCCCCCTTCCCCGAGACCCCTGCCCCGAGACCCCTGCCCCGAGACCCCTGCCCCGAGACCCCGACCCCGAGACCCCGACCCCGAGATCCCTGCCCCGAGACCCCAGCCCCCTTCCCCGAGACCCCAACCCCGAGACCCCGGAACCCTTCCCCGAGACCCGGACCCGAGACCCCGGATCCAGGCCCAAGACGCCGGTCCCCTGCCCTGAGACCCCGGACCCGAGACCCTGCCCCGAGACCCCGGACCCGAGACCCGGCCCCGAGACCCCGGACCCAGGCCCAAGACGCCGGACCCGAGACCCCGGACCCAGGCCCAAGACGCCGGACCCGAGACCCCGGACCCGAGACCCGGCCCCGAGACCCCGGACCCGAGACCCCGGACCCAGGCCCAAGACGCCGGACCCAAGACCCCAACTCCGAGACCCCGGACCCAGGCCCAAGACGCCGGACCCGAGACCCTGGACCCAAGACCCGGCCCCGAGACCCCGACCCGAGACCCTGGGCCCTGAGACCCCGGCCCCCTTCCCCGAGACCCGGCCCCGAGACCCCGACCCGAGACCCTGGCCCTGAGATCCCGGCCCCCTTCCCTGAGACCCTGACCCCGAGACCCCGACACCCGAGATCCCGGACCCAAGACCCGGCCCCAAGACCCCGGCCCCCTTCCCCGAGACCCCGGCCTCGAGACCCCTGCCCCGAGACCCCGGCCACCTTCCCCGAGACCCCCGACCCCGAGATCCCTGCCCCGAGACCCCAGCCCCCTTCCCCGAGACCCCGACCCCGAGACCCCGAACCCTTCCCCGAGACCCGGCCCCGAGACCCCGGACCCGAGACCCCGGATCCAGGCCCAAGACGCCGGTCCCCTGCCCTGAGACCCAGAACCGAGACCCCCGGCCCAGAGACCCCGGACCCGAGACCCGGCCCCGAGACCCGGCCCCGAGACTCCAGACCCGAGACCCTGGACCCAGGCCCAAGACGCCGGTCCCTGCCCTGAGACCCCGGACCCGAGACACTGGCCCCGAGACCCGGCCCCGAGACCCCGGACCCAGGCCCAAGACGCCGGACCCGAGACCCCGGACCCGAGACCCCGGACCCGAGACCCGGCCCCGAGACCCCGGACCCAGGCCCAAGACGCCGGACCCAAGACCCCAGACCCGAGACCCCGGACCCAGGCCCAAGACGCCGGACCCGAGACCCTGGACCCGAGACCCGGCCCCGAGACCCCGGACCCAGGCCCAAGACAGCGGACCCAAGACCCCAACTCCGAGACCCCGGACCCAGGCCCAAGACGCCGGACCACTGCCCTGAGACCCCGGACCCGGGCCCAAGACGCTGGACCCAAGACACCGAGACCCCGGACCCGAGACCCCAGACCCAGGCTGAAGACGCCAGACCCAAGACCCCGGACCCGAGACCCCGGAACCAGGCCCAAGACGCCGGACCCAAGACCCCGACCCCGAGACCCCGGACCCGAGACCCCGGACCCAGGCCCAAGACGCCAGACCCAAGACACTGGACCCGAGACCCCGGACCCAGGGCCCAAGACGCCGGACCCCTGCCCCGAGACCCCTGCCCTGAGACCCCAGACCCGAGACCCCTGCACCGAGACCCCTGCCCTGAGACCCCGGACCCGAGACCCCGGACCCGAGACCCCTGCCCTGAGACCCCGGAGCCAGGCCCAAGACGGCGGACCCCTGCCCCGAGACCCCTGCCCTGAGACCCCGGACCCAAGACCCCTGCCCTGAGACCCCTGCCCTGAGACCCCGGACCCGAGATCCCTGCCCCGAGATCCCTGCCCCGAGACCCCTGCCCGAGACCCCTGCCCGAGACCCCTGCCCGAGACCCCTGCCCCGAGACCCCGGACCCAGGCCCAAGACGCCGGACCCGAGACACCGGACCTGAGACCCAGCCCCGAGACCCCGGACCCGAGACCCTGAGACCCCAGACCCGAGACCCCGGACCCAAGACCCTGGACCCAGGCCCAAGACGCTGGACCCCTGCCCCGGGACCCCTGCCCCGGGACCCCTGCCCCGAGACCCCTGCCCCGAGACACCTGCCCTGAGACCCCGGACCCGAGACCCCGAGACCCCAGACCCGAGACCCCGGACCCAAGACCCTGGACCCAGGCCCAAGACGCTGGACCCCTGCCCCGGGACCCCTGCCCCGGGACCCCTGCCCCGAGACCCCGGACCCGAGACCCCTGCCCCGGGACCCCGGACCCGAGACCCCGAGACCCCAGACCCGAGACCCCGGACCAAAGACCCTGGACCCAGGCCCAAGACGCTGGACCCCTGCCCCGGGACGCCTGCCCCGGGACCCCTGCCCCGAGACCCCGGACCCGAGACCCCTGCCCCGAGACCCCGGACCCGAGACCCCTGCCCCGAGACCCCGGAGCCGAGACCCCTGCCCCGAGACCCCTGCCCTGAGACCCCGGACCTGAGACCCCTGCCCCGCGACCCCGGACCCGAGACCCCTGCCCCGAGACCCCTGCCCTGAGACCCCGGACCCGAGACCCCTGCCCCGCGACCCCGGACCCGAGACCCCTGCCCCGAGACCCCGGACCCAGGCCCAAGACGCCGGACCCGAGACCCAGCCCCAAGACCCCGGACCCGAGACCCCTGCCCCGAGACCCCTGCCCTGAGACCCCGGACCCGAGACCCCTGCCCCGAGACCCCTGCCCCGAGACACCGGACCCGAGACCCCGAGACCCCAGACCCGAGACCCCGGACCCAGGCCCAAGACGCTGGACCCCTGCCCTGAGACCCCTGCCCCGAGACCCCTGCCCCGAGACCCCTGCCCCGAGACCCCGGACCCAAGACCCCGGACCCAAGACCCCTGCCCCGAGACCCCTGCCTGAGACCCCGGACCCGAGACCCCTGCCCCGAGACCCCGGATCCGAGACCCCTGCCCCGCGACCCCGGACCCGAGACCCCTGCCCCGAGACCCCGAGACCCCGAGACCCCGGACCCAAGACCCCTGCCCCGAGACCCCGGACCCAAGACCCCGGATCCCTGCCCTGAGACCCCGGCCCCAAGACCCCTCCCCCGAGAACCCGGAACCGAGATCCCGGCCCCCTGCCCCGAGACCCCTGCCCTGAGAGACCGGACCCGAGACCCCAGCCCCGAGACCCAGGCCACTGCCCCGAGACTCCAGTCCCTGCCCCACTCCCTTTCTACACCCAAGATATCCCCCACCCTCCCCCCGCAGCCGGCCCACCCTCCCCCCGCAGCCGGCCCACCCTCCCCCACCCTCCCCCCGCAGCCGGCCCACCATCCCCCACCCTCCCCCCGCAGCCGGCCCACCCTCCCCCACTCCCCCCATGGACTCACCCGAACATGGCTGCAGTCTGTTTGGTGTGCAGTTGGGCCTGGGTGGGAGTGCTGGTAGACAATAAAATATCAGTGCCACCTTTCTCCCAGTCGAAGGCCTCGTTCTCAGTGATGTTCCGCTCCTTGCTGCTATTCTCTAACACTGACATTATCAACTGCAGGAGAGAGAGACAGAAAGAGAAAAGGCGATGTCAGCACAAGGCCACAGGGACAACCGTTTACAAACATCCCCCCAACAGCCCTCCTCCCTCAACACCCCTCCTCCATCCCCCCACAGCCCTCCTCCCTCAACACCCCTCCTCCATCCCCCCAACAGCCCTCCTCCCTCAACACCCCTCCTCCATCCCCCAACAGCCCTCCTCCCTCAACACCCCTCCTCCATCCCCCCACAGCCCCATCCAAGCCAATCCTCTCATTCCCTCTCGCCACACACAATCTCCTCCTACACATGTACCCTGTTCTTCTGAGCCAAAAAGAGATGTTATGGGGGCAGGTGGGAGGCCCTGGTGAAATGAGGCAAGGAGACTTGAGAGCGATAAACAGTGTGAGATGGGGAGAGAGCACGCGTTGAGGCTTCAGAGGGTTAAACAGTGTGAGATGGGGAGAGAGCACGCGTTGAGGCTTCAGAGGGTTAAACAGTGTGAGATGGGGAGAGACAGCGTGATTGAAGTTCAGAGGGTTAAACTGTGTGAGATGGGGAGAGACAGCGTGATTGAAGTTCAGAGGGTTAAACAGTGTGAGATGGGGAGAGAGTGCGGTGAGACCTCAGAGGGTTAAACAGTGTGAGATGGGGAGAGAGAGCGCGGTGAGAGTTCAGAGGGTTAAACAATGTGAGAAGGCGACAGAGCGCAATGAGACTTCAGGGGGTTAAACAGTGTGAGAAGGGGAGAGAGAGTGCGTTGAGAGTTCAGAGGGATAAACAGTGTGAGATGGGGAGAGAGAGTGCGTTGAGAGTTCAGAGGGATAAACAGTGTGAGATGGGGAGAGACAGCGCGGTGAGATTCATAGAGTTAAACAAGGTGAGATGGGGAGAGAGAGCGCGGTGAGAGTTCAGAGGGATAAACAGTGTGAGATGGGGAGAGAGAGCGCGGTGAGACTTCAGAGGGTTAAACAGTGAGACATGGGGAGATAGAGCCCGGGCAGAGTTCAGAGGGTTAAACAGTGTGAGATGGGGGAGAGAGAGCGCGGTGAGAGTTCAGGGGGTTAAACAGTGTGAGATGGGGGAGAGAGAGCGCGGTGAGAGTTCAGGGGGTTAAACAGTGTGAGATGGGGAGAGAGAACGCGGTGAGATTCATAGGGTTAAACAGGGTGAGATGGGGAGAGAGAGCGCAGTGAGAGTTCAGAGTGTTAAACAATGTGAGATGGGGAGAGGGAGCCCGGTGAGAGTTCAGAGGGTTGGTCAGTGTGAGATGGGATGAGAGAGCGCAGTGAGAGTTCAGGGGGTTAAACAGTGTGAGAAGGGGAGAGAGCGCGGTGAGAGTTCAGAGGGTTAAACAGTGTGACATGGGGAGACAGAGCGCGGTGAGAGTTCAGGCGGTTAAACAGTGTGAGATGGGGAGAGAGAGTGCGGTGAGGCTTCAGAGGGTTAAACAATGTGAGAAGCGGAGAGAGTGCAGTGAGACTTCAGGGGGTTAAACAGTGTGAGATGGGGAGAGAGAATGCGGTGAGTGTTCAGGGAGTTAAACAGTGTGAGAAGGAGAGAGAGCACGGTGAGAGTTCAGAGGGTTAAACAGTGAGACATGGGGAGAGAGAGCGCGGGCAGAGTTCAGAGGGTTAAACAGTGTGAAATGGGGGAGAGAGAGCACGGTGAGAGTTCAGGGGGTTAAACAGTGTGAGATGGGGAGAGAGCGTGATTGAAGTTCAGAGGGTTAAACAGTGTGAGATGGGGAGAGAGCGCGGTGAGACCTGAGGGTTAAACAGTGTGAGAAGCGGAGAGATCACAGTGAGACTTCAGGGGGTTAAACAGTGTGAGATGGGGAGACAGAGCGCGGTGAGAGTTCAGAGGGTTAAACAATGTGAGAAGGCGACAGAGCGCAGTGAGACTTCAGGGGTTAAACAGTGTGAGAAGGGGAGAGAGAATGCGGTGAGAGCTCAGAGGGTTAAACAGTGTGAGATGGGGAGAGAGCGCGGTGAGCGTTCAGAGGGATAAACAGTGTACGAAGGGGGAGAGAGAGCGCGGTGAGATTGATTGAGTTAAACCGTGTGAGATGGGGAGAGAGAGTGCGGTGAGAGTTCAGAGGGTTAAATAGTGTGAGATGGGGAGAGAGAGTGCGGTGAGAGTTCAGAGGGTTAAACAGTGTGAGATGGGGAGAGAGGGCGCGTTGAGGCTTCAGAGGTTTAAACAGTGTGAGATAGGGAGAGACAGCATGATTGAAGTTCAGAGGGTTAAACAGTGTGAGAAGGGGAGAGAGAGTGCGTTGAGAGTTCAGAGGGTTAAACAGTGTGAGATGGGGAGAGAGTGCGGTGAGACCTCAGAGGGTTAAACAGTGTGAGATGGGGAGAGAGAGCGCGGTGAGAGTTCAGAGGGTTAAACAATGTGAGAAGGCGACAGAGCGCAATGAGACTTCAGGGGGTTAAACAGTGTGAGAAGGGGAGAGAGAGTGCGTTGAGAGTTCAGAGGGATAAACAGTGTGAGATGGGGAGAGAGAGTGCGTTGAGAGTTCAGAGGGATAAACAGTGTGAGATGGGGAGAGACAGCGCGGTGAGATTCATAGAGTTAAACAAGGTGAGATGGGGAGAGAGAGCGCGGTGAGAGTTCAGAGGGATAAACAGTGTGAGATGGGGAGAGAGAGCGCGGTGAGAGTTCAGAGGGATAAACAGTGTGAGATGGGGAGAGAGAGCGCGGGCAGAGTTCAGAGGGTTAAACAGTGTGAGAAGGGGGAGAGAGAGCGTAGTGAGAAATCAGGGGATTAAACAGTGTGAGATGGGGAGAGAGAAAGCGGTGAGTTCAGGCAGTTAAACAGTGTGAGATGGGGAGAGAGCGCGGTGAGATTCATAGGGTTAAACAGTGTGAGAAGAGGAGAGAGAGCGCAGGCAGAGTTCAGAGGGTTAAACAGGGTGAGAAGGTGAGACAGAGAACGTAGAGAGTTTAGGGGTTTAAACTGTGTGAGATGGGGAGAGAGAGCGCGGTGAGAGTTCAGGGGGTTAAAGAGTGTGAGATGGGGAGAGAGCGCGCGGTGACAGTTCAGAGGGTTAAACAGTGTGAGTTGTGGAGAGAGAGCGCGATGACATTCATAGGATTAAACAGGGGGAGAAGGGGATAGAGTGAGGAGAGAGTTCAGAGGGTTAAACAGCGTGAGATGGGGAGAGAGAGCGTGGAGAGAGTTCAGGGGGTTAAACAATGTGAGATGGGGAGAGAGAGTGTGACTGAGGTCAGAGGGTTAAACAGTGTGAGAAGCGGAGAGATCGCAGTGAGACTTCAGGGGGTTAAACATTGTGAGAAGGGGAGAGAGAGTGCGTTGAGAGTTCAGAGGGTTAAATAGTGTGAGATGGGGAGAGAGAGTGCGGTGAGAGTTCAGATGGTTAAACAGTGTGAGATGGGGAGAGAGAGCGCGGGCAGCGTTCAGGGGGTTAAACAGTGTGAGATGGGAAGAAAGAGCGCGGGCAGAGTTCAGAGGGTTAACTGTGTGGGAAGTGGGAGAGGGAGCGCGGTGAGAGTTCAGGGGGTAAAATAGTGTGAGATGGGGAGAGAGCGCGGTGAGAGTTCAGAGGGATAAACAGTGTGAGATGGGGGAGAGTGCGCGGTGAGAAATCAGTGGGTTAAACAGTGTGAGATGGGGAGAGAGAACGTGGGCAGAGTTCAGAGGGTTAAACAGAGTAAGAAGGGGGAGAGAGAGAACAGTGAGAAATCAGGGGGTTAAACAGTGTGAGAAGGGGAGACAGAAAGCGGTGAGTTCAGGCAGTTAAACAGTGTGAGATGGGGAGAGAGAGCGCGGTGAGATTCATAGGGTTAAACAGCGTGAGAAGAGGAGAGAGAGCGCAGGCAGAGTTCATAAGGTTAAACAGTGTGAGAAGGGGGAGAAAGAAAGTGGTGAGTTCAGGCAGTTAAACAGTGTGAGATGGGGAGAGAGAGCGCGGTGAGATTCATAGGGTTAAACAGCGTGAGAAGAGGAGAGAGAGCGCAGGCAGAGTTCATAAGGTTAAACAGTGTGAGAAGGTGAGACAGAGGACGTTGAGAGTTTAAGGGTTTAAACTGTGTGAGATGGGGAGAGAGAGCGTGGGCAGAGTACAGAGGGATAAACAGTGTACGAAGGGGGAGAGAGAGCGTGGTGAGAGTTCAGGGGGTTAAACAGTGTGAGATGGGGAGAGAGGGCGCGTTGAGGCTTCAGAGGTTTAAACAGTGTGAGATAGGGAGAGACAGCATGTTTGAAGTTCAGAGGGTTAAACAGTGTGAGATGGGGAGAGAGAGCGTGATTGAAGTTTAGAGGGTTAAACAGTGTGAGAAGCGGAGAGAGCGCAGTGAGACCTCAGGGGGTTAAACAGGGTGAGAAGGGGAGAGAGAGTGCCTTGAGAGTTCAGAGGGTTAAACAGTGTGAGATGGGGAGACAGAACGCGGTGAGAGTTCAGAGGGTTAAACAGTGTGAGAAGGCGACAGAGCTCAGTGAGACTTCAGGGGTTAAACAGTGTGAGAAGGGGAGAGCGAGTGCGTTGAGAGTTCAGAGTGTTAAATAGTGTGAGAAGGGGGAGAGACAGTGCGGTGAGAGTTCATAGGGATAAACAGGGTGAGATGGGAAGAGAGAGCGCGGGCAGAGCTCAGAGGGTTAAACAGTGTGAGATGGGGAGAGAGAGCGCGGTGAGAGTTCAGGGGGTTAAACAGTGTGAGATGGGGGAGAGAGAGTGTGGTGAGAGTGCAGAGTGTTAAACAGTGTGAGAAGGGGAGAGAGAGTGCGTTGAGAGTTCAGAGGGTTAAACAGTGTGAGATGGGAAGAGAGAGCGCGGGCAGAGCTCAGAGGTTTAAACAGTGTGAGATGGGGAGAGAGAGTGCGGTGAGCATTCAGAGGGATAAACAGTGTGAGATGGGGAGAGAGCCCGGTGAGACTTCAGGTGGATAAACAGTGTGAGATGGGGTGAGAGAGCACGTTGAGATTCATAGGGTTAAACAGGGGGTGAAGGGGATAGAGTGCGGAGAGAGTTCAGAGGGTTAAACAGCGTGAGATGGGGAGAGAGAGCGTGGAGAGAGTTCAGGGGGTTAAACAATGTGAGATGGGGAGAGAGAGCGTGACTGAGGTCAGAGGGTTAAACAATGTGAGAAGCGGAGAGATCGCAGTGAGACTTCAGGGGGTTAAACAGTGTGAGATGGGGAGAGAGAGTGCGTTGAGAGTTCAGAGGGTTAAATAGTGTGAGATGGGGAGAGAGAGTGCGGTGAGAGTTCAGAGGGTTAAATAGTGTGAGATGGGGAGAGACAGCATGTTTGAAGTTCAGAGGGTTAAACAGTGTGAGATGGGGAGAGAGAGTGCGTTGAGAGTTCAGAGAGTTAAACAGTGTGAGAAGGGGAGAGAGAGCGTGATTGAAGTTCAGAGGGTTAAACAGTGTGAGAAGGGGAGAGAGTGTAGTGAGACCTCAGAGGGTTAAACAGTGTGAGATGGGGAGACAGAGCGCGGTGTGAGTTCAGAGGGTTAAACAATGTGAGAAGGCGACAGAGCGCAATGAGACTTCAGGGGTTAAACAGTGTGAGAAGGGGACAGAGAATGCAGTGAGAGTTCAGAGGGATAAACAGTGTGAGATGGGGAGAGAGAGCGCGGTGAGAGTTCAGAGGGATAAACAGTGTGAGATGGGAAGAGAGAGCGCGGGCAGAGTTCAAAGGGTTAAACAGTGTGAGAAGGGGGAGAGAGAGGGTAGTGAGAAATCAGGGGGTTAAACAGTGTGAGATGGGGAGAGAGAGCGCGGGCAGAGTTCAGAGGGTTAAACAGTGTGAGAAGGGGGAGAGAGAGCGTAGTGAGAAATCAGGGGGTTAAACAGTGTGAGAAGGGGGAGAAAGAAAGTGGTGAGTTCAGGCAGTTAAACAGTGTGAGATGGGGAGAGAGCGCGGTGAGATTCATAGGGTTAAACAGCATGAGAAGAGGGGAGAGAGCGCAGGCAGAGTTCAGAGGGTTAAACAGGGTGAGGTGAGACAGAGGACGGTGAGAGATCAGGGGGTTAAAAAGTGTGAGATGGGGAGAGAGCGCGCGGTGACAGTTCAGAGGGTTAAACAGTGTGAGATGGGGAGAGAAAGCGCGCTGAGATTCATCGGGTTAAACAGGGGGAGAAGGGGATAGAGTGCGGAGAGAGTTCAGAGGGTTAAACAGCGTGAGATGGGCAGAAAGAGCGTGGAGAGAGTTCAGGGGGTTAAACAATGTGAGATGGGTAGAGAGAGCGTGATTGAAGTTCAGAGGGTTAAACAGTGTGAGAAGGGGAGAGCGAGTGCGTTGAGAGTTCAGAGTGTTAAATAGTGTGAGAAGGGGGAGAGACAGTGCGGTGAGAGTTCAGAGGGATAAACAGGGTGAGATGGGAAGAGAGAGCGCGGGCAGAGCTCAGAGGGTTAAACAGTGTGAGATGGGGAGAGAGAGCGCGGTGAGAGTTCAGGGGGTTAAACAGTGTGAGATGGGGGAGAGAGAGTGCGTTGAGAGTTCAGAGGGTTAAACAGTGTGAGATGGGAAGAGAGAGCGCGGGCAGAGCTCAGAGGTTTAAACAGTGTGAGATGGGGAGAGAGAGTGCGGTGAGCGTTCAGAGGGATAAACAGTGTGAGATGGGGAGAGAGCCCGGTGAGACTTCAGAGGGATAAACAGTGTGAGATGGGGTGAGAGAGCACGTTGAGATTCATAGGGTTAAACAGGGGGTGAAGGGGATAGAGTGCGGAGAGAGTTCAGAGGGTTAAACAGCGTGAGATGGGGAGAGAGAGCGTGGAGAGAGTTCAGGGGGTTAAACAATGTGAGATGGGGAGAGAGAGCGTGACTGAGGTCAGAGGGTTAAACAATGTGAGAAGCGGAGAGATCGCAGTGAGACTTCAGGGGGTTAAACAGTGTGAGAAGGGGAGAGAGAGTGCGTTGAGAGTTCAGAGTGTTAAATAGTGTGAGATGGGGAGAGAGAGTGCGGTGAGAGTTCAGAGGGTTAAATAGTGTGAGATGGGGAGAGAGAGCGCGGGCAGCGTTCAGAGGGTTAAACAGTGTGAGATGGGGAGAGACAGCATGTTTGAAGTTCAGAGGGTTAAACAGTGTGAGATGGGGAGAGACAGCATGTTTGAAGTTCAGAGGGTTAAACAGTGTGAGATGGGGAGAGACAGCATGTTTGAAGTTCAGGGGGTTAAACAGTGTGAGAAGGGGAGAGAGTGTAGTGAGAGCTCAGAGGGTTAAACAGTGTGAGATGGGGAGACAGAGCGCGGTGTGAGTTCAGAGGGTTAAACAATGTGAGAAGGCGACAGAGCGCAATGAGACTTCAGGGGTTAAACAGTGTGAGAAGGGGACAGAGAATGCAGTGAGAGTCCAGAGGGATAAACAGTGCGAGATGGGGAGAGAGAGCGCGGGCAGAGTTCAGAGGGATAAACAGTGTGAGATGGGGAGAGACAGCATGTTTGAAGTTCAGAGGGTTAAACAGTGTGAGATGGGGAGAGAGAGTGCGTTGAGAGTTCAGAGGGTTAAACAGTGTGAGATGGGGAGAGAGAGCGTGATTGAAGTTCAGAGGGTTAAACAGTGTGAGAAGGGGAGAGAGTGTAGTGAGACCTCAGAGGGTTAAACAGTGTGAGATGGGGAGAGAGAGCGTGATTGAAGTTCAGAGGGTTAAACAGTGTGAGATGGGGAGAGAGAGTGCGTTGCGAGTTCAGAGGGTTAAACAGTGTGAGATGGGGAGAGAGTGCGGTGAGACCTCAGAGGGTTAAACAGTGTGAGATGGGGAGAGAGAGCGCGGTGAGAGTTCAGAGGGTTAAACAATGTGAGAAGGCGACAGCGCAATGAGACTTCAGGGGGTTAAACAGTGTGAGAAGGGGAGAGAGAGTGCGTTGAGAGTTCAGAGGGATAAACAGTGTGAGATGGGGAGAGAGAGTGCGTTGAGAGTTCAGAGGGATAAACAGTGTGAGATGGGGAGAGACAGCGCGGTGAGATTCATAGAGTTAAACAAGGTGAGATGGGGAGAGAGAGCGCGGTGAGAGTTCAGAGGGATAAACAGTGTGAGATGGGGAGAGAGAGCGCGGTGAGAGTTCAGAGGGATAAACAGTGTGAGATGGGGAGAGAGAGCGCGGGCAGAGTTCAGAGGGTTAAACAGTGTGAGAAGGGGGAGAGAGAGCGTAGTGAGAAATCAGGGGATTAAACAGTGTGAGATGGGGAGAGAGAAAGCGGTGAGTTCAGGCAGTTAAACAGTGTGAGATGGGGAGAGAGTGCGGTGAGATTCATAGGGTTAAACAGTGTGAGAAGAGGAGAGAGAGCGCAGGCAGAGTTCAGAGGGTTAAACAGGGTGAGAAGGTGAGACAGAGAACGTTGAGAGTTTAGGGGTTTAAACTGTGTGAGATGGGGAAAGAGAGCGCGGTGAGAGTTCAGGGGGTTAAAGAGTGTGAGATGGGGAGAGAGCGCGCGGTGACAGTTCAGAGGGTTAAACAGTGTGAGTTGTGGAGAGAGAGCGCGGTGAGATTCATAGGGTTAAACAGGGGGAGAAGGGGAGAGAGTGAGGAGAGAGTTCAGAGGGTTAAACAGCGTGAGATGGGGAGAGAGAGCGTGGAGAGAGTTCAGGGGGTTAAACAATGTGAGATGGGGAGAGAGAGCGTGACTGAGGTCAGAGGGTTAAACAGTGTGAGAAGCGGAGAGATCGCAGTGAGACTTCAGGGGGTTAAACAGTGTGAGAAGGGGAGAGAGAGTGCGTTGAGAGTTCAGAGGGTTAAATAGTGTGAGATGGGGAGAGAGAGTGCGGTGAGAGTTCAGATGGTTAAACAGTGTGAGATGGGGAGAGAGAGCGCGGGCAGCGTTCAGGGGGTTAAACAGTGTGAGATGGGAAGAAAGAGCGCGGGCAGAGTTCAGAGGGTTAACTGTGTGGGAAGTGGGAGAGGGAGCGCGGTGAGAGTTCAGGGGGTAAAATAGTGTGAGATGGGGAGAGAGCGCGGTGAGAGTTCAGAGGGATAAACAGTGTGAGATGGGGGAGAGTGCGCGGTGAGAAATCAGTGGGTTAAACAGTGTGAGATGGGGAGAGAGAATGTGGGCAGAGTTCAGAGGGTTAAACAGAGTGAGAAGGGGCAGAGAGAGAACAGTGAGAAATCAGGGGGTTAAACAGTGTGAGAAGGGGAGACAGAAAGCAGTGAGTTCAGGCAGTTAAACAGTGTGAGAAGGCGACAGAGCTCAGTGAGACTTCAGGGGTTAAACAGTGTGAGAAGGGGAGAGCGAGTGCGTTGAGAGTTCAGAGTGTTAAATAGTGTGAGATGGGGGAGAGACAGTGCGGTGAGAGTTCATAGGGATAAACAGGGTGAGATGGGAAGAGAGAGCGCGGGCAGAGCTCAGAGGGTTAAACAGTGTGAGATGGGGAGAGAGAGCGCGGTGAGAGTTCAGGGGGTTAAACAGTGTGAGATGGGGGAGAGAGAGTGTGGTGAGAGTGCAGAGTGTTAAACAGTGTGAGAAGGGGAGAGAGAGTGCGTTGAGAGTTCAGAGGGTTAAACAGTGTGAGATGGGAAGAGAGAGCGCGGGCAGAGCTCAGAGGTTTAAACAGTGTGAGATGGGGAGAGAGAGTGCGGTGAGCATTCAGAGGGATAAACAGTGTGAGATGGGGAGAGAGAGCACGTTGAGATTCATAGGGTTAAACAGGGGGTGAAGGGGATAGAGTGCGGAGAGAGTTCAGAGGGTTAAACAGCGTGAGATGGGGAGAGAGAGCGTGGAGAGAGTTCAGGGGGTTAAACAATGTGAGATGGGGAGAGAGAGCGTGACTGAGGTCAGAGGGTTAAACAATGTGAGAAGCGGAGAGATCGCAGTGAGACTTCAGGGGGTTAAACAGTGTGAGATGGGGAGAGAGAGTGCGTTGAGAGTTCAGAGGGTTAAATAGTGTGAGATGGGGAGAGAGAGTGCGGTGAGAGTTCAGAGGGTTAAATAGTGTGAGATGGGGAGAGAGAGCGCGGGCAGCGTTCAGAGGGTTAAACAGTGTGAGATGGGGAGAGACAGCATGTTTGAAGTTCAGAGGGTTAAACAGTGTGAGATGGGGAGAGAGAGTGCGTTGAGAGTTCAGGGGGTTAAACAGTGTGAGATGGGGAGAGAGAGCGTGATTGAAGTTCAGAGGGTTAAACAGTGTGAGAAGGGGAGAGAGTGTAGTGAGACCTCAGAGGGTTAAACAGTGTGAGATGGGGAGACAGAGCGCGGTGTGAGTTCAGAGGGTTAAACAATGTGAGAAGGCGACAGAGCGCAATGAGACTTCAGGGGTTAAACAGTGTGAGAAGGGGACAGAGAATGCGGTGAGAGTTCAGAGGGATAAACAGTGTGAGATGGGGAGAGAGAGCGCGGGCAGAGTTCAGAGGGTTAAACAGTGTGAGAAGGGGGAGAGAGAGCGTAGTGAGAAATCAGGGGGTTAAACAGTGTGAGAAGGGGGAGAAAGAAAGTGGTGAGTTCAGGCAGTTAAACAGTGTGAGATGGGGAGAGAGCGCGGTGAGATTCATAGGGTTAAACAGCATAAGAGGGGAGAGAGCGCAGGCAGAGTTCAGAGGGTTAAACAGGGTGAGGTGAGACAGAGGACGGTGAGAGTTCAGGGGGTTAAAAAGTGTGAGATGGGGAGAGAGCGCGCGGTGACAGTTCAGAGGGTTAAACAGTGTGAGATGGGGAGAGAAAGCGCGCTGAGATTCATCGGGTTAAACAGGGGGAGAAGGGGATAGAGTGCGGAGAGAGTTCAGAGGGTTAAACAGCGTGAGATGGGCAGAAAGAGCGTGGAGAGAGTTCAGGGGGTTAAACAATGTGAGATGGGTAGAGAGAGCGTGATTGAAGTTCAGAGGGTTAAACAGTGTGAGAAGCGGAGAGAGCGCAGTGAGACCTCAGGGGGTTAAACAGTGTGAGAAGGGGAGAGAGAGTGCCGTGAGAGTTCAGTGGGTTAAACAGTGTGAGATGGGGAGACAGAACGCGGTGAGAGTTCAGAGGGTTAAACAATGTGAGAAGGCGACAGAGCGCAGTGAGACTTCAGGTGTTAAACAGTGTGAGAAGGAGAGACAGAGCGCGGTAAGAGTTCAGAGGGTTAAACAATGTGAGAAGGCGACAGAGCGCAGTGAGACTTCAGGGGTTAAACAGTGTGAGAAGGGGAGAGAGAATGCGGTGAGAGTTCAGAGGGATAAACAGTGTGAGATGGGGAGAGAGCGCGGTGAGAGTTCAGAGGGATAAACAGTGTGAGATGGGGAGAGAGAGCGCGGGCAGAGTTCAGAGGGTTAAACAGTGTGAGAAGGGGGAGAGAGAGCGTAGTGAGAAATCAGGGGATTAAACAGTGTGAAAAGGGGGAGAAAGAAAGTGGTGAGTTCAGGCAGTTAAACAGTGTGAGATGGGGAGAGAGAGCGCGGTGAGATTCATAGGGTTAAACAGTGTGAGAAGAGGAGAGAGAGCGCAGGCAGAGTTCATAAGGTTAAACAGGGTGAGAAGGTGAGACAGAGGATGTTGAGAGTTTAGGGGTTTAAACTGTGTGAGATGGGGAGAGAGAGCGTGGTGAGAGTTCAGGGGGATAAAGAGTGTGAGATGGGGAGAGAGCACGGTGAGATTCATAGGGTTAATCAGGGGGAGTAGGGGATAGAGTGCGGAGAGAGTTCAGAGGGTTAAACAGCGTGAGATGGGGAGAGAGAGCGTGGAGAGAGTTCAGGGGGTTAAACAATGTGAGATGGGGAGAGAGAGCGTGACTGAGGTCAGAGGGTTAAACAATGTGAGAAGCGGAGAGATCGCAGTCGACTTCAGGGGGTTAAACAGTGTGAGAAGGGGAGAGAGAGTGCGGTGAGAGTTCAGAGGGTTAAATAGTGTGAGATGGGGAGAGAGAGCGCGGGCAGCGTTCAGAGGGTTAAACAGTGTGAGATGGGGAGAGACAGCATGTTTGAAGTTCAGAGGGTTAAACAGTGTGAGATGGGGAGAGACAGCATGTTTGAAGTTCAGAGGGTTAAACAGTGTGAGATGGGGAGAGACAGCATGTTTGAAGTTCAGGGGGTTAAACAGTGTGAGAAGGGGAGAGAGTGTAGTGAGAGCTCAGAGGGTTAAACAGTGTGAGATGGGGAGACAGAGCGCGGTGTGAGTTCAGAGGGTTAAACAATGTGAGAAGGCGACAGAGCGCAATGAGACTTCAGGGGTTAAACAGTGTGAGAAGGGGACAGAGAATGCAGTGAGAGTCCAGAGGGATAAACAGTGCGAGATGGGGAGAGAGAGCGCGGTGAGAGTTCAGAGGGATAAACAGTGTGAGATGGGGAGAGAGAGCGCGGGCAGAGTTCAGAGGGATAAACAGTGTGAGATGGGGAGAGACAGCATGTTTGAAGTTCAGAGGGTTAAACAGTGTGAGATGGGGAGAGAGAGTGCGTTGAGAGTTCAGAGGGTTAAACAGTGTGAGATGGGGAGAGAGAGCGTGATTGAAGTTCAGAGGGTTAAACAGTGTGAGAAGGGGAGAGAGTGTAGTGAGACCTCAGAGGGTTAAACAGTGTGAGATGGGGAGAGAGAGCGTGATTGAAGTTCAGAGGGTTAAACAGTGTGAGATGGGGAGAGAGAGTGCGTTGAGAGTTCAGAGGGTTAAACAGTGTGAGATGGGGAGAGAGTGCGGTGAGACCTCAGAGGGTTAAACAGTGTGAGATGGGGAGAGAGAGCGCGGTGAGAGTTCAGAGGGTTAAACAATGTGAGAAGGCGACAGAGCGCAATGAGACTTCAGGGGGTTAAACAGTGTGAGAAGGGGAGAGAGAGTGTGTTGAGAGTTCAGAGGGATAAACAGTGTGAGATGGGGAGAGAGAGTGCGTTGAGAGTTCAGAGGGATAAACAGTGTGAGATGGGGAGAGACAGCGCGGTGAGATTCATAGAGTTAAACAAGGTGAGATGGGGAGAGAGAGCGCGGTGAGAGTTCAGAGGGATAAACAGTGTGAGATGGGGAGAGAGAGCGCGGTGAGAGTTCAGAGGGATAAACAGTGTGAGATGGGGAGAGAGAGCGCGGGCAGAGTTCAGAGGGTTAAACAGTGTGAGAAGGGGGAGAGAGAGCGTAGTGAGAAATCAGGGGATTAAACAGTGTGAGATGGGGAGAGAGAAAGCGGTGAGTTCAGGCAGTTAAACAGTGTGAGATGGGGAGAGAGCGCGGTGAGATTCATAGGGTTAAACAGTGTGAGAAGAGGAGAGAGAGCGCAGGCAGAGTTCAGAGGGTTAAACAGGGTGAGAAGGTGAGACAGAGAACGTTGAGAGTTTAGGGGTTTAAACTGTGTGAGATGGGGAGAGAGAGCGCGGTGAGAGTTCAGGGGGTTAAAGAGTGTGAGATGGGGAGAGAGCGCGCGGTGACAGTTCAGAGGGTTAAACAGTGTGAGTTGTGGAGAGAGAGCGCAGTGAGATTCATAGGGTTAAACAGGGGGAGAAGGGGATAGAGTGAGGAGAGAGTTCAGAGGGTTAAACAGCGTGAGATGGGGAGAGAGAGCGTGGAGAGAGTTCAGGGGGTTAAACAATGTGAGATGGGGAGAGAGAGCGTGACTGAGGTCAGAGGGTTAAACAGTGTGAGAAGCGGAGAGATCGCAGTGAGACTTCAGGGGGTTAAACAGTGTGAGAAGGGGAGAGAGAGTGCGTTGAGAGTTCAGAGGGTTAAATAGTGTGAGATGGGGAGAGAGAGTGCGGTGAGAGTTCAGATGGTTAAACAGTGTGAGATGGGGAGAGAGAGCGCGGGCAGCGTTCAGGGGGTTAAACAGTGTGAGATGGGAAGAAAGAGCGCGGGCAGAGTTCAGAGGGTTAACTGTGTGGGAAGTGGGAGAGGGAGCGCGGTGAGAGTTCAGGGGGTAAAATAGTGTGAGATGGGGAGAGAGCGCGGTGAGAGTTCAGAGGGATAAACAGTGTGAGATGGGGGAGAGTGCGCGGTGAGAAATCAGTGGGTTAAACAGTGTGAGATGGGGAGAGAGAATGTGGGCAGAGTTCAGAGGGTTAAACAGAGTGAGAAGGGGGAGAGAGAGAACAGTGAGAAATCAGGGGGTTAAACAGTGTGAGAAGGGGAGACAGAAAGCGGTGAGTTCAGGCAGTTAAACAGTGTGAGAAGGCGACAGAGCTCAGTGAGACTTCAGGGGTTAAACAGTGTGAGAAGGGGAGAGCGAGTGCGTTGAGAGTTCAGAGTGTTAAATAGTGTGAGATGGGGGAGAGACAGTGCGGTGAGAGTTCATAGAGATAAACAGGGTGAGATGGGAAGAGAGAGCGCGGGCAGAGCTCAGAGGGTTAAACAGTGTGAGATGGGGAGAGAGAGCGCGGTGAGAGTTCAGGGGGTTAAACAGTGTGAGATGGGGGAGAGAGAGTGTGGTGAGAGTGCAGAGGGTTAAACAGTGTGAGAAGGGGAGAGAGAGTGCGTTGAGATTTCAGAGGGTTAAACAGTGTGAGATGGGAAGAGAGAGCGCGGGCAGAGCTCAGAGGTTTAAACAGTGTGAGATGGGGAGAGAGAGTGCGGTGAGCATTCAGAGGGATAAACAGTGTGAGATGGGGAGAGAGAGCACGTTGAGATTCATAGGGTTAAACAGGGGGTGAAGGGGATAGAGTGCGGAGAGAGTTCAGAGGGTTAAACAGCGTGAGATGGGGAGAGAGAGCGTGGAGAGAGTTCAGGGGGTTAAACAATGTGAGATGGGGAGAGAGAGCGTGACTGAGGTCAGAGGGTTAAACAATGTGAGAAGCGGAGAGATCGCAGTGAGACTTCAGGGGGTTAAACAGTGTGAGATGGGGAGAGAGAGTGCGTTGAGAGTTCAGAGGGTTAAATAGTGTGAGATGGGGAGAGAGAGTGCGGTGAGAGTTCAGAGGGTTAAATAGTGTGAGATGGGGAGAGAGAGCGCGGGCAGCGTTCAGAGGGTTAAACAGTGTGAGATGGGGAGAGACAGCATGTTTGAAGTTCAGAGGGTTAAACAGTGTGAGAAGGGGAGAGAGTGTAGTGAGACCTCAGAGGGTTAAACTGTGTGAGATGGGGAGACAGAGCGCGGTGTGAGTTCAGAGGGTTAAACAATGTGAGAAGGCGACAGTGCGCAATGAGACTTCAGGGGTTAAACAGTGTGAGAAGGGGACAGAGAATGCAGTGAGAGTTCAGAGGGATAAACAGTGTGAGATGGGGAGAGAGAGCGCGGGCAGAGTTCAGAGGGATAAACAGTGTGAGATGGGGAGAGAGAGCGCGGGCAGAGTTCAGAGGGTTAAACAGTGTGAGAAGGGGGAGAGAGAGGGTAGTGAGAAATCAGGGGGTTAAACGGTGTGAGATGGGGAGAGAGAGCGCGGGCAGAGTTCAGAGGGTTAAACAGTGTGAGAAGGGGGAGAGAGAGCGTAGTGAGAAATCAGGGGATTAAACAGTGTGAGAAGGGGGAGAAAGAAAGTGGTGAGTTCAGGCAGTTAAACAGTGTGAGATGGGGAGAGAGCGCAGTGAGATTCATAGGGTTAAACAGTGTGAGATGGGGAGAGAGAGTGCCGTGAGAGTTCAGTGGGTTAAACAGTGTGAGATGGGGAGACAGAACGCGGTGAGAGTTCAGAGGGTTAAACAATGTGAGAAGGCGACAGAGCGCAATGAGACTTCAGGTGTTAAACAGTGTGAGAAGGAGAGACAGAGCGCGGTAAGAGTTCAGAGGGTTAAACAATGTGAGAAGGCGACAGAGCGCAGTGAGACTTCAGGGGTTAAACAGTGTGAGAAGGGGAGAGAGAATGCGGTGAGAGTTCAGAGGGATAAACAGTGTGAGATGGGGAGAGAGCGCGGTGAGAGTTCAGAGGGATAAACAGTGTGAGATGGGGAGAGAGAGCGCGGGCAGAGTTCAGAGGGTTAAACAGTGTGAGAAGGGGGAGAGAGAGCGTAGTGAGAAATCAGGGGATTAAACAGTGTGAGAAGGGGGAGAAAGAAAGTGGTGAGTTCAGGCAGTTAAACAGTGTGAGATGGGGAGAGAGAGCGCGGTGACATTCATAGGGTTAAACAGTGTGAGAAGAGGAAAGAGTGCGCAGGCAGAGTTCATAAGGTTAAACAGGGTGAGAAGGTGAGACAGAGGATGTTGAGAGTTTAGGGGTTTAAACTGTGTGAGATGGGGAGAGAGAGCGTGGTGAGAGTTCAGGGGGATAAAGAGTGTGAGATGGGGAGAGAGCACGGTGAGATTCATAGGGTTAATCAGGGGGAGTAGGGGATAGAGTGCGGAGAGAGTTCAGAGGGTTAAACAGTGTGAGTAGGGGATAGAGTGCGGAGAGAGTTCAGGGGGTTAAACAATGTGAGATGGGGAGAGAGAGCGTGACTGAGGTCAGAGGGTTAAACAGTGTGAGAAGCGGAGAGATCGCAGTGAGACTTCAGGGGGTTAAACAGTGTGAGAAGAGGAGAGCGAGTGCGTTGAGAGTTCAGAGTGTTAAATAGTGTGAGAAGGGGGAGAGAGAGTGCGGTGAGAGTTCAGAGGGATAAACAGGGTGAGATGGGAAGAGAGAGCTGGTGAGAGATCAGGGGTTTAAACAGTGTGAGAAGGTGAGAGCGAGTGCGTTGAGAGTTCAGAGTGTTAAATAGTGTGAGAAGGCAGAGAGAGAGTGCGGTGAGAGTTCATAGGGATAAACAGGGTGAGATGGGAAGAGAGAGCGCGGGCAGAGCTCAGACGGTTAAACAGTGTGAGAGAGAGAGAGCGCGGTGAGAGTTCAGGGGGTTAAACAGTGTGAGATGGGGTGAGAGAGTGCGGTGAGAGTGCAGAGGGTTAAACAGTGTGAGAAGGGGAGAGAGAGTGCGTTGAGAGTTCAGAGGGTTAAATAGTGTGAGATGGGGAGAGAAATGCGGTGAGAGTTCAGAGGGATAAACAGGGTGAGATGGGAAGAGAGAGCGCGGGCAGAGCTCAGAGGTTTAAACAGAGTGAGATGGGGAGAGAGAGTGCGGTGAGCGTTCAGAGGGATAAACAGTGTGAGATGGGGAGAGAGAGTGCGGTGAGAGTTCAGAAGGATAAACAGTGTGAGATGGGGAGAGAGCCCGGTGAGACTTCAGAGGGATAAACAGTGTGAGATGGGGTGAGAGAGCACGTTGAGATTCATAGGGTTAAACAGGGGGTGAAGGGGATAGAGTGCGGAGAGAGTTCAGAGGGTTAAACAGCGTGAGATGGGGAGAGAGAGCGTGGAGAGAGTTCAGGGGGTTAAACAATGTGAGATGGGGAGAGAGAGCGTGACTGAGGTCAGAGGGTTAAACAGTGTGAGAAGCGGAGAGATCGCAGTGAGACTTCAGGGGGTTAAACAGTGTGAGAAGGGGAGAGAGAGTGCGTTGAGAGTTCAGAGGGTTAAATAGTGTGAGATGGGGAGAGAGAGTGCGGTGAGAGTGCAGAGATTTAAACAGTGTGAGATAGGGAGAGACAGCATGTTTGAAGTTCAGAGGGTTAAACAGTGTGAGAAGGGGAGAGAGTGCAGTGAGACCTCAGAGGGTTAAACAGTGTGAGATGGGGAGACAGAGCGCGGTGTGAGTTCAGAGGGTTAAACAATGTGAGAAGGCGACAGAGCGCAATGAGATTTCAGGGGTTAAACAGTGTGAGAAGGGGAGAGAGAATGCGGTGAGAGTTCAGAGGGATAAACAGTGTGAGATGGGGAGACAGAGCACGGTGAGAGTTCAGAGGGTTAAACAATGTGAGAAGGCGACAGAGCGCAGTGAGACTTCAGGGGTTAAACAGTGTGAGAAGGGGAGACAGAGCGCGGTAAGAGTTCAGAGGGATAAGCAGTGTGAGATGGGGAGAGAGAGAGCGCGGGCAGAGTTCAGAGGGTTAAACAGTGTGAGATGGGGAGAGAGCGTAGTGAGAAATCAGGGGATTAAACAGTGTGAGAAGGGGGAGAAAGAAAGTGGTGAGTTCAGGCAGTTAAACAGTGTGAGATGGGGAGAGAGAGCGCGGTGAGATTCATAGGGTTAAACAGTGTGAGAAGAGGAGAGAGAGCGCAGGCAGAGTTCATAAGGTTAAACAGGGTGAGAAGGTGAGACAGAGGATGTTGAGAGTTTAGGGGTTTAAACTGTGAGATGGGGAGAGAGAGCGTGGTGAGAGTTCAGGGGGATAAAGAGTGTGAGATGGGGAGAGAGCGCGGTGAGATTCATAGGTTTAATCAGGGGGAGTAGGGGATAGAGTGCGGAGAGAGTTCAGAGGGTTAAACAGCGTGAGATGGGGAGAGAGAGCGTGGAGAGAGTTCAGGGGGTTAAACAATGTGAGATGGGGAGAGAGAGCGTGACTGAGGTCAGAGGGTTAAACAGTGTGAGAAGCGGAGAGATCGCAGTGAGACTTCAGGGGGTTAAACAGTGTGAGATGGGGAGAGAGAGTGCAATGAGAGTTCAGAGGGATAAACAGTGTGAGATGGGGAGAGAGCTTGTGAGAATTCAGGGGGTTAAACAGTGTGAGAAGGGGAGAGAGCGCGGTGAGATTGATAGGGTTAAACAGCATGAGAAGAGGGGAGAGAGCGCAGGCAGAGTTCAGAGGGTTAAACAGGGTGAGAAGGTGAGACAGAGGACGTTGAGAGTTTAGGGGTTTAAACTGTGTGAGATGGGGAGAGAGAGCGCGGTGACAGTTCAGAGGGTTAAACAGTGTGAGATGGGGAGAGAAAGCGCGGTGAGATTCATCGGGTTAAACGGGGGAGAAGGGGATAGAGTGCGGAGAGAGTTCAGAGGGTTAAACAGTGTGAGAAGGGCAGAAAGAGCGTGGAGAGAGTTCAGGGGGTTAAACAATGTGAGATGGGTAGAGAGAGCGTGATTGAAGTTTAGAGGGTTAAACAGTGTGAGAAGCGGAGAGAGCGCAATGAGACTTCAGGGGTTAAACAGTGTGAGAAGGGGAGAGAGAATGCGGTGAGAGTTCAGAGGGATAAACAGTGTGAGATGGGGAGAGAGCGCGGTGAGAGTTCAGAGGGATAAACAGTGTGAGATGGGGAGAGAGAGCGCGGGCAGAGTTCAGAGGGTTAAACAGTGTGAGAAGGGGGAGAGAGAGCGTAGTGAGAAATCAGGGGGTTAAACAGTGTGAGAAGGGGGAGAAAGAAAGTGGTGAGTTCAGGCAGTTAAACAGTGTGAGATGGGGAGAGAGAGCGCGGTGAGATTCATAGGGTTAAACAGTGTGAGAAGAGGAGAGAGAGCGCAGGCAGAGTTCATAAGGTTAAACAGGGTGAGAAGGTGAGACAGAGGATGTTGAGAGTTTAGGGGTTTAAACTGTGTGAGATGGGGAGAGAGAGCGTGGTGAGAGTTCAGGGGGTTAAACTGTGTGAGATGGGGAGAGAGAGCGTGGTGAGAGTTCAGGGGGTTAAAGAGTGACATGGGGAGAGAGCGCGGTGAGATTCATAGGGTTAATCAGGGGGAGAAGGGGATAGAGTGTGGAGAGAGTTCAGAGGGTTAAACAGCGTGAGATGGGGAGAGAGAGCGTGGAGAGAGTTCAGGGGGTTAAACAATGTGAGATGGGGAGAGAGAGCGTGACTGAGGTCAGAGGGTTAAACAGTGTGAGAAGCGGAGAGATCGCAGTGAGACTTCAGGGGGTTAAACAGTGTGAGAAGGGGAGAGCGAGTGCGTTGAGAGTTCAGAGTGTTAAATAGTGTGAGAAGGGGGAGAGAGAGTGCGGTGAGAGTTCAGAGGGATAAACAGGGTGAGATGGGAAGAGAGAGCGCGGGCAGAGCTCAGAGGGCTAAACAGTGTGAGAGAGAGAGAGCGCGCTGAGAGTTCAGGGGGTTAAACAGTGTGAGATGGGGGAGAGAGAGTGCGGTGAGAGTGCAGAGGGTTAAACAGTGTGAGATGGGGGAGAGAGAGCGCAGTGAGACTTCAGGGGGTTAAACAGTGTGAGAAGTGGAGAGAGAGTGCGTTGAGAGTTCAGAGGGTTAAATAGTGTGAGATGGGGGAGAAAGAAAGCGGTGAGTTCAGGCAGTTAAACCGTGTGAGATGGGGAGAGAGCGCGGTGAGATTGATAGGGTTAAACAGCATGAGAAGAGGGGAGAGAGCGCAGGCAGAGTTCAGAGGGTTAAACAGGGTGAGATGGGGGTGAGACAGAGGACGTTGAGAGTTTAGGGGTTTAAACTGTGTGAGATGGGGAGAGAGAGCGTGGTGAGAGTTCAGGGGGTTAAAGAGTGTGAGATGGGGAGAGAGCGCGCGGTGACAGTTCAGAGGGTTAAACAGTGTGAGATGGGGAGAGAAAGCGCGGTGAGATTAATCGGGTTAAACAGGGGGAGAAGGGGATAGAGTGCGGAGAGAGTTCAGAGGGTTAAACAGCGTGAGATGGGCAGAAAGAGCGTGGAGAGAGTTCAGGGGGTTAAACAATGTGAGATGGGGAGAGAGAGCATGATTGAAGTTCAGAGGGTTAAACAGTGTGAGAAGCGGAGAGAGCGCAGTGAGACCTCAGGGGGTTAAACAGTGTGAGAAGTGGAGAGAGAGTGCCGTGAGAGTTCAGAGGGTTAAACAGTGTCAGATGGGGAGACAGAGCGCAGTGAGACTTCAGGGGTTAAACAGTGTGAGAAGGGGAGAGAGAATGCGGTGAGAGTTCAGAGGGATAAACAGTGTGAGATGGGGAGAGAGCGCGGTGAGAGTTCAGAGGGATAAACAGTGTGAGATGGGGAGAGAGAGCGCGGGCAGAGTTCAGAGGGTTAAACAGTGTGAGAAGGGGGAGAGAGAGCATAGTGAGAAATCAGGGGGTTAAACAGTGTGAGAAGGGGGAGAAAGAAAGTGGTGAGTTCAGGCAGTTAAACAGTGTGAGATGGGGAGAGAGAGCGCGGTGAGATTCATAGGGTTAAACAGTGTGAGAAGAGGAGAGAGAGCGCAGGCAGAGTTCATAAGGTTAAACAGGGTGAGAAGGTGAGACAGAGGATGTTGAGAGTTTAGGGGTTTAAACTGTGTGAGATGGGGAGAGAGAGCGTGGTGAGAGTTCAGGGGGTTAAAGAGTGTGAGATGGGGAGAGAGCGCGGTGAGATTCATAGGGTTAATCAGGGGGAGAAGGGAATAGAGTGTGGAGAGAGTTCAGAGGGTTAAACAGCGTGAGATGGGGAGAGAGAGCGTGGAGAGAGTTCAGGGGGTTAAACAATGTGAGATGGGGAGAGAGAGCGTGACTGAGGTCACAGGGTTAAACAGTGTGAGAAGCGGAGAGGTCGCAGTGAGACTTCAGAGGGTTAAACAGTCTGAGAAGGGGAGAGAGAGTGCGTTGAGAGTTCAGAGTGTTAAATAGTGTGAGAAGGGGGAGAGAGAGTGCGGTGAGAGTTCAGAGGGATAAACAGGGTGAGATGGGAAGAGAGAGCGCGGGCAGAGCTCAGAGTGTTAAACAGTGTGAGATGGGGAGAGAGAGCGCGGTGAGAGTTCAGAAGGTTAAACAGTGTGAGCTGGGGAGAGAGAGCATGGTGAGATTCATAGGGTTAAACAGGGGGAGAAGGGGATAGAGTGCGGAGAGAGTTCAGAGGGTTAAACAGCGTGAGATGGGGAGAGAGAGCGTGGAGAGTGTTCAGGGGGTTAAACAATGTGAGATGGGGAGAGAGAGCGTGACTGAGGTCAGAGAGTTAAACAGTGTGAGAAGCGGAGAGATCGCAGTGAGACTTCAGGGGGTTAAACAGTGTGAGAAGGGGAGAGCGAGTGCGTTGAGAGTTCAGAGTGTTAAATAGTGTGAGAAGGCAGAGAGAGAGTGCGGTGAGAGTTCATTGGGATAAACAGGGTGAGATGGGAAGAGAGAGCGCGGGCAGAGCTCAGAGGGTTAAACAGTGTGAGAGAGAGAGAGCGCGGTGAGAGTGCAGAGGGTTAAACAGTGTGAGATGGGGAGAGAAATGCGGTGAGAGTTCAGAGGGATAAACAGGGTGAGATGGGAAGAGAGAGCGCGGGCAGAGCTCAGAGGTTTAAACAGTGTGAGATGGGGAGAGAGAGTGCGGTGAGAGTGCAGAGGGTTAAACAGTGTGAGAAGGGGAGAGAGAGTGCGTTGAGAGTTCAGAGGGTTAAATAGTGTGAGATGGGGAGAGAAATGCGGTGAGAGTTCAGAGGGATAAACAGGGTGAGATGGGAACAGAGAGCGCGGGCAGAGTTCAGAGGGTTAAACAGTGTGAGATGGGGAGAGAGGGTGCGGTGAGAGTGCAGAGGGTTAAACAGTGTGAGAAGGGGAGAGAGAGTGCGTTGAGAGTTCAGAGGGTTAAATAGTGTGAGATGGGGAGAGAAATGCGGTGAGAGTTCAGAGGGATAAACAGGGTGAGATGGGAACAGAGAGCGCGGGCAGAGTTCAGAGGGTTAAACAGTGTGAGAAGGGGGAGAGAGAGCGTAGTGAGAAATCAGGGGATTAAACAGTGTGAGATGGGGAGAGAGAGTGCGGTGAGCGTTCAGAGGGATAAACAGTGTGAGATGGAGAGAGAGAGTGCGGTGAGAGTTCAGAGGGATAAACAGTGTGAGATGGGGAGAGAGAGTGCGGTGAGAGTTCAGAGGGATAAACAGTGTGAGATGGAGAGAGAGAGCACGTTGAGATTCATAGGGTTAAACAGGGGGAGAAGGGGATAGAGTGCGGAGAGAGTTCAGAGGGTTAAACAGCGTGAGATGGGGAGAGAGAGCGTGGAGAGAGTTCAGGGGGTTAAACAATGTGAGATGGGGAGAGAGAACGTGACTGAGGTAAGAGGGTTAAACAGTGTGAGAAGCGGAGAGAGCGCAGTGAGACCTCAGGGGGTTAAACAGTGTGAGAAGGGGAGAGAGAGTGCCGTGAGAGTTCAGAGGGTTAAACAGTGTGAGATGGGGAGACAGCGCGGTGAGAGTTCAGAGGGTTAAACAATGTGAGAAGGCGACAGAGCGCAGTGAGACTTCAGGGGTTAAACAGTGTGAGAAGGGGAGACAGAGCGCGGTAAGAGTTCAGAGGGTTAAACAATGTGAGAAGGCGACAGAGCGCAGTGAGACTTCAGGGGTTAAACAGTGTGAGATGGGGAGATAGAGCGCGGTGAGAGTTCAGAGGGATAAACAGTGTGAGATGGGGAGAGAGCGCGGTGAGAGTTCAGAGGGATAAACAGTGTGAGATGGGGAGAGAGAGCGCGGGCAGAGTTCAGAGGGTTAAACAGTGTGAGAAGGGGGAGAGAGAGCGTAGTGAGAAATCGGGGGTTAAACAGTGTGAGAAGGGGGAGAAAGAAAGTGGTGAGTTCAGGCAGTTAAACAGTGTGAGATGGGGAGAGAGAGCGCGGTGAGATTCATAGGGTTAAACAGTGTGAGAAGAGGAGAGAGAGCGCAGGCAGAGTTCATAAGGTTAAACAGGGTGAGAAGGTGAGACAGAGGATGTTGAGAGTTTAGGGGTTTAAACTGTGTGAGATGGGGAGAGAGAGCGTGGTGAGAGTTCAGGGGGTTAAACTGTGTGAGATGGGGAGAGAGAGCGTGGTGAGAGTTCAGGGGGTTAAAGAGTGTGACATGGGGAGAGAGCGCGGTGAGATTCATAGGGTTAATCAGGGGGAGAAGGGGATAGAGTGTGGAGAGAGTTCAGAGGGTTAAACAGCGTGAGATGGGGAGAGAGAGCGTGGAGAGAGTTCAGGGGGTTAAACAATGTGAGATGGGGAGAGAGAGCGTGACTGAGGTCAGAGGGTTAAACAGTGTGAGAAGCGGAGAGATCGCAGTGAGACTTCAGGGGGTTAAACAGTGTGAGAAGGGGAGAGCGAGTGCGTTGAGAGTTCAGAGTGTTAAATAGTGTGAGAAGGGGGAGAGAGAGTGCGGTGAGAGTTCAGAGGGATAAACAGGGTGAGATGGGAAGAGAGAGCGCGGGCAGAGCTCAGAGGGCTAAACAGTGTGAGAGAGAGAGAGCGCGCTGAGAGTTCAGGGGGTTAAACAGTGTGAGATGGGGGAGAGAGAGTGCGGTGAGACTTCAGGGGGTTAAACAGTGTGAGAAGTGGAGAGAGAGTGCGTTGAGAGTTCAGAGGGTTAAATAGTGTGAGATGGGGAGAGAAATGCGGTGAGAGTTCAGAGGGATAAACAGGGTGAGATGGGAAGAGAGAGCGCGGGCAGAGCTCAGAGGTTTAAACAGTGTGAGAAGGGGGAGAGAGAGCGGTGAGCGTTCAGAGGGTTAAATAGTGTGAGATGGGGAGAGAATGTGGTGACAGTTCAGAGGGTTAAACAGTGTGAGATGGGGAGAGAAAGCGCGGTGAGATTAATCGGGTTAAACAGGGGGAGAAGGGGATAGAGTGCGGAGAGAGTTCAGAGGGTTAAACAGCGTGAGATGGGCAGAAAGAGCGTGGAGAGAGTTCAGGGGGTTAAACAATGTGAGATGGGGAGAGAGAGCATGATTGAAGTTCAGAGGGTTAAACAGTGTGAGAAGCGGAGAGAGCGCAGTGAGACCTCAGGGGGTTAAACAGTGTGAGAAGTGGAGAGAGAGTGCCGTGAGAGTTCAGAGGGTTAAACAGTGTCAGATGGGGAGACAGAGCGCAGTGAGACTTCAGGGGTTAAACAGTGTGAGAAGGGGAGAGAGAATGCGGTGAGAGTTCAGAGGGATAAACAGTGTGAGATGGGGAGAGAGCGCGGTGAGAGTTCAGAGGGATAAACAGTGTGAGATGGGGAGAGAGAGCGCGGGCAGAGTTCAGAGGGTTAAACAGTGTGAGAAGGGGGAGAGAGAGCGTAGTGAGAAATCAGGGGGTTAAACAGTGTGAGAAGGGGGAGAAAGAAAGTGGTGAGTTCAGGCAGTTAAACAGTGTGAGATGGGGAGAGAGAGCGCGGTGAGATTCATAGGGTTAAACAGTGTGAGAAGAGGAGAGAGAGCGCAGGCAGAGTTCATAAGGTTAAACAGGGTGAGAAGGTGAGACAGAGGATGTTGAGAGTTTAGGGGTTTAAACTGTGTGAGATGGGGAGAGAGAGCGTGGTGAGAGTTCAGGGGGTTAAAGAGTGTGAGATGGGGAGAGAGCACGGTGAGATTCATAGGGTTAATCAGGGGGAGAAGGGAATAGAGTGTGGAGAGAGTTCAGAGGGTTAAACAGCGTGAGATGGGGAGAGAGAGCGTGGAGAGAGTTCAGGGGGTTAAACAATGTGAGATGGGGAGAGAGAGCGTGACTGAGGTCACAGGGTTAAACAGTGTGAGAAGCGGAGAGGTCGCAGTGAGACTTCAGAGGGTTAAACAGTCTGAGAAGGGGAGAGAGAGTGCGTTGAGAGTTCAGAGTGTTAAATAGTGTGAGAAGGGGGAGAGAGAGTGCGGTGAGAGTTCAGAGGGATAAACAGGGTGAGATGGGAAGAGAGAGCGCGGGCAGAGCTCAGAGTGTTAAACAGTGTGAGATGGGGAGAGAGAGCGCGGTGAGAGTTCAGAAGGTTAAACAGTGTGAGCTGGGGAGAGAGAGCATGGTGAGATTCATAGGGTTAAACAGGGGGAGAAGGGGATAGAGTGCGGAGAGAGTTCAGAGGGTTAAACAGCGTGAGATGGGGAGAGAGAGCGTGGAGAGTGTTCAGGGGGTTAAACAATGTGAGATGGGGAGAGAGAGCGTGACTGAGGTCAGAGAGTTAAACAGTGTGAGAAGCGGAGAGATCGCAGTGAGACTTCAGGGGGTTAAACAGTGTGAGAAGGGGAGAGCGAGTGCGTTGAGAGTTCAGAGTGTTAAATAGTGTGAGAAGGCAGAGAGAGAGTGCGGTGAGAGTTCATTGGGATAAACAGGGTGAGATGGGAAGAGAGAGCGCGGGCAGAGCTCAGAGGGTTAAACAGTGTGAGAGAGAGAGAGCGCGGTGAGAGTGCAGAGGGTTAAACAGTGTGAGATGGGGAGAGAAATGCGGTGAGAGTTCAGAGGGATAAACAGGGTGAGATGGGAAGAGAGAGCGCGGGCAGAGCTCAGAGGTTTAAACAGTGTGAGATGGGGAGAGAGAGTGCGGTGAGAGTGCAGAGGGTTAAACAGTGTGAGAAGGGGAGAGAGAGTGCGTTGAGAGTTCAGAGGGTTAAATAGTGTGAGATGGGGAGAGAAATGCGGTGAGAGTTCAGAGGGATAAACAGGGTGAGATGGGAACAGAGAGCGCGGGCAGAGTTCAGAGGGTTAAACAGTGTGAGATGGGGAGAGAGGGTGCGGTGAGAGTGCAGAGGGTTAAACAGTGTGAGAAGGGGAGAGAGAGTGCGTTGAGAGTTCAGAGGGTTAAATAGTGTGAGATGGGGAGAGAAATGCGGTGAGAGTTCAGAGGGATAAACAGGGTGAGATGGGAACAGAGAGCGCGGGCAGAGTTCAGAGGGTTAAACAGTGTGAGAAGGGGGAGAGAGAGCATAGTGAGAAATCAGGGGATTAAACAGTGTGAGATGGGGAGAGAGAGTGCGGTGAGAGTTCAGAGGGATAAACAGTGTGAGATGGAGAGAGAGAGCACGTTGAGATTCATAGGGTTAAACAGGGGGAGAAGGGGATAGAGTGCGGAGAGAGTTCAGAGGGTTAAACAGCGTGAGATGGGGAGAGAGAGCGTGGAGAGAGTTCAGGGGGTTAAACAATGTGAGATGGGGAGAGAGAACGTGACTGAGGTAAGAGGGTTAAACAGTGTGAGAAGCGGAGAGAGCGCAGTGAGACCTCAGGGGGTTAAACAGTGTGAGAAGGGGAGAGAGAGTGCCGTGAGAGTTCAGAGGGTTAAACAGTGTGAGATGGGGAGACAGCGCGGTGAGAGTTCAGAGGGTTAAACAATGTGAGAAGGCGACAGAGCGCAGTGAGACTTCAGGGGTTAAACAGTGTGAGAAGGGGAGACAGAGCGCGGTAAGAGTTCAGAGGGTTAAACAATGTGAGAAGGCGACAGAGCGCAGTGAGACTTCAGGGGTTAAACAGTGTGAGATGGGGAGAGAGAGCGCGGTGAGAGTTCAGAGGGATAAACAGTGTGAGATGGGGAGAGAGCGCGGTGAGAGTTCAGAGGGATAAACAGTGTGAGATGGGGAGAGAGAGAGCGCGGGCAGAGTTCAGAGGGTTAAACAGTGTGAGATGGGGAGAGAGCGTAGTGAGAAATCAGGGGATTAAACAGGGTGAGAAGGGGGAGAAAGAAAGTGGTGAGTTCAGGCAGTTAAACAGTGTGAGATGGGGAGAGAGCGCGCGGTGAGATTCATAGGGTTAAACAGTGTGAGAAGAGGAGAGAGAGCGCAGGCAGAGTTCATAAGGTTAAACAGGGTGAGAAGGTGAGACAGAGGATGTTGAGAGTTTAGGGGTTTAAACTGTGTGAGATGGGGAGAGAGAGCGTGGTGAGAGTTCAGGGGGATAAAGAGTGTGAGATGGGGAGAGAGCGCGGTGAGATTCATAGGGTTAATCAGGGGGAGTAGGGGATAGAGTGCGGAGAGAGTTCAGAGGGTTAAACAGCGTGAGATGGGGAGAGAGAGCGTGGAGAGAGTTCAGGGGGTTAAACAATGTGAGATGGGGAGAGAGAGCGTGACTGAGGTCAGAGGGTTAAACAGTGTGAGAAGCGGAGAGATCGCAGTGAGACTTCAGGGGCTTAAACAGTGTGAGATGGGGAGAGAGAGTGCGTTGAGAGTTCAGAGTGTTAAATAGTGTGAGAAGGGGGAGAGAGAGTGCGGTGAGAGTTCAGAGGGTAAATAGTGTGAGATGGGGAGAGAGAGCGCGGGCAGCGTTCAGAGGGTTAAATAGTGTGAGAAGGGGGAGAGAGAGTGCGGTGAGAGTTCAGAGGGATAAACAGGGTGAGATGGGAAGAGAGAGCTGGTGAGAGATCAGGCGTTTAAACAGTGTGAGAAGGTGAGAGCGAGTGCGTTGAGAGTTCAGAGTGTTAAATAGTGTGAGAAGGCAGAGAGAGAGTGCGGTGAGAGTTCATAGGGATAATCAGGGTGAGATGGGAAGAGAGAGCACGGGCAGAGCTCAGAGGGTTAAACAGTGTGAGAGAGAGAGAGCGCGGTGAGAGTTCAGGGGGTTAAACAGTGTGAGATGGGGGAGAGAGAGTGCGGTGAGAGTGCAGAGGGTTAAACAGTGTGAGAAGGGGAGAGAGAGTGCGTTGAGAGTTCAGAGGGTTAAATAGTGTGAGATGGGGAGAGAGAGTGCGTTGAGAGTTCAGAGGGTTAAATAGTGTGAGATGGGGAGAGAAATGCGGTGAGAGTTCAGAGGGATAAACAGGGTGAGATGGGAAGAGAGAGCGCGGGCAGAGCTCAGAGGTTTAAACAGTGTGAGATGGGGAGAGAGAGTGCGGTGAGTGTTCAGAGGGATAAACAGTGTGAGATGGGGAGAGAGAGTGCGGTGAGCGTTCAGAGGGATAAACAGTGTGAGATGGGGAGAGAGCCCGGTGAGACTTCAGAGGGATAAACAGTGTGAGATGGGGAGAGAGAGCATGTTGAGATTCATAGGGTTAAACAGGGGGTGAAGGGGATAGAGTGCGGAGAGAGTTCAGAGGGTTAAACAGCGTGAGATGGGGAGAGAGAGCGTGGAGAGAGTTCAGGGGGTTAAACAGTGTGAGATGGGGAGAGAGAGCGTGACTGAGGTCAGAGGGTTAAACAATGTGAGAAGCGGAGAGAGCGCAGTGAGACTTCAGGGGGTTAAACAGTGTGAGAAGGGGAGAGAGAGTGCGGTGAGACTTCAGGGGGTTAAACAATGTGAGATAGGGAGAGACAGCATGTTTGAAGTTCAGAGGGTTAAACAGTGTGAGATGGGGGAGAGAGTGCAGTGAGACCTCAGAGGGATAAACAGTGTGAGATGGGGAGAGAGAGGGTAGTGAGAAATCAGTGGGTTAAACAGGGTGAGATGGGGAGAGAGAGCGCGGGCAGAGTTCAGAGGGTTAAACAGTGTGAGAAGGGGGAGAGAGAGCGTAGTGAGAAATCAGGGGGTTAAACAGTGTGAGAAGGGGGAGAAAGAAAGCGGTGAGTTCAGGCAGTTAAACCGTGTGAGATGGGGAGAGAAAGCGCGGTGAGATTCATAGGGTTAAACAGTGTGAGAAGAGGAGAGAGAGCGCAGGCAGAGTTCAGAGGGTTAAACAGGGTGAGAAGGTGAGACAGAGGACGTTGAGAGTTTAGGGGTTTAAACTGTGTGAGATGGGGAGAGAGAGCGTGGTGAGAGTTCAGGGGGTTAAAGAGTGTGAGATGGGGAGAGAGCGCGCGGTGACAGTTCATCGGGTTAAACAGGGGGAGAAGGGGATAGAGTGCGGAGAGAGTTCAGAGGGTTAAACAGCGTGAGATGGGCAGAAAGAGCGTGGAGAGAGTTCAGGGGGTTAAACAATGTGAGATGGGGAGAGAGAGCATGATTGAAGTTCAGAGGGTTAAACAGTGTGAGAAGCGGAGAGAGCGCAGTGAGACCTCAGGGGGTTAAACAGTGTGAGAAGGGGAGAGAGAGTGCCGTGAGAGTTCAGAGGGTTAAACAGTGTGAGATGGGGAGACAGAGCACGGTGAGACTTCAGAGGGTTAAACAATGTGAGAAGGCGACAGAGCGCAGTGAGACTTCAGGGGTTAAACAGTGTGAGAAGGGGAGAGAGAATGCGGTGAGAGTTCAGAGGGATAAACAGTGTGAGATGGGGAGAGAGAATGCGGTGAGAGTTCAGAGGGATAAACAGTGTGAGAAGGGGGAGAGAGAGCGTAGTGAGAAATCAGGGGGTTAAACAGTGTGAGAAGGGGGAGAAAGAAAGCGGTGAGTTCAGGCAGTTAAACAGTGTGAGATGGGGAGAGAGCGCGCGGTGAGATTCATAGGGTTAAACAGTGTGAGAAGAGGAGAGAGAGCGCAGGCAGAGTTCATAAGGTTAAACAGGGTGAGAAGGTGAGACAGAGGATGTTGAGAGTTTAGGGGTTTAAACTGTGTGAGATGGGGAGAGAGAGCGTGGTGAGAGTTCAGGGGGATAAAGAGTGTGAGATGGGGAGAGAGCGCGGTGAGATTCATAGGGTTAATCAGGGGGAGTATGGGATAGAGTGTGGAGAGAGTTCAGAGGGTTAAACAGCGTGAGATGGGGAGAGAGAGCGTGGAGAGAGTTCAGGGGGTTAAACAATGTGAGATGGGGAGAGAGAGCGTGACTGAGGTCAGAGGGTTAAACAGTGTGAGAAGCGGAGAGGTCGCAGTGAGACTTCAGATGGTTAAACAGTCTGAGAAGGGGAGAGAGAGTGCGTTGAGAGTTCAGAGTGTTAAATAGTGTGAGAAGGGGGAGAGAGAGTGCGTTGAGAGTTCAGAGGGTTAAATAGTGTGAGATGGGGAGAGAGAGAGTGCGGTGAGAGTTCAGAGGGATAAACAGTTTGAGATGGGGAGAGAGCGCGGTGAGAGTTCAGGGGATTAAACAGTGTGAGATGGGAAGAGAGAGCGCGGGCAGAGTTCAGAGGTTTAAACAGTGTGAGATGGGGAGAGAGAGTGCGGTGAGAGTTCAGAGGGTTAAACAGAGTGAGATGGGGAGAGAGAGCACGGTGAGATTCATAGGGTTAAACAGGGGGAGAAGGGGATAGAGTGCGGAGAGAGTTCAGAGGGTTAAACAGCGTGAGATGGGGAGAGAGAGCGTGGAGAGTGTTCAGGGGGTTAAACAAAGTGAGATGGGGAGAGAGAGCGTGACTGAGGTCAGAGGGTTAAACAATGTGAGAAGCGGAGAGATCGCAGTGAGACTTCAGGGGGTTAAACAGTGTGAGAAGGGGAGAGAGAGTGCGTTGAGAGTTCAGAGGGTTAAACAGTGTGAGATGGGGAGAGAGAGCGCGTTGAGAGTTCAGAGGGTTAAACTGTGTGAGATGGGGAGAGAGAGCGTGATTGAAGTTCAGAGGGTTAAACAGTGTGAGAAGGGGAGAGAGTGTAGTGAGACCTCAGAGGGTTAAACAGTGTGAGATGGGGAGACAGAGCGCGGTGAGAGTTCAGAGGGTTAAACAATGTGAGAAGGCGACAGAGCGCAATGAGACTTCAGGGGTTAAACAGTGTGAGAAGGGGAGAGAGAATGCGGTGAGAGTTCAGAGGGATAAACAGTGTGAGATGGGGAGAGAGCGCGCGGTGACAGTTCAAAGGGTTAAACAGTGTGAGATGGGGAGAGAAAGCGCGGTGAGATTCATCGGGTTAAACAGGGGGAGAAGGGGATAGAGTGCGGTGAGAGTTCAGAGGGTTAAACAGCGTGAGATGGGGAGAGAGAGCGTGGAGAGAGTTCAGGGGGTTAAACAATGTGAGATGGGTAGAGAGAGCGTGATTGAAGTTCAGAGGGTTCAACAGTGTGAGAAGCGGAGAGAGCGCAGTGAGACCTCAGGGGGTTAAACAGTGTGAGAAGGGGAGAGAGAGCGCAGGCAGAGTTCAGAGGGTTAAACAGTGTGAGATGGGGAGACAGAGCGCGGTGAGAGTTCAGAGGGTTAAACAATGTGAGAAGGCGACAGAGCGCATTGAGACTTCAGGGGTTAAACAGTGTGAGAAGGGGAGAGAGAATGCGGTGAGAGTTCAGAGGGTTAAACAGTGTGAGATGGGGAGCGAGCGCGGTGAGAGTTCAGAGGGATAAACAGTGTGAGATGGGGAGAGAGAGCGTAGTGAGAAATCAGGGGGTTAAACAGTGTGAGAAGGGGGAGAAAGAAAGTGGTGAGTTCAGGCAGTTAAACAGTGTGAGATGGGGAGAGAGAGCGCGGTGAGATTCATAGGGTTAAACAGTGTGAGAAGAGGAGAGAGAGCGCAGGCAGAGTTCATAAGGTTAAACAGGGTGAGAAGGTGAGACAGAGGATGTTGAGAGTTTAGGGGTTTAAACTGTGTGAGATGGGGAGAGAGATTGCGGTGAGAGTTCAGAGGGATAAACTGTGTGAGATGGGGAGAGAGATTGCGGTGAGAGTTCAGAGGGATAAACAGTGTGAGATGGGGAGAGAGAGCGCGGTGAGATTCATAGAGTTAAACAAGATGAGATGGGGAGAGAGAGCGCGGGCAGAGTTCAGAGGGTTAAACAGTGTGACAGTGTGAGAAGGGGGAGAGAGAGGGTAGTGAGAAATCAGGGGGTTAAACAGTGTGAGATGGGGAGAGAGAGCGCGGGCAGAGTTCAGAGTTCAGAGGGTTAAACAGTGTGAGAAGGGGGAGAGAGAGCGTAGTGAGAATTCAGGGGGTTAAACAGTGTGAGAAGGGGGAGAAAGAAAGCGGTGAGTTCAGGCAGTTAAACTGTGTGAGATGGGGAGAGAGAGCGCGGTGAGATTCATAGGGTTAAACAGTGTGAGAAGAGGAGAGAGAGCGCAGGCAGAGTTCATAAGGTTAAACAGGGTGAGAAGGTGAGACAGAGGATGTTGAGAGTTTAGGGGTTTAAACTGTGTGAGATGGGGAGAGAGCGCGCGGTGACAGTTCAGAGGGTTAAACAGTGTGAGATGGGGAGAGAGAGCGTGGTGAGATTCATCGGGTTAAACAGGGGGAGAAGGGGATAGAGTGCGGAGAGAGTTCAGAGGGTTAAACAGCGTGAGATGGGGAGAAAGAGTGTGGAGAGGGTTCAGGGGGTTAAACAATGTGAGATGGGGAGAGAGAGCGTGACTGAGGTCAGAGGGTTAAACAGTGTGAGAAGCGGAGAGATCACAGTGAGACTTCAGGGGGTTAAACAGTGTGAGAAGGGGAGAGAGAGTGCGTTGAGAGTTCAGAGTGTTAAATAGTGTGAGATGGGGAGAGAGAGTGCGGTGAGAGTTCAGAGGGATAAACAGTGTGAGATAGGGAGAGACAGCATGTTTGAAGTTCAGAGGGTAAAACAGTGTGAGATGGGGAGAGAGGGCGTGTTGAGAGTTCAGAGGGTTAAACAGTGTGAGATGGGGAGAGAGAGCATGATTGAAGTTCAGAGGGTTAAACAGTGTCAGAAGGGGAGAGAGTGCAGTGAGACCTCAGAGGGTTAAACAGTGTGAGATGGGGAGACAGAGCGCGGTGTGAGTTCAGAGGATTAAACAATGTGAGAAGGCGACAGAGCGCAATGAGACTTCAGGGGTTAAACAGTGTGAGAAGGGGACAGAGAATGCGGTGAGAGTTCAGAGGGATAAACAGTGTGAGATGGGGAGAGAGAGCGCGGTGAGAGTTCAGAGGGATAAACAGTGTGAGATGGGGAGAGAGAGCGCGGTGAGAGTTCAGAGGGATAAACAGTGTGAGATGGGGAGAGAGAGCGCGGTGAGATTCATAGAGTTAAACAAGATGAGATGGGGAGAGAGAGCGCGGGCAGAGTTCAGAGGGATAAACAGTGTGAGATGGGGAGAGAGAGTGCCGTGAGAGTTCAGAGGGTTAAACAGTGTGAGATGGGGAGAAAGAGCGTGGAGAGAGTTCAGCGGGTTAAACAATGTGAGATGGGTAGAGAGCGCGGTGAGAGTTCAGAGGGATAAACAGTGTGAGAAGCGGAGAGAGCGCAGTGAGACCTCAGAGGGTTAAACAGTGTGAGATGGGGAGACAGAGCGCGATGAGAGTTCGGAGGGTTAAACAATGTGAGAAGGCGACAGAGCGCAGTGAGACTTCAGAGGGTTAAATAGTGTGAGATGGGGAGAGAGAGCGCGGTGAGAGTTCAGAGGGATAAACAGTGTGAGATGGGGAGAGAGCGCGGTGAGAGTTCAGAGGGTTAAACAGTGTGCGATGGGGAGAGAGCGCGCGGGCAGAGTTCAGAGGGTTAAACAGTGTGAGAAGGGGGAGAGAGAGCGTAGTGAGAAATCAGGGGGTTAAACAGTGTGAGAAGGGGAAGAAAGAAAGCGGTGAGTTCAGGCAGTTAAACCGCGTGAGATGGGGAGAGAGTGCGGTGAGATTCATAGGGTTAAACAGCGTGAGAAGAGGAGAGAGAGCGCTGGCAGAGTTCAGGGGGTTAAACAGTGTGCGATGGGGAGAGAGCACGCATTGAGGCTTCAGAGGGTTAAACAGTGTGAGAAGGGGAGTGACAGCGTGATTGAAGTTCAGAGGGTTAAACAGTGTGAGAAGGGGAGAGAGAGCGCGGTGAAAGTTCAGAGGGTTAAACAGTGTGAGATGGGGAGAGAGAGCGCAGTGAGACCTCAGGGGGTTAGACAGTGTGAGAAGGGGAGAGAGAGTGCCGTGAGAGTTCAGAGGGTTAAACAGTGTGAGATGGGGAGACAGAGCACGGTGAGAGTTCAGAGGGTTAAATAGTGTGAGAAGGGGGAGAGAGAGTGCGGTGAGAGCTCAGAGGGTTAAACTGTGTGAGAAGGGGAGAGAGAGCGCGGTGAAAGTTCAGGGGGTTAAACAGTGTGAGATGGGAGAGAGAGAGTGCGGTGAGAGTGCAGAGGCTTAAACAGTGTGAGAAGGGGAGAGAGAGTGCGTTGAGAGTTCAGAGGGTTAAATAGTGTGAGATGGGGAGAGAAATGCGGTGAGAGTTCAGAGGGATAAACAGTGTGAGATGGGGAGAGAGCGCGCGGTGACAGTTCAGAGGGTTAAACAGTGTGAGATGGGGAGAGAAAGCGCGGTGAGATTCATCGGGTTAAACAGGGGGAGAAGGGGATAGAGTGCGGAGAGAGTTCAGAGGGTTAAACAGCGTGAGATGGGGAGAAAGAGCGTGGAGAGAGTTCAGGGGGTTAAACAATGTGAGATGGGTAGAGAGAGCGTGATTGAAGTTCAGAGGGTTAAACAGGGGGAGAAGGGGAGAGAGAGTGCCGTGAGAGTTCAGAGGGTTAAACAGTGTGAGATGGGGAGACAGCGCGATGAGAGTTCAGAGGGTTAAACAATGTGAGAAGGCGACAGAGCGCAATGAGACTTCAGGGATTAAACAGTGTGAGAAGGGGAGAGAGAATGCGGTGAGAGTTCAGAGGGATAAACAGTGTGAGATGGGGAGAGAGAGCGCGGTGAGATTCATAGGGTTAAACAGCGTGAGAAGAGGACAGAGAGCGCAGGCAGAGTTCAGAGGGTTAAACAGGGTGAGAAGGTGAGACAGAGGACGTTGAGAGTTTAGGGGTTTAAACTATGTGAGATGGGGAGAGAGAGTTTGGTGAGAGTTCAGAGGTTTAAACAGTGTGTGATGGGGAGAGAGCGCGCGGTGACAGTTCAGAGGGTTAAACAGTGTGAGATGGGGAGAGAAAGCGCGGTGAGATTCATCGGGTTAAACAGGGGGAGATGGGGAGAGAGAGCGCGGTGAGAGTTCAGGGGGTTAAACAGTGTGAGATGGGAGAGAGAGAGTGCGGTGAGAGTGCAGAGGCTTAAACAGTGTGAGAAGGGGAGAGAGAGTGCGTTGAGAGTTCAGAGGGTTAAATAGTGTGAGATGGGGAGAGAAATGCGGTGAGAGTTCAGAGGGATAAACAGTGTGAGATGGGGAGAGAGAGCGCGGTGACAGTTCAGAGGGTTAAACAGTGTGAGATGGGGAGAGAAAGCGCGGTGAGATTCATCGGGTTAAACAGGGGGAGAAGGGGATAGAGTGCGGAGAGAGTTCAGAGGGTTAAACAGCGTGAGATGGGGAGAGAGAGCGTGGAGAAAGTTCAGGGAGTTAAACAATGTGAGATGGGTAGAGAGAGCGTGACTGAGGTCAGAGGGTTAAACAGTGTGAGAAGCGGAGAGATCACAGTGAGACTTCAGGGGGTTAAACAGTGTGAGAAGGGGAGAGAGAGTGCGTTGAGAGTTCAGAGGTTTAAACAGTGTGAGATGGGGAGAGAGAGTGCAGGGAGAGTTCAGAGGTTTAAACAGAGTGAGATAGGGAGAGACAGCATGTTTGAAGTTCTTAGGGTTAAACAGTGTGAGATGGGGAGAGAGAGTGCGTTGAGAGTTCAGAGGGTTAAACAGTGTGAGAACGGGAGAGAGAGTGCGTTGAGAGTTCAGAGGGTTAAATAGTGTGAGATGGGGAGAGACAGCATGTTTGAAGTTCTTAGGGTTAAACAGTGTGAGATGGGGAGAGAGAGTGCAGGGAGAGTTCAGAGGTTTAAACAGTGTGAGATAGGGAGAGACAGCATGTTTGAAGTTCTTAGGGTTAAACAGTGTGAGATGGGGAGAGAGAGTGCGTTGAGAGTTCAGAGGGTTAAACAGTGTGAGATGGGGAGAGAGTGCATTGAGACCTCAGAGGGTTAAACAGTGTGAGATGGGGAGACAGAGCGCGGTGTGAGTTCAGAGGGTTAAACAATGTGAGAAGGCGACAGAGCGCAATGAGACTTCAGGGGTTAAACAGTGTGAGAAGGGGGGAGAGAATGCGGTGAGAGTTCAGAGGGATAAACAGTGTGAGATGGGGAGAGAGCGTGGAGAGAGTTCAGGGGGTTAAACAATGTGAGATGGGGAGAGAGAGCGCGGTGAGATTCATAGGGTTAATCAGGGGGAGAAGGGAATAGAGTGAGGAGAGAGTTCAGAGGGTTAAACAGCGTGAGATGGGGAGAGAGAGCGTGGAGAGAGTTCAGGGGGTAAAACAATGTGAGATGGGGAGAGAGAGCGTGACTGAGGTCAGAGGGTTAAATAGTGTGAGAAGCGGAGAGATCGCAGTGAGACCTCAGGGGGTTAAACAGTGTGAGAAGGGGAGAGAGAGTGCGTTGAGAGTTCAGAGGGTTAAATAGTGTGAGATGGGGAGAGAGAGTGCGGTGAGAGTTCAGAGGGATAAACAGGGTGAGATGGGGAGAGAGAGCGCGGTGAGATTCATAGAGTTAAACAAGATGAGATGGGGAGAGAGAGCGCGGGCAGAGTTCAGAGGGTTAAACAGTGTGAGAAGGGGGAGAGGCAGCACAGTGAGAATTCAGGGGGTTAAACAGTGTGAGAAGGGGGAGAAAGAAAGCTGTGAGTTCAGGCAGTTAAACCGTGTGAGATGGGGAGAGAGCGCGGTGAGATTCATAGGGTTAAACAGCGTGAGAAGAGGAGAGAGAGCGCAGGCAGAGTTCAGGGGGTTAAACAATGTGCGATGGGGAGAGAGCACGCGTTGAGGCTTCAGAGGGTTAAACAGTGTGAGAAGGGGAGAGACAGCGTGATTGAAGTCCAGAGGGTTAAACAGTGTGAGAAGGGGAGAGAGAGGCGTTGAGAGTTCAGAGGGTTAAACAGTGTGAGATGGGGAGAGAGAGCGCGGTGCAAGTTCAGAGAGTTAAACAGTGTGAGATGGGGAGAGAGAGCGCCGTGAAAGTTCAGAGGGTTAAACAGTGTGAGATGGGGAGAGACAGCATGGTGAGAGTTCAGAGGGTTAAACAATGAGACATGGGGAGAGAGAGCGTGGGCAGAGTACAGGGGGATAAACAGTGTACGAAGTGGGAGAGAGAGCGTGGTGAGAGTTCAGGGGGTTAAACAGTGTGAGATGGGGAGAGAGAGCATGATTAAAGTTCAGAGGGTTAAACAGTGTGAGATGGGGAGAGAGAGCATGATTAAAGTTCAGAGGGTTAAACAGTGTGAGATGGGGAGAGAGAGCATGATTAAAGTTCAGAGGGTTAAACAGTGTGAGATGGGGAGAGAGAGAGCGTGATTGAAGTTCAGAGGGTTAAACAGTTTGAGAAGGGGAAAGAGCGCAGTGAGACCTCAGAGGGTTAAACAATGTGAGAAGGCGACAGAGCGCAGTGAGACTTCAGGGGTTAAACAGTGTGAGAAGGGAAGAGAAAGCACAGTGAGAGCTCAGAGGGTTGAATAGTGTGAAATGGGGAGAGATCGCAGTGAGACCTCAGTGGGTTAGACAGTGTGAGAAGGGGTGAGAGAGTGGGGTGAGAGTTCAGAGGGTTAAACAGTGTGAGATGGGGAGACAGAGAGCGGTGAGAGTTCAGAGGGTTAAACAATGTGAGAAGGCGACAGAGAGCAGTGAGACTTCAGGGGTTAAACAGTGTGAGAAGGGGAGAGAGAGCGCAGTGAGACCTCAGGAGGTTAGACAGTGTGAGGAGGGGAGGGAGAGTGCGGTGAGAGTTCAGAGGGTTAAACAGTGTGAGATGGGGAGACAGAGCGCGGGCAGAGTTCAGAGGGTTAAACAGTATGAGAAGGGGAGAGAGAGCGCAGTGAGACTTCAGGGGTTTAAACAATGTGAGATGGGGAGAGAGAGCGCGGTGAAAGTTCAGAGGGTTAAACAGTGAGACATGGGGAGAGAGAGCGCAGGCAGAGTTCAGAGGGTTAAACAGTGTGAGATGGGGAGACAGCGCGGTGAGAGTTCAGAGGGTTAAACAATGTGAGAAGGCGACAGAGCGCAGTGAGACTTCAGGGGTTAAACAGTGTGAGATGGGGAGCGAGAATGCGGTGCGAGTTCAGAGGGATAAACAGTGTGAGATGGGGAGAGAGAGCGTAGTGAGAAATCAGGGGGTTAAACAGTGTGAGAAGGGGGAGAAAGAAAGTGGTGAGTTCAGGCAGTTAAACAGTGTGAGATGGGGAGAGAGCGCGGTGAGATTCAAACGGTTAAACAGTGTGAGAAGAGGAGAGAGAGCGCAGGCAGAGTTCATAAGGTTAAACAGGGTGAGAAGGTGAGACAGAGGATGTTGAGAGTTTAGGGGTTTAAACTGTGTGAGATGGGGAGAGAGAGCGTAGCGAGAGTTCAGGGGGTTAAAGAGTGTGAGATGGGGAGAGAGCGCGGTGAGATTCATAGGGTTAATCAGGGGGAGAAGGGGATAGAGTGCGGAGAGAGTTCAGAGGGTTAAACAGCGTGAGATGGGGAGAGAGAGCGTGGAGAGAGTTCAGGGGGTTAAACAATGTGAGATGGGGAGAGAGAGTGCGGTGAGAGTTCAGAGGGATAAACAGTGTGAGTAGGGGATAGAGTGCGGAGAGAGTTCAGAGGGATAAACAGGGTGAGATGGGGAGAGAGAGCGCGGTGAGAGTTCAGGGGGTTAAACAGCGTGAGATGGGGGAGAGAGAGTGCGGTGAGAGTGCAGAGGGTTAAACAGTGTGAGAAGGGGAGAGAGAGTGCGTTGAGAGTTCAGAGGGTTAAATAGTGTGAGAAGGGGAGAGAGCGCGGTGAGAGTTCAGAGGGATAAACAGGGTGAGATGGGGAGAGAGAGTGCGGTGAGCGTTCAGAGGGATAAACAGTGTGAGATGGGGAGAGAGCGCGGTGAGAGTTCAGAGGGATAAACAGTGTGAGATGGGGAGAGAGAGCGCGGTGAGATTCATAGAGTTAAACAAGATGAGATGGGGAGAGAGAGCGTGGAGAGAGTTCAGGGGGTTAAACAATGTGAGATGGGGAGAGAGAGCGTGACTAAGGTCAGAGGGTTAAACAATGTGAGAAGCGGAGAGATCGCAGTGAGACGTCAGGGGGTTAAACAGTGTGAGAAGGGGAGTGAGAGTGCGTTGAGAGTTCAGAGGGTTAAATAGTGTGAGATGGGGAGAGAAATGCGGTGAGAGTTTAGAGGGTTAAACAGTGTGAGATAGGGAGAGAGAATGCGGTGAGAGTTCAGAGGGATAAACAGTGTGAGATGGGGAGAGACAGCATGTTTGAAGTTCAGGGGGCTAAACAGTGTGAGATGGGGAGAGAGAGTGCGTTGAGAGTTCAGAGGGTTAAACAGTGTGAGATGGGGAGAGAGAATGCGGTGAGAGTTCAGAGGGATAAACAGTGTGAGATGGGGAGAGAGAATGCGGTGAGAGTTCAGAGGGATAAACAGTGTGAGATGGGGAGAGAGAGCGCGGTGAGAGTTCAGAGGGATAAACAGTGTGAGATGGGGAGAGAGAGTGCGGTGAGATTCATAGAGTTAAACAAGATGAGATGGGGAGAGACAGCGCGGGCAGAGTTCAGAGGGTTAAACAGTGTGACAGTGTGAGAAGGGGGAGAGAGAGGGTAGTGAGAAATCAGAGGGTTAAACAGTGTGAGAAGGGGGAGAAAGAATGCGGTGAGTTCAGGCAGTTAAACCGTGTGAGATGGGGAGAGAGCGCGGTGAGATTCATAGGGTTAAACAGCGTGAGAAGAGGAGAGAGAGCGCAGGCAGAATTCAGGGGGTTAAACAGTGTGCGATGGGGAAAGACAGCGTGATTGAAGTTCAGAGGGTTAAACAGTGTGAGAAGGGGAGAGAGAGTGCGTTGAGAGTTCAGAGGGTTAAACAGTGTGAGATGGGGAGAGAGAGCGCGGTGCAAGTTCAGAGAGTTAAACAGTGTGAGATGGGGAGAGAGAGCGCCGTGAAAGTTCAGAGGGTTAAACAGTGTGAGATGGGGAGAGAGAGCATGGTGAGAGTTCAGAGGGTTAAACAATGAGACATGGGGAGAGAGAGCGTGGGCAGAGTACAGGGGGATAAACAGTGTACGAAGTGGGAGAGAGAGCGTGGTGAGAGTTCAGGGGGTTAAACAGTGTGAGATGGGGAGAGAGGGCGCGTTGAGGCTTCAGAGGGTTAAACAGTGTGAGATGGGGAGAGAGAGCGTGATTGAAGTTCAGAGGGTTAAACAATGTGAGATGGGGAGAGAGAGCGCGGTGAGAGTTCAGAGGTTTAAACAGTGTGAGATGGGGAGAGCGAGCGCGGTGAGAGTTCAGAGGTTTAAACAGTGTGAGATGGGGAGAGAGCGCGGTGAGAGTTCAGAGGTTTAAACAGTGTGAGATGGGGAGAGAGAGCGCAGTGAGACTTCAGGAGTTAAACAGTGAGAAGGGGAGAGAGAGCGCAGTGAGACCTCAGGGGGTTAGACAGTGTGAGAAGGGAAGAGAGAGTGCGGTGAGAGTTCAGAGGGTTAAACAGTGTGAGATGGGGAGACAGAGAGCGGTGAGAGTTCAGAGGGTTAAACAATGTGAGAAGGCGACAGAGCGCAGTGAGACTTCAGGGGTTAAACAGTGTGAGAAGGGGAGAGAGAGCGCAGTGAGACCTCAGGGTGTTAGACAGTGTGAGGAGGGGAGAGAGAGTGCGGTGAGAGTTCAGAGGGTTAAACAGTGTGAGATGGGGAGACAGAGTGCGGGCAGAATTCACAGGGTTAGACAGTATGAGAAGGGGAGAGAGAGCGCAGTGAGACTTCAGGGGTTTAAACAATGTGAGATGGGGAGAGAGAGCGCGGTGAAAGTTCAGAGGGTGAAATAGTGTGAGATGGGAAGAGAGAGCGCGCTGAGAGTTCAGGGGGTTAAACAGTGTGAGATGGGGAGAGAGAGGGCGGTGAGATTCATAGGGTTAAAAAGTGTGAGATGGGGAGAGAGAACGCGGTGAGATGCATAGGGTTAAACCGGGTGAGATGGAGAGCGAGAGCGCGGTGAGAGTTCAGAGGGTTAAATAGTGTGAGATGGGAAGAGAGAGCGCGCTGAGAGTTCAGGGGGTTAAACAGGGTGAGATGGGGAGAGAGAGCGCGGGCACAGTTCAGAGGGTTAAACAATGTGAGAAGGGGGAGAGAGAGCGCTGTGAGAGTTCAGTGGATTAAACAATGTGAGAAGGCGACAGAGCGCAGTGAGACTTCAGGGGTTAAACAGTGTGAGACGGGGAGAGAGAGCGCAGTGAGACCTCAGGGGGTTAGACAGTGTGAGACGGGGAGAGAGTGTGCGGTGAGAGTTCAGAGGGTTAAACAGTGTGAGAAGGGGAGAGAGAGCGCAGTGAGACCTCAGGGGGTTAAACAGTGTGAGATGGGGAGAGAGAGCGCGCTGAGAGTTCAGAGGGTTAAACAGTGTGAGATGGGGAGACAGAGCGCAGGCAGAATTCAGAGGGTTAAACAGTATGAGAAGAGGAGAGAGAGCGCAGTGAGACCTCAGGGGGTTAAACAGTGTGAGATGGGGAGAGAGCGCGGTGAGAGTTCAGAGGGTTAAACAGTGAGACATGGGGAGAGAAAGCGCGAGCAGAGTTCAGAGGGTTAAACAGTATGAGAAGAGGAGAGAGAGCGCAGTGAGACCTCAAGGGGTTAAACAGTGTGAGATGGGGAGAGAGCGCGGTGAGAGTTCAGGGGGTTAGACAGTGTGAGATGGGGAGAGAGAGCGCGGTGAGAGTCCAGAGGTTTAAACAGTGTGAGATGGGGAGAGAGAGCGCGGTGAGAGTTCAGGGGGTTAAACAGGGTGAGATGGGGAGAGAGAGCGCGGTGAGAGTTCAGAGGTTTAAACAGTGTGAGATGGGGAGAGAGAGCGCGGTGAGAGTTCAGGGGGTTAAACAGGGTGAGATGGGGAGAGAGAGCGCGGTGAGAGTTCAGGGGGTTAAACAGGGTGAGATGGGGAGAGAGAGCGCGGTGAGAGTTCAGGGGGTTAAACAGGGTGAGATGGGGAGAGAGAGCGCGGTGAGAGTTCAGGGGGTTAAACAGGGTGAGATGGGGAGAGAGAGCGCGGGCACAGTTCAGAGGTTTAAACAGTGTGAGAAGGGGGAGAGAGAGCGCGGTGAGAGTTCAGAGGTTTAAACAGTGTGAGATGGGGAGAGCGAGCGCGGTGAGAGTTCAGGGGGTTAAACAGGGTGAGATGGGGAGAGAGAGCGCGGTGAGAGTTCAGGGGGTTAAACAGGGTGAGATGGGGAGAGAGAGCGCGGTGAGAGTTCAGGGGGTTAAACAGGGTGAGATGGGGAGAGAGAGCGCGGTGAGAGTTCAGGGGGTTAAACAGGGTGAGATGGGGAGAGAGAGCGCGGGCACAGTTCAGAGGTTTAAACAGTGTGAGAAGGGGGAGAGAGAGCGCGGTGAGAGTTCAGAGGGTTAAACAGGGTGAGATGGGGAGAGCGAGCGCGGTGAGAGTTCAGGGGGTTAAACAGGGTGAGATGGGGAGAGCGAGCTTGCCAGTCCAGCAGCTCATTCTGTAGAACAACCATATTCAGAGAAAAAAATCCAAAGTGTGATGTCAAAGGGAAACGATTAGTGATGAGTATTTTTCTTGATTATCTTTCTAAACCAACTTGTCGATTAGCAATGATAATTATCATTAGGATGAGTACGGTTTACTAGCAGTAGCAAAGCTCAGTGGGAGCAATAGGGTTTATTTTAAATTAATTCTGCAGCCTGAGATGCTTTTACTCAGAGTCATTGAGCGGGAGGCTGAGCTGCAGACAGTGCGTTGCATCAGGAGTAAAGTTACTTGGAAACTTTGTACCAGGAAGTTCTTCTGATTTGGTCAGTATCAGGGACAGAAGGGTGTGATTGGGAGTGAGATAGGTAATGGGGCCCAGAGGGCCGGAATGTGAGCCTCAGCCTTTGCAATATTGCTCAAGGTTCTTGCAGCTTGTATGGATGAAAGTGGTGGCTGCAGAGTGGGTGAGCAAGCTGACCATGGCAGCAAGGTACAGGAAGCCAATCAAGTGCGGGGAGTTAATTGGAACGTCGCGGTAGTTGGGGACAGTATAGTCAGGGGGATTGACACAGTTATATAAACAAAAAACTGCGGATGCTGGAAATCCAAAACAAAAACAGAATTACCTGGAAAAACTCAGCAGGTCTGGCAGCATCGGCGGAGAAGAAAAGAGTTGACGTTTTGAGTCCTCATGACCCTGTGTAAGGGTCGAAACATCAACTCTTTTCTTCTCTGCCGATGCTGCCAGACCTGCTGAGTTTTCCCAGGTAATTCTGTTTTTGGATTGACACAGTTCCCTGCAGCCCAGAGTGAAAGACCAGACAGCTCTGTTGCCTGCCCTGTGCTAGGGTCTGGACATCTGCTCGGAGCTGGAGAGGAACTTGCAGTGGGAAGGGGAGGATCCAGTAGTCATGGGCCACATAGACACCAGTGACATAGGTAGAACTAGAACAGAGGTTCTGCTGAGGGAGTATGAGCAACTAGGGAAAAAATTAAAATGCAGAATCTCAAAGGTAATAATCTCTAAATTACTACATTAGTCCCAAACAGATTGGTATAGCGTAAATCAGATAGGAGAATTAAATGTATAGGCAGATTGGTATAGGGTAAATCAGATAGGAGAATTAAATGTATAGGCAGATTGGTATAGGGTAAATCAGATAGGAGAATTAAATGTATAGGCAGATTGGTATAGGGTAAATCAGATAGGAGAATTAAATGTATAGGCAGATTGGTATAGCGTAAATCAGATAGGAGAATTAAATGTATAGGCAGATTGGTATAGGGTAAATCAGATAGGAGAATTAAATGTATAGGCAGATTGGTATAGCGTAAATCAGATAGGAGAATTAAATGTATAGGCAGATTGGTATAGAGTAAATCAGATAGGAGAATTAAATGTATAGGCAGATTGGTATAGGGTAAATCAGATAGGAGAGTTAAATGTATAGGCAGATTGGTATAGGGTAAATCAGATAGGAGAGTTAAATGTATAGGCTTATTGGTATAGGGTAAATCAGATAGGAGAGTTAAATGTATAGGCTTATTGGTATAGGGTAAATCAGATAGGAGAGTTAAATGTATAGGCTTATTGGTATAGGGTAAATCAGATAGGAGAGTTAAATGTATAGGCAGATTGGTATAGGGTAAATCAGATAGGAGAATTAAATGTATAGGCTTATTGGTATAGGGTAAATCAGATAGGAGAATTAAATGTATAGGCAGATTGGTATAGGGTAAATCAGATAGGAGAGTTAAATGTATAGGCAGATTGGTATAGGGTAAATCAGATAGGAGAGTTAAATGTATAGGCTTATTGGTATAGGGTAAATCAGATAGGAGAGTTAAATGTATAGGCTTATTGGTATAGGGTAAATCAGATAGGAGAGTTAAATGTATAGGCTTATTGGTATAGGGTAAATCAGATAGGAGAATTAAATGTATAGGCAGATTGGTATAGGGTAAATCAGATAGGAGAGTTAAATGTATAGGCAGATTGGTATAGGGTAAATCAGATAGGAGAATTAAATGTATAGGCAGATTGGTATAGGGTAAATCAGATAGGAGAATTAAATGTATAGGCAGATTGGTATAGGGTAAATCAGATAGGAGAGTTAAATGTATAGGCAGATTGGTATAGGGTAAATCAGATAGGAGAGTTAAATGTATAGGCAGATTGGTATAGGGTAAATCAGATAGGAGAATTAAATGTATAGGCAGATTGGTATAGGGTAAATCAGATAGGAGAATTAAATGTATAGGCAGATTGGTATAGCGTAAATCAGATAGGAGAGTTAAATGTATAGCTCAAAGACAGCCAACATAAAGGGAAATCCCAAAGTCTTCTAAAGGCATGTGATTGGTAGAAGGACGGTAAAAGGAGGAGTAGGGCCGATTAGGGACCTAAAAGGGAATTTACACATGGATGAAGGGGCCGTGCCTGAGGTATTAAATGAATTCTTTGCATCCGTCTTTACCAAGGAGGTAGATGCTACCCAGGTCATGGTGACAGACGAGGAAACTCTGTCACTAGAAGGGTTCAGAATTGATAAGCAGGAAGTGTTGACTAGACTGTGGGTGCTTAAACAAGGCACTGGGACCGGATGAGATGCACCAAGGATATTGAAGGAAGTGAGAGTAGAAATTGCAGGGTCACTGGCCATAATCTTTCAGTCTTCCCTAGACTCAGGGGAGGTACCAGAGGACTGGAGAATTGCAAACATTACACCCTTGTTCAAAAAAGATTGTAAGGAGAAGCCCAGCAATTACAGACCGGTCAGTTTAACTTCAGGTGGGCAAGATTCTAGAAACAGTTATTCAGGATAGAATTAGCAGTCACATGGGTTGATAAGGAAGAGCTACCTGGATTTCTAAAGGGGAAATCATGTTTAACTAACTTGCTGGAGTTTTTTGAAGAGGTAACAGAAAAGGCCAATGACGGTAGTGGGCAGATAGGTGACAGATGAAGTTTAATGAGAAGTGTGAGGTGATGCATTTTGGCAGGAAGAACAGAGACAGACAATATAAACTAAAGGGTGACATTTTGAAGGGGGTGCAGGAGGAGGTGATAATATAGTGGCATTGTCACTGGACTAGTAATCCAAAAACCCAGGCTAACGCTCTGGGGACCTGGGTTCAAATCCCACCACAGCAGATAGTGGAATTGGAATTAAAAGTCTAATGGTGACCATGAAACCATTGTCAATTGTTGTAAAAACCTATCTGGGTCTCTAATGCCCTTTAGGGAAGGAAATCTGCTGTCCTTACCTGGTTTGGCCTACATGTGACTCCAGACCCACAGAAATGTGGTTGACTCTAAAATGCCCTCGAACTAGGGCAATTAGGGATGGGTAATAAATGCTGGCCTAGCCAGTGACACCACATCCCAGGAACAAATAATAAAAAAGGAGCAGAAAGACCTGGGTGTATATGTGCAAAGGTCATTGAAGGAGGCAGGACAGGTAGAGAGAGCAGTTAATAAAACATATAGTATCCTAGGCTTTATTAATAGGGACATAGAGTACAAGAGCAGGGAGGTTATGCTGAGTTTATATTAGACCTCAGCTGGAATATTGTGTACAGTTCTGGGCACCACACTATAGGAAGGATGTGAACACATTGGAGAGAGCGCAGAAGAGGTTTACAAGAATGGTTCCAGGGATGAGAAACTTCAGCTATGAGGATAGATTGGAGAGGTTGGGACTGTTCTCCTTGGGGAGGAGAAGGCTGAGAGGAGATTTGATAGAGATGTTCAAAACCATGAGGGAGGCTGGACAGAGTAGATAGGGAGAAGCTGTTCCCACTGGTAAAAGGATCAAGAACGAGAGGGCACAGATTTAAAGTGATTTGCGAAAGAAGCAAATGTGATGTGAGAATAAACTTTTCACAGTGACTGGTTCGGGTCTGGAATACACGGCCTGGAAGTGTGGGGGAGGCAGGTTCCATCGAGGCATTCAGGAGGGTATTAGATGATTATTTGAATAGAAACAATGTGCAGGGGCACAGGGAAAAGGCAGAGCAATGGCACCAAGTCATACTGCTCATTCGGAGAGCTGGTGCAGGCACGATGGGCTGAATGGCTGTCTTCTGTGCTGTTAAAATTCTGTGAAATGGGTTTTGGTTCATGGAGCACTGGCACCAGTACTGGGCAAAGTGGGAGCTGTACCACTGGGACAGTCTACACCTGAACTGTGCTGGGAAGAGGGTTCTGGTGAATCATATAACAAGGGCGGATTTAAATTAAATCGTGGGGAGAAGGGGTCATGTTTTTTTGATTCATTCACGGGATGTGGGCTTTGCTGGCTGGGCCAGTATTTATTGCCCATCCCTCGTTGCCCTTGAGAAGTTGGTGGTGAGCTGCCTTCTTGAACCGCTGCAGTCCATGTGGTGTAGGTACACCCACAGTGCTGTTAGGGAGGGAGTTCCAGGATTTTGACCCAGCGACAGTGAAGGAACAGTGATATATTTCCAAGTCAGGATGATGAGTGACTTGGAGGGGAACTTCCAAGCGGTGGTGTTCCCATCTATCTGCTGCCCTTGTCCTTCTAGATGGTAGTGGTCATGGGTTTAGAAGGTGCTGTCTAAGGAGCCTTGGTGAATTCCTGCAGTGCATCTTGCAGATGGTACACACACTGCTGCTACTGTGCGTCGGTGGTGGAGGGAGTGAATGTTTGTGGATGGGGTGCCAATCAAGCGGCTGCTTTGTCCTGGACGGTGTCCAGCTTCTTGAGTGTTGTGGGAGCTGCACTCATCCAGGCAAGTGGGGAGTATTCCATCACATTCCTGACTTGTGCCTTGTAGATGGTGGACAGGCTTTGGGGAGTCAGGAGGTGAGTTACTCACTGCAGGATTCCTAGCCTCTGACCCGCTGTTGTAGCCACAGTATTTATATGGCTGGTCCAGTTCAGTTTCTGGTCAATGGTAACCCCCAGGATGTTGATAGTGGGGGATTCTGATAGAGGGGTCAATAACCAGGGGCCATAGATTGAAGATAAGAGGTAGAAGGCTAAGAGGGGAATTATGGAGTAATTTTACCCAGAGGGTGGTGGGAGTCTGGAACTCTCTGCCTGAAATGGTGGTTGAGTTAGAAACTCTCGTAACATTTAAGAAGTATTTAGATATTCACTTGTGTTGCCATAGTCTCCAGGGCTATGGGCTAAGCGCTGGAAAACGGGATTCGTGTAGTCAGAGCTTTGTTGTCTGGCGTGGACACGATGGGCTGAATGGCCTCCTTCTGCACTGTAGACATTTATAAGTCCATGAGTCTGAGGATTCAGTGATGGTAATGCCACTGAATGTCAAGGGGTGATGGTTAGCTTCTCCCTGGTTAAATTGAATAATGTGGGCCTATATCCCCCACCCTCCACTCCACCCCTCCCCCTCAATCGCACCCCAACCCCTCCCCTAGCACCCTCCATCCACACCTCATCCCCTCTCCCCAGCCAGCCCCCCTCCCCTTCCCCCTCATTCGCACCCCATTCCCACATCTCACCCAGCTCCCCACCCCCTCACTCACACCCCCCTCCCTCTCACCCAGCTCCCCATCCCCTCACTCACACCCCACCCCCTCACCCAGACCCCCACCCCCTTACCCAGAACCCCCCTCCCCCTCACTCACACCCCTCTTCCCCTCACCCAGCTCCCCATCCCCTCACTCACACCCCACCCCCTCACCCAGACCCCCCCTCCCCATCATCCAGCTCCCCATCCCCTCACTCACACCCCACCTCCCCCTCACCCAGACCCCCACCCCCTTACCCAGAACCCCCCTCCCCCTCACTCACACCCCACCCCCTCACCCAGACCCCCACCCCCTTACCCAGAAACCCCTCCCCCTCACTCACACCCCCCTCCCCCTCACCCAGACCCCCACCCCCTTACCCAGAACCCCCCTCCCCCTCACTCACACCCCCCTCCCCCTCACCCAGCTCCCCATCCCCTCACTCACACCCCACCCCCTCACCCAGCTCCCCCATCCCCTCACTCACACCCCACCTCCCCCTTACCCAGAAACCCCTCCCCCTCACTCACACCCCCCTCCCCCTCACCCAGCTCCCCATCCCCTCACTCACACCTCACCCCCTCACCCAGACCCCCACCCCCTTTCCCAGAACCCCCCTCCCCTTCACTCACACCCCCCTCCCCCTCACCCAGCTCCCCATCCCCTCACTCACACCCCACCCCCTCACCCAGCTCCCCCATCCCCTCACTCACACCCCACCTCCCCCTCACTCAGACCCCCACCCCCTTACCCAGAACCCCCCTCCCCCTCACTCACACCCCCCTCCCCCTCATCCAGCTCCCCATCCGCCTCACTCACACCCCACCCCCTCACCCAGCCCCGCTCCCCTTCCCCTCACTTGCACCCCACTCCCGCCCCCTCCCAAGCCCCCCTCCCCTTCACTCGCACCCCACTACCGCCCCTCCCCAGCCCCTCACTCGCACCCCCCCTCCCCCTCACCCAGCCCCCTTCCCCCTCACCAGCTCCCCATCCCCCTCACTCACACTTCACCTCCCTCTCCCCCAGTCCCCCTCCCCCTCATTCGCACCCCCTCCCCCCACCCAGCCCCACCTCCCACTGACTTGCACCCCACTCCCTCCCCCTCCCCCACCTCGCCCTCACTCACACCCCACTCCCTCCCCTTCACCCAGCCCCACCTCCTCCTCACTCGCACCTCACTCCCACCCCTCACCCAGTCCCCCTCCCCCTCATTCGCACCCCCTCCTCCCACCCAGCCCCACCTCCCCCTCACTTGCACCCGACTCCCTCCCCCTCCCCCACCTCGCCCTCACTCACACCCCACTCCCTCCCCCTCACCCAGCCCCACCTCCCCTTCACTCACATCCCACTCCCTCCCCCTCCCCCACCTCCCCCTCACTCGTGCCCCACTCCCACCCCTCACTCTGCCCCCTCCCCCTCACTCGCGCCCCACTCCTGCCCCTTACCCTGCCCCCCCCACTCACACCCCACTCCCTCCCCCTCACCCAGCCCCACCTCCTCCTCACTCGCACCTCACTCCCTCCCCCTCACCCAGTCCCACCTCCCCTTCATTCACACTCCACTCCTGCCCCTCACCCAGCCCTCCCTCCCCCTCACTCGCGCCCCACTCCTGCCCCTTACCCTGCCCCCCCTCACTCACACCCCACTCCCTCCCCCTCACCCAGCCCCACCTCCTCCTCACTCGCACCTCACTCCCTCCCCCTCACCCAGTCCCACCTCCCCTTCATTCACACTCCACTCCCGCCCCTCACTCTGCCCCCTCCCCCTCACTCGCATCCCACTCCTGCCACTCACCCTGCCCCCCCTCACTCACATCCCACTCCTGCCCCTCACCCAGCCCCCCACCCCTCACTTGCGCCCCACTCCTGCCCCTCACCCTGCCTCCCCTCCTCCTCACTCAGCCCCCCCTCCCCCTCACTCGCACCCCACTCCCTCTCCTCAACCAGTTTCCTGCCACTCCCCCACCCACACGTGCCCCACCCCTTCCCCACACACAATAAGGAGAGAGCCAGTGTTGGGGACAGTGCAGGGGGATCCAGTGTACCTGGTAATCTGGTTTGGTAAAATAATCTAAAGTGGAAACGTGATCGAGGAAGCTCTGGAACTCGGATGGCATGTGCTTCAGGAGCATCCGGTGATCGTACTTTTCCTTAATGAGGCCAACCTGCTCCTGTGGTAAGACAACAAGACAGCGGCACAAATAAATATACAGGTATATCAACACACAGTCACACACTCGTATACACACACACACACACACACACACACACACACACACAGTCACACACTCGTACACACACACAGTCACACACTTGTACACACACACAGTCACACACTTGTACACACACACAGTCACACACTCGTATACACACACACAGTCACACACTCGTATACACACACACACTCGTACACACACACACACAGTCACACACTCGTACACACACACACACACACACACACACACACACACACACAGAGTCACACACTCGTATACACACACACAGTCACACACTCGTATACACACACACACAGTCACACACTCGTACTCTCTCACACAGTCACACACTCGTACTCTCACACACAGTCACACACTCGTACTCTCACACACAGTCACACACTCGTACTCTCACACACAGTCACACACTCGTACTCTCACACACAGTCACACACTCGTACTCACACACACAGTCACACACTTGTACTCTCACACACAGTCACACACTTGTACTCTCACGCACAGTCACACACTTGTACTCTCACACACAGTCACACACTCGTACTCACACACACAGTCACACACTTGTACTCTCACACACAGTCACACACTTGTACTCTCACGCACAGTCACACACTTGTACTCTCACACACAGTCACACACTCATACTCTCACACACAGTCACATAGACACACACTCATACTCATACAGTCACGCAGACACTCACACTTGTACTCACACAGATACTCACAAACACAGTCACACAGACATACATTTGTACTCATACACAGTCACACATTCGTACTCACATGCACACAGTCGCACAGAGACACACTCATGCCCATTGAGACACGTGCACAGAGATATGCTCATTCAGGCAGATGCGCAGCGCAGGGACACAGACACTGGATTCGTGCACACAATGACTTTGTCACTTGCACACACACGTGCGCAGATGCACAATCACTCTTGCAAGTGCAAACACAGTGAATCGCATGATCACACACACTCACCCATCTAAGGTGCACATGAAAATTCCATTCCTCCAATCGAGGAGCTGAGTGACCTACCCCTGCTCCTAATCCAATCCTGGCCTCTTACACATCCCCAGTTTTAATCGCTCCACCGTTAGTGGCTATGCCTTCAGGAGCTCTGGAAATCCCTCCATAAACCTCCCCACTTCTCTACCTTGCTTTTTTCCTTCCGGAGGCTGCTGAAAACTTTCCTGTCTGACCAAGTTTCAGGTCATCTACTCAACTATAGCAATATGTGGCTCGGTTTCAAATCCTGTTTTATAATGCCCCTGTGAAGTGTCCTAGGCATAGTAAAATCTTAAAGGAGATATTTAAATGCAAGGTATTGTTGTAGCAAGCCACATACACAAACACACACACAAAGTGACACAAGCACACTAACTTGCCCCCGATTGCCCTGAATTAGGGATGACATACCTCGTTCCCTGATTTGGGGATCACAGGGAGCACCAGGGGAGGATTAGAGGACATAAAGTAGCAGAGTCACAGACAGAGCAATGGAGAGCATTGTAGAACAAGCACAGAATGGGAAAGTGAAGAGCTAACATCACAGCCAAGAAAAGGGAGCTGAGCTTGAAGGAACTAAGAGGTAAAGATTGACGATAGTTGGAACTAGAATACATCAACCAGTTTAGAAAGTGCGGAGCTTTTGCAATGCACTGCCCGAGAGTGTGATGGAGGCAAAATAAATTGTGGCTATCAAAATGGAACTGGATAACTATCAGCAGAGAAAAGGAATGCGCGGCCACAGGGCAAGGGTAAGCGAATGGGACTAACTCAACTGCTCATGCAGAAAGCCAGCACAGATTTGACAGGCTGAACGGACCACTTCAGTGCTGTAACCATTCAATGATTAATATAGAAAGCCCCTCATTTTGATCGCACCCCACTCCCACGCGCAGGTGGAGATCATTTTCCTGGTTGGAAATTTAGCCCCCCCGCCCGAGTTAGGGATGATATATTTGTCACCTGCTTTAAGGATCATGTACCTTGTCTTTGATCTTCCTCCAGGGCAGCTGACCGACTGCAAACTCGACCAACATGTAGAAAAGTGACCAGAGATCATCGTGTCGACCCATCTCCTGTAGATTGAGCATGTGACAGTCAATCATTGTCACAGCCTGTATTTGCCCTAGCTTTCTCTTCCTCCTGTTTATTCCTTCTCCTTTCTAACGCTGTGCTATAGCAGCCCAGGGCAGTGACCTCTGTGCAGCACCGTCAGTGCCTCGATTACACTCCAGCTACCCCACTGGTCACAGCGCAGCCCTGCAACATTTCCATTCCACCAACTATTACATACAATCACAGCGCAGCAGCACATTTATGCTCCACATAAGTCTCCTCTCATCTCTCTTCATCCCAGCCTATCACCAGTTCCTTCTCATTTCCCCTTCATCTGACCCACACCCTGCAGGAGAGAGATTTCCACATTCTCACTAGTCTCTGGGTAAAGAAGCTTCTTCTGGATTATATCACTGGCCTGTAGTTCTGCTCTTCCCCACAAGAGGAAACGTTCTCTCTCGATCCACTCTCTCGATTCCTCTATAAGGTCATCCCCTAGCTGCCTTCTTTCAAGAGAGGCCGAGTCTGCCAATCATTTCCTGAGGGAGCTACACCTCCACGTTCCGCTCTCATTCGAGTACATCTCGGGTTCCTTTGCTAATATGGAGGGCACAGCTGTTCACAGTGCTCCAGATGTGGTCCAATCAGGTTCTACACAAGTTTAACAAAGCTTCTGATTTTTCATTCTCACCTTCCAGCAGTGAACCCCAGTGCTGGGCTAGCTTTTTAAGTAGCTTCATTAACCTGTTAGTGATTTGTGTTTCTGTAAACCCAGGTCCAATTAGACACAAGTTTCTAAGGAGGATGTGACCCTCCTTTTCTTCTTTGTATCACTTCACATTTATCGACTTTGAAGTTCATTTGTCCCTTGCCTTTTATTCCCATTCTGCAATGTTACTATTGTCTTCCTGTATTTCATCACAACCCATCTCTGTAATAAACATACTCTCCAACAATCAGGTGGCATCCACAAATTGTATTCCTGAATCCCGAGTCCAAATTGTTTCCGTAAATGGTGAACAGTGATCCCAGCCTCGATCCCTGTGTGGGCCATTACTTCCCACCTTCTGCCAGTCAGAGTAACTACCTTTAACCCCAATCTGTTTCTTATTGCCTTGGGGGCTCAGTACAGCTTCAAGTCTCTGCTGTGTCTCCTGGCTCCATCTCACCCTGCCCCAGAAAACTAAACTGAGAAACAGTCCTGTAACCTCCAGACGTTGACTCTGTTTCTCTCTCCACAGGTGCTGCCAGACCCAGCTGAGTTTTAGCAGCTTTGTCTGTTGTTATTTAAGCTTTAACACGAGTTCCCTTACTCGGTTTTTATGGGCGTTGACTGACGCGTAGCGAACAGTTCCTCGGAATCCAGCAACAGCTCGAGGCTGCAAAAGGCAATCAGACAGAGGTCAATATGACACTGCTCGCACAGCAGTCCCGGCCTACTCCCAGGCAGGCCCAGGCTAACCTCCCCCAGGCAGGCCCAGGCTAACCTCCCCCAGGCAGGCCCAGGCTAACCTCCCCCAGGCAGGACCAGGCTAACCTCCCCCAGGCAGGACCAGGCTAACCTCCCCCAGGCAGGCCCAGGCTAACCTCCCCCAGGCAGGCCCAGGCTAACCTCCCCCAGGCAGGCCCAGGCTAACCTCCCCCAGGCAGGCCCAGGCTAACCTCCCCCTGAGGCAGGCCCAGGCTAACCTCCCCCAGGCAGGCCCAGGCTAACCTCGCCCCCAGGCAGTCCCGGCCGACTCCCAGGCAGGCCCAGGCTAACCTCCCCCAGGCAGGCCCAGGCTAACCTCCCCCAGGCAGGCCCAGGCTAACCTCCCCCAGGCAGGCCCAGGCTAACCTCCCCCAGGCAGGCCCAGGCTAACCTCCCCCAGGCAGGCCCAGGCTAACCTCCCCCAGGCAGGCCCAGGCTAACCTCCCCCAGGCAGGCCCAGGCTAACCTCCCCCAGGCAGGCCCAGGCTAACCTCCCCAGTCAGGCCCAGGCTAACCCCCCCCAGGCAGGCCCAGGCTGACCTCCCCAGTCAGGCCCAGGGTAACCCCCACCCAGGCAGGCCCAGGCTAACCTCCCCAGGCAGGCCCAGGGTAACCCCCCCCCCAGCAGGGCCAGGGTAATCCCCCCCAGGCAGGCCCAGGCTAACCTCCCCCAGGCAGGCCCAGGGTAACCCCCCCCAGGCAGGCCCAGGGTAACCTCCCCCAGGCAGGCCCAGGGTAACCCCCCCCAGGCAGGCCCAGGGTAACCCCCCCCCCAGGCAGGCCCAGGGTAATCCCCCCCAGGCAGGCTCAGGCTAACCCCCCTCCCCAGGCAGGCCCAGGGTAACCCCCCCCCAGGCAGGCCCAGGGTAATCCCCCCCAGGCAGGCCCAGGCTAACCCCCTCCCCAGGCAGGCCCAGGGTAACCCCCCCCCAGGCAGGCCCAGGGTAACACCCCCCAGTCAGGCCCAGGGTAACACCCCCCAGGCAGGCCCAGGGTAACACCGCCCAGGCAGGCCCAGGGTAACAACCCCCAGGCAGGCCCAGGGTAACCCCCACCCAGGCAGGCCCAGGGTAACACCCCCCAGTCAGGCCCAGGGTAACACCCCCCAGGCAGGCCCAGGCTAACCCCCCCCAGGCAGGCCCAGGCTAACCCCCCTCAGGATGCCCTGGGCTACCCCTCCCTTCTGATCAAATCAATTCTCATCTCAAGGTTTGAAATGCTAGCAAAACACAGACAGAAAGGGCAAAAATAAAAAGAAGCAAAGAAAAGTCAAATCTTGGGCCAGGGACTTGCTCCCTTA